>CM060683.1:120292166-121032166 GCA_030686995.1 Artemisia argyi | reverse complement strand
CTTGACCCTAAATCGGCTAGTGTGTTGAAAGATTCGGATCTTCCTATCTTACAAGGCAAAACAAATATACCCGGATCATCAAGCTTTTTAGGAAACTTGTTTTGAACGAAGGCGGTCCCATTTTTACCTAGTTTAAACTTCTCATATTTTTCTAGGAGGGCACTATAGTAGGGAGCACGGGCTAAGACATCAATGACGGGGCGTTCAAGGTGAAGTTCCTTGAATTCATCGTCAAGGTCTTGTGTAGGAGGTGTTTCAACTATACTTTTGACCTGTTTTATATCAGGTGTTTTATTTGATTGGTCCTTTTGAAGAAATTGGTTTTGTTTGAAACACGTGCTCGTTGATTTAACCGAGTAGTATTGTGGACACGAAGTGGGTGACGAAACTGATGATATGGAATTAACGTTTAGTTTCGGATTCTTTACCGTGTCGCTTGGGAGTGCTCCCATCTCTCGGTCATTGAGGACTTTCAACAATGCGTCAACTTTGGTGGTCATCTCGCTTTGCTTTTGTTTGAAATCGGCTTCAAACTTAGATATGCGAGCTTATTGAGATGCCATGAACTTAGACATCAATCCTTCAAGATTGTTGGTACTACCATAGTTGTTAGAAGGATTGTTGTTGAAAGTACGGTTGGAGGGTGGACCATTTGGTTGGTAACGATTAGGCGGATTGGAAGAATTGGGTTGATTTTGTTTCCACCTAAGGTTTGGGTGATTTTTCCAAGAGGGGTTGTAGGAATCATCGTAAGGGTTTGGCTCGGGTTTGAAAGTGTACCACTTTTCTCCCGCTTCGTCGGTACGCGAGGATGCGTAGTCCGCAAAAGCTGTTTCGGGGAGTTCCACACAATCACGAGTGTCATGGGGACCACTACATAATTCGCATGAAGAAGTGATTTTGTTCACTTGGCTTGAAGGCTTAGGAGCTTCGTAAGATTTCATGAGAAACTTGACTTGGTCCTCAAGTTCCATGATCCTACGGTCGGGAGTGCTAGAGTTGTTCGAAGGCAAAGATATTGCCTTGACCGTTTTGTTCAAATCACGGGGATCATTCCCACTTTCGTTGTCATAGAGAGCAAGATCTTCTATGAGTTCCCATGATTGTTCCGCACTTAGATCACGTAGCTTACCACCGGCCGATTGGTCAATGGCTCGCCTCGTGGAGAGATCGATATGGTCATAAAAGATTTGGACTTGGAGCCAAAGATCTATGCCATGATGAGGGACTTTTTGGAGTAAGTCCTTGAAACGAGTCCATGCTTCATAAAGAGATTCATTTTGACGTTGTTGGAACATCAAGATGTCATTTCTAAGCTTAGTAGTTCTCCCTGGTGGGAAAAATTGAGCAAGGAAACGAGTGGTGAGATCATCCCATGTGGTGATGGATCCCGCGGGTAAACGCTCAAGCCATTGACTAGCTTGATCCCGTAGAGAGAATTGGAATAGGCGTAATCGGGTTGTCTCTCTAGTTGCAACATCTAGGTCTATGGAGTCTACGATTTTTAGGAAGTCCTTAAGATGTTGATTTGGATCTTCGGAACGAAGTCCATGGAATGCACATCCGCTTTGCACCAACCAGATGGTGTCGGATCGCAATGGGGTCACATTGGCTACGGTGAGCTCAATGGTGTTTCGGTAGCCTTGATGGCTAGGTCGGGAATACTCTCCTAAGGTTCGGGGCCTAAGAGGTTCTAGTGGTGGGTTTTGTTGTGGTGGGATGACGGGTTCAAAGATGTTCCCATTGTCCATGATGTCGGGTGGTGAAGAGTTACGAACAAAAACACAAAGAAATAAGATAGACTCAAGAAAACCTGAAAATAAAAATAAAATCTTACTAGAAAGGAATCTAGCAAGTAGACCTAATAAAAAGAGATTCTAACCTAGACAATAACTATTCCCCGGGCTGCGGCACCAAAAACTTGATGCATAGGGATTGCACCAGGCTTTACCTCTCAAGGGATCTTGAGAAGCTTACAACCCCCACCAGGCAGTGTACCTGATCGTTGTAGTATAGTATAGTGACAAGTACCGGGAGATTGATCGTTCAGCTAGGAATAGTGTCGCTAGGATTAGAAAACCTAATTACTAGTTCTAGAGATGAGAGATGATTCTTTTTGTATTTTTTATATTTTTTAGAAAGCAAGTAAATATCTCGGGTTTGAAGGATTTGGGCAGAATTAGTTACTAGTCAACTAACCCAATACTAAAGATGCAATCAAAATAAAATACTAGAAATGAAAATAAAACTAAATTAAACTAAGGTTGTGAGCAATAAGTGGAGAAATGTGTTTACTTAGATTTCACTACTCCCTAGATATCTTTTACACGTTAATTACTTGTGATAGTTGCGTGGATGACGGATTGTATTCCTTAATACCATTCATGGG
Source organism: Artemisia argyi (assembly GCA_030686995.1). NCBI lineage: Eukaryota > Viridiplantae > Streptophyta > Magnoliopsida > Asterales > Asteraceae > Artemisia > Artemisia argyi. The sequence goes on along the minus strand of CM060683.1, from coordinate 121,029,777 downwards.
GTGGCGTACTTAACTCCCCAATCCTATGAGTGCCTACTTCACTCCTATGTCGAGCCGGCTAAGAAGCTCCTAACATGGGATCATTAGAATTTACTCATGCAATAAAAACAACCAATAAAACCTAGTACACATCGGTTCATGTTTCCTAAGACGTTCAAGCATGTTACCATTTGGAGATATGCCAGTTTTCTTAAGCCTAACATTGAATTCATTCATCCAATACAACCATAAACAAGTAATCAACACATAATCAACATCTAGGTTTCATTAGATCTAAGCAAACACAAGATAAATCTAGCCTAGCATGGTGGAATCAAGACAAGCACAAGATATAGACAACCAACACATAGATATATTGATTGAATTAAAAGAATACTTATCTCAATTACACATGTAAGGGTTCAAGGGCTGAAAACCCTTAAAAAACCTGTAAAATTCGTATATGGTTCGGCCTTAGGGTTTCTCCAAACTTGTTCCCCTTAATGAATGAAAATTAGAAAACTATATATATATATATAATTGAGGCTGACGGCGTCAAGAACAACATTGTGTCGCCGTCATCTCGCCGCCAAAAGAATCCTCGGAATGCCTTGATCCACATTTGACGCCGTCATGTATTACACTTTTTCAGGCCATTACGTATTTAACTCTTGACGCTCTTCCTTGTGACGCCTTCATTTATGTATTGGGTCGTCATGATATTTACTCTTGACGCCGTCACATACTGTTCCCAGCTTGGAAAATTAAGTCTTTGGCGTTTTCTTTACTTTTATGCTCCAAAAACGTCCGAATTGCTTTCATTTCCAGATTTCACTCCCAAAGTACCTAAAACTACAAAAAGAACGATTTAGGGCAATATTTGATCAAATAAATCAATTTCGGGCTTAAATGACCCCCTAAAAGTGGTTCATTTTTCGCCTCATCAGTATGACTTTCTCACTCATCCCAATACACAAATATTTCTCTCATAACATTAGTTCTTATTCTCACGCCGGAGCTTAATCGTGGGGTCCATCCCCACGATAAGGCTAACGGTGTGCTTCTATTTGTGAAGGAACTCATTCCTCTACTTGGATTATTGCATAAGCTATACGATGGACGATCCATCAAGATCGGACCAGCATGGACTAAGCCTAGTCTTAACCCAACCACACTTTTTGCAGTAACAAGTTGGCGCCATCCGTGGCACCCAGTGCATAACTACGTTCTTAGAAAATAATCACCACGAGCAAACAACTCTGCGACATCGTCTCCATGTCGACATCTGCCTTGCGGAGAAAGATGAGGGAAGTCAAAATACGGAAAGGTCACACCGAACCGGTACTCAGTACGGCCCCCTGGGAGCCCGATCATAATTACGACCCTCCGTTGTTGAGGGACTCGAGTGGGAAGCCTCATCAAAAGAAAGTTCCCTGGAACAAACCTGAAGACGGGCAGACGCGTTCAAGTTCCAAAGCAAATAGACAACACCTTGCATCAGACATGTTCAACCTAGAGAAGAGCTCAAAGTGACCAAAAGAGAAGAAACAACTTGAAAATGCATCTTAAAATTCTAGCAGCGGACGCGCAAATACGAATGCACTACGTAAAAGGAAACTTAAACACATAGCGGTTTGTGGAAAGCCCGCAAACTCACACATACACGGTTCGACGCAGCAAGTATACCGCCAAAAATGATATGGAGCTCCGCAACCACAAGAAAAAAGAAGGAGAGTGTGTAAAAATGTATGCGCGGCAAATCCGGAAAGAAGGAAGACGCGAAAATAGAAGAATACAAAAATACGGAAATCCACAAGTGGACTGCATGACTTAGAATCAATAGGACACCCCTATCAATGGGATAAGACGGATACCGTACATGGTCCCATAAATACCAAAGCGGTATGCGAATGAAGAAAGACTACGAAGAGGCATCAGCCTGATGCTAGAAGCTGATAAAGAGAAGCTAGATAGTGAATACGGGACAGACGCACCGAGTAAGCCATCAAAAAAAGATGCGAAATGGGAATCCATAGCATAAAGCGGAGTTCGCATTACAATGCAACCTCCTAAGACTAGGAAACTGTGACACAACATCAATGCTTCACAGGAATAAAATCGATTCGCTCCGCTGGCCTCCTTTAAGACAAAACAGCTCCGGTATCATGAAGTAAAGCCCTAAAAGAGCTAAAAGTTAACAAAGTTTCATAAGAGCTCAGAAGACAAAGCAAAACCTCATTTTCAGTTCTCCCGCTAGGACAAAACGCAGACCACCCAAAGCAGAGGCCCGGAGTGCGCAATGAATGTCAAGAGGAAGGGGTCGAAGGAACAGAGAAGAAAGTGTACCTTCCCGAGGTACTAGATGGACAGGAAAAGTACACTTTGCATTACATCAAGCAAACTGAGAAAGTATCTAGGCCACGGAGCTCGGCACGTTCTAACAAGCTGAGTCAGCAGAAGCATTAACCGCTCACACGTGACGAAACAGTAAAATCATCCCCTATAAAAGTCCACTATATAAAGAAATGAAGAGCAATACACCAATGTATACCTTTCACTTCCTAAAAAGCTTACTTAATCAACAACCATAAAAAGCATGCAAGCTCAAAATACACATCAAAGCAGAATATGATCACCTAATGATCAAGACGACGCTATTAAAGGACGACTAATAACAATAAAGAATAAAGCTCTACGGAAGCCTGCCACTCAACCACCCTTCCGCCCCATATAGGGGCGTCTTCTTGCCCAAGACGATAGGCTCCGAGTCGTTCTTGGGCCGAGAGGCGTCTCAAAACACCCATACCCTACCTTACCACTACGGACTTTCATAAAGTTACCGGCTTGGACCACAAGGTTCAGGGCAGAGCTCCGTGCTCTCAAAGATACGTCCATTTGAAACCTGGTGACCGTCAAGGTTCTCATTGACCACCAGGGTGGTAGCAAGCCAGAACAGTTTAACGGCTGATTAAGCATGACAGCCACACGAGGGGATGGGTCACAAACGGACATAAGGGAAAGATAAAATGCGGTAAGAGCATGCGTTGGTGAGGAGGGACGTAAAAGAAAGGTCACGGGCGATTCATTCCTGAAATATGACCCCGACCATAAAAATCCTCACCTCAACGCCACAAAAATAAAGGATGAATATGATGCCTTCATCCTTGTTGCTGACTAGAGCTGGTCCGGAGCCGCCAGCTTAGGGACCAGATACTCCACCAAAACCTTGCCGCCTACAAGAGTTACAGCGATAGATGGGCACTTAGTTCCCAGACATTGAAACACACCTGACAAGATCTTGGAGGATGTTGTCACAACGGGAATCAGCCCGCCCAATTTAACTGTCAAGATGCGGAAGAAAGACCAGATGAAAGCGCGGAAAAACCATCTATGACTTGCTGGTACATGGTCATCAGCCAACCTGACTTCTTAAAGGTCAGCAGGTATAAGGTGGAATCCTCACTTCATCGGGCATCTAAGAAGTCACGGCATACACAGAATAGCATGCGGTGCCAAGGATTTCTACAGCCGGACAATATACGACCAAAGAAAACAGCAAGTGAACAAAGAATCACGACCGCAAGCCACGAAGACCAAAGGTCAGGAAGCGGAAGTACTTCACCAAAAGGCATGAAGCCGATACTTTAAGCTGGCACTCAGGTTCTGCAATGACGTAACAAGTGGAAAAATCCACAAAGTGTTACAATTGAAAACAATAATAAAAAGTCCGTCCCGACGGACCACAGAAAGCCGAAGCTCAGGCTCCGCAAACATACGGAAGACGGAAAGATCCGCAAAATGGAAAATTGTAACGGAAATTAAGTCCACTCAGGCGAACAATTGCAAATAAATATTTGTACTTCCAGTCCTTGTATTATTTTACTAAATGTTCAATAAAATAAAAGCGGAGACTAGCTACCTCCGCCAAGCTTAATCTTTTCAAATTTCTTTTATTTATCATACAAAATAATAAATGTTATTCCACATAACAAATGTGAGTAAGCCAAGCACACAAAGGGCACGTCCCAAGAAACGTTATCCCGTATAACTAAAAGGGTGCGAAACCTCATAAGTAAACCGCATGTACGTAAGAGGGATTACAATCCCTGTACCGACTAAGACTAAAAATAAACTACGTATCCGTACGTACTTTAATACTAGCAAAGCACAAATGATCAAGTGCAAACAAAGATGCATAAAAGTTAGACGTAACTTTAGCACAAATAACATGTTCACAAAAGCTATACATGTAAGACATATGCAAGAACGTAAAGGTAAAACATGCCAACAAAAATAAGAAAAGGCAAAATACTATACATAGCCACGAAACACAACGTGCAAGTACATAAAAACAAATTCTTGCCCACTAACTAAGTGGAAAATTGGCTAAGTACAAAAGTCGCTGAGAAAAAGACCGCAGATGGTTACGGAAAAGAACATAACTAGAGATCATTCCGCATGATTATGCTCGATCATTCAAACTTCCCCTACTAGATGAAGCAACAGGGACCAAAGTAAAAACATCCTCAATCCTTCTCTATAATCAAAATCGGGATATTATCCATCGAGATAAACCTGGTGGATAAAGTGGGAACAGAAGGTGCAGAAGAAATATTATAACCAGTGGCAACAAACTCATTGAATGAAACGGTTCCCGAACCCAAAAAAGTCTCAAAAGACAGAGGGTCAACAAAAGAAGTGGATATATCGGCAAAGAAAGATTGCCCAGCAATAGCACCCTCTCTAACCCGCCTAAGTCTTTGACGCACATAGTCTAAAGACGATGAAAAGGCGACTTCCCCGACCACTAAGCCATATTTAACACGAGGTACGGAAAGTTGCCCAAAATTAGGCTGTAAATCGGCCAGACCAAGCTTCTCCGCAACCTCAACATCAAGACGAAAGAGCTCTATGATATCTTTAAAATCAGAATCCTTACGGTGAGACAAATCCGCTAAGAGAGGAAATTCAAGATCGTAGAAGGCCTGATAGGCAACAACATAATCCTAATCCGCTTCCGAAGAAGGCTTATTTGCCGCAATATCTGCAAGCTCTTTGCATTCCTTGCCATGTTTAATTCCAGCATCCAAGCCTGCCTGCATTTCCTTCCAGACAACACAACTCAACAACTAGCTCAACATTGTACGATACTCCAAAGAATTTAAACACTTAGTGATGAATAACTACATACCACGCTCAAGTAACCATCTACGGCTGGCAACAACAGTAAGAAATCACGGATAAAATCCCTCATCAAGATGGGCAGTTATATCTAAAGTACGAGCATCAGTTGAGCCAACTTGTCAGAAATAACCTTCACTCGAGTATCTTGTTCCTCCTTAAAAAGACTCTTCACAGCCACAAGGATAGTTTGCAGAAAACGGGCCTGTTAAACAAAAAAGACAAAGTGATCAGGAAACATGGCAAGCGGAAAAAAGTAAATAAAAGGAACAAAAAGCCAACATCACGTATACCTGGTCTACGGACCACTTATGTTGACACTTCAATTCCTCGATCTCAGCACTAAAGCATGCAAGACTGTTGTTCCATCTTCCCAAGAGGAACAAGAATCTTCCGGATTTGGCAAAGACGTGACACGCTCCACAACTTGACCATAGGTAGGCGAGCGCGATACTGCTAGTTCCGCCTTGAGCAAGTCACGCTCACTCTTCAACCTCAAATTCTCTTCCATCAGAGCTGACATATCAGCCACAGAAGGATTGACAGAAGACTTTAAGGAGGAGACTTTAGTGTTAAGACGAAACACCTCCACCCTCAATGTCTCAACTTCCTCATTCTTCTCCTTCAATTGGTCAGCCAAGCGGCCATGAAGAGACATAAAACTCCTCTTCATGACAATATTCCGCTCAGCGCGTTGTCGCGCCTCTTCACAAAAAGAAACCTGACGAGCCGTCAAGTAATTGAACTCATCAACAAATTCCCCATCTTCCATTTCATGAATCTCATAAAAGAATCCAGGCGGGGCAAAAACGTCAACCATTTCACGGCATGCAATTCACCTCCCGCTTGATCCTGCGGAGGCGGAGAAAGAGGGACAACACGACCGGCAGTAACATCCAAGAGCTTGGGCTCACCTTCCGCCACCCGCCATGCCTCAACACTTACTTCACCCTGGTCGACATGAGTAATATAAGTGTACGTGCTAATATCTGCACGAACAAGGGCAATATACATGAAAAATAGCAACAACAACTCGATAAAAAGAAGGAAGCATAACACACCAAACTTCTCCACGGAGACGGAATACAGGATACTCGTCCTCCTTAAAAGGATCATACCGGCTCAAGCCGACCCAACAAAGGAAAACCTCCAGGTGCCTACGAAAAGGAGCAGGACTCCTAGTAAGAGTGTCGTAATCCTCCTCATTATGTTCACTAGAATCCGGAACAGAATCCACAACACTTTGGACCACATGCTAAGGAAAGATGGTTGTACAAGCAAAAGAATCGACCCAGAAAAACCGGTCAATCCAACCCTTGACGGAATCTAGGGGCCTATCATAACAAGTACCAGTGTCCTTTACACACTTGCTGAACGAAATCCATCCATCCCTTATAGAATTAACATCAAAACACCGGAACAAGGACACAGTAGGAACGATGCCATGCGCACGACACAAAACTTCAAATGAGATACCCTACAGGCACCAAAAAGGTGAAGTTGAGAAACATTAATCCGGTAATGCCTCAGAACTTCAACAAAGAAAGCAGACAATGGTAGACGAAAGTCGGCGTAATCAAAAAACCAGCTATAGAAACCAATCTTCCTAGGAGGATACCGTCCGATGGTCTGATCTGGACCAGGTAAGAGGGGATGGACAAACGATGGAATGTGACAATCATGGCACAAACTGTCAAGTCTCTCTTGGGTCAGATTGCACTTAACTTCCGTAATTTTTACCATCGCATCGCGATGTGATAACGCTCAAAGTTAACATGTTTTTATAAGCGTTATTAGTGTTTTTGTGTATGTTATTTGGTTGTTTTTATATGCTTTTGCCACTAAATCGTATCAAAGTATGTTTTTGTAGCATATGTAGCCAAATGTAGGAAAAATGGATACAAAGTGAAGAAAATGAAGTATATGCGATTACATGAAGATTGCCAAGCTCAAAAGTCCAGTCTGTGAAGCATTTCATAAGGAGAACCTAAGTTTTGTCATCTCAAAGTTCCAAGTTCAGAGTTAATCAAGTTTGGATAATGCATAAAGAACTACATAAGGAAAAGTCAAAGTCCAAATGCAACCAGAACCTACCATCCGATCGGTTGGAGTTTAACCGATCGGATAGCCATAATGACCATCTCCATCCGATCGGTATCAACCCGCAACCGATCGGATGGTCATTTTTGCATGTTTATACCAACTTTTGTGCACAAATCTTGGTCTTTTATCACATGGTTCTAGGCCCTTCTTAGTGTCTTATTGTCCAAGTTCCAGCATTTAAGTCCCTATTCATTGCTAGGAGTATTGGACAAGCCTATAAGGATCCCAAGAGTGCACATTTGAAGACACTATTCAAGAGACCATTTACTCTCATTACTACTTTCAATTATTATCATCATCTATCTCTCAAAGGAGGAAAATTCGTGCAGAAAGAACCAGGAACTTTGGAGGACCAAGGAAGCAACATTTGGAGGCCAAAATCTCAAGAAATCATCACCAACACATAGGTTATCAATACCTTGTCAGTTGTTATCAATTCCAAAGCATTGTAAGACTTAAAACCATAGATTCTAATGTTGAATATTCTTAGTTTATTTGCATGTTTGCTATGAGTGGCTAGTAATCTTTTTACACTTGTTTCGAGGATGTTTTATACTTAGTGATAGTTATGATTGTGATAACATGTTTTAATTCAATTTCAAGTCAATCCTAAGAACCAATTGTACCTTAAGTTTCATCGTGACATTTGTTTAGCCAAGGTTAACTAATTGATAATAGTTTCAAGGGTCGAAAGATTTGTTATTATTCAACTAGTTATAATTATTTGTCTATGAATGATTGTTTTTCACCATAATTATTCTTGACTAAACAAAGAAACAAGAAGTATGATTATAATAAGAATGCTTTTATAACATCAAATCGGATTGTTTATAAACCTTTAGTTGGACGAAAGTTTAAATGTTTTTAAACAATTGTAACCTTTTTGTCTATGAATAGGTTACCTTTTGTAATGACCATTTCCTAAGAGTATTTGATTTGTAATAAGAGTTTGTTCTTGTGTTTAAGATATTCACCATACCTCATGAACCTTGGATAGATCTTGAATTGATTGGTTTACACCTAAAGCTTGTTTTTATGAACTAAAATCTTGACAAAGGTTTAACTTGTAGAAACAATAGATTAGACCACCATCTAATTATCACAACCAACATGTTATCAAAAGTTATCACAATCATGTGTGTCATTAAGTAGAAAACTAGTCTAAACAAGTGTAGTTTTTAAATTATTGAATTTGATTATTATCTTATTTGCATACATTAGAGATTTACTTTTAGACTTATATTTTGATTCACTCACAAGTCCCTGCGAACGATCTCGACTTACCATCATATCTTGCTATGACGGACGAGTACACTTGCTCGTATGTGTTGTTTCTAGATTTGGTAATTCACCCTTATAAATTTAAAACTTGCACTAACAAATAGCACATCACGATGACCCAAAAATGACGTACAAAATAGAAAGAGACAAAGGAGCGGAAAAAAGTAATTGGAAGGACTATACAGAAAATAGAGAAAATAGAACAGAAAAAGGAAAAAAAATAGCTTCACAATAACCTAGGTATTTATACCTATGGCACATTCAAGAAGACCACAATGTGACACGTGTCACAGGCGTCCCTGAACCAATTGTTACGATCAAAAGTAAAAAGATAAGGATGACAGCTAACAAGCAAAGCATCCGCTCACTTAAGCGGTTTTACCAACGGTCCATGTTCCCCCATGATATCAACCACTGACCAAGGGCATGGCTGCGGAAAAACCACGGGTTAGAGCAGACCGAACAGCAAAATAGTGTAGAAACATTCACCGTACGCTACAACAGCACGCGAGCAATGGATGCACTAGACTAGGGGGACTTGATGACGTATAGTACGGATAACATGCTTACTAAGCCTGGACTATCCCAAACAAACTGGGCGCCGACCCTACAAACAAATAGGGCTCGGGCCCTACATAGTAAAACGAGCTCCGGCCGAACGAGCAAACTGGGCTCCGGCCTAGCAAGCAAATAAAGCCAAACATGGCTAAAGCCCATGCCATGAGCATGGCACGATCAGGAAAAACAAAGGATGTACATGAGCGGCACTTCCGAAGTACGCTCGCGGATCTGCCTCTGGTCCGGAAAACCATCCACGTCCGCAATAATCGATTAAGCTGCAGATCCTTGCCCGACAAAGGTCCTACCCCGGCCACTACAGCAATATGCGAAATATCAGGTTACCCTAATATTTTTGTTACCTATAAAAGAAAACATAAATTCACACTTTCGAGGTATGACTTTCCCACTCATCCCAACACATAAATATTTCTCTCACAACATGAGTACTTATTCTCACGAGTCACGCCGGAGCTTAATCGTGGGGACGTCCCCACGATAAGGCTAACGGCGTGCTTCTATTTGTGCAGGAACTCATTCGTCTACTTGGATTAGTGCATAAGCTATACAACGGACGATCCATCAAGATCGGCCCAGCGTGGACTAAACCTAGTCTTAATCCAACCATACTTTTTGCACTAACAATATCTATAGGACCTTAGATATCATAACTTTATCACAAATATAGAAGTAAAGATGAAGTAGAGATGGTGACTTGAAGATGTATATATGTCGTGTATATATAGAGAGAAAGAGATGGAAATGGAACTATTATTGAAAGAAAAACACACACAATACATACACAAGCACACTTACAAATGACTAGGTAAGTGCCTTATATAGTTAGAGAGAAAGGCCTCATGGGCTTTCTAATGGACTTGGGCTTGGACTTGGTTTACATGAATTGTAAAAGGCTTACTAACATAACTCTTTACATATTAGATTACCAAGTCCAAAGCCCAACTAACATAAACTATTACATACTTAACGACACTATGACAAAGTTACAAATATGAGAATGACCATCACTTCTTTTAATATTTCTTTGATGCTAACAATCTCCCCCTAAGGGGTGGTCATTCGAATGATGCTCCATGTGATTAGGTCTTCTGTGATCTTGTCTTTAACTTTGTGTGTTATTGCAGAATAGTCTTTAGTCTTTGTTCCTTCATGCTTTGTGATCTTTGATAACTGACTTTTCATTGTTCTTTGTTCTTTTGTGATGTGGAAAAGTCATCTTCCTTTCGTCACTTCTGCGTCTGTGGTGGTTGTCCGCCATTCCAACATGCTCATACGTCTTTGAACTTTGAGATTCATGCATTAGCAGTTCCCTTTCTTTCACTTTGATCTTTAGTCTATTAAGTTTGTAGATTCTTCTTTATGGCTTAGACTCTTTCTTTGAACTTTGTATTGCTTAGATCTTTGAGGGAGCTTTCATTGACATTGTGACGTAAGTATGAGCATGTGGAAACTATTGCGTAGGACTCTTAAGTTTACATCTGGCGTCCTTAATGTTGAACAACCAGTGTAGAAATATCATGTGTTCCTATGAGATCTTTTGATGTAATCTCAAGGCTCTAGACTCGATAAGTGCACATTTGGTTTCCTATGCGGAGATTAGGGAGAGGTCTCCTGCTTCAATATCAACCATCTCTAAGAGACAGGTCGATAGATTACACTGGTTCCCCGTGAGAATGAAACAAGCTCTTTTAATAGAACTTGAGTGGTTAAGAAGGTTTAGTGCAGTGCGTCACTGGGTCCATGACGTCTTTGTCTTTAATACCGGTGTCACCTTAGTAACAACCAGTAGCATTCGAATTGTACCTGGTGTCTGCCCTAAGATTGAACATTTGGAGGGCTATTTCTTTTCACCCTTTTTCATAACATTTCTTTTTAATTCTTCAACCCCTTCTTTCTCCTTTCTCATTTTCTCCTTTTTTCAATCATACCTAAGGACTTCTAATTCTAAACTATTGGATTTGTCCTTGGGTAGATCCCTCCGGCTCTGGCGAATCATAGGATGGTTTTTCCTAACCTTAGTCACCTTATATCTTCATGACTATCCTATTGTATTTGAAAATCTCTCAAAGTGTTTATGATAATAAAACACATTGTTTTTACCACTTTGAGAGTTTTACGACTTTTGAAGGACTCCCCCTTCACATGTGCTCATGAATTTTTAAGAAATTTTCACATGCGTGAGGAGTTTGCACTTTTTGAATTGATCCACTTTCAGTGAACATGGCCGATTCGAGATACTCTTAAATCAATAGTTAGTCTATCTTGAAATTATTACCCGTCCTGGTCAAGTCCAAAGAAAGTCTCTCGATACGGTACATTATACGCAGACAAGTCCTATTCGAGACACGCTTACATCACTAGTTAGACTAGCTTGAAATTATTACCCGTCCAGGACAAGTCTTTTCGATTACTGACATTTTAAGCTTCGTCAATTCATTGGTACATTCTGAGTCGAGCTCTTTTGAGATTCAGCCACAATCTTTAAGCATTTTTGATCACATTTTAATCATGTCTTCTCCCCCTCAAAAATAGCATATCGTGATATTTTTTATATCAACTGATTAGAAAACACTTTCGGAGAGAAAGACAGATTTGTTTTTGCATGAATGCGGAACATTTTTGTTTTTATACTCCCCCTTAATGATAGCTCATTTAAAATCAATTAAGGGTTTAGAGGGAGTTATCTTGAGCACTTAATTTGAGAGATTTTGAAAAATCTTTTTGAACAATCTTGAAAAAGTGCTCAAGAATTTTGTTTTGAAAACGAGTTTATGTTTGAAATCTTTTTCGTTTGTTTATACTCGAACTTTTGAAACTGATTTCATCTTTGAACGTACGAGTCCTTGATTTTATAATAATCAGAAGCCATCATTTAAGTCCGGGTTTCGTACTGAAGTATACGAAAGCCATAGTGAAGAAACTTTTGAGAAACGACGTTTTAGAAAAACATTTCAAAGAACTCCCGTTCAAGCATCTGTACATGTCCGTATCATTGTTGAATGACATTTCTAGAAATGTACAGAATATTGATTTATACGAGAGACATGTCGTGAGAAGAATATTTTTGGATTTTTTTTTTAAATTGTTTTTGGATTTTTTGAAATTTCATATTTCTATATTTTGTTTTTGTTGGTTTTTCACATTTTGTATTTTGTTTTTTCAAAAATATTTACAACGAAGCGATTTTGAAAACATTTTTCAAGACGATTCGAGAAGACGTTCTAGCTCCTCAGGAGTTAGGCTTCACATGCCAAGTCGTCGAATTAAATCGTCAAACCGTTCTTTTGGAAGGGCTTTAGTGTCGGCGAGTTGGTATTCAGTCTTAACGAAAAATAATTCAACAGTACCCTCTTCTACGTGCTCTTTGATGATATGCTTCGGACTTTGATATGCTTCGTCTTTGAGTGTTGTACGGGATTGCACGAGATGGCTAAAGGGTCATTTAAGCCCGAATTCGAGATTATTCGATCAATTATTGCCCTAAATCTTTCCTTTTGTCATTTTAGGTACTTTTGGAGAGAAATCTGGAAAAGGAAGCATTTTGGACGTTTTTGGAGCATAAAAGTGAAGAAAACGGCAAAGTCTTAATTTTCCTTGCAGGGAACAGTACCTGACGGCGTCACAACTTCCTTAATGACGGCGTCAAGAGTTACAAAAGAGGTGGATGTGAAAAATACACGTGACGGTCCAGAAGATTTTTAACTATAGGACCTGACGGCGTCACCAAGGCCGTCAGGGTCAAAACACAAGTGACGGCCCAGAAGAATTTGACACATGACGGCGTCAAAATCAGATCTAGGCAATACGATTTCTATTATGGCGGCGAGTTGACGGTGTCACAACTTAATACATGATGCCATCACCCTGTAAAATATATATATAGTTTTCCAAATTTCATTCATTAGTGTGCAACTTTGAGGGAAAACCCTAGGCCGAATTTTACAGCTTTTTCAAGTGTTTCAACCCTTTGAATCTTTCATGTTCAATTAGAGATAAGTATTCTTTCAAATCATTCGATATGTCTATGTGTTGTTTGATTATATCTTACGCTTGTCTTCTATTTAACATGCTAGGCTAGATTTCTTTTGTGTTTGCTTAGATGTAGTGAAACCTAGATGTTAATTATGGGTTGATTGTTTGTTTATAGTTGTTATGGATGATTGTATTCGATGTTAGGCTTAAGAAAACTGACAGACTTCCATTGGTAACTTGCTTGAACGTTTTAAGAAACATGATCGGAGGTGTACTACGATTTTTGGTTGTATTTAATGCGTAGGAGAATTCTAATGATCCCATGTTAGGAGCTTCTAACGGCTCCACATAGGAGTGAAGTAGGATCCTATAGAGTTAGGGAATATTGTACACGGCCCTACGACTAGTATTAAGGAATATGACCCGTCATCCATGCAATTGTAACAAGCTATGAACCTATAAAAGATATCTAGGGAGTAATGAAACCTAAGTAAACACAACTTTCCTCATCATTGTTTTCACCACATTAGTATAATTAGCTTAATTTTCATTTATGTTATTTTATTTTGATTGCATCTTAGTAAATTGGGTTAGTTGGCTAGTAACTAATTCCGCCCACTCTTCCAAAATCCGAGATTTTAATTGCTTTTATAAAATATAAAAATACAAAAAGAATCATCCCTCACCTCTAGACCTAGTTATCAGGCTTTCTAATCCTAACGACACTATTCCTGAGTTGAACGATCAATCCCCCGGTACTTGTCACTATACTATATTACAACGATCAGGTACACTGCCTGGTGGGGTTTGTAAGCTTCTCGAGATCCCTGGAGAGGTAAAACCTGGTGGGATTCCCACGTATCAATATATAGGTATTCTGTCAAAAGTAAAGCCATAATCTGTGAGCTGGGTCCTCATCCAAAGGACTTGGGCACAACATGCAGATAGTGACACATACAAGGCTTCGGCGGTTGATAGCGTAGTACAATCCTGTTTCTTTGAAGACCAGCTTACTAGCTTTTCACCCAAAAATTGTGCTCCACCTGATGTACTCTTTGCTGTAACTTGATCACCGGCACGTTCGGCATCTGAAAATGCTGTTAGATTAAACTCTGAATCCTTCGGATACCAAAGTCCCATGTTAATGGTGCTTCTTAGGTACCGAAAGATCCATTTAACCTCTTTGAGGTGAAGTCGGTAGGCTTTGCCTGAAACCGTGCTAACAAACAAACAACAAATTGAATATCGGGTCGACTAGCAGTTAGGTACATGAGAGAACCGATCATGCTTCGATATTTCTTCGGATCGATGGGTTTCCCAAACAAATCAGCACCTATTGTTGGTGAAGTGACCATTGGTGTACCAACAGAATCACAGTTATCCATTCCATGTTTTTTTTCCAAATCTCTATCGTATATTAGCTTGATTGATAAAAATACCACGAGGGGATTGATGTATTTGTAAACCAAGAAAGAATTTTAGTTCCCCCATCAGGGACATTTCAAATTTGCTTTTCATGAGATTTTCAAAATGTTTTGAATGGTTAGGATTGGTTGATCCAAAAATAATGTCGTCCACATAAATTTGAACGATCAAAATGTCATCTTTGAATTTTTTGGTAAACATGGTGTCATCAACCGTTCCTTTGGTGAAATTGTTTTTAAGCAAGTAAGATGATAGTTCGCCATACCACGCTCTTGGAGCTTGTTTTAAACCATAAATGGCTTTCTTAAGCTTGTAGACGTAGTCTGGATGATCTTTGTCGATGAATCCCTCTGGATGACTCACATACACTTCTTCTTTCAGAGTTCCATTCAAGAAAGCTGTCTTAATCTCCATCTGATAGACTGTGATGTTTTTGTGAGCTGCATAGGCTAAGAAAATCCGAACTGCTTCAAGTTTAGCTACAGGCGCGAATGATTCCTTGAAATCTATCCCTTCTTCTTGTGGATATCCTTTAGCTACGAGACGAACTTTGTTACGAATTACAGTCATTTCCTCATCCAGTTTGTTCTTCCACAACCACTTGATATCAAGAATACGTTTATCAAGTGGTCGTTCAACAAGTTCCTAACTATCATGTAACTGGTATTGAAGAATTTCGTCCTGCATCGCATCTATCCATGGGTTTTCTTCCATTGCTTCCCGACTGTTCTTTGGTTCTTTGAGGCTTATAGAGCAAGTGTAGATACACATTTTAGGATCTGTGGCAAGTTGTTTTCTCGTCTGAACTGGCCTTGAAGGTTCACCAATAACGTGTTCAATTGGATGGTCTTTTGTCCGTTGAAACGTAGAAGGGTACCATGGGTTGAACGAATGTGTGTTAGATGGTTCTTGTAAACTTGAAGAAGATTCAGCAGAGTCTGTTTCAAACGGGTTTTCAAATACTTATTCTTCTTCTAACGCAACATCGTTTGAATTATTTGTTGGTTCTTCTTGAAAATTTGTGTTTTGATTTTGCTCATCAACTCTTGGTAGAACAATTTCAATAACTGGAGTTGCTGGAGTAGATGTTGATGATGCTGAGGGAGTTGGTGCTTCAGATTCGATTGTTGAAGATGCATCTTGCATTGGTGGTGGTGGTGGTTGATGATTTCGAGTGGGTGCAGCGGAATGTTGTTGAGATGCATTTGTCGAAGTTCCACCATAGTATTCATCAAACATTAACTCGAAGAAATTTTCCAGTTCTTGTTTTGAAGGTTTTCAGTGTTTGTTGACTGAGCTCCTTGAGGCACGAGTCCTGAACTGATGTGTCCAGAAGTCTGACTGTTTGGTGCGGGTCCTAATCTGGTTTGATTAGAAGCCATCGGGTTAAGCGCGGGTTCTAGAGCGAGTCTCTCAGAAGCCATATGTGAAATCTCATCAAACTTCACATTCATCATCTCCATTATCCTTTTAGTTCTTCTATTATACACCCTAAATGCCCTCGAGTTTTCTGAGTATCCAATAAAGATTCCAATATCACCCTTAGCTTTTAACTTTCCTAGATCTTCTTTGTCATTCATCGGATAGCACAAAGCCCCAAACACGTGAAGGTAAGAGATATCTGGTTTCCGGTTGTTCACTAGCTCATATGGGGTTTTATTGAACCTTGGATGGATTAGGGATCGGTTTTGAGTAAAACATGCAGTGGCTACAACATCAGCCCATAAGAATAGTGGTGCACAAGAAAAAATCAGCATTATGCGAGCAGCTTCCACAAGAGTTCTATTTCTTCTTTCAACTACCCATTCTGCTGTGGAGTTCTAACAACTGACGTTTGATGTGTGATTCCAACATCGTCAAGGTAAGTTCTTAACTCCTGGTTAGTAAATTCTGTGCCATTGTCTGTTCTTATAATCCTTACTGGAGCTTGAAGTAGAACCTGAATACGCTTCAGAAAGGTGATGATGATGCCTGGCGCTTCGTCTTTTGATCTCAAAAACTTTACCCAAGTATATCTTGAATAATCATCAACAATAAAAAGAATATACTTCTTTCCATTGATGCTTTCAACTCTCATTGGGCCACATAAGTCCATGTGTAACAAATGTAACCTTGCTTCCGAACTAGGTACGGTTTTAGGTTTATATGATGCTCTTTTGCTTTTTCCTTGTTCACATGATGGACATAAGTGTTCCTTGGTATATTTGAACTTAGGAAGTCCGGTGACGATGTTGTCTTTGGCTAATTTGTTAATCGTGTCGAAATTGAGATGGGATAATCTTCTATGCCACAGCCAGGACTTTGTATCTGATGCCCTAGTCATAAGACAAATTGGTGATGTAGAAATCTTCTATGCCACAGTCCGGTGACGATGTTGTCTTTGGCGTGTTAATCGTGTCGAAATCGAAATTGAGATGGGATAATCTTCTATGCCATTTGGTTGATGTCGATAGCATACAAGTTTGTACCACGATTACCAGTTAAGAGATCATCACCAACCACATTTCTAATAAAAACCGTGTTTTTCCTGAATGCAACTTCTAAATCTGCATCACAAAACTGCCCAACTGAAAACAAATTGTGTCCCAACCCTTCGACGTAGTAAATTCGAGTGATCGAAAAGTTCCCAAACTGAAGATCTCCAAAACCCATAATACCTGCTACATGATCATTTCCAAATCATACAGTTCCCATGAATTTCCAGAAGAAATTGATCAGCAGCTTTAAGTTCCCGGTCATGTGCTTGGAGCAACCTGAGTCGACGATCCAAAGACAAATTTGGATAACCTGCCAATAACAGATGAGTTTGTATTTGGAAACTGTTTTGAATTTGGTTCCATGAGGTTAGGGGTTCAATCCAAATCACACTCATAGACAGTTGCTACTTCTTTTGCTTCAACTACTTCTAATTTGCCATCCTTGAGTATAAATTCTCTGCCCGTTGGAATCCAAACAGAATACTTAAGATAGTTCCTAGGCGTGCGACTATTAGTGGTGTTTCTAATTCTTTTAATTAGGTTTCCAACAAATCTATATTTTGCACTAGGTCCTTTCGAAACGTTCTTCTGTTCAGGTGTAACATCCACATTCTTAGAAACACATTCATCATGAACATCATTTTCTTGCATATTAAACAAACAGAGTCATTACATGCATTAGAAACAGTACTTTTGACATTACATTCAGATGAAACATGTCTCTTATTACAAAGCGATAAATTCCTAGGGTGTTCTTCTACTTCTTCAACTTTATTCTTGCTACTACTCATAGATGCAGGAGAGACTCTATTGTTCCTTGTATTGCTCCTAGGCTTTAGTCTGCTGCTCCTAGAGGTGCTTTCTAATCTTGTAGAAGGTAAGGCATACGCGTTAGGATTTATATTATTGTCCTTTTTAGCATCACTGGACTTTTTAGTATTATCCTTTTTGCCCTTATTAGTCTTAGATGTGGAGGCAGACGCAGTAATGGGACTAATCCTAAAAAGGCCATGTGCTATCACTTTTGGTGTTTCGACAACCGCTTTTCCTTTTTCAACAATCTTTTCTTTTTCATTATTCTTTGGCAAAGGTGTTGGAGTGACTGGTTTTGTCAAATTATTTTTCACATCGACTTTTGGAACAGGTTGAGAAATCGACATTTTTGGTTTAACAACCGTTTTTGAGGTATTTGGTTTGTCCGAGGTCGATGGTTTTGCAAACTTAGTATCCACACCCTTTCCTTTTTGACTTTCAAGCTGATCCCTTAAAAGATCATTTTGTTCTTTCATGTTCTTAAAGGCACGCTCATACGACAATTTGTCATACTTGTATTTTTCGCTTTTTCGATCGAGTTATTTAAAATATGAGACATTTTCTTTTTCAAGTTTTATGAGAGCTTTTTCATATTTTGAAACAATTGCGGAGGTCTCAGCTCTCAGTCTTTCATCGTCTTGAACCGAATATGTTTGTAAAATGATAGACATTATATTAGTAGACAGAACAGCTTCGAAGAGAGAATCATTTAACCTTTCCAAAACAGTCATGTTTTCACGAGTTTCATTAGCTTCGTTTACCAGGGATTTGTGGTCCTTGACAAAGTCGGTCGTTTCCCTTAAGAAAGATTTTTCAAAATGAATTACCCTCGCACTGATGTTATTCAGTGGGATAGTAATTTCGTTTTCAAACACCTTTTTCTGTTCGATATGAAAACTAGAATTCCAGTTGTTAATACTGATTGTAGTTTTAGATTTAACAATATTTTGAAGTGTTTGAATTCTCTTTTAACGTCATCAAGGATATCTCTAGCCTCACTTCTATTAAAAATGTTGTTAGAAGACATTTGTTCCATTTTTGTAAGAGATTTGGAAACAACTATCTTTTTAGAAAAGAATTTCGAGAATGGTCGTTTTATGGAAAATGCTGATGGTTTTGTTTGTGGAACAAAAGTAATTCCTGAAAGTTTGTTCAATTTGTTGTAATCAATGTGTTTCAAATCCTTTTGTTTCATTTTAGTTATGCTCTCTTCGACAAGTTCCATCGTTTGCACAGAATCCCGAACGATGGGAGGATCATGTTTGGTGTAAATAACATTACCATTATACAAAACATTCTGTTCTTGCTGAGCTTTCTTGAGATTACAAGGAGTTTTGTTACCAAGAGCCATTTTATGTTTCGTATGGTAAATCAGATTAGTTTGATTTGAAATCATTTTCATTGTTTGACTTGACTGACCCGACTTAACCATTAATTCTTCTAGATATGCAATCATGTGTTCTGACTCTACGATTTCGTCCAAAAGTTTGTCTTCTTTCTTCGCAAAGTCCTTTTTCAACTCATCCCTTTCTTTTTCAAGATTGGTATAAGCTGTTTTTTTTTAGAAAGCTGGTTTTGTAAATCAGAAATTTGTGGGTTTAAAGATTTTATCTTCTTGAAAGAATTAACATCAAGTGTATCAAACTTGATTTGCAAACGTTTTTCCCTTGAAACAGAATTTTGATAACCAGTTTCTAATACAAACAATCTTTTGTTATGAAACTCAAAAGCTTTAACATTTTCCTGGTAACTCTCAAGCTCAGCGGTCAATTTTACATTCGCGGCCTTAACATCGCAATTGACCTTTTTGACATTCTCAATTTCAATGAATTGTTCAATAATGTTTCAAATAAAGCACGTGTTTCCTCATCATTCTCAGCATGCTATGAAACAAAGCCTCCATTACGATTCACATCTGGAGTTGCTGAAGGAGTATTACTGCTACTTGGCGTGTCCAGATTTTTATCATAATTGGGTGCTAGCTTCTCAGAATGATGTTCCTCATGAGGAGACATATCGAATATATCATTATTGTGACATGTGTTGAAATTTGATACCTTAGATGGTGCATTGGTGTCATAAACAGGAAGTGTGTCAGAATCCGTGTCATACTTAGCTTCCTGAAGATTCGCCATGAATTTGCAGTTCGCATCGATATCCTCTCTGTCTTCCATGTCATCCATAAGAGCCATAAAATCATTTTCCTCGGCGTTCAACTGAAACCCTGCTTCATTCTTTTGTGCCAACAGCAATGCTTTCTACAAATACGCTAGGTCTCTTTTGTTTGGCTTAGTAGGACAGTTCCTTGCCATATGACCTACACCCTGGCAGTTGAAACACTTTACCGGATTACCGTGTTTCATAATTCCATTATTCCCAACAACTGGAGCTGCAACATTCCTATTCTGATTACCCATTGCCTGATTTCCAACATTCTGACCCCTCTGATTTCCAAAAAACTGACCCATCTGATTCCCTGCATTCTGATCATACTGATTCCCTGCATACTGACCTGCATTCTGCATATTCTGATTCCCCATATGAAATCCAGTCGCATATCCCTGCTGATTCCCACAAACTCCAATCATTTGGCCTCCATTGCCCATATTGAAACTCGGCTGAGCAATTTGCTTGTTGCGAGTGTTCGATGAAATCCTTTGGTTGTTGTTTGTTGGTGTAGAATAACGTCCTTGGAATGCCTTTGACAGAAAAGCAAACGCTTGGGTCAATGCTGTAGTAGCTTCATTATTTTCAGTGAATTCTGGTTCTTGGAATTGTGGGTATTGTTGTTGTGGAATAACATGTTGTTGTGGGTAGAACTGTTGTTGGTAGACCGGTGTTGGTTGTTGAATGCATGATGGTTTCATGTAGTTGTGAGTGGAAGATGATGATGGTTGTTGTGTGTTCACTAGTAACGGGGTTGGTGTAGTAGCAATTAATGCGAGGGGATCATGATTCTTTGCCAATCTTTCTTTCCTTACTTCATTAGCCTCAGCATGGTTTTGCTTCCTTTGTCTGGTTGACAATCGTAACATAACGACCCCATTCTTCTGGAAGGTTATTGATGAATTTGATGTTTATTGCAATTGTTCGTGGTGTCAACTTGTTTCTGATTAACTCATTCATTAATGTGTAAAACCTTGTGTAATAGGATTCAATCTGTTTACCTTTAGTGGATGTAAAGTTCTCGCATTCAGTTAGAAGTTTGTTCTCAACGTCTTGTTGCCTAATCTCTGTTCCATGACATATCCTTCTAACGCGTTCCCACATATCATAAGCAATTTCACAGCTGTCGACCGCAGCAAAGATCTCACGTGGTAACCCAAGTTGGATTAAATGCATTGCCATATCATCAGCGGCGATCTGCTTCCTGTCTGCATCTGTGTAATCTTCTTCTGTTTAGTCACGCATGAATGGTTGAGTAGGAGGTGTGTCATTTAGATTGCCTGCATCTTGAACTTGTCTTGGCTTAAATGGACACTCTTTAATGGAGTTGATCATTAGTTTACCATGAGGCTTTGTTTTGATGTAACGAAGCATGCGGCTTGTCCATGGAAGATATCCACCTTTTTCAAGCATGGGAGGTCGGTTTTCCGCACCGGCTGCATGAATATCTTGCTAAGTTGCCATTGATGAAGTGTAGATGGATTAAGTTGATTATTGGATCGTTCCAACGAAATAGGAGTTGAGTTTGGTGAGAGTTAAGTTCCTTTGACGCAGTGAAAATCTTGGACTGAAACACTTAAAACCTCAATAACTTCTTCTCGGAGAGCATTTAGGCCTCGAAGGTTGGGTTGAATGATAGGTAATTCGTCGAAAATGGAGTTACAGATTAAAAGTTATAGCCGTTTGAAGTTCTGACGTCAAAAGTAAACTAAAATTCTCGAAAATTCTGAGTAGGGTACAATTTTCAAAAATATGCCAGAAATTCTCGAAACTTATCCAAGTTTTCGAAAATTTTCAAATTATCGAGAATTTAAGATGTTCTCGAAACATTTTATAAAAATATCGAGAACTAAGTATTACAAAAGTTCTCGAAACTTTTCTTCCAGAAAATATTTCTCGAATGTTTTGTTTAGGTAGTTCTCGAAATTTTCACAAAATTTTCGAAAGATCAAAAATTTTCTAAAATTATCAAATTATCGAAAAAATTTATGAAGTTCTCGAAACTTTATGTTCTCGAAACTTTTGACAGTGCTCTCGAAACTTTGACAGTGTTCTCGAAACTTAACCAAACTTTCTAAATTATACAATTTAGAGAGTATACCACGAGTCGAAGTATTTTCTCACTTATACAAGCAAGGGAAACACCGAGTAAGCAACGGTAACACTTCTGAAGCAACGAGGTGTGATCTCGAAAATTTAGGGTCATGTGATCTCGAAAACTAGTACAAATTTTGGCATATTTTGATTTTGTAAAAAGAACACCCAAACGAAGTTTGTATTCCAAGATTCTTGTACTTCTAGTCTTAAAAACACCAAAACTTGAAGAAAGTTGCAAACTTGATGATTTTTATGAATGTTTTTTGTGTTCTAGAAAACAAGTACAAAAACCAAATTCAAATTTTTTAAGCTTGAAACTTGCAAAAAGATTGGAACTTTTTTGTTGGAAAATGTTCATGTAACTAGTTTGAATCAAAAGAGTGTTAAAAACACAAAGAAACAATAAAAGTACGATTTTTTTACAAGTATACGAGTAGAAGAGCTTAAAAAACATGAACCAAACAAACTCTCAACCCTCCTAAATCATTGTTAGGCGATTGATACGACTTGTAGGACCGAAAATATGTATGATTCATGTGGTTCGGGAGGTCTTGGTTGATCAAAGAAGATAAAAGTATTCATCTTTCTAGTGAGAGAAAGTAGAGAGAGGGTGGAGAACAAAAGGAACTTTAATTGATAAATGAAACAATACAAATGACCTAATGATTTCCCACACCCCTTATGGAGAGTCATGAGGGGTATTTATAGGCTCTACACATTACAAGTTTGCCTAATGTACATAAGTAGTCCCTATTGGCACAACTTGCTACATATCTAGTCCATTTCACGTATGTGACGTTATCTTTATAAAAAAGCAAAGCTAACACTATCCGTTATCATCATTATACGTTCCTTAGGGACTACTTTTAAGATGGCTTAGAGCATCATAGAAATGAATATT
Source organism: Artemisia argyi (assembly GCA_030686995.1). Taxonomy (NCBI): domain Eukaryota; kingdom Viridiplantae; phylum Streptophyta; class Magnoliopsida; order Asterales; family Asteraceae; genus Artemisia; species Artemisia argyi. The sequence goes on along the minus strand of CM060683.1, from coordinate 121,006,803 downwards.
ACTTGTTACATAGATGGCTTATCTAAAACATGATAGCAAGAGGCTCATACTTAAAGACAATAGCATATGCATAATAAAGATACATTTAAATCACTTCTGAGATACACATAACAAGCAAAACACAAATATCAAACATATGATCACTTATTTCTTTAATAAATAATCAGCTTTACTGTCCAAAGGAAAAGAGGATTATCTCTTCATGAGTCAATTTGTCTCCAAGTTATTAATTTTCAATAACAATGCTTATCTACAAAATACAATACTAAATAGTGTTTTCCAAGCAAGATTATAAGCTGGTGATGTAACAGTCTAAAGACTACTATTTAGGTCCCATTAACAAACAAATAGCTTCACTGTCAAACTGCAGCTATCTTTTTAAGTATTAAAATATGCATTATTATATTAGTGTGTGATTGACAAAGCCATAAAAAATAGACCCTTTAAGTCACTCCCCCAACCATATATTGCGTTTTAAGACTCATAAAAAAACAACACAAGTGTATTTCACATTTATTGTAAACGTGGCTGTTACTATCAATGTGGCTATTACAAAGCACCATTGTTGAATGTATCAAACTCGCCATTAAAAGCCTGTCTTACTTTCGGCCACCCCTCATCTCTCACAACTCTATCTCTCTCTCTCTTGAATCACCATTTTCATATCCAAGATACCAACCTCCGCAAACTATCCACCGTCACTTGTTTATAACTTCCGACGATCCTGTTATCTATGGAGTTGGCATCTTTTGTAATTTGTTGTGCGCGTGTGTTTGTAAAGAGATGGATTTATGTGTTGATGTTTGATATGTGTGGTGGAGATTGAAGAAGATAAAAGGATGGTGTGGATTATAACTAGTTGGTAAATAAGTAGTCATGTAAATATAAGAGTTTTGTTGAGTTGTACTTTAAGTTGTTTTTATTGTAAGTTTCTCTGTATTAGTTGAAAAATGGTGTGGCAAAAGGAAATAGAAAACTGAAATGACAAATATACCCTCATGTGCAAGTCACGTGAAAGGCTTTAACAGTCAAATTTAACGTCAGTTTGGTCAAGGGATCGTGAGTGTTAAGGGTTTTCGAGTTGGAAACTATTTGTGCAAAAAAAAGTCAAAGGACCAAGAGAATTAGTTAACGCAAACCACAGGAACCATATTTGTAATTTACTCTAATTAAAATTTCAAAACTTAAATTTATGGGAAAATTATCACTGCTGTAACATCAGCGATGATTCGATGCTGTAAAGGCTTCATCAGGGACCATTGTTGCTGCAAAATGAACATTCAGGGACCATTTAGTAACATCAGGGAGTGGGTTTTGTGTGGGTATATCAGGTAACTCCCAGCTGTAAACAGCAGGGATTTTATCCCCTAAATTTATATATCTCAAATGCTATAATCTTCACAATTAACTTATTAGATTCAACCAAGTTAAATGCTTTGAATATTTAGTAAATCATTATCCCACAAAAGAAAAGTGCTTTATGAAAATGCTTAAAGTCAGTTTAACTTATGTTAAAAAGGTTGTAAACTCATTCAACAATTAGTCAAGTCGTACATCTGATTATTTTCTTTTGATCATTTTATGAAAAAATAATCCTTTAAGTTTTGAGTTATTTTCTAAAAATTTTTGATTGGGTTTTATATAAGGTTTTGGGTTGGGTTTTACAAAATAAAGGGGCTAGACATTTTGACACGATCTATCTAAGTCTTAAACCACTTGTGATATTAAAAAACGTCTTAATAATAATGTATGAATCTGTATTGAAAAAAGAAACTTTATCGGATAAAAGGAAATCTGACTTTAAAAACCCAAGCACGCGAAGACAGTGTCTGGCACGCGAGCCTAACGTGTTGGACGACTGTCTTCATTTGCTTTTATTTTGAGCTATCACTAACTGATTAAATGTCTCGTAATGTACTTATTTTTCACCAACAAACACATGTACCAAGGTCCTTTTGAAATTTCTACCAAAATCTAGAAGTAAATCTGCTATATCTATTATAGAAACTGGCACTCCATGACAGGCTACAACTTCATGTAAATATAAATTGGCTTGAACTTTTAATGGAGAGGCTTTTTTAATTGGCAAGAATAACGATCTACTATTATCCATCTGACAAGGTGTTTTTGGTAACTTCGTGATTAGATCCATAAATACACTCCTTTTCCACACTGGAATCCCTAAAGACTGAATCTTTCAATATGATTTCTGATGTTCGGTTTTCCATTACTATGTTTCTTTTCATACATGGCCACCAATATGGTATAGCCGTCTAGGCATGATATTTTCAAGATGATAATTCAAGAATTAACTTGAAAACAATAGGTCAAGACTGTTGAAGAAAAACCTTGCTGGGGGTCCGACTTCTTTTAGTATCCTTAGGAAGTGTCCTCCGGATGTGGTTTTGTTCCTACACACACGAAACACGCATGTTAGTCTCGCCTTTGGTTTTATCCCAAGACCAACTTCCGGCGTGAGAGTAAGAATATGATAGTACGAAGGGTTAAGTAATAAATGAGAGTGAATGCAATAAGTGTTTGTTGGTTGTCAATAATAAATGAGGTGGGGGTATTTATACTACCCACACCTCGTTACCTGCTTTGTCTGGGAATCAAATGAGATAAGCTAGGCCTAGCCTAGTTGGTAGGTGCCAGGCAGTACATGGGACACAATCCCATGAAATCTGGGATGGCGTCGTGGCGACGGTCCATTTTGTTGTCCATGAGGTAAGGCACATTGTCTGGGTAAAAGGGTTCACTCTTTGAAGTGATTCAGATCTACCCTTCGGATCTACTATCCGGAGGCGAGTGATGAGTTCGGAAGGTACGAGCCTTCCGGGTACATACGCCAACATGTCCCCCCAAGTATTGTATCATCGGTTGAAAACTGGTGGTGCAACACTTAGAAAACTTTGTGCCTTCATGTGGCCGAATAGTGGGATGTCTTTCAGATGAACGAATGGACGCTGGGGTAACCTTCTTTGGGCCAAGGCCCATGGGCTTAATCAAATAACTATTATTTACGTAGACAGGTGGATGCCACTAGCGTATAACCGTAGAGATCGGACGTCCTTCGTTCTTCCACATAAGCGATTTACTGTGCGACGCGACGTTTCGCGTTCTTCTAGATTTTTCCCTTATATATATATATATATATATATATATATATATATATATATATATATATATATATATATATATATATATATATATATATATATATATAACTTTACCTTCCCCATTTTTTCACCTTTCACCGCACGCTTCTGAATTTCTACTTCCGAACTTGTATCTTGTCATTGCCGAACGTCCTATTTAGGTCTCTTACGAGGTGCGTTTTATATCTCCCTTTGTAATTATCTTGCACATACATACTCCTTGGCATACTTTTAGAAATGGCCGTTAGTGAGCCGGGGGAAATGAACATATTAGCAGACCACACTTTAGTTGACAAACCTGGGCCTTCGCGAGCCGTTCCCCTCGGGAAGTTTGATATGCATGTTCAGACTTCCAAACTAACCCAGGACACGTTAGATGAAATAATTTTAGAATACGGCATCCCTAGAGAGTTGAATTCTATTCATCCCCCGGGGGTATGACCATGAATGATTTACCGGGCGATAAGATAGGTATTTATGTACATCAGCTGAAGGTCAGGGGTGTTGGGATTCCTTTCTCCACATTGTTACTAGCGGTAATATTATAATTTATGGTGCACATCTCCCAACTGGTACCGATAGGTTTGAACAGGGTGACGCTTTTTGAGCTCCGTTGTTATAGCTTGGACGTTCGTCCCACCATTTTGTTATTTAGGGTATTCTATCGGCTTTGCAAGCAAGGTAATTGGTTTTCCTTTGAAAGACAAGCTGGAAAAAGAGCTAAGAAGTGTTTTGAAAAGGTTTTGTTCGGATTGAAACATTGGAAGGACTGTTTCTTTCTGATAGACCGAAGGGCAATCCCTGACCCCATGTCATAGAGGCACAAAGACTCCAAAATCAGTGACTTTTTCCAAGAAAATTATTCGGACCATGGTTGTCAGGATCACGATCTTGATCTTAGGATCTTACGATTTTACAATACTGCAAAGCAAAAACGATCCGGATCTTACATAGGATCTTTGAAAGCTTAAGATCTTATAGGATCCCGATCTTGACCATAGGATCTTAAGATCTAATCCGATCTGATCCTACTTTTCTCAGATAACGAACTAAAAAACTGCAAATTTCTTGATTATTTTTTGAAGAATTTAAAAAACAACGTGCTAACCTTATTAAACATTTCATAATCATAATTTAAGACAATATTTCGATGGAACATTCATATAATTTTGTGTTTATAATATAATAATAATTTTTACATTTGTATATTATTACAAAAACTATTAAGAAAATGACATTATAGTAAGATCTTAAGATCCCGATCCGATCTTACGATCACGATCTTGCAAAGACGAAAACGATTCTGGGTAGGATCCCGATCTTGAAAACCTTGATTCGGACACCGATGCTCGAAAGATTGCTAATAAGCCCATTTTGCTCCGTAAACCACCAACAAGTCTTATTTGGATTACGGGACTGATACGTGGGAATCGCACCAGGCTTTACCTCTCAAGGGATCTTGAGAAGCTTACAACCCCCACCAGGCAGTGTACCTGATCGTTGTAGTATAGTATAGTGACAAGTACCGGGGGATTGATCGTTCAGCTAGGAATAGTGTCGCTAGGATTAGAAAACCTAAATACTAGTTCTAAAGATGAGGGATGATTATTTTTGTATTTTTATATTTTTTTAGAAAGCAAGTAAAAATCTCGGATTTGAAGGATTTGGGCAGAATTAGTTGCTAGTCAACTAAACCAATACTAAAGATGCAATCAAAATAAAATACTAAAAATGAAAATAAACTAAATTATACTAAGGTTGTGAGCAATAAGTGGAGAAAATGTGTTTACTTAGATTTCGTTACACCCTAGATATCTTTTACACGTTAATTACTTGTTATAGTTGCGTGGATGATGGATTGTATTCCTTAATACCATTCATGGGGTGGTGCACTTAATTCCCCAATCCTATGAGTGCCTACTTCACTCCTATGTCGAGCCGGCTAAGAAGCTCCTAACATGGGATCATTAGAATTTACTCATGCATTAAATACAACCAATAAAACCTAGTGCACGTCAGTTCATGTTTCCTAAGACGTTCAAGCATGTTACCATTTGGAGATCTGCCAGTTTTCTTAAGCCTAACATCGAATTCATTCATCCAATACAACCATAAACAAGTAATCAACACATAATTAACATCTAGGTTTCATTAGATCCAAGCAAACACAAGATAGATCTAGCCTAGCATGATGGAATTAAGACAAGAACAAGATATAGACAACCAACACATAGACATATTGATTGAATTAAAAGAATACGTATCTCAATTACACGTGAAAGGGATCAAGGGCTGAGAACTCTTGAAAAACCTGTAAAATTTGTACCAAGTTCGTACTTAGGGTTTCTCCAAAACTTCTCTTTTTTTAATGTGAAAATTAGAAAACTATATATAGGAAATAGGGTCTGACAGCGTCAAGACAAAATCGGTGACGCCGTCATCTCGCCGCCAAAATACTTCTCGGACTGCCTTGATCAACTTTTGACGCCGTCATGTGTTATGTGTTTCCAGGCCGTCATGCATTTTACTCTTGACGCCCTACTTCGTGACGCCTTCAATTCTGTACTGGGTCGTCATGGAAATTACGCTTGACGCCGTCAGAAATTCCTTCTTGACGCCGTCACCTACTGTTCCCAGCAAGAAAAATTAAGACTTTGGCGTTTTCTTCACTTTTATGCTCTAAAAACGTCCGAATTGCTTCCTTTTCCAGATTTCTCTCCCAAAGTACCTAAAATCACAAAAGGAACGATTTAGGGCAATATTTGATCAAATAAATTCAATTCCGGGCTTAAATGACCCCCTAAAAGTGGTTCATTTTTCGCCTCATCATATACCCTTACTCTTGAGATTTGCTTGTCCTCAAGCAAATGCGCTTTTATTCTAGTGAAAATACAAGTTAGGGGTCATTTAACACTAATATAAAAGTAATTACAACAAATAATCGTTTCACTAAAGACCAATAGACAAGCACGGAGGTCATACACAAGCACCTCACAAATAGTGTTTAGATACTCACATCTCTCGGGTGTAATAAAGTATAAATTACAATATGGAAACGGAAGATATCTCTCACTACCTGTCATAGCAAAATAGATTACCATATTCTTGGGAAAGGATCAAACCTCCACCACATGGCGTAAGCAACTAGGATAAACTATTAAAGAGGTCTTTTAAAGGGTTGTAACGTTAGGTGTAAGGATATGAAATACATGGTTTTGTTGGATAAAGGAAGTTTTTTACTGGTGGCGAGCTAACAATCTTGGTTAATTAAATGTACAATGTGGCGTTGCTAAGCCAAGACTAGACTCGACTTAAGCTAATAAATGAAAAATAACAAAAACATAAAATGAACATAGAATAAAAAGGGATGGTAGTCCGTATGTTTTTTCTCTTTTTCTTTTTCTATTTTTTTTTTTTTTTTTTTTTTTTTTTTTTTTTTTTGCATACTCTCTTACCCTACCATCCAAAATAATACATCATAGGGAATAAAAATTCCCCTTACACTTGAATCTTTACATACTTTACAATAACTAATCTAACGACTCGAATTAAGAAAATCAAAACACTTGGAGCACTTTTAAGATTAACGTACATATGGGGGTAATAAATGATGTTCTTCCCCATTACTCCATAAAATAAGTACTTTACCCATGAGTCCCAATCGTCCCAAAACAATATGTACAAGGATATGACTCGACTTAGCAACCATGTAACCAATTAGATAGTTAACTTAGGGTTTAACAAATAACAATAATGCACTAAAAATGAGCGCATACACGGAAGGCTAAGGCGATTTGGTTGTACATTTAAGTGGGGTGTAACAAATTCTTCCTTTAAGTAAGATGCTTAAAGTTAGAAACGAAAAGATAGGCTCGGAGGGGTGTACTAGGGGTTTCGTGTACTAAAAATGAGTACAACGCTAAGGGTGTGGGAAAACTTAGTTGACTTAACTAGCCAAGTAATATGACTTAAATGGTCAAGTAATTATGATACGGGTTTAACACAAGGGTGATCCGAATGCCTCTTATCATGTAGTAAATCCTACTACACGAATGTAGTCTCACTAGCGGTCTCGGGATGCATCACTAACGCAAGTTCTAGAATCTAAATGCTACCGGTACACTCATAAGCACTAATAGTAAATGCTTTTCCTATCAAATCTAAAGGCAAACCTCACATATTTGGGTGGAAAATTTTTCTGAATATACGGTTATGTGCTAGTCATACAATCTCCTATCCATGAGACGCTTGCTATGGCTAAAGTTTCACTCCTAAATGTTGTAAAAAAAATTAAATTTGGCGCTAAAATTACACTAACAAGTACTTCTCATGGTTTTATTACACATCTACTATTAAACAAAACAAACTCAAGCGAAATTGTACATGTAAGGTATCATCATTTTACCCTCCCCTTACACTTAAGATGAACATTGTCCCCAATGTTCAAGTACAGAATGTAAAAGTGAAAAAGTAAAAAGAGTGAAATCAAATACTCCCCTGATTCGCTCGGTATGGATAATAAGGTGACCAGGTTAAATCTTCCTCCAAGAAAATGAACAATCAAAGCTTCCCTTCCAGAATATAAATCATCTTCTTGTCATACATAACCTGTGAATCCTGAGAAAATAGACAAGACAACTGATGAGTGTGTAAATACTCATCATTTTTAGTCAAATCTGAGCTGCAAAACGATCGTAGCGAATTTTATCAAATTATACCGTCTAGTACCCCCATTTTTGGCCAAAATTTTAAAAAAAATTTCACTTTATCTCAAATTTTTTTGTGGTTATCAATTCGCCGTGTCTAAACGACAAAAGGGATTGGCTAATCCAGGAGCAAACGGCTCTTGGTAAAGATAACTCAAACCCGTTGATGGCTTGCAATTTGCCAAAAATTGTATGGTTCCTCAACTCCCCATTATCCTCAAAAGCTAATGAGTTGGCTAGCCCGCAAGATTATGGCTTGTGGTAAAGGCCGTGGAAAAACCATAATTGGTAATCAACTCACCAAGATGTTGACTGTTCCATTAAGAGTTGGCTAGTCCAGGAGCAAACGGCTTCTGGTAAAGACAAATCAAATCCGTTTACAGCTGGTGGTTTGCTCAAAATCACACGGTTATCAGGTGTGCCACAGTTCTTACACCTGGCTACTCCAGAAGTGATGGCTTTTGGTAAAGAGACTTCAAATCCATTAATTTTTCTCAAAAAGATTGCTAGGGACTAGCAATAGTTTAGTGTGGGGGATTGATGAGTGTGTAAATACTCATCATTTTTAGTCAAATCTGAGCTGCAAAACAATCAAAAAATACTCAAAAACGCACCAAAATGCGAAGAAAATCCCAAAGATCGTATTTTATATGTTTCTGATGCCAAACGAGTGAAAACAAACGAAAAACGAACAAAAGTTACATAATTGGCAGTTTCAGTCCCCCGACTTTCCAAGTTTTACAAAACTAGTCCCTGGTCAATCATTTTCAAAGAAAAGTCAACCCTTGCTCTTTAAAAGTCAAAACGAATCACAAATGATCTTTGGGTAAAACGATTTAGAAAATTACACAATTGGTCCCTGTACTTTGGCCAATTGACAGTTTCAGTCCTCGGAGTTTCAAATGTGGAGAATTGTGTTTTTTGGTCCTATGGTTTATCTAACTTGATAGGTTTGGTCCTCTTGGTGATATGGGGTATTTACAAAAATGGTCCGTGAAAAATCAAAGTGTTACGAAATTAGTCCTTATGGTTTCATCGTTGACATACGGATCCATAATATTAACACAAACCAAATACCAATCCTAAACACCAGCCCACTCTTTATTACCCTCCCAAGGCCCAAGTTACAACCAAAGCCCAATAAACCCTAACCCTAACACATTTTTATTAAACGTATCCCACCTTCTTCTCCACTCAGTCTTCGAATAATAAAAATAACTCCCCACCCGTGACCTGCTTCCAGCCAAATTCAACCATCACCATCCCTTCCCATCACCCTAAAAACCTTCCCCCAATCCCACTAATCCCTCACACAACTCATACCTAACACCTTCAAGCCAGTCATGGAGGGACATGTTGGCAATCCACAACATCAAATAGGCGCCAAAAATGGTTTTTAAAGGTTGTGATGATGTCTGAAGAAATCCAAAGGCTAGGATTGGATCAAGGAAGCACAAGCTGATGTGGAATCCATTGTTACTCAACGAAGATGAAGACAAAGAATGGAGCTTAATTGGCATACCTACCACTCTTAAGGTTTTAGTATAAATAGTTAGAGAATTGTAAGCCTGAGGGCACATCTTTATCATATATCTTATCTCTTATTTTTATTGTAATCTTTGTTTTTAAAATTTTAGTTTTAAGTTGTAATCTGAGTTTTCAAGATTTAATGAAAATTGAATTTTAAGTTTCTCTCAATTCTTGTTTAAAGTTTCAAATTTTCTTTTTATGTTGCTTGGTTATGGGTATTTGATTGAATTCGTGTGAAAACAAAAGCCAGAAAAAGAAAATAAAAAGAGAGAGAGAAAGAGAAAAAATACAGAAAAGAAAGTAAGAAAAAAAAAGAATTGCAGCTTGGATGGGAGTTTGGTTTAGAATCTCTTGGGAGATGCATAGGTGGTTCTTGGTTCATGGTTCTCAGGCCTCCTCTTCGCTTGGAAGTTAAGTAGGCTTTTACAACTGATTTTGATCATAATCTATAGTAGTTGTTAGTTGTCTTTTATACTTGTTAATTTCTGCTTAAGTGAATTTGAATTAGCTTAATATAAATTGTTTAGGTTAGTTTGTTTAGAATACTAGTAATTTACTTAGAAATAGTTAAGTCTAGGGGTGTTTGGCTCAACTGCTTATCTGAGTCTCAAGGTTGTGTGAAAAGTTAATTTCTGTTGGAGTATGTTATTTGAGGTTCAAATAGATAATCAGAGTAAAGAAATTGGTCGTCATTCGTAAAAAGTCAAAGCTTCCCTTTACAAGTGATAGCAGCTTAACTGATAGAGTAGTATTCATGAACTCAATATCTATTTGATTAAGTTTGCTGGAACTAGGTTTAAGTCATCTTAACTAATCGATTTCAGTCATCTAAAATCAATAGAAATTCAGTTTAGTCGACTTTGGACCAAAACTTCAAAAGTCAAAATTGCTTTCTCAGTTTTTTGTAGCTAATTTCAAATCAAATTATAGGATTTATTAATTAATGAAATTCAGTAAGGATTGTTGAATTTAGAAGTCTACCAGCTTGTTTGTTGATCTAAAAAAGAAAATCAAAGTTCGGGATTGTTTTACCCATTTAAAAGTGGTCGCGAAGTTGCCTATTCAGTCACCTAGCAGCCCTGCACCCAGTGTGCGCATTGTGACCCATTTTTCCTTTAACCATATCTTGCTCATCTTGGGGGCCTAGGATTTGATTTTTGGAGTTCTGTGGAGCCTGCTAGGTCGCCTTGATAAGTCCATAAGTGGTTTGCACTATTAAGCATGTTAGCTAGCTTGAATTAGTCCCCCAAAGTGCCTCCTAACCCGCTGTAACTGCTGTTGCAACAGCAGCCCTTCTACTGAGCATGTTGATTAAAAGTCCCTATCTGATTCGTATCTTGTTGTTATTGGTCGTTTGTTGTCAGCCTTATACTTGTTTATGTTATTATGGCTTATTGGCTCGTTTGGTTGAGTTGTGTAATTTAAATAAGCTTGAAATCCCACTAGATCCAGTGGAACACTCACTGATTCTAGCTTAACCTTTTTAAAATAAAAGTTGTTGTTATGGTTGTTTAAGCAGTTGGAAAGAAATAAAAGTTTAAAAAAAGGAAGTAATCTTAATTGCAAAAAAAATGGGGGGGGGGGGGTTTATAGGATTCGAACCTAGGACCTCAGCATACCAAACAGTCACAACACACCACGTCCCAACCACTTGCCCTTGGGACTTTTTCACAATAGTTTTGCAAAATCAATCTTTTAAATAGTCTTTAAAACTGTTTTGCTTATTGAGATCAAAACTGCTTTTCCTGGCTTATTTAAAGTGCTTATTTACAAGTTTTTATTTTTCTTATAAAACTTTTAGCTTTTTTTGATTTCCCAGAAAAGTTCCACAATTTTTAGAATAGCATAAGCATTTATCTTAATTTTATTTCATTTAATTGGCAATTAATTCGTGATAAATAGAACTTTAGTCAAAAAATTAATTTTCTTTTTTTCAAAAAAAATTCTTTTGTCTTTTAATGCGTTAGAAAATTAATTAGAACCCCGTAGGACGTTTGGAACTTAAAACTCGCGTTTTATTTCGCGCACTCGCGTAAATTTTTAATTCAACGTCGCGTTTTTAATTTAGTTAACGTTTTAGGATTCCCGATACCTAATTATGTTTTCCTATAGTGTTTTAGGAATTTCTTAGATATTTGGTTGCTTTAGGTTAATTTACGTTTACTTTCGTTCATTAATTTTCAATTTCATTAATTTAACGCATCGCAAAACCAAATAACATTTCCAATCATACAAGATTTTAATCCAAATCTTTTTCGAAGCTTTCCATTCACTCCTCGTTGGGGTACGATCCGGGAAATCACTTACCGGTCTCACAATTTGAATATCACTTTCACACGTTTTGCGAGGTAATCGTTTTCCTAAACGGTTTACTCATATTACTTCACGTTTATTTGTCTCACGACGAATTAAACTTCATGTTTGTTGATATTTTGATAAATTGTTGTTTTCACACCAAAACACAACGAATCAAATGGCACCGCTGCCGGGGAGGCTGTGTGTCGAAAGTCTCGATAAGGTTTAGACGATTAGTCTTGTAGAACCTTCGCAAGAAGTTACGCTTTTATAAACGTATAAAACACCAAAAATATGTTTCTTTTGTTTCTACTATATGTATTATATCTATATAAGTTAAAGAAAAACACAAAAAGATTTTCCTATTTCACTGTTTAATAAATACAACGTTAAAATCTTACCACCGCAAACCAAGGCAGAACACCTACCAACTGGGGGTGTGACCATAATAAGTTACCAAACCAAAGATCAAAACTTGCCTTTGTATCATTTGCGTATTGGAAAACTTTTAAACGAGAAACACACTTTAAGAGGAGTCAAAATGGTATGTGGCGATCCAATGAACTTCGCCCAGTGAGAGATCCATTCTACTCTCCCGCTCCTTTGTGCGTTTTTCCTTAGAAGTTAACCTTGCGTTCTTGATTATTGGTTTAAGTTCCCTTGTCTTTAAAGTGGTATTGTTTTAATTGATATTTTTTTGTGGTGCATGCCCACACGTTCGTCTACGTCAACGAGTCCTTTGCAATCGCTAAATAACATTCCAAGAAGAAGGCGTAATCGACGACGTACCAATCGAATAGTCAAACCCGAGTTTCGTACTATTCCAATCATGGCGGCCGAGCCCACTATGAATGAGCTTCTCCAAGCACCCATCGAGGGTTACGGAGATGCTATCATCATTCCAGCCATCGTGGCTGACAATTTCGAGCTTAAGACGGGGTTGATTGACTTAGTCACCTCGCGTCAATTCTATGGTTTCGAGAGGGACGATCCTCAAGATCACATTCGATAGTTCAACAAAATCACGTCTACCATCAAATGCAAAAATTTCCCTGGGGAAGCTATCAAACTTCTTCTCTTCCCGTTTTCCCTCGATGGGGCTGCCAAAAATAGGCTAGACAAACAACCCCCTTGATCGATTGAAACGTAGGAAGATTTGGTCAAGAAGTTTGTGAACGAATTCTTTCCTCCATCTAAAACTACCGCCCTCAAGAATGAGATCATGAAATTCACTCAAAAATTTGATGAATCATTTGGTGAGGCATGGGATCGTTACAAGGACATGCTTCGTAAATGTCCTCATCACGGTTTCTCTGAGTTAATGCAACTCGACACTTTCTATAATGGTGTGAGCCAAGTCGATCAAGACTCTCTTAATGCCTCCGTGGGAGGCAACTTCTTGAATCGCACCACCAAAGATGCTTTGATGATCATTGAAAACAAGTCTAAGGTCCGCATTCCACGAAGCAAATCGGTTGTTTCACAAATTAATGTTGGTCCTTCTTCCTCATCACCCGTGGCTCAATCTAGCACCGATGCTAGACTTGACAAGCTCACGGAAGCTATTCATGCTTTGGTTCTCACCAAAACAAAGAAAGTCTCTTCTCAACCTGCTGAAGTCAAAAAGGTTGATACTTGTGTTACTTGTGGTGGTCCACACGCTTACTACAATTGTACTGCCACCGATGGCAATCCCTTTGAAGTAAATGCAATAGTCGGTAATCCTAATCAAGGAGGTAACCAATACCATCCTCAAATGGAGCCAAATTACCGTACTAACAATCAAAGTGGTCCACCCGGTTTTTCTCAACCCAATAATCCAAATCGGTTCAATCAAAATCAACAAAGAAACCCGAATGTTCAAAACCAATTTCAAGCCCCTATGAACCAATTTCAAAATCAAGGGGGAAATTACAACCAAGGTTCTCACAATCAAGGAAACTTGAATAGAAACCAAGGTTATGGTAATTTCAATCAAGGAAACAATTTTCATGGTAATCAAAACCATGGAAATTTTCAAAATCAAGGTTTCAATCAAAACAACCGAGCTCAAAACTTTCCTCAAAATCAAACCGTTGCTCAACCTCAATCATCAACCGATGAATTGTTGAAGCAATTTATGAAAGCTCAAGAAGAAACTAACAGGTTGTTGATTGGTCAGATTTCTGAACTAAAGAAGTCTTTAAATGAACGACCTTCGGGATCGGGAACGCTACCAAGCAACACGATCGCCAACCCGAAGGGCGATGTAAAGGCGATCACAACCCGTAGTGGAGTTTCTTATGATGGACCCACGATTCCTACTACCTCATCTTCTTCTCCTCCCGAGGTAGTGGAACGTGAACACGAGGCTACAAAGGATAAGGTGCAAATCACAAGTACACGAAGTACCGCACACGTCCAACCTCATGTTGTCCCAAAAACCAAGCCTAAACCGGGAATTGTTTTTGAACCATCGGAAAATCCTGTTCAACCAAAAGCTTCAATACCATATCCTTCACGGTTAAATGATCAAAGACTCCGCGAGCAAACTAATGATCAAATGAAAAAATTTCTTGAAATTTTTCAAAAATTACACTTCGACATTAGTTTCGTGGATGCTCTTCTCTATATTCCCAAGTTTGCTTCCACTTTCAAGAGTCTTCTAAGTAACAAAGAGAAACTATTTGAACTCACCAAGACCCGTTTGAATGTGAATTGTTCGGCGGTTCTTCTTAAGAAACTTCCCGAAAAATTAGGGGACCCCGGAAAATTTCTCATTCCATGTGATTTCCAAAAGCTTGAGGAATGCTTTGCCTTGGCCGATCTTGGCGCTAGCATAAACCTCATGCCTTTCTCTATTTGGCAAAAACTTTCACTTCCCGAGCTTACACCAATATGAATGATTCTCGAATTAGCAACCCGTTCGGTTACAATTCCGAAGGGTATTGCTGAAGATGTCTTTGTGAAGGTTGGCAAGTTCCATTTTCCTGCCGACTTCGTAGTCGTTGATTTTGATGCCGATCCTCGTGTCCCCCTTATTTTGGGAAGACCATTCTTAAAAACGGCTCGTGCATTAATCGACGTCTTCGAAGGAGAAATGACTCTTAGAGTTGGCGATGAAAAATTGGTCATTAACATTGAAAACACTTCAAAAGATCTTCTCGACCTTGAACGAGAAGAAATCAACCGACTTGATGTCATCGATTTTGCATGTGATGACCATATTGAAGAAGTGTTAAGTGTGCAAGAATCAATCAATTCTTCCATTGATGTCTCTTCCCCCTCTCTTACTCCATTTTTGGGAGGTGACTTCATTTTGGAAGAAATCGAAGCTTGTTTGTCGTGTGATTCTCATGTTGATTATGATTCTATCAATCCTGAGGAAGACATACTTCTCCTTGAGAAGTTGCTTAATGATGATCCATCTTCTCTTCCTCCAAAAGAACTTCATAATGAGGAAGTCAAAGATGTTGAAAAAACTGATGACTTTCCTGATGTCGAACTCAAAGAACTTCCACCTCATCTCGAGTACGCGTTTTTGGAGGGTGACGATAAGTTTCCCGTCATAATCGCTAAAGACTTGAATGAGGAAAACAAAACCGCTCTTCTCAAGGTTTTAAAGTCACACAAGCGAGCCATTGCTTGGAGACTTTCCGACATCAAGGGTATTAACCCGAAATTTTGTATGCACAAAATTTTGATGGAGGATGACTATAAACCGGTGGTTCAACAACAAAGACGGGTAAATCCTAAAATTCATGAGGTTATTAAACAAGAGGTCATTAAACTTCTTGATGCCGGCTTGATTTACCCTATTTCGGATAGTCCTTGGGTGAGTCCCGTTCATTGTGTGCCCAAAAAGGGTGGCATAACGGTTGTCAAAAATGATGATAACGAGTTAATTCCGACTCGATTGGTAACGGGTTGGCGCGTTTGCATTGATTATCAAAAATTAAACGACGCCACCCGTAAAGACCACTTTCCATTACCTTTCATGGATCAAATGCTCGAAAGATTGGCGGGAAACGAATACTATTGTTTCCTTGACGGTTTTTCGGGTTATTTCCAAATTCCCATCGATCCTCAAGATCAAGAAAAAACGAATTTTACGTGCCCATACAGAACATTTGCTTATCGACGCATGCCTTTTGGCTTGTGCAATGCTCCGGGCACGTTTCAAAGATGCATGATGGCCATTTTTCACGACATGATCGAGAAAACAATGGAGGTCTTCATGGATGATTTTTCAGTCGTTGGGAATTCATTCGAATCATGTCTCTCCAATTTAGACAAAATGCTTCAAAGGTGTGAAGACACCAATCTTAGTCTAAATTGGGAGAAGAGTCATTTCATGGTCAAGGAAGGAATTGTCCTTGGCCATAAGATTTCCAAGAGTGGGATTGAGGTTGATAAAGCTAAAATCGACGTCATTGCTAAGCTTCCTCCTCCCACTACTGTCAAAGGTGTTCGGAGTTTCCTGGGTCATGCCGGCTTCTATCGTAGATTCATTCAAGATTTCTCGAAGATAGCTAGACATATGACCCGACTTCTTGAAAAAGAGACTCCATTTGTCTTCTCCGATGAGTGCATCGAAGCTTTTCAAACTCTCAAGAAAAAGCTTACCGAGGCACCCATTTTAGTTGCCCCCGATTGGGACCTACCTTTCGAACTCATGTGTGATGCACGTGACTTTGCAATAGGAGCGGTCTTGGGGCAACGCAAAACCAAACATTTTCAGCCGATTCATTATGCAAGCAAAACCTTGACCGAAGCTCAAGCTCATTACACCACAACGGAAAAAGAATTACTAGCCGTGGTGTATGAATTTGAAAAGTTTCGGCCATATTTGATCTTGACTAAGTGCATAGTGTACACGGACCACTCGGCTCTAAAATATCTCTTTGCCAACCAAGACGCAAAGCCGAGATTGCTCCGTTGGGTTCTCCTCCTACAAGAATTTGATATCATCATTCGTGATAAAAAAGGAGCCGAGAACCTCGCTGCTGACCATCTTTCCCGATTGGAGAATCCTCATCAAGGAGTTCTCGAGAAAAAGGAAATAAACGAAACGTTTCCTCTCGAGACACTCAATGTGATTTCCTCTCGTGGTGATTCTAGTACCCCATGGTTTGCCGACTTTGCAAACTATCATGCGGGGAACTTCGTTGTCAAAGGGATGTCGTCCCACCAAAAGAGCAAGTTTTTCAAAGATGTTAATCACTACTTTTGGGAAGATCCCTATCTGTTTAAAATTTGTGCGGATCAGGTTATTCGAAGGTGTGTTCATGGCCAAGAAGCCATGGAAATCCTAAAGGCTTGTCATAATGGACCCACCGGGGGACATCATGGCCCGAACTACACCGCTTGAAAAGTATTTGAGTCCGGTTTTTATTGGCCCTCCATTTATAAAGAGGCCCATGACCTTGTCAAATCTTGTAACTCGTGTCAACGTCAAGGAAAGATCACACAACGGGATGAAATGCCACAAAACGTCATCCAAGTGTGTGAAATCTTTGATGTTTGGGGCATAGACTTTATGGGGCCATTCCCGTCTTCACGAGGGAACAAGTACATACTCGTGGCTGTTGAATAATTGTCAAAATGGGTCGAAGCAAAAGCTCTCCCAACCAACGATGCCCGAGTAGTTGTAAAGTTTTTGAAATCGTTGTTCTCAAGGTTTGGAACTCCCCGCGCTATCATAAGCGATCGCGGTACTCACTTTTGCAACGAACAATTTGCAAAAGTCATGCTCAAGTATGGTGTCACACACCGACTTGCTACCGCCTATCACCCACAAACGAGTGGGCAAGTGGAGGTTTCAAACCGAGGTTTGAAAAGAATTCTTGAAAGAACCGTAGGCAAAAACCGTGCCTCTTGGTCGATGACGCTCTATGGGCCTTTCGCACGGCTTATAAAACACCCATCGGGTGTACTCCTTATAAGCTCGAGTATGGAAAAGCTTGTCATCTACCGATTGAGCTCGAGCACAAAGCTTATTGGGCTTTGAAGAATGAAAATTTTGATCTTAAGTCTGCGGGTGATCATAGAAAAGTTCAACTCAATGAACTCAATGAACTTCGTGATCAAGCTTACGAAAACTATTTAATCTATAAAGAGAAAACAAAGAAAATCCATGACTCCAAAATCAAGAACCGCGTTTTCAACGTTGGTGACCGAGTCCTTCTTTTTAACTCTCGATTAAAGATCTTTTCGGGTAAGCTTAAAACCCGCTGGACTGGACCTTTCACCGTTGCCAAAGTTTATCCTTATGGTACCGTCGAGTTATCTCAAGACGACGGTCCAAATTTCAAAGTAAATGGGCATCGGTTGAAACACTATTTTGGAGGGGACATACCACCTATTGTCCCGGACCTCCAAACTTTCCCCATGGACCAATGAATTCGGGGATCGAGTCAAGCTAGCGACTCGATAAACAAAAACAAGTAACAACAAACATGGGTTTTCACCCGTGTATCTGATTTCCTTCTATTTTCTAACACCCTAGTGTGGGGGAGTGGCCACCCCCCGCAGCTACTTGAGATGTATATATCTTTCCCCAAAAAAACATAAAATAAATAAAATAAAATAAAATGTGTGTTTGAGTAAATAAAGTGAAAAATACAAATGATATTCCCACAGTTAGCTTTTAATATTCTTGTCTTTCACTCAAAATTTCGACATAATCGCCGGGACTTTGAATATTGAGGACAATGTTCAACTCTAAGTGTGGGGGAGGGGAAAATCCTAGCGAATTTTATCAAATTATACCGTTTAGTACCCCCATTTTTGGCAAAAATTTTAAAATTTTTTTCACTTTATCTCAAAAATTTTTGTGGTTATCAATTCGCCGTGTCTAAACGACAAAAGGGATTAGCTAATCCAGGAGCAAACGGCTCTTGATAAAGATAACTCAAACCCGTTGATGGCTTGCAATTTGCCAAAAATTGTATGGTTCCTCAACTCCCCATTATCCTCAAAAGCTAATGAGTTGGCTAGACCGCAAGATTATGGCTTGTGGTAAAGGCCGTGGAAAAACCATAATTGGTAATCAACTCACCAAGATGTTGGCTGTTCCATCAAGAGTTGGCTAGTCCAGGAGCAAACGGCTTCTGGTAAAGACAAATCAAATCCGTTAACAGCTGGTGGTTTGCTCAAAATCACACGGTTATCAGGTGTGCCACAGTTCTTACACCTGGCTAATCCAGAAGTGATTGCTTTTGGTAAAGAGACTTCAAATTCATTAATTTTTCTCAAAAAGATTGCTAGGGACTAGCAATAGTTTAGTGTGGGGGATTGATGAGTGTGTAAATACTCATCATTTTTAGTCAAATCTGAGCTGCAAAACGATCAAAAAATACTCAAAAACGCACCAAAATGCGAAGAAAATCCCAAAGATCGTATTTTATATGTTTTTGATGCCAAATGAGTGAAAACAAACGAAAAACGAACAAAAGTTACATAATTGGCAGTTTCAGTCCCCCGACTTTCCAAGTTTTACAAAACTAGTCCCTGGTCAATCATTTTCAAAGAAAAGTCAACCCTTGCTCTTTAAAAATCAAAACGAATCACAAATGATCTTTGGGTAAAACGATTTAGAAAATTACACAATTGGTCCCTGTACTTTGGCCAATTGACAGTTTCAGTCCTCGGAGTTTCAAATGTGGAGAATTGTGTTTTTTGGTCCTATGGTTTATCTAACTTGATAGGTTTGGTCCTCTTGGTGATATGGGGTATTTACAAAAATGGTCCGTGAAAAATCAAAGTGTTACGAAATTAGTCCTTATGGTTTCATTGTTGACATACGGATCCATAATATTAACACAAACCAAATACCAATCCTAAACACCAGCCCACTCTTTATTACCCTCCCAAGGCCCAAGTTACAACCAAAGCCCAATAAACCCTAACCCTAACACGTTTTTATTAAACGTATCCCACCTTCTTCTCCACTCAGTCTCCGAATAATAAAAATAACTCCCCACCCGTGACCTGCTTCCAGCCAAATTCAACCATCACCATCCCTTCCCATCACCCTCAAAACCTTCCCCCAATCCCACTAATCCCTCACACAACTCATACCTAACACCTTCAAGCCAGTCATGGAGGGACATGTTGGCAATCCACAACATCAAATAGGCGCCAAAAATGGTTTTTAAAGGTTGTGATGATGTCTGAAGAAATCCAAAGGCTAGGATTGGATCAAGGAAGCACAAGCTGATGTGGAATCCATTGTTACTCAACGAAGATGAAGACAAAGAATGGAGCTTAATTGGCATACCTACCACTCTTAAGGTTTTAGTATAAATAGTTAGATAATTGTAAGCATGAGGGCACATCTTTATCATATATCTTATCTCTTATTTTTATTGTAATCTTTGTTTTTAAAATTTTAGTTTTAAGTTGTAATCCGAGTTTTCAAGATTTAATGAAAATTGAATTTTAAGTTTCTCTCAATTCTTGTTTAAAGTTTCAAATTTTCTTTTTATGTTGCTTGGTTATGGGTATTTGATTGAATTCGTGTGAAAACAAAAGCCAAAAAAAGAAAAAAAAAAAAAAAAAAAAAAAAAAAAAGAGAGAGAAAGAGAAAAAATACAGAAAAGAAAGTAAGAAAAAAAAAATTTGCAGCTTGGATGGGAGTTTGGTTTAGAATCTCTTGGGAGATGCATAGGTGGTTCTTGGTTCATGGTTCTCAGGCCTCCTCTTCGCTTGGAAGTCAAGTAGGCTTTTACAACTGATTTTGATCATAATCTATAGTAGTTGTTAGTTGTCTTTTATACTTGTTAATTTCTGCTTAAGTGAATTTGAATTAGCTTAATATAAATTGTTTAGGTTAGTTTGTTTAGAATACTAGTAATTTACTTAGAAATAGTTAAGTCTAGGGGTGTTTGGCTCAACTGCTTATCTGAGTCTCAAGGTTGTGTGAAAAGTTAATTTATGTTGGAGTATGTTATTTGAGGTTCAAATAGATAATCAGAGTAAAGAAATTGGTCGTCATTCGTAAAAAGTCAAAGCTTCCCTTTACAAGTGATAGCAGCTTAACTGATAGAGTAGTATTCATGAACTCAATATCTATTTGATTAAGTTTGCTGGAACTAGGTTTAAGTCATCTTAACTAATCGATTTCAGTCATCTAAAATCAATAGAAATTCAATTTAGTCGACTTTGGACCAAAACTTCAAAAGTCAAAATTGCTTTCTCAGTTTTTGTAGCTAATTTCAAGTCAAATTATAGGATTTATTAATTAATGAAATTCAGTAAGGATTGTTGAATTTAGAAGTCTACCAGCTTGTTTGTTGATCTAAAAAAGAAAATCAAAGTTCGGGATTGTTTTACCCATTTAAAAGTGGTCGCGAAGTAGCCTATTTAGTCACCTAGCAGCCCTGCACCCAGTGTGCCCATTGTGATCCATTTTTCCTTTAACCATATCTTGCTCATCTTGGGGGCCTAGGATTTGATTTTTGGAGTTCTGTGGAGCTTGCTAGGTCGACTTGATAAGTCCATAAGTGGTTTGCACTATTAAGCATGTTAGGTAGCTTGAATTAGTCCCCCAAAGTGCCTCCTAACCCACTGTAACTGTTGTTGCAACAACAGCCCTTCGACTGAGCCTGTTGATTTAAAGTCCCTATCTGATTCGTATCTTGTTGTTATTGGTCGTTTGTTGTCAGCCTTATACTTGTTTATGTTATTATGGCTTATTGGCTCGTTTGGTTGAGTTGTGTAATTTAAATAAGCTCCAAATCCCACTAGATCCAGTGGAACACTCACTGATTCAAGCTTAACCTTTTTAAAATAAAAGTTGTTGTTATGGTTGTTTAAGCAGTTGGAAAGAAATAAAAGTTTAAAAAAAGGAAGTAATCTTAATTGCAAAAAAAATGGGGGGGGGGGGGGGGGGGTTATAGGATTCGAACCTAGGACCTCAGCATACCAAACAGTCACAACACACCACGTCCCAACCACTTGCCCTTGGGACTTTTTCACAATAGTTTTGCAAAATCAATCTTTTAAATAGTCTTTAAAATTGTTTTGCTTATTGAGATCAAAACTGCTTTTCCTGGCTTATTTAAAGTGCTTATTTACAAGTTTTTATTTTTCTTATAAAACTTTTAGCTTTTTTTTATTTCCCAGAAAAGTTCCACAATTTTTAGAATAGCATAAGCATTTATCTTAATTTTATTTCATTTAATTGGCAATTAATTCGTGATAAATAGAATTTTAGTCAAAAATTTAATTTCCTTTTTTTCAAAAAAATTTCTTTTGTCTTTTAATGCGTTAGAAAATTAATTAGAACCCCGTAGGACGTTTGGAACTTAAAACTCGCGTTTTATTTCGCGCACTCGCGTAAATTTTTAATTCAACGTCGCGTTTTTAATTTAGTTAACGTTTTAGGATTCCCGATACCTAATTATGTTTTCCCGTAGTGTTTTAGGAATTTCTTAGATTGTTAGTTGCCTTAGGTTAATTTACGTTTACTTTCGTTCGTTAATTTTCAATTTCATTAATTTAACGCATCGCAAAACCAAATAACCTTTCCAATCATACAAGATTTTAATCCAAATCTCTTTCGAAGCTTTCCATTCACACCTCGTTGGGGTACGATCCGGGAAATCACTTACCGGTCTCACAATTTGAATATCACTTTCACACGTTTTGCGAGGTAATCATTTTCCTAAACGGTTTACTCATATTACTTCACGTTTATTTGTCTCACGACGAATTAAACTTCACGTTTGTTGATATTTTGATAAATTGTTGTTTTCACACCAAAACACAACGAATCAACAACCTCGCATAAAATCGACGGCATCCTATATAAGTTACTAAATCCTAGAAAACAAAGTAAGATATAATGCTTGTGGAATGAAGTTTGCAGATTTCCTGGAGATTATAAAACTTAATAATTCAACAAAAACCTTAAGACTCCGTTAGAAAAACAAAACTGGTAAAATTTCCAGATTTTTACACGTGACGCCGTCAAGAGCAAACTCGTGACGCCGTCAGAAGTGTCCTGCAGAAATTCTTAAGTTAAGTTTCTGGAAAATTTCTGGAAAAACTTGGTTCTACTTCCTGGAAAATCCTGCAAAACTTCATTATGACTCAATACAAGCATTTGACTCTAACAATTACGAATATACATGTTCATTTATTATTGTGGAGAATCATGATCGGTTTGTTTCTTAAAAAACATATTTGGGGTTTCCCCTTACACTTATCTTTTGCAAAAATACCTTTTGGTGAAGTTAAGACTAGGCCAAAACAACAAAGTAAAGTATTTCCACTTTTTAGTTTAGAAACATGATCTACCAACAATAAAAATAAAACATGCATACGGAAGCAAATAACAAACAAACAAAATAAAATCACACAAAGCAAGGGTTGCCTCCCAAGAAGCGTTTGTTTTTGTTCAAGTCACGAGCCTGACTCTACCCTTATTTAACGGAAATAGGGGAGGCTTTCCCTACACTTAGGATTAAGTGCGGGTGAAAGTAGCGATACACACCCTTAGGGTAGAAATATGCTTCGTGAGGAAAGAGTGGTGGATGAATTATATGCTCAAAGGGGTGGGCTCCTATCATCATAACCTTACTTAATTCAATCGGGTTAGTGGGTGGATTAAGATTTTCTCCTAGAAAGGGATCATTTTCTATCAACTTCAAGAGACCACTAGTTGGGGATCCATCTTGACCTAATAAGCCCGGTTTAAACCCATAATGTTTCTTATGATCAATCATGAATGGGTGATGTAAGTATGTAGGGTCATGTTCCACTCCTAAATTGGCTTCCTCTCTACAAGGCTTAGAGTCCACTACCTTTATCCTAAGACTACCCGGACTATATGGTTTGATGGGTGGATCGGAACCTATTTCAATTCCTAAATTTTCATCCAAGGATGGAAGATTAGGTAATGGTTTTGGTTGAGGCTCTGATTCATCAAAACTAGGAACTTCCCTAAAACTAAGAGTAAGGTTATCATTATAAGTATTCAAACCTATATCCTCTAGTTGTGTTTGGTTCAAAGGTTCTACCTCTATTGGGGTTCCTAAAGTCTCTTCTACTTCATCCGAATAAGTCACGGGAGGTGTATATGCCTCAAATGATGGTAGGACTTGTGGGTTACTTGGTGGGTTTAAATTTTCAACTCTATCCTCCATCTTATCAGGATTACCAATGTGCTCAGCTTGTATTGTGGTGAAATCAAACCACCCCGTGTGCCCAGTTATCTCATCTATAGGTTTATCCCCAAACAATCTTCTTGCTTGTTCCCTTAAACTTGCTATCAATTGATCCGTAACAACGTTTGTTGGGTTGTCCATTTTTTTGGCGTGTATGGCACAATTCTCTATGGCTTCCCATGCTTCATCAGCACTTAATCCCCAAAGGTCCCCATCTGCGGTATGGTCAATATCCATTTTGGAATAGTGGTCAACACGATGGTAAAATATTTCAATTTTGGACCACAGATCGAAATTATGATGAGGGACTTTTCGAAGTAAATATTTAAAACGTGCCCATGCATCATAGATAGGTTCATCCTCATGTTGTTTAAACATCAAGATGTCATTTGGAGTGGGTGAATTTCGTGGTTGGTAGTATGGTGGATTCGCGTTCTCCATAATGGCTAACGGAATAGTCAATGGAAAGGTTTTTACAAACAAAGGCACAAAGAAAAGATAGACTAAAGAAAACCTAAAAATAAAAATAAAATCTTACTAGAAAGGAATCTAGCAAGTAGACCTAATAAAAAGAGATTCTAACCTAGACAATAACTGTTCCCCGGGCTGCGGCGCCAAAAACTTGATACGTGGGAATCGCACCAGGCTTTACCTCTCAAGGGATCTTGAGAAGCTTACAACCCCCACCAGGAAGTGTACCTGATCGTTGTAGTATAGTATAGTGGCAAGTACCGGGGGATTGATCGTTCAGCTAGGAATAGTGTCACTAGGATTAGAAAACCTAAATACTAGTTCTAAAGATGAGGGATGATTATTTTTGTATTTTTATATTTTTTTAGAAAGCAAGTAAAAATCTCGGGTTTGAAGGATTTGGGCGGAATTAGTTGCTAATCAACTAACCCAATACTAAAGATGCAATCAAAATAAAATACTAAAAATGAAAATAAACTAAATTATACTAAGGTTGTGAGCAATAAGTGGAGAAAATGTGTTTACTTAGATTTCACTACTCCCTAGATATCTTTTACACGTTAATTACTTGTTATAGTTGCGTGGATGACGGATTGTATTCCTTAATACCATTCATGGGGTGGCGCACTTAATTCCCCAATCCTATGAGTGCCTACTTCACTCCTATGTCGAGCCGGCTAAGAAGCTTCTAACATGGGATCATTAGAATTTACTCATGCATTAAATACAACCAATAAAACCTAGTGCACGTCAGTTCATGTTTCCTAAGACGTTCAAGCATGTTACCATTTGGAGATCTGCCAGTTTTCTTAAGCCTAACATCGAATTCATTCATCCAATACAACCATAAACAAGTAATCAACACATAATTAACATCTAGGTTTCATTAGATCCAAGCAAACACAAGATAGATCTATCCTAGCATGCTGGAATTAAGACAAGAACAAGATATAGACAACCAACACATAGACATATTGATTGAATTAAAAGAATACTTATCTCAATTACACATGAAAGGGATCAAGGGCTGAGAACCCTTGAAAAACCTGTAAAATTCGTACCAAGTTCGTACTTAGGGTTTCTCCAAAACTTCTCTTTTTTTAATGTGAAAATTAGAAAACTATATATAGGAAATAGGGTCTGACGGCGTCAAGACAAAATCGGTGACGCCGTCATCTCGCCGCCAAAATACTTCTCGGACTGCCTTGATCCACTTTTGACGCCGTCATGTGTTATGTGTTTCCAGGCCGTCATGCATTTTACTCTTGACGCCCTACTTCGTGACGACTTAAATTCTATACTGGGTCGTCATGGAAATTACTCTTGACGCAGTCAGAAATTCCTTCTTGACGCCGTCACCTACTGTTCCCAGCAAGGAAAATTAAGACTTTGGCGTTTTCTTCACTTATATGCTCTAAAAATGTCCGAATTGCTTCCTTTTCCAGATTTCTCTCCCAAATTACCTAAAATCACAAAAGGAACGATTTAGGGCAATATTTGATCAAATAAATTCAATTCCGGGCTTAAATGACCCCCTAAAAGTGGTTCATTTTTCGCCTCATCAGGGACTTTCCCCTGTCTTCAAGAATCCTGGATACAAGGTCATTCTAAAGGATGTCGAAGGGCATGGTAATATATGTTTCTTTTCATGTAATATTTGCGTCTTTTTCCTTCGTCTGTCCTTATACTTTGCTCTTATTGTTTCTGTCTTTTTTGTAGTCATTACTATGTCTGAATATTTGGAACTCCCTGACTTAGAAGGAACCGTAGTTAGCAAAGGTGAGCCATTGCCCGAAAACTACCAGAGGCCGCAGGGGACCACCAAACCATTGTCTCCGAAAGACAAGATCCCCGATAAGACCAAACTTCAAAAGATCGTTGAGAAAGAGGATAAGGATGTTGTCGCTGCTCGTGAGGAGAAGGAGAGGAAAAAGCTGGAGAAAAAACATGTGAGCAAGAAAAGGGTTGTTACCAGGGTGAAAACTGTGCCGAAGGAAAGGAGGAGGATGAACCAGGCCGACGAGGAGGTTATTTCTTTTGATGACAAAACTGTCGATGCCAGCCCTCTGAATTAGGCTGAACCTAGGTCCGATGAGAACATGGATGGTAATAAACCGGAGGATGCTGCAGAAGGGGGAGGATCTTGAAGAAAGGATGGCTGAGAATGACCATGCTCTTTTACAGAAGCGTGAGGACCAACAAGAGAACGAAATCCATCTGAGTAGCCTGAAATCTCCTTCCAATGGTAAGAGAGATCTATTCTTTCCTTTGTTTTAATTGTTGTTTTCTTTCTACCAGCCTTTGTTTCTCTCCTCCTCAGATTTCTCCGTTCATACCGCTCATTCCCAACATCATCTTTCTCACTCCAGAAGTCCCTCGGCGGAACATCATCCTGCCCCTGAAGGTATGTATTATACTTCTTCCCTTTGTTACTAGTACGTTCCGTTTTGACTTGGCTTATTTTTTGCTTTTTGGATGCAGAAGGTCACACTGATCAGACCGGTGGGTATTTTGTCCCCAGGTGGACGTTGCGGGATGATGTTCGGATGAACTCGTTCAGAGCTTGTCAGGAGATGATTGACCATCTCGCCACCCCGGCCGAGCAGGAGGCCCTTTCTGAATTGAACAATAACGAATTGCTTCACCAAGCCTGTGTTAATGTCGGTTCAGGGGTGGCTATTCAAGCCGAATTGTTCAAACGTTTTAGCCATCTAAACAAAGATCACCGTAAGTTGGAGGCCGTTCATCAAGGTCGTAGTGCATTGTCTGAGAGATTGCAGGCGGCCGAAGAGGAGCACAACGCCCAGGCTGGAAAGTTTGATCACTTGCTGAAGGAGTTCAGGGACTTGGAGGATGAAGTGGCCACTGCTTCTAACCGGATGGAAGGTCTAACTAATCAACTAGAGGATATGGAAAAAGACCGAAATGAATTGATGAAAACTTCCTCCTCTTAGGCCGAAAGGACCAAAGAGCTTGAGAAAGAGCTGGAGGAGAAGTCTTTGGAAGTTGACCGATTGACAAAGGAAAACAGACAGCGGGTCACCGAAGTAGCTTCATCTGAGATCGTTCGCCACAATACTGTCAAGGAACTTATTTCGGCAGCCTTTCGCAGACTTTTTGCAAGTGCGAAATATAAGAAAAGCTTAGGCCGAGTGTATAGTCTGTCCTATTCCGGGGGTTTCATTGACGGTGTTAAAGCTGAATGTAAGGAGGAGGATGTCCAGCGGATACTTCAGAAGGTTAAGAAACTTAACATGGATGCTCCTACTCTCTGGAAGCCGGAGTACCATAAATTGTTTGAAGTTGAGTATACGTATGTCCGAAAACTTGCCGAGGCGTATCGCCTTCCTTTGGGTGATCTGATGAACCTTCTTCCCGACGAACCTGCTCCTCAGGATAAGACTGTGGTTTCTAAAGAGATTCTTCCAGCTCCTGTCACTAGCCAGATATCCAAGCCGGAAGATAATTTGAAGAAAACTTCTTAAGTTGCGTTATGTGTTTACCCTTCGACTGGATGAATGTAATAAAACAATATTCTTTTTTGTGATGCATGTGACAATACAATGTCATTTTCTGTTGTAATTATTCTTTCTCAGCACGTGTGGTGCTTTTAACAGTATAATGTCGTAATTGATGTTTACTTCTACTTACTCCTATTTATTTATGTATGCCGGGTGTCGTTGAATTTTATTCGCATCGCCTGTTTAATTTAGTTAAGCGTGGCATTATATATGTTTGAACGGGGTGAACTTGCACAATCCATTTAATAAATTGGACAGAGTGATTCTGCACAATCCGTTTGATAATTTGGACGGAGTGATTCTGCACGATCCATTTAATAAATTGGATGGAGTGATTCTACACTATCCGTTTGATAATTTAGACGGAGTGATTCTGCACTATCCATTTGATAAATTTGATGGAGTGATTCTGCACGATCCGTTTGATAATTTAGACGGAGTAATTTTACACGATCCGTTTAATAAGTTGGACGGAGTGATTTTGCACGATCCATTCAATAAGTTGGATGAAGTGATTTTTCACGATCCGTTTAATAAGTTGGATGGAGTGATTTTGCACGATCCGTTTAATAAGTTGGACGGAGTGATTTTGCACGATCCGTTTAGGCTTTTTCTTTACACAATGAATGAAAAATAGAAGACAATGATTTCTTTGAAAACTTGCCTCCCGTCGACGTTTGGTGGGGCATACTTGTCATTAATTTAACCAAAGCACAACTTCATTTTACAAGAAACAATTACGAAGGTTAACAGCATTCCAAGTGAGAGTAACTTCACGTTCTTCCATTGTTTGAAGTTTATATGAACCGTTCTGATAAGCTTCAATCACTCTGTACGGCCCCTCCCAATTTGGACCTAACTTCCCCTGACCTTCGACCCTGCTAGCTTCATTCCTCCGGTACACAAAATCTCCTACTTTGAATGACACTGGTCTGACCCTCTGATTGTAGTATTGCTCAACCTTGGCTTTATATTTCGCCTCTCAGATTGCTGCCATTTCGCGCCTTTCTTGCAGCAGGTCTAATTTTAAGCGTTGTTGCTCCTCACTATCTTTCGAACTCTAAAGCATGGTCCGGTGAGTAGGCATTGCTATTTCAGCAGGCATTACGGCTTCGCTTCCGTAAGTTAAACTAAATGGGGTCTCTCCGTTGCTTGTTTTTAGAGAGGTTCGGAAGGCCCATAAGAAGTTTGGTAATTCATCGACCCATCCGGCTGTCTCCCTTCCTAACCTGGTCTTGATGCCATGCATTAAACTTTTGTTAGCTCTTTCGACCAAACCATTGGCCTGGGGATGTGCCACCGCAGTGTTGATTTGCTTTATTTTAATATTGTGCACCAACCCTTGAATGGATCATTCACGAAATTTGTTCCTTTGTTCGTGACGATCGGCAGTCCGAACCTGCAGATGATGTTTTCCCACACAAATATCTTTCCGTCTTTACCGGTGGTTTTGGCTACCGGTTTGGTTTCAATCCATTTCGTAAAGTAATCAACTGCCATGATCATAAACCTTACCTTTTCGGGTGCTTCTGGTAGCGGACCCAACACATTCATTCCTCATTGGTAAAAAGGTCATGGTGCTATGATGGATGTCATGATGGTTTTTGGTAATTTAGGTACCGGAGCATGGATCTGGCAGGCATCACACTTCTTGATTTCTTCCCTAGCATACTTGTGCATCATAGGCCAATAATAACCTTTTCGTATGAGCTTGGCTACTACCGATCGAGGTCCGGAGTGCATTCCACATATTCCTTCGTGAACCTCCCGGATGACATTGTTTGCTTGCAATGGGACCACACACCGTAGCATAAGATTTAGATATGACTTTTTGAATAAGACACTATCCTCCATCACATACTGAGGGATCTTCATCCGTAATGCCCTTGCTTTATTCTGGTCTTCCGTCCATACACCCTCTTCTAAGCACCGGATGATAGGAGTCATCCAGTTGTCTTCCTCTCCTTCCACAATGTCCCTCACCTGCTTTCAGTCCGTCGATGGTTTCTCCAATACCTCGACAAGGATCTCCTTAGTAAGATGGTTAAAGGCCACTGGAGCCAACTTACTAAGCACATCTGCCTTCTTGTTCTGCGCTCTAGGTATGTTGCGGATCTTGAATTTCTAAAATTACTTAATGTGGTCCTTAGCTGTTGCTAAATACTTTTTCATGCTTTCCTTGGTTGCTACAAAGCTCCCGTTGATCTGGCTTGCGACCAGCTTAGAATCTACCCGGACATCTAGTGCATCTACCTTCATTTTCCTTGCAATTCTTAAACCTGCCAACAATGCCTCATATTCGGCTTCATTGTTCGTGCGGTCGAAGTTGAGACAGAGGGCATACGTGTGTTCGACTTGGGCCGGTCGGATTAGGACTAAACCTTCCCCTGACCCCTTCTTGCTTGACGCTCCATCAGTGTACAAAATCCACTCTTCTTCTTTGGAAACATCACATATTTCTTTCGTAGGTTTGCTAGGTCGTGAGCCTTCATTGCTTACTGGAACTTTCGAAAAGAAATCCGCGAGGACTTGTCCTTTTACCGAATTCCTTGGTACATATGTGATGTCATAAGCCCCCAGTTCTATGGAAAACTTGGCCAGCTTCCCTGAGGCTTCCGCCTTGCCCAAAATTTTCTTTATCGGTTGATCCGTTATGACCTTAATGGGATGAGCTTCGAAGTACCTTCTTAATATTCATGATGAGTACAACAAAGCTAACGCCAACTTCTCTATCTGTGCATAATTCTTTTCGGCTTCTTGGAGGGTCCGGCTTATATAATGAATGGGGAGTTGCTTCCCCTCTCTCTCTCCGTTAGAAGTACTGTACTGATAGCTTCCTTAGCGGCTGAGAGATAGACATACAAAGTTTCCTTCGGTATTGGTGTTGACAAAGACGGGAGGTCGAGAATGAGCTTTTTGAGGGACTGGAAGGCCTCTTAGGCTTGTTGGGTCTATTGGTATTCATCCCTGTTTTCTTTTGTGATGTTTTTCAGTGTTTCGAAGAAGGGAAGTGACTTCTCCGCAGACTTTGCTAAGAAGCGATTCAAGGCTGCCAACTTTCCGCTTAAACTTTGCATTTTCGTGAGTGTGGATGGAGACTTCATCTGAGCTATCGCCTACGTCTTCTTTAGGTTTGCTCTTATGCCCTCCGATGTCACCACATAACCCAAGAAATTGCCTTCTTCCACACCGAAGGAGCATTTTTTGGATTCAGTTGCATGTTTGTTTTCCGCAGATTGTAGAAAGTTTCAGCAATATCTGCCAACATTTCTTTTTCCCCTATGTTTTTTATTACCATGTCATCCACATAAGCTTCTATGTTCCTTCCTATTTGGGACCGGAAAATAGAATCTACTAACCGCTGATAAGTGGCTCCAGCATTTTTCAATCCAAATGGCATCTTCGTATAGCAGTATATTCCCCTCTCCATGTAAAATGTTGTTTTCTCTTCATCTTCTTCAGCCATTTGGACTTGGTGATATCCCTTATAAGCGTCAAGGAAACACTTATACTTGTAGCAACCACTGACTCAATCTTCCAATCAGTCTCCGGTAAAGGGTAATAATCTTTCGGGCACGAGGAGTTCAAGTTCTTGAAATTGATGCACATCCTCCAACTTCCGTCTTTTTTTACTAAGACTGGGTTGGAGACCCAAGTTGGATAACGTACGGGACGCACTATTCCTGCTTTTAGCCATTCCTCCACCTCTTTCAAGACCACTTGATTCTTTTTCGCTGACAAGTTACGCTTCTTTTGTGCCACCGGAGGGTCTGCAACATTGACATTGAGATGGTGCTTGATAAGTCTTCTGGGGACCCCGGTCATGTCTCCCGGCTGCCATGTGAACACATCTTGGTTTTTTCTTAACAATTCCACCAAATCCATTCGGAACTCTTTAGAAAATCCTTTTCCTATAGTGAGTAACTGTTCTGGGAAAGCCGGGTTGATCAATACTTCCTCCGTCATTCTAGTTTCTTCGGGACCCGTCATTTCCGCTTTTTGAGGAACGTCCTTCTGCTTCCGTTCCACCCGTTCTTCTAGCCTTTGACACTCAAGTACTACCGCAGGACGAGTGGTCAGCGTTGCTATACCCCGGGGGTGGGGAACTTAAGCATGGAGTGAGTGGTGGATGGGATTGCCCTTAGCTCTTTTATACCAGTCCAACCGATAATTACATTATAAGGGGAGGGAGACCTGACCACACAGAATCTCATAATTGGTCGACGAATCAGAGCCGCATTGCCGAAGCACACTTCCAGATCGATCTTCCCTAACGGCCTGTTAGATTCTCCAGAAAAGTCAATGAGTGAAGTGATGGTCTCCCGGAGCCTTTCCCTTATTTCCGAGCAGAGATTTTTGAAGCAATGCTCATACATGATGTCTACCGATGACCCTTCGTCTACGTATACCCTTCGAACCAAATACCATTCTATTTCCCCCTCCATGATAAGGGATTCCTCTCATAGTTCCCCTTCGGGGAAAGGATGAAAAGTTATTGGTATGTTTATCCAATTCTTCACATGACCGCAATATCTCCGCTTCCTGTTCTCTCTGGATCCCCTTACCATATTGATAACTTTAGCTTTTCCTGTGTCACCCCCTCTCGGCGGGTCTCTGCCCCTTCCAGCGTCTTTTTGTTTCCAATCTCTTAAAAGATGATCCAGCTTTCCGGATTTCAGTGCGGTCTCCAGCTGCTTTTTGAGTTGGTGGCAGTCATTAGTCAAATGCCCCTTCTCACCATGATGTTCGCAGAACCTATCCATGTTCTCTATCTTCGGTTTGTCGCTCGTCGGTGGTGGACGGGGCAAATTTAGTGATGCTCAGTCGCTAGTATTTCCCTTGGGAGCTTGCTCAGGGCCCCTAGTGCTGAACGGTCGAGATCATACCCGAGGGGTTCATTCCGACGGTAATCCTGTCGGTTATGATCCTGGCGGTAGGAGTTGTCTCTGGGAGCCACATAAGGTTATATGTGTTCTTTTATCTGTGATCGTTCTGACGATCTACCCTCGGTCTATCTCCGTAGGTGTTTCTGTTCTGCTTATCTCCCTTGTACCCAGAGTATCCCTTCTTATTATGCTCAAAACCTTCGCCTCGCGGCAAATCTGTTTCCAGGTACGCTTTCTCGGACCTGACAAAATCGTCAACCCTAGTGAACATTTTTGTGACAGTACGTGGAACTTTGTTTGAGAACTTCTTAGCTAAAGCTGGACATCTGTGTGCTTCCATGAAGGCCGAGATACGCATGATCTCCAGTACACCGCTGCTATAACTCGCCTCGTCTGTCCACTGTTCTTTGAAGTCGGGCAAGGACTCATGCGCCTTCTGGACAATCTTTGTAATCTCCGTAGGATCTCTGGTGCACTGCTTTCGCAGAGAAAACCTGGTCGAAAATTGTTCCCTCAACTCATTCCAACTGTCAATGGTACCTGGTTCTAAACGTTCAAACCAACCTCCGGAAGCTCCATCTAGGGTTTGTTGGAACATAAGGCACCAAGTGGGCATCGGCCATTGCCCTTGATTGGCGGCTCCAGTGAATCTTGTGAGATGATCATTCGGATCCTTAGTAAAACCTCATGTTCAGAGGGATCACATAGTTCTGTCCGGAGAACTCCACAATTCGATGGGTGAATGGAGACCTCGACATTTCTTTGAACAGCTTCTTTAAATCATCGTCTTCTTCTTCCACGACCTTATCCTTTCCTCTGTCTTTATCCCCTTCGTCTCTGAAATCGAGACGTATTGGTCTGAGCATATTCTCCCCTCGAGCGTTGTGTTTCTTAATCAGCTCGGTTAGGGACGCTACACGGTCTAGAATAAGCTCCTGCAGGTTTGGAGAATCGTTCTCCGGACCGTCATGATTGTCCGCGTTGTTATTTGTGTTAATGTCGTCGTTGGTCTCGCTCCCCCCAGCTTGAGGAAGAAGGATGTGAAAAGGCGGAGGGTCTGTCATTCTTTTACTTGGGCAGAATGAATAATAGGTCCCACGAATGACGCCAATTTGTTGAAGTAAAACCTTGCTGGGGGTCTGACTTCTTTTAGTATCCTTCGGAAGTGTCCTCTGGATGTGGTTTTGTACCTACACACGAAACACGCACGTTAGTCTCGCCTTGGGTTTTATCCCAAGACCAACCTTTGGTGTGAGAGTAAGAATATGATAGTACGAAGGGTTAAATAATAAATGAGAGTGAATGCAATAAGTGTGTGTTGATTGTCAATAATAAATGAGGTGGGGTATTTATACTACCTACACCTCGTTACCTACTTTGTCTGGGAATCAAGCGAGACGAGCTAGGCCTCGTCAAGTTGATAGGTGCCAGGTTGTACATGGGACACAATCCCGTGAAATCTGGGATGGCGGCGTGGCGACGGTCCGTTTTATTGTCCATGAGGTAAGGCACGTGGTCTGGGTAAAAGGGTTCACTCTCTGAAGTGATTTGGATCTGATCTACCATCCGGAGGCAGTGATGAGTCCGAAAAGTACGAGCCTTCCTGGCACATACGGCAACAAAGACCTAAAATCCGGGGTGAAAAATTTTGATAATATTTATAAACTACATTACAAATCAAAAGAAAAAATTACAAAAATTGTCATATTACACAACAATGTTTTTTGCTAGAGGGCACGGGTCCACTCTCATGCATATGTCTCCGCCTGCATAAATAATCAATTTGCTAATATAGGGTATGTTTGGCAAAACTAGCTGTAAGGTGTATGCTGTAAGCTGTTAACTGTAAGCTGTAAACTGTAAAGCTGTTACCATGAGCTACAAACTGTATCTTTTTTTTTAATAAAAGTGTTTGGTAAGTTAGCTGTTAAATGTAATTATAAGATCTAAAATGACATAAAAGGACATATTTATAATTTTAAATAAATGTTTGGAGGGTATATCAGTAATTTAAAGTTTTAACAGCTCCAAGATATTTAAAAAGCTTCATGAATCAGCTTTTCATTTAGGAGCTATTTGTTTGAAATAAAAGCTTGAAGTTAATGTATCCAAACAGAGCTACTTATTTTAGAGGAGATTATTTTTGTAACAAAAAGCTAACAGCTCCTCAAAAAGCTCCTGCCAAACATGCCCATAGACTCGAGTCGATCGTAATATGGTCGTAGTTTGTTATTTCTCGTTAGCCTCGGCGACAACTTTTATCTATCATTGGTGAAAATTTTCCTTGTTCATGTTGAAAGAAAAACATTTCCCAAAATGGATTATGTGGAAGAACCGTCAATTCGTTACATTTATATTAGAATAACAAAGCTAGTTACGCAACTACTATCGTCCTCTTATTATTTTAACTTAAATTCTTCAACCCCAATGCTATGGTCCCCTCTATATCTCACTACATTCACCGAAATCTTTTTACAATTTTCCATGCACTTACAAACAAAGAAAGAAAATACTATCTCACACTTATTTACTCAAGAAAATATCAAAAATGTTGATCTATGTTCAAAAACAAAAGTAACCCTTTAAGAATAACGGGTATATATATAATCTACTAATGTTTGCCATATAGCGTTATTGACTACTGTATTTTCTTCTCAAGCGTCATTAAACCTCTTCTGTTTCATCATGACTATTAATATTAGCCTTTTTTAATAAAATATTCGACTACTGATTTTAATGAGAACAAGATAAATATCGTATGATTTGACTAATAATTACCTACAGGAAGAAAAACAATTAAGTGATTGTAATAAAAAAATGTGAGGGAGGGTGGCACGACACATGGCACGTGACTATCACGTAGGAGTGACGTTCCCAAGAGGAACCTGGACCAAATGTCATTAGAATCCAAATTCCAAGAAAAAGTAGTGTTTAACGTTGGTTTAATTAGATGGAAAACATTACCCTTTTCATTTTTTTATCTCAATTAAAAATACTTCTTTTGCGTGCCTTCCCCATGTCAAAGATGACAAACGTTCTTTATTTATAATGTCTCCGTCCAATATCTTTGTCTATCACTAGTTATTCAATTACGTGTTTCCACGGTTAGCTAGCAGTGCAACTTAATTGTAACATGTTTCTCTATGGAACAGAAGATAACTCTCATACTTGTACTAAAATATTAGTAAAACCACCATATATAGCGGGAAGCTAAGGTTCAAAATAGAAAAGAATTGTTACGTTATTTGATATCAAGATAATAAATAATGTCTTCTAATCTATCTTAACTATATCTACCAGCCAATCAAAACACACACTCAAAACTCTTACTACCCCGGGTTTCCATGTAGTAGCTAGTAAGTAAAACAGATTATGCACCCGATTTGAGTACAAGGTGTATTACGTTCAAATCTTATCATATACGCATCTTAAGAGCGGCGAAGGAAATTGTTTGAAAAGTTATGAAAATATCTCAATTAAACTACGTACATCTAAGTCAATACTCTCTCAGCTCGCCACTGATTAGGCAAAAACAAAAATAGTGAAAAAATGTCATTTGTACGGTAAGCTTTAAAACATTGGAGTTAAATTGAAACGAACATCTTCCATTTCTCGATCTCTGGTAGTCTACTAATTAGAAAGACTTCCAACTTGAACGTGAACAATCACCAGTTAATAAGATTTCCAAATTAATAGTAAACGTGAACAATCAAATAGTTAAAAAGAATTCTAAAACAAGCTATCACCATAGAGGAGGTTGTGATCGAGTTAACGGTTAATCCTCAGTTTAGCATACTTAGTGGCGTGTGGTTACAATGGTGGTGGATACTTAGGAGACCCAAAACAAACATTGTAAGTAATTGTATGTGCATGCTACATTGCTATACAAGAGACATAACACTTAATGGTACAGCAAATGGTGGAAAAAGGATTTGCAACAACCAGAACGACACTTGTAATGGTGCAACAGTATCTGGTAGTAAGAGCACCAGGTATAGTGCGTTATAAGGTGCATTTTGACCCATTAGCGTGAGCCAGCCAAACCCCATGTCACCTTATAGACTGTCGCGCCTTGGTGGCCAACTAAGTTATACGTAATTTATTTTCTTTTTTCGGATTTTCTGGTAGGTATTGCCGTATTGGGTACGCGTGTGTTTATGTGTGTGTGTTTTGGTGGGGTTTTCAAGTGACTCAACGAAGAAGAAAAAGATGACATATCTTTTATGTTCGCTTTTAATCTCCGTTAGTTAAGTTCTTGCACCATTAGTCCTTATTAGATTTGCGTTGTTAGTCATTTGATTTTTTCTTGCATAATTAGTTCCTAAAATGAATAAATTTGGCAAGTTATCTTATTAAAACCAAATAACGTTTTAAATTTTATATGTTGCTTTATTTAGAAAATGAAAGAAGAAATTGTGGGTCTCTGTCCGATAACTTGAATGATGAGAGAAGCTGTTTTTGATTAAGTTATATGTTTTGAGTTATATATAAGGGAAATTGATGAAGTGAATACTTTTTGCTATAACTTGATACTGCACCTTGTGCTCTGAAGTGATCGGATGTTAACGGCGCTAGGACTGTCCCAACCCGGCCACAAAACGCTGTCGTTTGAACCATATGTCATCAGTACGTGACTTCGAATCTTGATTGATTGAGGGCGTTATGGCTAGGTTTGTGTTTTAGTGCAATTTGCTTCTCAACAAAATAAATAAATAATAATGAAAAAAATGACTAATGACACCAAAATGTATTATAGTTGTCACTTATTTTTTTTTATATACATCGAACAATTTTTTTTGCTATTTTTTGTACTAAACTTAATTTTTTATGTATTTTTGTGTATTTTATGACCATTTTGTCTCTCATTTTACTAATATGGGAGAGGTAAAATATCATAAAGTACACAAACATGCTTAAAAATTCAAGTTTAGTATACATAATAACAAAAAAATTGTTCGATATATATAAAAAGAAATGATAAAAACTATGATACATTTAGTGGAGGTTAAAAAGAAAGAAAGAAAAACTATCTACAACTTATACGATGCTAGTTGCTGCTGCATGTTGTTCGTTCGTAAGAAGGTATATTTAAAACCCTGTAAACGTATTTATCACATTAACTTCATAATCAAATGTCAAACATGCATGCATATTCTGCCCTCCTAACGCAATTATTCCTTTAACTTCATAATGAACAAGTACGCACATTCTATACTACAATGACTCTCAATAAAAAGTGATAACTACTAAATAATATTTCACCTAATAAAATACGCACCAATTGCAACGCAACTAGTGTACGTATGTTTAGCTATTATTTGTGTGACTACCTAATAAAAGTACTCACTTTTTAGACACAAAAGGCTTCCAACTATAATTTGCATTTCTAAATGCAATTAAATTAAAGGACCGTTAGTCACATTCACCATCATGATCATTCATCAAATGCATCTCACAAAAACCAGTACACGTCTCATCGACATCAATTGTGGCACCAGTGGTACACATAAGTCGGGTGATCATTGGCCGTCCGATGATCGTATGCAATGTAATTTCTTAGTAGTTGGCCTCCTTTATGAAGTTTTAAATTAGGTCATTAAACATCCATCTACGGTTCTTGCTATATCTAACTTTTAATTGATGATCAAGAAAACTTATCATGAAGCTAGTATGAATAAACAAAAAAAAGGTATTAGATCGTATAATCCACATATAGCATGAAATTGCCTAAACAAGCAAACTTCTTTTCCTTTGAAAAAGTCATTCAAATTCAAGGATCATGATAAAACTTGTTGCGACTTCGTGTTTCGCCAGTATATTTAGATGTCAAGGAAATGTTTTTGCTAACAAATAGACAATGAACTAAATCTCATCTACAATTTTTTAGATACTTTAATTCACATAAAATAAAAACGAAGTCTAGCCATGTTATAAAAAGGTATACACATCTTCTTAGCCATGTTTGGGGGTTATATGGGAGCTATTTTATATTGATAAGTATTGCAAGTACTAACAAAGAGACAAAAGAAGACTGTAATGTGGAATTTTGATGAGTTTTGTGATTTGGGTTGAGTATTCAAAGCCTATGCACATGCAAATGAATTCTAAAATAGGGTTTGTTAAGTTAATATAAATATATATCATGCAAATCATCCCATTGGGATAATATACAATTAGGAATATTCGCACGCAACGCATCAACATTAGCATTAGACGACCGGTCGTATAATGAATTGGTCTTCATAATTTGCTTTATTACGGAGCAACTAACTTAACCATGTGACAATATCTTGGGATTGAGACTTTCTGCACGAATTCACATAACATCACGCTTTCTTTCTTTTGTTTTTCTTCTTCGATCCCATCTTAAACATTTTTATATTAACATGTTGTTTGTATATGTTTACAAACTATCCTAAATTAATATGTAATAATCTTCTTCAACGTGGAATGTTAGTTGGTTTCTTCTTCGCAACCAAGTCAAAGATCTTGCAGAAATGTAGAGCCCGCAATACTAATGGGTACGTCCTTATGTCTCGCCCAAAAATAATACGTGAATCAGAATGTTTAATATGACTCCAAGGAACGTTCACACAAAGCATATGTCCATTTTAAAAAGGGTTTTGCTAATAAGAATTA
This sequence comes from Artemisia argyi, assembly GCA_030686995.1. NCBI lineage: Eukaryota > Viridiplantae > Streptophyta > Magnoliopsida > Asterales > Asteraceae > Artemisia > Artemisia argyi. Next base: position 120,967,445 of record CM060683.1, on the reverse strand, counting down.
TTAAAGTTGTGGTTAAAGACGATCCTAAATTAAAACAATGTAAAGACAATCACTTGCTTAACGACAACCCTAAGAGATGTTGTTAGTAAACTTTTTTAAAAAACATAATCATTTTGCTTGCAAAGCCTTTGTCATCCGATCCGGAACCAATTGAATTACACATCAAATTAATATTGATAATACTTAATCTGATGGTACTATCTTTCCTATAAACCTAATTGACTAGTACTGTTTCCAAATTGAGTTCATTTTAATCACTTTAGTAACTATTTTAAAAAGCATGTATCAAGTTCCTCGTTTGAAAAAGCATGTATTGGGTAACGATTTTGCCTCTTGTATTAAAACTACACCTAGAGCACTTCGAGTGACCTAACATTTAAGATCGGAGGTGGATTCAGAATTTTATAAGATATGTATACGTATATTCTTTTGAAAAGACCAAACTGCTTGTGTCTCAATACCGGTAACTCGTGTTGTGAGAGAAGCTCCTCGACTAAATAGTTGCAGATTCAACTCCTGGTTAAAACATGTGAGATTAATTTGTGATGTAAATGTCATGAGATAGTTAAATTGTTGTTTTAAAAGGAAAAATCTTTTTGAAAGGTAATATTGTACGTGCTCTTAAATTTTAAAACAATGTAAAAAGAAAATTTTACACCACGAGTGTGGTGCTTTAGTTATGTCCGCTCCTATTTAACACGCTCTCTTATAATAATAGTTACAACTTTAGTTCTAAAATAAATAACTTTGTTCCTTTTTTCGTAAATATTAACGTTTTGGTAAGAAATCTTTCTCTTTCCCTTTATTTTTTTACACAAGAAGTAAAAAGGTTAAACCACAAATAGGCTGTTAATCGATTATGTTATCGGGTTTTTCGATTTATTCGGTTCGGTTTAATTGGTTAATATTTATTTTCTGACTAAAATTAAAAACTGAATCAAACCGAATTCAAATTAGATTAAAATGAACCGAAAACCAAATCGGATAACCCGAATTGCTTAACTTTAATTATTTGGTTATTTAATTATATAAATTTGCATAAAAAATCAAACTTAAAAAATGTAATATATTATGAAGTTTTAATGTTTTTTGTATATAAATATATAAAAGATATATATTGATGTGAATTTCAGTTTTTATTTTGTCAAAAGTCAAAACAGTATTAAAACCGAAAACTGAATTATTAATTCTGTTTGCTTCGATTTTGACTTCGGTTTAGTTAGAAATTAAATTCAGTTTTTCTCGGTTCGATTTGATTTCAGTTTCGGTTTTGATGGGTGAAACCTGAATTCCGCAAACCCCTCTCTAGTGTCTACATATAATTTTAGAGTTTGTTACTTTGATATAGGTTTATACAAATAAGCCCAATGGGAAATATAAGGGATTTAAAAGTCTTCCGAATACTTGGGCTGCTTAGTCTTCGATTTTACCCTCAACTATCCAATTATGCTCGATCCTTAAATGTGGCCCAGTCCAACCTTTTCTATAACTAAATTATCACTTCGTGTTAGGATGTTCATCGGTTCGGTTCTCGGTTAATCGGTTTATTCGGTTTGGTTGTTCGGTTAAAATTTTTTTTGAGTCATAACCGAACCGAAAATATATATGACCGAACCGAACCGAAGTTCGGTTCGGTTATGGGTCAAAACCGAATTTTATACTTGAATTACACTATTTATATATATATATTTTAAATTTAATTATGTATATTTTTGACAAAAAAAATTTTTCAAGCATAAAGTGTTTTTTGTATTAGTATAAAATTTTAATGGACATTTTATATATATATATATATATATATATATATATATATATATATATATATATATATGATCAAATAAGAAGAATAATAAAAATAAAAATGGATGCATCTTCATTCAAATTTTCCCTCCCAAACTAAAATGTGTGGCTAAAATTACTTATTACCCTTCTTATTTTAATTATTCTTCTTATTGGATCCCTTATATATATATATATATATATATATATATATATATATATATATATATATATATATATATATATATATAGGGGTAAGTTAAAATAAAAAGAGTATTTTTGGTAAAAAGAATAAGAAGGATTTTGGACCCTTAGATTTAATATCAATGGATGAGATTAAACTGTAAACTTAATTAAGGCTAGAAGGGCAAAAACGTCTTTTAATTATAATATATTAAAACACATTTATAAATACAGCTTACCTTCTTCTCAATTATTTTACGACATTTCTCTCTCTCTCTTCCAACAACTTTCTCTCCCTAAACAACAACTTTCACTTTCAATAATTCATCAAATCTTCTAAATCAACTACTAAATTAATTTTTAAAAACACCCAGCAATGTTGAAAGATCAGAATAGATACAGATGGTAGGGATGGTGTTTTTATATATATTTTGGTGGTGGTGGCCGCGAAGCACTGTTGGTGGCGGAGTTCAATTCCGGTGGTGGGGATGGTTTACATTATCGTGTTATCGACGGTGGGTTCATGGGTGGATGATGAGGGCGATAGTTAAAACTCCGATTTCACCATTAATCGTTGAAAAATATATCAAAACTTCTTAAATTAGATATGCAATCGGTGGTTTGATTGACCAAAACGACGTTAAATGGCAATGGAAATATTATAGGTAATGGTTTTTTTCACCTGCAATTGCTTTGTTGATCTATCACCTATTAAGATGTTCTTCCGTATCAATTGTAAATGTTTTGTGCATAAAAATAGCTAAATGTGCATCAATTTTCATAGATAGTTTGTAAAAAATGTAATATGTTTGGGTAACTGTGAGTTATGTGAAATAATATTGTTGTGTGCATTAAAAATGGGCTAAATGTGTGGCAATTTTAGTTGGACGTTAGTAAAAGTGGGATACATTTGGATAATCATGATTTGTGCAAATATTTTGCGCATAAAAATGGTTAAATGTGCATCAATGGTCGAAGATAGTTTGTAAAAAATGTGATATGTTTGGGTAACTGATGAGTGTTTAAATACTCATCATTTTATACCAATCTGAGCTGCCAAAACATCCAAAAACACTCAATTATGCATAAAAATACTTAAAATATCTTAAAAGTGTGTTTTATATGTTTCAAATGCAAAATATGCAAAAACAGTTGAAAAACGTACAAAGTTTGCATAATTGGCAGTTTCAGTCCCTCAAGTTTTATAAATTGGCAAAACTAGTCCCTGGTTATTCTTAAAACATGAAAAAGTCATCAAAGGTCCTTTTTAATCATAAAGTTACATATTTAGTCCTTTGGTGCAAAGTTTCATAAAATTACAAGTTTAGTCCTTATACTTTGGAAATTGACAGAAATGGTCCCTGGGATGTAAAAACTTTGAGAAAAGCAATTTTGGTCCTTGTGTTATTAATCTTTTGCAGGAATGGTCCTTGGTGTGAAGTTTGGTAAAATTACATGTTTGGTCCCTGGACTTTGAAGGTTTGGCAAAAATAGTCCCCGGTAATTAAAAAGTGAAAAATATCAAAAGTGGCCCTTATATTATCTATACTTGGCAAGTTAGGCCCTTGTGATAAATTTGGAAAAAGGCCACAACAGCCCCTTAACTTTGCCCAAATCACATTTTTGGTCCTTGTGTGAAACAAAACCAAACGGACCCTTTATATATTTAAAACCAAAACACAAACCAAATCCAGTCCAAACACAAAGAAACCCAACCATCCCTAGGCCCAGTCCACCCTCAGCCCAACACCCTTATATTAAAACCGGGTCAAACAAAGTCAAACCCCCACAAATACCGCCCTTACTGTTCACCCGTTTCCCCCACGCCTGCAAACCTGAAAACTAGGTGGTTTTGTGCCACCTTAACCCCCCAGCTCACCTAGCCTACATCCCCTCACCTCCTTTCCACCTCACACACCTATCCCACACCTCATTTAATGCATTTCCCACCAAAATTTCTCTCCAAACCATGCTTGCCCTCTATTTTTTTCCATGTCACCCCAACTTGCCTAAAAATCTTCCCATTTGTCCTCTGACACCTCTACAACACTCCAATTATTCTTAATTGTTCACCTTTGGCTCCAAGTAAACTTGGAAGACTTTTGGCGCCAAAATTGGTTTAAACGGATGAGATTGATTCAGAGAAATTAAGGGCCAAGATTGAAGTGGGAAAAGCTCAAAGTCACACCTGGAACCCTAATGTGGACTTATAAAAGAAAAAAGAAGCAGAGGAGTCATCTATCTAGTTTAATTTTAAAATAAGTGTATGTCGTTTAATGCAATTTCAAGTTTCTAGTATAAACCTAAGCTTCTAAGCAGTGTTCTAAGTGTTTTCAGTGTATTGTAACTCTTTCCAAGTAATAAATTTCAAGTTTCTTTGGCTGTTCAATCTTATGCAATTTTAGTTTAAATTTCTTAAATTTCAAAAGATCAATTGTTGTTACTGTGAAGTGTATTGGATTCCTAAGCTCACTTAAGCTCCTAGATAGCTTATAAAAGCTATTAGAAACTTTTAAAAGCAGTTTAGTAATATAAAAAATCAAAAATACAAAAAGTCAACAAAAGTCAAACTGGAAGGTTCTTGGTGAAAAGCATTGGAGCATGGCATATTGTGGATGGTCCTGGGTTAGTATCCATTGTTGGATGTTAGGAAAGGTTTCATTGTTCTTGGTTCTTGATTTTGAGCAGGAAAGCATTATTGTAAGTTATCAAAAATCTCATATTTGTCCTTATACTATAGCTTTGTTCATTGCTTGCTTTTTCAGTTGTTTAATGCTTATTCAGTCTTAATTAGTGATAATATAACAATAAATTAGTATCTTGTTTGTTGGAATTCATAGTTACTAATAATCAAAAATCAAACAGTCAACATAGCATAATTAGTATTAGTGTGTATCTGTGGTTATTTCTTGTTTCTAAGTGCTTAAATATACTTAACATAACATAATAAGTTATTGTGGATCTGTTTCAAAAGCTCTTATAGCCCTTAGCTTTTTAAATCACAAAACAATTTAAGTATAAGGAGTGTTTGGTTCTGTGTATTTCATTGAGTCTCAGTGGGATTTTTGTGTTACTTCTGTTTGTTACATGTTTCAGTAGGTACACATAGATCATATAAGTCATTTAATTGAGTTTTCATTCTCTGGAAAGTCAAAATCATCAAAATAACACCACACAGTTAACTGTGTAGTGTTTTAAGAGCTATAAACCCTCACTTAAGTTTATAACCAGTAGATTAAGCATAAATTAGCTTTACTTAGGCTTATTATATCATATACAATCAGTTAGGATCAATCAAACTTCAGATAAGTCAACCTAGTTTAAAATTAGTAAAAGTCAAAAAGTGCTTGTTCAGATTTTCACCAAAATGGCATGAATATTTATGATTTTTGTAGTATGATCTAAGGTTTGAAATTGCTAGGTTAATTAGTCTATCAGTAGAACTTTTGATTTTCACAATTATTTCATTTTTGTGATTTTTTCTTGTTGACCAAAACACCCTTGGAACACACCTGCAGGGCAACTCATTACCCTGTGCACTCAGACCCTATTTCACCCACCCAACTTTGGAGGTGATTTGTGGTTACCCCAGTGGGTCCCACACCTCATTAATTGGTTCTTACAACCCCCTCCTACCAGGGTACAAGGTTTGACCCTTTGGTTGACCTAGAAACAAGTGGACCCCACCTGGACTTGTCCCCAAACTCTGTCCCATTTATGAGTCAGAAACCAAATAAGCAATTGCTTATTTTAGCTTTCCAGCTTATCCTAGGAGCTTATCTCACCAAACCTAGTTTAAATAAGTTCAAGTAACTTAGGTGAACCTGGCTTATCTAGTGTGGACCCCACATAACTCCAATTTAGCCTATTTCTTTGTGTGGTCAACCATAGTCAACTGTCTAGGGTAATAAACACTCTCAGTGCTTATTCTGAGGTTCCAAAGTAGTTGTCTTTGTAAAAGTTTCATTATTTAAGTATTTAAATAGTTTTATAAAAGAAAAACCAGAAAAAGCCAACTTTAATTATAGTGATAGCTTCTATTTAATAGAAATTATCTAATTAATTTTCATCTCAGCTTATTAATAAGCACTTTTCCAATTTTATAATTTTATAAATTACCTAGTACCTTTAAGTAGTTAAAATAATTTTCTTAGATTTTTCCTAAGTAGTTTACTATTTATTAGATTTAAAACTAGTTTAAATAATTAAATAGGTAATATTAGTAATTAAATAGTTTTCTTTAATTTTAATTAACAACAGTAGAATTTTATATTTTTCCTAAGTTTTATAAAGTAGTTAAGACTTTTAGAAAATAGTTTCATAATTTCCACTATCCATTTTCCAATTTTCTTATTTAATTTAATTAAATTAGACTTAAAATAATTAATAGTTAATTAATTAGTCAATTAGCTTAAATATAATTTTTAGCAACTTTTTATAATTTTTTAGTATTCCTGTAGTGTTTAAATAGTTTTATAAATTTTATCATAATTTTTTAAGGTAATTTAGTATTGGTAGTAATTTAAAATAGTTTAATAAAATTAATTAAGTTAAATAGTTTTTAATTAATAAAATACTCATAAAAAGACAAAAATATTTATTTTCATTTTTTATACTTTCTTCAAGTTCTAATTTAGGTTTAGAAATAATTTTTATAAGTTTTTAGTTTAATTTGTGGTATTTATAATTTTTAGTTAATTTAACTTAGGTTTAAATTAGATTTTAAATAGTTTTAATTAATTAAATAGTAATTAAATATTATAATAATCATTTTCATAATTTAAATTTCATTTTCCATTTTCTTTAATTTTAAGTTTTCAAAAGTTTCACTTTTACCCCCTATAGTTTGTAACTTGTTAAATACTACTTGTCTCTGTCTGTTATCTGATTTTCTTATTTGTGCTTTTACTTGTATCTCTGTTATTGTTTATATATTTTTATATTATCTAAATTCCAAGCAATCAGTAGTATAATCAACCCTCAAATCATCTTTGTTACTGTCCTCAGTACCACTCACTCTCCTAATCGTTTACAAATACAATTTCAATCTCGTTGGGACTTAACGACCCGGGGATTTCCCTGTACTTCCATGGTCAATATTAACTTGCACTTTCTCTCAGGTGGGCCTATCAGCTGCACACGGTTGACTGGTTGGTTTGGGAGGAGTCAAAATTTGGCGCCGCTGCCGGGGAGGTTGTTGCGTATTTCAAAACGATTTAAGTTTAGTGGTTTTCAAAACCCTTCCTGTACAAATAACACCACTTTGTAAATTTTTAAGAAAAATCATATCTGAAAAAGTTCATTAACATTTCTCCTGAAGTGTTAACAACACCAAACAAATCATAAACAACAAAACAAACTGTGAAGTTAAATTACTTCGTTATCTTTACGATTACAACCTATACAGTTGGTTTAAGGTAAGTTCTGACATTAAATTGCGAACTTAAGAGGGATCCATTTATTTCCTCCCGCCAGCCTGCGAGTAATCTTAAAGGAACGATTTCGGTTAACGAATCAGTTCCAAAAATATTGTCCAAGTTTTTTCACCCATACACGAAAAGCCAAAAACATTTTACTGTGAATATAATTACATAAAAGTTTACCACCGCAAACCAAGGCAGAACACCTACCAACTGGGGGTGTGAACATAATAAGTTCCCAAACCTAAGATTAAAAACTTACCATTGTATCCTTGTGAATAGTGTACCTTTTTTAAAGGAGCTGTTCATTTGTGATTATTGGGTTTAAGTTCACTGTCGTTTTGCCTCTATCTTGTGTTGAAAAATAATTTTTGTGCATGCGCACTCGTTCACAAACAAAAAATAAAAAGAAGAAAAACGTACCCGAGTTACGTACTGTTGAAGAAGAACACACAATAAAAATGAACGACGAGCTCCCATTCCTTCCCAAGGATGAACCAGTTCCTGACACCCGAACTATGGAGGAACTGTGTCAACCTACCATGCAAGGGAGGGGTGGACCAATTGCACCACTCACTATTGGTGCCACGGATTTTGGATTAAAACACCACATGATACAACAAATCCAGAATACGTGCCAGTTCCACGGATTGCAGGGTGACGATGCCAACAGGCATCTTGACAAATTTTTAACTGTCACCCAAAGCATGAAACAACATGGCATCGCCGAAGACAGCCTGCGTTTATACTTGTTCCCCTATTCTCTCACTCATCATGCAACTTCATGGTTCGATCGACTTCCAAAGAATTCGATCCACACTTTTGATGAGATGATCACTAAATTTCTGGCCAAATACTTTCCACCATCTATGGTCACAAAGCTGAGGAATGACATAAGCAACTTCAGAAAGCTTCCCGAAGAGTCCTTATTTGAGGCATGGGAACGCTACAAACTTGCTATTGATAAGTGTCCCAATCATAACATGCTTCTTGTCACTATTATTGACACCTTTTATAATGGTTTGACACTCCGTCATCGTGACACCATCAATGCTGCTGCACAGGGCACCTTTATGAAAAGGACCCCTGAAGAGTGCTATGACTTAATCGAAAACATGACTGCCCATCATAATTTTTGGGACTCCTCTGCTGAGAGGAACGACTCATTTAAGTCAGACACTCCGGCAAGCAATGAAATATCAATCCTAGCTAAAAAGCTGGATGATTTGTCTACAGCATTTTTGCATATTCATCAGAATAATCCTAATCAGGTCAAAACTGTTAACCCAAGTTGTGAAACTTGCGGTGGTCCACATACGTACACAGATTGCCCAGCCTCCGGTGGCTCGGCTCGTGAAAACGTGTATGCAGCTCAAGGTTCCTATAATACGGGAGGTAATTCTTACTAACCGCAAGGAGATCGAAACCTTTTGAGCTACCGATCTAATAACTACATCGGACCACCAGGGTTTAATCAGCCTCAAAACAGGAACCAGAATTTTAACCAGAATCAGAACCAGAACCGAATGAACCAAGGTTATAACAACCAAGGAAATTTCAACTCTGGTCAAAACCAGGTTCACCAAAATCAAAACCAAGGGAATTATAACAAAAATCAAGGTCAGAACAATTACCCACAGGGTAATTTTCAACAACAAAACCACTTCCAGGGTAATAACAATCAGCAACATGGGAATTTCCAGAACAATCGGGCTCAAAATCTTCCAAACCAAAATCAAGCCATTGTTCCAACTGGACCATCACATGAGGAATTATTAAAACAGTTTATGAAATCCTAAGAAGAACTGAACAAAATGCTGATTGGTCAAATATCTAATTTGCAGAAGTATTTAAATGATCGACCCTCGGGCTCAGGTACTACTTTACCTAGCAACACGATCGCTAATCCGAGGGGCGATGTAAAGGCGATCACCACAAGAAGTAGAGTTTCTTACCAAGGACCTACAGCTCCCTCTACCTCTTCTCTTATCCCTGTAGAGGAATGTGAAACCGAGGATACTACGGATAAGGTACTTCCTAATAATAACGGAGGTACCAATGACATCCCTCCTCCAGTTATCCCGGTCCCGACTCCCACTAAAAGAGTCGTGTTTGAAACTACCGAAGGTCCTGTTGAAAATCCAAAAGCCAACCCAAAATCAACAATTCCATATCCCTCACGATTGCAAGTCCAAAAGCTCCGTGAAAAAGCTAATCATCAGATGGAAATTTTTTTTCAGATTTTCCAAGAACTACACTTCGATATTAGTTTCGCGGATGCTCTTCTTTTAATGCCCAAATTCACATCGACAATAAAAAACCTGTTGAGCAACAAGGAAAAACTGTTTGAGATGGCACGAACTCCACTCAATGAGAACTGCTCTGCAGTTCTGTTGAAACAGCTTCCCGAAAAGCTAGGAGACCCCGGGAGATTTCTATTACCATGTATTTTCCCGGGTATAGTTGAATGTTTTGCCTTGGCCGATCTTGGTGCAAGCATCAACTTAATGCCTCACTCAGTTTGGAAAAAGCTCTCTCTTCAGGCACTTAGTCCCACATGCATGACTCTCGAGCTTGCAGACCGTTCAATTTCACGTCCCCTCGGTATTGCCGAGGACGTATTTGTGAGAGTGGGAAAGTTCCATTTTTAGGCAGACTTTGTCGTTGTTGATTTCGATGCAGATCCAAGAGTTCCTCTCATTCTTGGGAGGGGATTCTTAAGAACGGGACGTGCATTAATCGATGTTTTCGATGAGGAAATCACGTTACGAGTTGGCAATGAAGCGATAACGTTCAACCTTGATCAAACCTCGAGATACTCCTCGAATTATGATGTTGATTCGGTCAACTGAATTGATGTCATTGACATTGCATCCGAGGAGTATGCTCAAGAATTCCTTGGATTCGCTGACAATTTTCCGAGTGGCAATCCCACTACTTCTTCTGATCCCATAATCGCTAATTCTTCTCCTTCCCTCACTCCGTTTGAGGGAAGTGATTTTCTCCTTGAGGAATTAGAGGCCTTTCTCCAAAGTGATTCAGTTCCCGAAGGAATTGATAACCAAGAGATTGACCCGGAGGGGGATATACTTCTCCTTGAGAAGTTATTGAACAAAGATCCTTCTCCCATTCCTGTTCTACCTCCACAACTTCATAAGGTGGAAGTCAAATATGTTGAGAAAAATGATGACTTCCCCGAGGTGGAACTTAAGGACCTGCCTCCTCATCTAGAATATGCATTCTTGGAAGGTAACGATAAGTTACCAGTCATTATTGCAAAAGACTTAAAGGATGAGGAGAAAATTGCGCTGCTTAAGGTTTTAAAGTCCCACAAGCAAGCAATTGCTTGGAAGCTCTCAGACATAAAGGGTATTAACCCGGATTTTTGTACACAAAAAATCCTAATGGAAGAGGACTTTAAACCTACCGTGCAGCATCAAAGAAGGGTAAATCCAAAAATACACGAAGTTATAAAGGCTGAAGTTATCAAACTTCTTGATGCGGGATTGATTTACCCTAAATCTGATAGTCCTTGGGTTAGCCCAATTCATTGTGTTCCAAAAAAGGGTGGCATTACGGTTATCACAAATGAGGACAACGAGTTGATACCAACTCGTTTGGTTACAGGGTGGCGAGTATGTATTGATTACAGAAAGCTTAACGAAGCCACCCGCAAAGACCATTTTCCTCTGCCCTTTATGGACCAAATGCTCGAAAGACTAGCGGGAAACGAGTATTATTGTTTCCTCGACGGCTTCTCTGGTTACTTCCAAATTCCCATTGATCCACAGGATCAAGATAAGACTACCTTCACATGCCCTTACGGGACATTTGCCTATCGCCGCATGTCTTTTGGGTTATGCAATGCTCCGGGCACTTTCCAAAGGTGCATGATGGCTATTTTCCATGACATGATTGGAAAAACCATGGAGGTATTCATGGATGACTTTTCAGTCATCGGGAATTCTTTCAACTCATGCCTCTCCCATTTAGAAAAAATGCTTCAACATTGTGAAAACACTAATCTTTGTCTAAACTGGGAGAAGCGCCATTTTATGGTTAAGGAGGGCATTGTCCTCGGCCATAAAATTTCAAAAAGTGGGATTGAGGTCGATAAGGCCAAAATTGATGTCATTGCTAAACTGCCTCATCCCACCACTGTTAAAGGAATAAGGAGTTTTCTCGGCCATGCCGGGTTCTATCGGAGATTCATTCAGGATTTCTCTAAAATAGCCCGGCCCATGACTCATCTTCTTGAAAAGGATGCTCCTTTTATCTTTTCCCCCGAGTGCATCGAAGCTTTTTCTATTTTAAAGAAAAGGCTTACTGAGGCACCAATCCTTGTTGCCCCCGACTGGGACTTACCCTTTGAACTTATGTGCGATGCTAGCGATTATGCTATTGGTGCAGTTCTGGGGCAACGCAAAACCAAACATTTCCAGCCAATACATTACGCAAGTAAGACCATGAATGAGGCTCAAACACACTATACCACCACAGAAAAAGAATTATTAGCTGTGGTATATGCCTTTGAAAAATTTCGGTCTTACTTAATCTTAAACAAAAGCGTGGTGTATACGGACCATTCGGCTCTGAAATACCTGTTCACTAAACAGGATGCAAAGCCAAGACTACTCCGTTGGGTCCTGCTCCTCCAGGAATTTGATATTCTCATAAGAGATAAAAAAGGAGCAGAGAACCTTGCAGCTGATCACTTGTCCTGGTTAGAAAATCCTCATCAGGATATTCTCGAGAGAAAAGAAATTAATGAAACTTTTTCTCTGGAGACTCTGAATCTAATCTCTACCCGGGATGATTCCAATACCCCATGGTTTGCCGACTTTGCAAATTACCGTGCGGGAAATTTCGTTGTGAAAGGGATGTCGTCCTAACAGAAAAGAAAATTCTTTAAAGATGTAAAACAATACTTCTGGGACGACCCCTACTTGTTCAAAATATGTGCGGATCAAGTCATCCGACGGTGTGTCCATGGCCAAGAAGCCATGGAAATTCTTAAAGCTTGTCATGATGGACCTACGGGGGGACATCATAACCCAAACTACACCGCAAAAAAGGTGTTTGATTCAGGATTCTTTTGGCCCACGATCTATAAAGACGCCCATGAACTTTTCAAAACCTGTGAGGCTTGCCAGCGTCACGGGAATATTTCCAAAAAGAATGAGATGCCGCAAAACGCCATCCAAGTCTGTGAAATATTTGATATGTGGGGCATTGATTTTATGGCCCATTCCCGTCTTCACGAGGGAATAAGTATATACTCGTGGCTGTCGACTATCTGTCAAAATGGGTTGAGGCAAAAGCCTTACCCACCAATGATGCCCGAGTAGTTGTTAAATTTTTAAAGTCTCTCTTTGCCAGATTCGGGACTCCTCGTGCCATTATCAGTGATCGTGGTACTCAATTTTGCAACGAACAATTTGCGAGAGTAATGCTGAAATATGGTGTAACTCACCGTCTTTCTACAGCATACCACCCCCAAACAAGTGGGCAGGTGGAGGTCTCGAATCGGGGTATTAAGAGAATTCTCGAGAGGATGGTTGGTGAAAACCGTGCCTCTTGGTCGAATAAGCTGGACGATGCATTATGGGCTTTCCGCACTGCTTACAAAACACCCATCGGGTGTACTCCATATAAGCTAGTGTACGGGAAAGCATGTCATCTTCCGATCGAATTAGAACATAAGGCCTATTGGGCCTTAAAACATGCAAATTTCGACCTTCAGACAGCGGGTGATCACCGTAAAGTTCAACTAAACGAACTAAATGAATTACGTGATCAAGCTTACGAAAATTCTTTAATCTATAAAGAAAAGACTAAGAAGATACATGACTCTAAAATTAAGAACCGCATTTTCAACGTTGGTGACAGAGTTCTTCTTTTCAATTCAAGATTAAAAAATTTCTCGGGAAAACTAAAAACTCGTTGGTCTGGACCATTTACTATAACAAAAGTATACCCATATGGAACTGTTGAGTTATTGCAACCCGACGGTCCCAATTTTAAAGTAAATGGTCATCGGTTAAAACACTATTTTGGAGGGGACATACAACCAATGGTTGTCCCGGATCTCCAAACTTACCCCATGGACCAATAAATTCGGGGTCGAGTCAAGCTAGCGACTCGGTTAACAAAAACAGTAGCTTCCCCAAGGAGAATTTTAATTCGGGGTCGAGTCAAGTTAGCGACTCGGTAATCAAAAACAGTAGCTACCTCATGGACAATTCAATTCGAGGTCGAGTCAAGCTAGCGACTCGGTAATAAAAAACAGTAGCAATATGGGTCGTCACCCATATTTCTGTCTTCTCATCCCTTTCTACCACCCTAGTGTGGGGGAGACGAACCACATGTTGTACATATGTAAATATTTTTTCAAAAAAAAAAAGGTACAAGACAAAGAAAAAGAAAAAAGTGAGTTTGTATGTAAATAGAGTAAAATAAAATGTTAATAGTATTACCTTCTTACGTTCTAAGTCTTGGTGGGACACCAAGTACTTTGAATATTGAGGGCAATATTTAGTTCTAAGTGTGGGGGAGCGTTCTCACGAATGCAAAGCACATGTTCCATCAAGAACCCCCATTAGATCAAAATTACCAGTTTTTTCACACTTAGAAATGCAAATAATGGTATCAATCCTCCATGTCTAACCCACAACAGGATTGGCTAGTCCAGGAGCAAACGGCTCTTGGTAAAGACATCTCAAAACCGTTGATGGCTTGCAATTTGCCCAAAATTGTATGGTACCTCAACTCGCCATATCCTAAAAAGCGAATGAGTTGGCTAGCCCGCAAGATTATGGCTTGTGGTAAAGGCAGTGGAAAAACCATAATTGGTAATCAGCTCACCAAGATGTTTACTATTCCATCAAGAGTTGGCTAGTCCAGAAGCAAACGACTTTTGGTAAAGAAAAATCAAATCCGTTGACAGCTGGTGGTTTGCTAAAAATCACACGGTTATCAGGTGTGCCACAGTTTTTACACCAGGCTACTCCAGAAGTGATGGCTTTTGGTAAAGAGTTTTTCAAATCCATTAAGTTTTTCTCAAAAGATTGCTAGGGACTAGCAATAGTTTAGTGTGGGGGATTGATGAGTGTCTAAATACTCATCATTTTATACTAATCTGAGCTGCCAAAACATCCAAAAACACTCAAATATGCATAAAAATACTTAAAATATCTTAAAAGTGTGTTTTATATGTTTCAAATGCAAAATATGCAAAAACAGTTGAAAAACGTACAAAGTTTGCATAATTGGCAGTTTCAGTCCCTCAAGTTTTATAAATTGGCAAAACTAGTCCCTGGTTATTCTTAAAACATGAAAAAGTCATCAAAGGTCCTTTTTAATCATAAAGTTACATATTTAGTCCTTTGGTGCAAAGTTTCATAAAATTACAAGTTTAGTCCTTATACTTTGGAAATTGACAGAAATGGTCCCTGGGATGTAAAAACTTTGAGAAAAGCAATTTTGGTCCTTGTGTTATTAATCTTTTGCAGGAATGGTCCTTGGTGTGAAGTTTGGTAAAATTACATGTTTGGTCCCTGGACTTTGAAGGTTTGGCAAAAATAGTCCCCGGTAATTAAAAAGTGAAAAATATCAAAAGTGGCCCTTGTATTATCTATACTTGGCAAGTTAGGCCCTTGTGATAAATTTGGAAAAAGGCCACAACAGCCCCTTAACTTTGCCCAAATTACATTTTTGGTCCTTGTGTGAAACAAAACCAAACGGACCCTTTATATATTTAAAACCAAAACAAAAACCAAATCCAGTCCAAACACAAACAACCCAACCATCCCTAGGCCCAGTCCACCCTCAGCCCAACACCCTTATATTAAAACCGGGTCAAACAAAGTCAAACCCCCACAAATACCGCCCTTACTGTTCACCCGTTTCCCCCACGCCTGCAAACCTGAAAACCAGGTGGTTTTGTGCCACCTTAACCCCCCAGCTCACCTAGCCTACATCCCCTCACCTCCTTTCCACCTCACACGCCTATCCCACACCTCATTTAATGCATTTCCCACCAAAATTTCTCTCCAAGCCATGCTTGCCCTCTGTTTTCTTCCATGTCACCCCAACTTGCCTAAAAATCTTCCCATTTGTCCCCTGACACCTCCACAACACTCCAATTATTCTTAATTGTTCACCTTTGGCCCCAAGTAAACTTGGAAGACTTTTGGCGCCAAAATTGGTTTAAACGGATGAGATTGATTCAGAGAAATTAAGGGCCAAGATTGAAGTGGGAAAAGCTCAAAGTCACACCTGGAATCCTAATGTGGACTTATAAAAGAAAAGAGAAGCAGAGGAGTCATCTATCTAGTTTAATTTTAAAATAAGTGTATGTCATTTAATGCAATTTCAAGTTTCTAGTATAAACCTAAGCTTCTAGGCAGTGTTCTAAGTGTTTTCAGTGTATTGTAACTCTTTCCAAGTAATAAATTTCAAGTTTCTTTGGCTGTTCAATCTTATGCAATTTTAGTTTAAATTTCTTAAATTTCAAAAGATCAATTGTTGTTACTGTGAAATGTATTGGATTCCTAAGCTCACTTAAGCTCCTAGATAGCTTATAAAAGCTATTAGAAACTTTTAAAAGCAGTTTAGTAATATAAAAAATCAAAAATACAAAAAGTCAACAAAAGTCAAACTGGAAGGTTCTTGGTGAAAAGCATTGGAGCAGGGCATATTGTGGATGGTCCTGGGTTAGTATCCATTGGGGGATGTTAGGAAAGGTTTCATTGTTCTTCGTTCTTGATTTTGAGCAGGAAAGCATTATTGTAAGTTATCAAAAATCTCATATCTGTCCTTATACTATAGCTTTGTTCATTGCTTGCTTTTTCAGTTGTTTAATGCTTATTCAGTCTTAATTAGTGATAATATAACAATAAATTAGTATCTTGTTTGTTGGAATTCATAGTTACTAATAATCAAAAATCAAACAGTCAACATAGCATAATTAGTATTAGTGTGTATCTGTAGTTATTTCTTGTCTCTAATTGCTTAAATATACTTAACATAACATAATAAGTTATTGTGGATCCGTTTCAAAAGCTCTTATAGCCCTTAGCTTTTTAAATCACAAAACAGTTTGAGTATAAGGAGTGTTTGGTTCTGTGTATTTCATTGAGTCTCAGTGGGATTTTTGTGTTACTTCTGTTTGTTACATGTTTCAGTAGGTACACATAGATCATATAAGTCATTTAATTGAGTTTTTATTCTCTGGAAAGTCAAAATCATCAAAATAACACCACACAGTTAACTGTGTAGTGTTTTAAGAGCTATAAAACCTCACTTAAGTTTATAACCAGTAGATTAAGCATAAATTAGCTTTACTTAGGCTTATTATATCATATACAATCAGTTAGGATCAATCAAACTTCAGATAAGTCAACCTAGTTTAAAATTAGTAAAAGTCAAAAAGTGCTTGTTCAGATTTTCACCAAAATGGCATGAATATTTATGATTTTTGTGTTATGATCTAAGGTTTGAAATTGCTAGGTTAATTAGTCTATCAGTAGAACTTTTGATTTTCACAATTATTTCATTTCCTTGTTGACCAAAACACCCTTGGAACACACCTGCAGGGCAACTCAGTACCCTGTGCACTCAGACCCTATTTCACCCACCCAACTTTGGAGGTGATTTGTGGTTACCCCAGTGGGTCCCACACCTCATTAATTGGTTATTACAACCCCCTCCTACCAGGGTACAAGGTTTGACCCTTTGGTTGACCTAGAAACAAGTGGACCCCACCTGGACTTGTCCCCAAACTCTGTCCCATTTATGAGTCCGAAACCAAATAAGCAATTGCTTATTTTAGCTTTCCAGCTTATCCTAGGAGCTTATCTCACCAAACCTAGTTTAAATAAGTTCAAGTAACTTAGGTGAACCTGGCTTATCCAGTGTGGACCCCACATAACTCTAATTTAGCCTATTTCTTTGTGTGGTCAACCATAGTCAACTGTCTAGGGTAATAAGCACTCTCAGTGCTTATTCTGAGGTTCCAAAGTAGTTGTCTTTGTAAAAGTTTCATTATTTAAGTATTTAAATAGTTTTATAAAAGAAAAACCAGAAAAAGCCAACTTTAATTATAGTGATAGCTTCTATTTAATATAAATTATCTAATTAATTTTCATCTCAGCTTATTAATAAGCACTTTTCCAATTTTATAATTTTATAAATTACCTAGTACCTTTAAGTAGTTAAAATAATTTTCTTAGATTTTTCCTAAGCAGTTTACTATTTATTAGATTTAAAACTAGTTTAAATAATTAAATAGGTAATATTAGTAATTAAATAGTTTTCTTTAATTTTAATTAACAATAGTAGAATTTTATATTTTTCCTAAGTTTTATAAAGTAGTTAAGACTTTTAGAAAATAGTTTCATAATTTCCACTGTCTATTTTCCAATTTTCTTATTTAATTTAATTAAATTAGACTTAAAATAATTAATAGTTAATTAATTAGTCAATTAGCTTAAATATAATTTTTAGCAACTTTTTATAATTTTTTAGTATTCCTGTAGTGTTTAAATAGTTTTATAAATTTTATCATAATTTTTTAAGGTAATTTAGTATTAATAGTAATTTAAAATAGTTTAATAAATTTAATTAAGTTAAATAGTTTTTAATTAATAAAATACTCATAAAAAGACAAAAATATTTATTTTCATTTTTTATACTTTCTTCAAGTTCTAATTTAGGTTTAGAAATAATTTTTATAAGTTTTTAGTTTAATTTGTGGTATTTATAATTTTTAGTTAATTTAACTTAGGTTTAAATTAGATTTTAAATAGTTTTAATTAATTAAATAGTAATTAAATATTATAATAATCATTTTCATAATTTCAATTTCATTTTCCATTTTCTTTAATTTTAAGTTTTCAAAAGTTTCACTTTTACCCCCTGTAGTTTGTAACTTGTTAAATACCACTTGTCTCTGTCTGTTATCTGATTTTCTTATTTGTGCTTTTACTTGTATCTCTGTTATTGTTTATATATTTTCATATTATCTAAATTCCAAGCAATCATTAGTATAATCAACCCTCAAATCATCTTTGTTACTGTCCTCAGTACCACTCACTCTCCTAATCGTTTACAAATACAATTTCAATCTCGTTGGGACTTAACGACCTGGGGATTTCCCTGTACTTCCACGGTCAATATTAACTTGCACTTTCTCTCAGGTGGGCCTATCAGCTGCACACGGTTGACTGGTTGGTTTGGGAGGAGTCAGTAACTGTGAGTTATGCAAAATAATATTGTTGTGGGCATTAAAAATGAGCTGAATGTGCGACAATTTTAAGTGGAAGTTAGTAAAACTGGAATACGTTTGGAAAATCATGATTTGTGTAAATGTTTTGTGCATAAACATGGCTAAATGTGCATCAATGGTCAAAGATAGTTTGTAAAAAATATGATATGTTTGGGTAACTGTGAGTTATGCGACATAATATTGTTGTGTGCATTAAAAATAGGCTAAATGTGCAGCAATTTCAGCTGGAAATTCGTAAAAGTTGGATACATTTGGATAATTATGATTTGTGTAAATGTTTTGTGCATAAAATGGCTAAATGTGCATCAATTTTCCTATGTAGTTTGTAAAAAATGTGATACATTTGGGTAACTGTGAGTTATGCGAAATAATATTGTTGTGTGCATTAAAAATGGGCTAAATGTATTTTAGTTGGAAGTTAGTAAAAGTGGGTACATTTGGATGATCATGATTTGTGCATAAAATGGCTAAATATGCATCAATTTTTGTAGATAGTTTGTAAAAAATGTGATATGTTTGGGTAACTGTGAGATATGTGAAATAATATTGTTGTGTACATTAAAAATGGGCTGAATGTGTGATAATTTTTGGCGAAAGTTAGTAAAAATGAGATACGTTTGGATAATCATGATTTGTGCAAATATTTTGAGCATTAACATGGCTAAATGTGCAGCAATGGTCGAAGATAGTTTGTAAAAAATGTAATATGTTTGGTAACTATGAGTTATGCGAAATAATATTGTTGTGTGCATTAAAAATGGGTTAATGTGCGGCAATTTTAGTTAGAAGTTAGTAAAAGTGGGATACGTTTGGATAAGCATGATTTGTGCATAAAACGGCTAAATGTGCATCAATTTTCGTAGATAGTTTGTAAAAAATGTGATATGTTTGGGTAACTGTGAGTTATGCGAAATAATACTGTTGTGTGCATGAAAAAATGGGCTAAATGTGCGGCAATTTTAGTTAGAAGTTAGTAAAACTGGGGTACGTTTGGTTGATCATGATTTGTGTAAATGTTTTGTGCATAAAATGGCTAATTGTGCATCAATTTTTGTAGATAGTTTATAAAAAAGTGATATGTTTGGGTAAATATGAGATATGCGAAATAATACTGTTATTTGCATTAAAAATGGGCTAAATGTGCGACAATTTTAGGTGGAAGTTAGTAAAAATGGGATACGTTTAGATAATCATGATTTGTGAATCAATGATCTTCTTTTGACTTTTTGTCCTACTTAATTTTCCTAGCCTCAGAAAGTTTCCTTAGAGATATGAAACTTGTGCAAATCCTCTAGCTATCAAATTCTGCCCCAACTTCACCTACGTGCATTCTCACGGATGTGCTTATTACGTATCTCTCTACGTAACAAAATTAGAAAATTGTCTCTAGTGATACACCGAATGTAGAACATATTCAAATTTATGAACAAAGCCTTCCAGGTAATTAGCAATGCCTTGTATATGAAAAGCATTGTTTTTTCTATAAAAAAAAATATGTGATTTGTGCTTGTAATTGTGAGTTGTACATAATAATAATGTTATGGTCTAAATGTGCATCAGTTTTGAAGGAAATTAGTAAAAGTGTATGATCGGATATCGTAAGTTATGTGGAATCCATTGGTTTTGTGCACTAAAATGGCTTAAATAAGCATTATTTTTGTTGGAAATTAGTAAAATGTGAAACGATTGGATAATCGTGAGTTGTGTGGAATAACACTATTTTGTGCATTAAAAAGTGGTCTAAGTGTGCATTAATTTTTGAAGGAGGTTACTAAAAGAGTGATTTGTTTGGATAATAATGAGTTGTGTGAAATAATATTGTTTTATACATTAATAATTGGCTAAACGTGTCTTAGTTTTCTTACTATGCTAGTAAAAGTAGCATATTTCGGTAATCTGTGCGCTATTGTTTGAAATAACACTCTTTTGTGCATTAAAAATAAAGCTGTTTGAAAGTGTTATGTTTATCTGCCTAAGTTGTTTAAAAAAAGTTGTTTTGTGCAAGAAGATTGGCGAAATGTGCATCAGCCTAAATTGTTTGAAATGAAGTTGTTTTGTTCTAGAAGAGTGGGGAAATGTGCATCAATTCTCGTGTGATGTTTGTAAGAGTGTTATGTTTTTGTGACCGACATGAGTTGTTTAAAATAAAGTTATTTTGTGCATGACAATTGGCAAAATGTGCATCAGTTTTTTTATGATCTTGGTAAAAGTTTTGTGTGTTCTTTGATGAGCATGGGTTATTTGAAATAAGTCTATTTTGTGCATGAAAATTGGCCAATGTGCATCAATTTTCGCATGATGTTTGTATAGATGTTATGTTTCTCTGATTAGCCTTAGTTGTTTGAAATAAAGTTGCTTTGTGCATGAAAATTAAGCGAAACGTGCATCATATAAGACTTGGGGCGTTTTATGCATCTGAATCAACTTGAAAGCACTAATGGTATTGAGAATATCAAAGAATTAAGTATGGTCTTTTCGAATTTTTCAACTTTCAATCATTAAAGAAAATTTAAAAGCTATAATGCAATAGTTTCAATGTGGCCTCATTATGTTATAGATTGTTGTTTCGTTCTGTTTTTGTGGCTAAAAACGTGCTTGTTCTATGCAGTGTCGTTTGAGCAACCATGAATAAATCTACACGAAGTGCTCCCTTGGCATATGTAATGCTGAAGAAGTAGTATGGAAGTAACCCGAGCCTCATTTATATTAGGAAATCATGTTAAACCAGAATCAGAGTAGTGCCAGATGAAAAAGGGGTTTTAGCTTCCGAAATGGATGCTGGCAACAATGCTAAGTAGCAGTAGCAGTTTGAAAAGCTCAAGTGCAGATTACTTAGCTATATAGATATAGTTCATTATGCAGAAGAATAGATAAATTCTCTTATCGTTTGACACTCTTGTTATATGTACTAGAGCTTTGACCCAAAACTTGATGCATTTGGCCATGGTGGCAAATTGGTATTGTCAGGACCTTTGTTAATTCTAGTAGTTTTTACTTGCATGTTTACTCATCTAGTATTCAAATTTGTACAATGCTTTCATAGTAAGTTCAGTCCAATTCTTGTTTTGAATTACAAAATTAAAAAATGGTGTTTAAAAGTATACCACACACTAAGAAGAACTAAACAAAAAATTACTCGTTGATTTTACAAAATCTACAGCCAATAATATGGATCGATTCAAACAGTATATCATGTGGAATCAACAAATGCAGTCTATGGTGTCTCTCCTGACCAAACTGATTCTAACAAGAACTGAAACAGTATGTGACATTACAGTCCTTGTTCTCTTAACATATGTTAGTTTCGATATAGAAAACTTGGTGGTTGGTTGCAATTTGATTTATACCATCCATGCTATGGTTACTAAAAAACTGCATTGATTGCCTATAGCTTTAGGATACAACATTTGAGCAACAAACACCATGAGAATTTCACTAAACAAAGACTTGTATAATAAAACAAACAAAGTATAATAGTTTGATAATGTCAAAGCTTAAGAATTTTTCCAACAAGACCATTGACACCAAATTTAAGCAAAGTGAAGCCTAGGAAACAGAGATAAAAAGATCAAAAGAAGGAAATAGGCAAATTCATCCACTAAATTATGCATCGTTGATCTCTGCTACTTCATTTATAACAATCACCCCTCAAATAAACAAGTGCATGTAGTCTCCATAGCATGTTGGCACAGGCGCACAGCTAGTTGAAATTATTTGAATCTAGAATATCAACAAACAAACATATAAATACACAACTATTACAAAATATATTTCAACATGCAAAGAACATACAAATAAAGTAAATTACATTGTAGACATATAAATCATTTCTCGCTTAACTGCAGTTAAAATTAGGATGCGTGCATGCGTATTTACATTTGACTAACAAAAACTATATTCTAAATACTTTTCATTTACATTTTTTCTGTTCTAAGCACCAAACAAATGTTAAATCAACGACATCATCATCATATTTGAAAATTTTGACAGGATTTAGTGTAAATGAACATAACTTATTCTAATACTTTAACACCCTAAAAGACCCTTTTTTGCAATAGTTTAGTGACTCAACAAACATTATTTCATAGGATAGTTGATAGATATTTATAAAATAAAATAACACTAATTTGTGCATGAAATTTTACTAAAAATACAAATTTGTATGAAAAACACTAATAACCCAATTTTGTGTTGCAAAATACATTGATTTGTGCATTAAATTTCACTAAAAAAACAGATTTTTGTAACTAGTTTATCCTTTAATGGTTTCACGATAGCTCGAACATCCGGTTGTAAAAAAAAGTTTCCCAACAGAATAACTAATGTTTTTGCCATTCGTAGTTAATCCACGTATATAGCCAACACCTATGGACCAAAATAAGCATTATTAGATGAACACTAACACTAAATTCTGATATTTATGTATCAAAAACTAATAACACTGATTTGTGCATCAATTTCTACTATATAAGTTTGGATCAAATACAACAAGAACACTAATTTGTGCATCAAATTCCACTGCAAAATACATATTTTCATCAACTTACACTAAAAATACACACTTTATATCAAATACAATTGAAATAGTAATTTGTGCATACAATTTTACTACAAATACATACAGATGTATATCAAGTACACTAATAGCATAAATTTATGTACCAAATTCACTAATTTTCCTATCAAATCTTTCTAAAAACACAAATCTGCATCAGGTTTACACTAGTAGCACAAAATAATATATCAAACATACTAATTTCAAAAGAAAAAACTATAACTAATGCACCATAGCAAAACAAAAACTATAACTGATGCACCATAGCAAAACAAAATCAACCATACCTCTAAAAACACAAATCTGCGTCAACGTTCATTTCTTGTTAGTTATTTAATTAAAAATATATATATTAATCATAAAATCGCATAAATACACATACCTCGATTCTCGTTGTTATGGATCGATGGCATCCGGGAACTGATTGAGCTTTTTAGTTACGAGTACTCAACAATTTTCACAATACATATACAAATACGAATGCGATTAATTGAGACCCGGTCAATAATTCACTGAAGATTGTAATTGGTTTCACAAACCTTAATCTGATTGAACATTGAAGGGTTTGAAGAAGCCTAATTTGATTGATTTTATAAACCCCTAATTTTACAAACTCTAATGGATTATACTAGATTGTGAGTTTATTTGTAGAGGGAAACTTTGTGTGTTTAAGGTGCAGGGGAGAGATGGAAGTGTGTGTTTTGGTGTGGAGGAAAGAAGAAGAAAAACCGAGGTTTATTATTTAGGTTGTTAGGATTATAGTTAGCATGTAAAATTACTTTTATATCCATAGTAATTAGTTAGGATGAAAGTTAATCTCATCTATTGATTTTAAATCAAAGGTCTAAAATTCTTCTTATTCTTTTTACTACAAATCATCTTTTTATTTGATCTCATCCCTATATATATATATATATATATATATATATATATATATATATATATATATATATATATATATATATATATATATATATATATATATATATATATATATATATATAGTATAACTTTCAAATGAGAACCATTTTAAATGCAAGAACTGCGAAAACCACCTTTTTACTCCTAGTAATGCATGATGTACACCATATCAATGCAAAATGGCATTTTTGATAATATAGGTAACTTAATTTAAAGGAAAATTTTAAATTAGGGGTAAAGTGGGAATTTAATTATCCCATAAAAAGATCACATACCATAAACGGTTTCCCAAAAACACAGAGTTTTATTTTTTCACATCTCTCTCTCTCACTTGATCTCAGTTCCTCTCAAGAACCCTAGCCGCCGAACCCCACCCCATTTTTTCCAACCCAGATCGAGCATATGTAATCGAATATTATAATTTTTAATGGTCTCGATCTCTTGTATTATCATGTCGCTGGAAAAAAGAGACGAAGATTATCCATCTTGTGAGATTTCTATTCGAGAAACACAAAGTCGTAATAAAGATTTGAGGTATGATGGGTATTTCAAAACTAAGAATTTGAATTTCAATCTCTGTTTATTTTGAAAAATTGATGATGGGTATTTGTAGATCTCTTAATATCTTGTGCAAAATCATGTGCTTCATCAATTATTTTTAGGTGTAAAATCATGTGCTTCATTTGATTTAATATATGTAAATATACAAGTTGTCGTATTTAATTTAAAGTCTCATTACTTTTGCATCTGACGTTTGTTTCGTTCAATTAAAGACAAAGGATTTTTTTTTTTTTTTTTTTTTTTTTTTTTTTTTTTTTTTAATTCAATCCCATGAGAATTATCGTTTCTAGATGATGGTGTTTAATTTAAAAATATACTGTTTTTGTCTTTTGAGACTTGATATCACGGAGTGGAGGATTTTTTTTATGTCACGGAGTGGAGAATTCTAATTACGGGTTTACGAAACATATATGTTCAAATTATAAAACATATATGTTTTGTGTTTTGAATTATAAAACATACATGTTTTGTGTTTATGGTTACAAAACATGTTTACATCATTAGTTTAATATACACAAGATTGTGCATATGCGTTATGCTAATTGTTGCGATTAATCTTCGTTTCTTATTTATTTGTGGTTTCATTGTTTTCATGCATGTGAGGCGTAACAGGGGTGTGTTGGAAAATTTGTAACAGGAGAGTTTGGAATAGGTTTTAAAATGAATGCATATATGTTTTAAATTGTGCAAAACATGTATGTTCCAAACATACATCTTCAAAACATATATGTTTTTGGAAGATGTGCACTTATGTTTTATGTGTTTTATAGTTGGTATAAATTTTTTTATGTTTTTTTTAAGGAATACATTTATGTTTTTGAAAGGGGTACATACATGTTTTATGGTTAATATAAAATGAATGAAATGGTATGATGATAATACATTTATGTTTCGTGCATGCTTGTTTCAGATTGATTGATGAAGATAATGATATCATTCAAGACCGGAAAGTGGATGAACACGATTATACATGAAGATACTTTGGGTCTTTGGAGATATATGATTATTTCATGTGTTTTTGTACTTGTAATCAAGTGAAATGTAACATTTAAGTATATCAATCTTGTTTTTCTTTCTATAATGATTTATGTTCTTTAATTTGTGTTTATAAAAATATTGGTAGTTTATTAAAAAAAAAAAGTGTTAGCTAAAAAAACATGTATGCACGTTGATTATTTGGAAAAAAAAAAGAAAAGAAAAAAAAACATGTATGCACGTTGATTATTAAACATGTATGCACTTTGACTAATTGAAAACATGTATACACCAAAAATATTTGGAGGAGAAAAACATGTATGCACATTTGCTTAAAAAAAACATGTATGCACCATGACTATTTGAAAACTTGCTAGTATTAGAAAAAAAAAAAAAAAAAAAAAAAAAAAAAAAAAAATCCGAATTTTAAGAATTATGAAAAATGGGAATTAAAAAAAATGAAAATATCTTTTACTATTATACCCTTTTGAATTAAATAAAAATAACAAAATGCTATGGAGCATTAAATGATGTACATTGTGTATTATTAGTTGTAAAAGAGTGGTTTTCGCAGTTCTTGCACATAAGATGGTTTTCGCAAGAAAGGGACCCTATATATATATATATATATATATATATATATATATATATATATATATATATATATATATATATATATATATATATATATATATATATATATATATATATATATATATATATATAGGCGCATTCTATGCAGTACCAATATTAGGCGCATTCTATATATATATATATAGGCGCATTCTATGCAGTACCAATATTAGGCGCATTCTATGCAGTACCAATATTAGATACAGTACTTTACAGTACTCATTTAGACCAATCATAATTTAGTACAATTAAATCTTTTTAATATTAATTCAAAAGGGCAAAATAGTAAAACACATTTTTACTTTTTTTTTTTGTTAAAAAACGTTTTTCTAAACACTTAATTTTCGGATTTTTTTTTTTTTTTTTTTTTTTTTTTTTTTTTTTTAAGTTTTATATTTTTCTTTCGTAGACGTGTTTTCAAAAAAATCAAGTGCATGCGTGTTTTTTTTCATATGTTGATATACTCACATATATTTCTTGAGTTTAATTATTTCGTCCTAAAACTTATTTTACTTTAAATGGTAATTGCATATATGTTTCTATTATACATTCTTTGATCTTCGATATTTATGACGAAAAACAAAAACATATACACGTAACCTTTAAAAATTAAATAACAAACCAAGAACATAAATAGTATACACAAAAATCAATATCAACTAAAAAACAATACATGTACAAGTATCTTGTTAAATATAAATGTGGACGCCATGTAAAAACATGTGTGCACTCTTCACTTTCTCATCAAATTCACTTGAACATATGTGCACGCTTTCCAAAAATGTATGTGCACGTGGGGCTTTCTCGTCAAATTTATTAAAGCATATGTGCACGCCTTCCAAAAACATGTATATTTGCGGTGTCCACGTTGCGCTTTCTCGTCAAATTTCTTAGAACATGTGTGCACGCCTCCCCAAAAACATAAGTGCACGCCGCAAAAGAATAATAGTTTTACTTTTTTATTAACAAGTAACTAAAAATACCCCAGTCACATATATTTCTCGTCACCATATTAGCAATATACTTTCGAATCCGTCCGGATATCTGATTGATTAAGATTTTTACTGTCGATGGTTCTTTTAAGATTGCTTATTAAGCATAAATAAATGTTAAGCATAAATATATAAATAAATCAAACACATATTAAGCACAAATAAATAGAACAACTAATGACCAATTTCAAAACATAAATCGCGAGCCTTTTAGAAATCGATTCCAAGACAAAATGTTTGAAATAAGAGAAACAACCAACACTAATTTCGAAACATATATGCATTATTTATTGCTTATTTTTATAAGTAAAAAACAAAAGAAACATATACCCTTAATTTAAAAGCCAGTTGACTACATGAAAATCACTAATATATCCCACAAGTTGAAATTAAATAAAGCATCATCAGAATACCTTTTTAGCCTCATCAGATGTGGTAGATGCTTGTTTTTTACATTTTCAAACATACGAACATAAAGAAACCCCAAATCTGCAAGCGAGTTGACATCAAATCCACTGGAATCTTGTGACGATTTAAAACGTTCACAAACTCTAGAGAACCATCACGAAACCTATAAACCCACCTTGCAATGCTTGGTATATCTCTTCTTTTTCTTTTTTCATTTCAACTAAGCCGGATCTATTGACCAACATAAAAGAGGGTTGGTGATTAATATGGAAGACATGGGTATGTGATAGGGGCGGCTAGAGTTTTTGTGAGGGAGATAAAGACGAAAAGAGGAGCAGTTTTTAGATTTAATAAAAGTGGGTTGGTGGTTACTACGTAAAAGAGAGAAAATAATGCTGGAAATATTTTTATGCAATGGCTATAATACCCTTTTTAGCTTTTTGTTTAACTGAAATAGAAACCCTCATCTTTTGTTTAATTGCAATTTTGGCACTTTTGATCTTGTCCTTTCATTAACTTATCCAATGGCCCACATTCATTTTAATAGTACTGTAAAGTACTGTATCTAATATTGGTATTGCATAGAATACAACACCATATATATATATATATATATATATATATATATATATATATATATATATATATATATATATATATATAGGGTGAGGTTCTTTTCAGAACCAAATAAATTGCGAGAACTAACATCAATCAATCAGATTTTTTTGAATATTTATTTTTATTATTTAATTTAAGAAGGTATAATTGTAAAAGACACTTTTTGTATTCTCATTTTAAAGATGTAAACACATGTGCATTCTTTATTAAATTCTCATTTTCATCACGTAAATACATGTGCAATCGTTTAAAACTCTCATCAAAACATGTGTGCACCATTGCATGATCTTCAATGTCTTGCAACTAGACACAGTACGTACATGCAAAGCCGGGCTACATTCTGCAATAAGTAAGATCATAAAATTAAAGCATGTGTAAAAAATCATTGAGAAACACAAAACCCATAAATATCATTCTAGTTAATTACGAATTTAGAAGATCATGTGTATAGGAACTACTATGATACGTACACCAAAACCTTTGTATAAATACATGTGCACCAGTATATATGTACATGAATAGAAAACAATTACTAAGTCTATATTTAATTAAACACAATGAT
Organism: Artemisia argyi; assembly: GCA_030686995.1. Lineage (NCBI taxonomy): Eukaryota > Viridiplantae > Streptophyta > Magnoliopsida > Asterales > Asteraceae > Artemisia > Artemisia argyi. The sequence goes on along the minus strand of CM060683.1, from coordinate 120,938,551 downwards.
CCAAAGAAATGTTAGATATTCTTTAGCAATAGAGAAACAAAGTATAACCAAAACATACGAAACAATAATTACATATTTTAATTTATATATGGCCTTTAATCATATAGAGTTATAGACTACCAACTTCTTTAAAGTGAGCAAGGCTGCATACACAACAACATACAAGTTCTAAGTCAAGTTGTGCACATGTATTACGTTGTAGTCGGTCGTTGTTCAAAGATCAAACTAAACCTTGGCTTTATTTATCTCATATGCACATGTATTACTTTTGTTTCGAATTATATCATATAAGCCTTGATCAAACTAAAAGCTCAAATCCTATTCGGTTTGGTGAATTAGTCATTTAATATACTAGTCGGATACCCGCGCACAGCTGCGGTGAAAAATATAGTAATATGGTTAGTAAATGAATTGCTAGCCCAAGTCTCCTCGCAATTCCTTACCCACTTAGTGAACTCGTTTTACAACACTCCGAACGTATATGTGTTTGTTTGGGTTTTCCGTAGCTTTCTCGTGACATCATTATTACCGTATATAGAAAGATCCTCGCAATCTCTTTCCCGTCAAACACTCACCCAAAAGTATATGATTTTAACGAATCAAGATTGTATTGATTGAAATAAAGGTTAAAGTTATAAAATTTTGAATTAAAAACTCACTAAAAATCTACAAAACTAAAAACTTGTAAAAATATATCAAAATGGATGTTGAATTAAAGAGCACAAAATTTTAGAAAATATGGTGAAATTAGATAACTAAAAAAAATAAATAGATAAAAAGATATTTCAATTTGAAAATAAATGTGAATTTTAAGTTGGGAAGTGACACATGTCACCTTATTATTAGAGCTCCTTATTTTAATTTTTGGTTAGGAGTTAGGCTTGGAGTTAGTTGAGAAATGACACATGTCACCTCATAATTGAAGCTCCTTATCTTAATTTTTGGTTAGGAATTAGGCTTGGTTTATCCCTGCATTATATAGAAGTATAGATACATTTAAAGGGTCCCGCTTAAATATCATGATGAGAAAGAAAGACACCAATGTATGTTCCATTTCCAAACAAACTCAAGGGTTATAACGGGCACAAATATCACTCAGTATTGTTGATTTGTTGACATTATATGGATGTTGTGGCCAATAAATTTAACAAAAATACACACCTCATTAAATGTAGGATCTTGAATAACAGTAATGCATCTCTCATTAATCTGTGAATCATAGTATTGCCGTCACTTTTTTTTTTCTTTTAATCAGATCCAAAAATATTTATACCAATGATCAAACAATGAAAGGAAAAAAGAAGAAGATGGGAAGTGTAGAACTAACGTTTGCAAGAGATAGTTGATAAATCGCATCAATTCTGACTGCATCCCGTACAAGTTTATCCATCTCGTACATACGATTGTGGGCATCTTTGAGATTATCAATAGCTATATACCTAAACATAAAAAGATCCAAAAACCTATTTATATATGGAAAATAAAGTTGTAACCAAGAAAAAACAGTAACAAACTCATTCAAATCAATGAAAAAATCACCGTTAGTGTCGATTTCTCATTCAAATCAATAAATCCATCATCGTCAGTGTCGATTTCTTTCATCACGGATTTTAGTTCAATTTAAGGTGTCACGAAACCATCGAGTGCGGCCAGGAATAAGCCCCGTTCGGTTATATGACGACAAACAACTAATTTGAAGAAGATGACGGCCTACTAGGAATAATTAAATTAGGTTATTTATTTTGAAATGATCCATCCAAACCCCCAATATATTGTGGGACGGTTATATTAAAATGCTAACATTAAATCCTTTTTTTGTGTTGGGTTAATCTTTTACCTAATAAAATAAAATCCCTAGTTAGGACTTTTTAATCAAATCATACTTATTTAGGTAATATTTTTTTAATAATTGCTTATTTTTCTTAAGTTTTTACAATTTAAAAAACTAAAATAATCCCTTATTTGACAAGTGTTTGTAAATTCGTTTTTCATTAAAAAAATTTGCCAAAAAATACATGTGTCAAAAATTGAAAGATTAAAAACTTTGTGAAGGCGGGGTAACTAAAAATACTGAAGGGTTTATTATGTAATTTAAAATTAACAAAGAAAACAACCCCAATCCTTGAGAAACTAAACGTAAATCAGATTCACTCATCCTAACCCTAAATCTTAAAATCGATTTTCTACTTCTACTTCAATAATATTATATTTTCGATTATATTTTATAAACAATCGATTGGCTTCACTTAACCCCAAACCAATGAACCAACAATTTTGATTCATAATTCTTAGGTCAAATTGATTGAATAATTATCCTGTTTTGATTATTGAAGAGACCCGAAATTAGGGTTCTTGAAACTCGAATCTAAACTTCAGTTTTGGTGACTTGATCAATTGACTAAAGTCCATATACCATGTAGGAGATTAGTGATTTTTGTTAAGGTTTGTGGGTTTGTTTATTTGAGATTAAAACTTTTGAGATTGGTGTCATATTTATAGATTGAATGATTGAATTATATACTTTCTTATCCACGTATGTTATTCTTCCACTAATTGATTTTTGTTGTCACACATTCTTAGGTTTTAACTATAATGGAGCATGAGCAATTTATTTGATACCGTATGAAGATAGTCATGAAACTGTATGTTACATAATCTTTAGATGATGCATCTAGCGTCATCGCTCAACTATCTACCAGGTTTGGTTATGTATTGAGATCAGACCATGTTTTAGTCTTTTGTTTTTATAACATATGTTTTATCAGGTAGGAATTTATTTGGTATAATAGCCATTAGTTCTGCCCATTGTTATAGATTTTACTTTGATAATGGTACATTATAGCTCATGCTACACCCAATTTTTATTACCATAATTGAAGCATCATGACAATATTAATGGTGTTCTGTATCAAATATTATAGTTTTAGTTTTTACAAACTCACAAAAGTTCAGCTACTTAGTAAAGATCTTTCAAAGGGTTTGTGGCCTTATGTTTGGTGAAGGCAAATCGTTATTGATGTATGTGAGAACTGAGAAAAGTATTGTATAGAAGTATAGGGGGTGTAAATGGTATGAATAATACAGTTGGACATGAGGGATTATTACTGCATTCTATATGCAAGGAATGGTCGTTGAATTTGATCATAAGGTGTTATGTGTGTTACAGTTGATCAATTGTAGATGCCACGTACCATGAGTCGGTATCATTGTATGTATAATAGTTATTTTTACATCAGAAGGTTAAAGCTTTATAACTTATATGGATTTTATTTCCTTGCTGCTACGTAACTGTGAGAAACTTTCATATTGTGTGGACGAAAGTAGTAGTATTTAGACCATGTTGTAAATTTCCCCCCTATATAAACCTTTTCTGGTCGTGTTTGATTTCATAAGGAGAAGATAGTGACACTTCCTAGAAAAGAAATTAAGAGGGAATCTAGAAGAGAGGAAAAGGCACAAGGTGCTGCACAATTGGAAAAGCTCACATTTTAAACCGTTTTTGCCCTGGTCTTATTTCTGTGAAGTATGATTAGACATCTCTAACAAGAACTATTATTGTATAGAATACTGAGAAGGAATTGGTTGAACATGTGATGAAAGGAACGTATGGTGATATATATAATTATCATATGGACTGATTTAATAATTTTATTGAAGAATACGAGGAACCAGAATATGAGGGTGGTCATTTATTTACATAAACATCAGATACAAGCACTTAATATTTTTTTATCTCATATGAACAAAAACGGTTATCAACTTGATAATGATATATCAACTACAATAAAAATTACTAACGGTTATTTTGTGTGTATCATGTGGCAATTAGACAAAGTCATTGAATTTTATGTGTATCATGTGGCAATTTCGTTCAGACATGGAAGTGTCTAATACAGAGATGCTTTTGTTCATACCAAATATACCATAGTATAAATAACAAAAAACAAGGCCAGTTACATTTTGAAAATGTGAAATTTGTGTTAAAGTCAACTGTGGTATGTTGATATCGTTTTTCCAGACACAAAAAGAAATCTTTCTGTTTCAAAATTTAGGCTTATGCATGTACTGATGTACATCAATGATTTAGAGATCCGTGATGGTTAAATTGTTTATACATAGTTAGGAAGAGATACTTATGTAACTGTTTCTGGTAGGTCTTAATAAGGCCAAATTATTTTATATGTTTAGTTGTTTACTTGATAGGATGACGGAAGTGTATTGTCGTATAAAAGGAATTCAATACTTAGTGCAAATTCAGGATGACGAAGGCGAAGCAGGATGAGTAGAGCAGGTAATCTAATCTTTCTATAATTAAAAACTTGAACCTATTTCTAATAATTCAAACCTCAAACCTAACTACTAATAATTATTTGTAATTAGCTGCTGTTGCGTTTTTTGTATTGTTGTCGCTACTGATTAGTTGACTTAGGAAGTATTTAAAATCTACCTCAAATGCAACTAGGAGCCTGAACCCTTGCGTGAAGACAGTTAAACTTTAGTCAACATCCTCTAATGAGAAATGGTCCCTAATGATTGCAAATGTATCGTTAATTCTAAAATAATTATTTTGTTAATACACTTTGGGCGACTTTTGATGCGTTCAACTCATCTGGCCTGTGAAAGATATTGCATACCTGTTTGACCCATGCACGATTAATAAATGGCTAAAATAATGGGAATTTTAGGTGTAATATATTGTTTAAACTACTTTACCTTCTAAGATTTAATATCAGCTGTCTGCTACTCCGGTGTTTTTTAAAATACGTATGTTTTGTTTTCTTTTGTTAGGTTACAGAGGTGTACTCAAAGGAAATGAAAGGTGCTATATCAGCATTAGCTTCACTTCAAGGTTATCTGTTAGTTGCTTCGGGTCCTAAAACTATCCTACACAAGTGGACTGGTTCTGATCTGAGTTTTTTTATGCTCCACCACTGTATGTAGTCAGCGTAAATATTGTGAGTGATCTTTAACATACATTGTGTCTTTTATATATTGCACATCAACTCCATATTATGTTTTCAAGCAAGCATATTCCTTGATTTCTGAGTTTAACATAGTTTCTTAGCACAAGAGTGAATACTTCTAATTTTTTCCTATTGCAGCGTAAATGAATTATGGTGAATCACATGCTATATCTAGATAGTTCTTATTTTTTAATAGTTGATCTTCATAGCGGGAAATCATCTATAGAGGACTTTGATATCTATCTTATATTAAATCATGGAATACTTGGTTTGGCTTAGTTTCTTGGTTAGAGATGGAAATTTTGACTCTTCTACTTGTAAATGTGTCAGTTTGACTCAAATGAGTGGTGAACACAAGTACATGAATGTCACAATTTCGACCAATTTTTTAAATGGGTCAAAACGGATACTAACAATTGATGCTATCAATTGGCAATAGGTGTTGAAACTGTTGGAGGGGTGAGGCAACCTACTGGACATTGTTGCATCGTTGGATTAAGGCCAACATATGTGGTTGTTTCTCATCCGGGGGATCATAGGCAAGTTTAGATAGTGTTGGTATGAGTACTAATCAATGGTAAGTTGTACATGAAAATGAACATGTTTAAAATCTATTGTGAAAATTATTAATCTGTCATGGGAGACACATTCAATATATCCAATATATATTTGAATAATTTGTACATCTAATTCCTTATAATGATACGTCTTTGCCGCCGGAATGTCAAGTTTTGACATTGACACTCTTTGGTTTTTCAAATAAAAACTTAGGCAATTATAGGTATTTGAGGTTCTAATGGTCTACCATATGTTATTGGGTTTTTTCCAAAATGACTTGTGTTTTTTCATGTTGGTGGTTCTTTTAGAATTAATCTGTTGTCAAGTCCTTTTTTTTCCCTCAAGTTGGTACTCTTTTATCTTCATGCACAATCCTTAAGATGATAAGTGACTCCCAGTAGTATTTTGGTGGGCCTTGAGTGATTGTCTTGGTTTTCTTATTCATTATACATGTATTGAAGCGGATGCAAATGGTTTCATTTGTATGTGTATGTATGAGACTATCAAGTAATGAAGACTCTTTTGAACTTGGATTCTCTATTGTGAAACAACTTGGATTATGATCATTACTAGCATCCCGTGCTTGTCAAGAAGCATATTTGGTAATACTATAGTTTAGGATATATCAATAGCTTTTATCTAGAGTGGTTTTTATTAATAATTTGGTATATGAACAACGAGCTTGCTGATAATCTGATATACTAGAGAAAGAATTAGCATAAGCTCCGGTGGGAAATCTGTCACCTCCTGATGGATTGCCATTGGGCTCTGGTCAGTGATGCAAAGAAAGAGCCCATGGGTTCACAAAAGCTTTTAGGTTAGTTCAAACATCGATTTATGCCATGTTAATTTATCAATATCCCTATGCTAAGAATCTTGTGGTGCTAAATACGACAAAATAGGAGAGGAAATAGGTAGTTTTTTGTGCGGGTCAGGATGGATGTAACTTTCTGTCTAAATTTTTATTCCCTTTTTAATAATATGTAGTGTGGCAAGTGTTGCTACAATAGTTGTTATATCGAGAATAAATTTATTAACCAAGCGATTTAGGTAGTTTTATACATTAAAATTAAACTTTGGGTCGCTTTCTACGGGGTTTCTCCTTAAACCAAGTACCTACGTGCTAACCTATGAATAAGTTTTGTTGGAATTCCCAGCTCTACTTATTCATAATGTATATGTGTATAATAGCGACTTTGATAATGTGTGTTGGTAGTCAATTCTGTGCATGGTTAAATATGAAGGGTATGCTTACAAACGAGACAAGGTGTTTATTACAGAATCTGAGCCTCGATATAGAGCAGAATAGTTCAATTACGAGTTGTTTAAAAAACGTCAGTTCCACTGAGGCGTTGAATGCAGATGATAAGTTTTTCTGTAATAAATGCTGCAGGTTGGTACTTTCTGCAAGTTTACTTCTTTGGTTCAAGTCCCCCATACGTCCTCATTATTTATATTTTAGTTTTGTATGTCCTAAGATAAACACACTATTTGTTTCTAAAAAAGTTAAACAAATAGATAAATGTGATATGAAATATGGGACGGAATTTTATGGTGACATTTGACTGCTGGTTGATATTGATTTGTTTATTTCAATGCTTAAAGTTTGCATGAAGCACGAATGAGGACTATATAAACCATGAATAAGAAATTACGATCAATAATATGGAGCTATAGTTTCTCTTTCATTCAACATTTTCTAATTGTTAATTTAAATATTTAATTACTTTCCCGTGGTGTAGGTTAAAGGGCTAATGATATATATTGCTACAGCAGAAGAGGAGATCATAAGATGGGAAGTGGCGACACGGCAAGAAGCTGCAGCACAAAGGTGTGGAACAAGAGTATGTAGTGCAGGTAATGTCACACTCATATCTTTTTTTTTATGTGATAAGTGGTTTGTTCATAAGATTATGAGATGTACACAGTTGATTATGCACCCTATCCTAAAAGTTATTGTCCACAACTCCAAATGTAGCTTCACACATGTTCTTGAAACTCTCAAATAGTCCTTTTCCTATCAGTCCTTTGTTAGCCAATCGGTATGTGAGTGGCCCATCAACCACGAGGTTGTGGGTGGACCAGATTCATCGAGACCAGAAAATCTGACATTTGTCACTCACACATGGTGAGGTACACATCTTGGCAAGAACTTAATGAAAAAACGTAGTTTTTATAAGTTTTAACCTATGTAGTACATAGTAGATAATGTGATGTGTGATTTGTAAGTAATAAAAACACTTTTATTTACCCAATCGAACAACCTTACTTGCTCAGGTTCAATATTGAATTGCAAGCCTGTGATCTTTTAGGTTTTTGTTGTATTTGGTGCACATATCTAACAAGTAACAACTGAATAGAGATATCCTGACAACTGACAACGTTCAAATATTTCAAAGTGTTAGCATGTTGGGAATTATACAAGCTGATGGATACTTTTCTAGGTTATTTGGATTTTTTTTATAGGAATTAAACACACAAAACAAGTGGATGACCTGGAACTATTTGTACAAATGACAAGATGAATGCTACTTGCTCTGTTAATAAGATGACCTGGAACTATTTATATGAGGGTTTATGGCTAAGACGTTGCAATCGGGTCACCATCATAGTGGTTTCAAGCTTATCGGTTTTAGCAAGCAATTGTTCTTTTTCATATGTCAAATTTCTATATTCTATATGTTTAGAAAGGTGTCTGAAAAAGGTGAAGGGCCGCCTACTGGTATGATATGAAACAACATATTCGTGTGTGACTGGCAACATAATAGAGTAGAGATAATTGCTTTGAATACCGAGAGAAGCTGATTGGCGATGTTGCTAAGTAAGAATCGAGTTGCTATGAATGATGAATCCAACCAACACTGATTTGGGTATGTCCTTTTTTCCTTTTTGATAATATTGTGCGTGTTTAATTGTTTATGATCTTTACTTTTCGTGTTTGAAATATTAAAATTAATATTTGTTTTAGGGAACCATATGCATGGTTTGACTCAACAATGGGATTGAACTCTTCGTCGCAAGCTGCTCTTTAGGTACCGAAGGTGCATGATGCTCTTTTTCACTTGCAACTTCCAGAAACAATTAGGAAGAGAAATTCAGTTTAAAAACAGTTCCAGATATGTGTTAGTTATCACAGGAATTTGGGCGAGCCTTATTCGATGTATTCGTATCGCATGTTATTAGTTTGTTGTACGTTAAAACGTACATTCACAAAAGCATACATACATCTGAAGAATTAGATTATTTTAAAAAGAAATAACTTTGCAAAGCTATTGTTTTGATATATGGCTCCACCAACTATTATATGTATTAATTTTCTCTGATGATTACATTATGAGACGTATGAGATCGACCCTATACATACCGGTTATAAGACAAAATAGTTTCTCAACTACACACTTTTAACATTCCAAATGGCTACTGCCATAACGAGATAGCTTAATTTCCTTTAAAGTTAAGCATTTATTTTAGATTAAATCCTAATTAGTTGTTTATATGTTGTATGTTGGTCTAATGATTTTCTTAATGCATAGATATGTGTTGCTATACATAATATGCTACATGTTATTTGTCCTTCCTCTTTAGTCTTATATTCTTATATTTTAGAGTAGACATCGAAGACTTGAAGTAGCTCCTGAATCCTATTCACTTGAATCAAGTAAAAGCCTTGAATTTTAAGAGCCGTTATATTTTTTTTTTCGATAAATTTTTAGAAAAATATTTTTTTTTTCTAAAATTTTTTTAGAAAAAAAATAAATTTTTTTTACAAAAATATTTGAATAAAAACATATTTTTTCAAATTTAAAAAAAAATATATTTGAATAAAAAATTTTCGAATTTTTTTTTCTAAAATATTTTCGAAAAAATATATTTTTTTTCGAAAATTTTTTAGAATTTTTTTTTTTTATTTTTTTTATAAAATATTTTTTATAAAATTTTATTCAATTTTTTTTATAAAAGTGGAAAAACGAAAAAAAAACGTGTAAAAACAGACCAAAAAGTGTAAAAACGGCGAAAATGTGAAAATAAAGTCAAGGGACTAAAGGTGAAAGTCAACCCAAACGACAATGACCATTATTGTAATTTTTATAACTAAAATAACGTTAAAGGATGACCGGTGAAAACAGACGCAAATCACAGGGACCAATCATGTATGTTTTTTTAAGTGTTTACCTATTAACCGGTCAACCAGGTAAAAATCCGGTCAACATTACGTATCTTGTGTCAATTTTGAAAGTTTGTTAGCGATTTACAAACTTTTTTAGTAGGTTACGTATTTCGATACTTTTGAGAAAGTATGTTGCGTATCTACAAACTTAGTCCTTAAAACATTGCATTTACGAACAAAAAAGTTAAAAAAAAAAATCATACAAATTATGCGTATCAATTTTATATTAATTTGATCTTTACTAAGAAAGTGTAATATTTGCACGGATTTAATATCATTTTATAATACAAATTATTAGAAGAGAAAGAAAACAATTATAAACCTCGTGCGTGCAGAAAACTTATCTCTACTACATATAAAATAAACATGTTTTTACTTAAAAATTTAAAAAACTTGAAAATGAGTATTCAATCCTCATAATTCACCAACTTAAATGAAGTATGATACATTCACAAAACATTTTTCCGGGCGTTCAATCATAGGAAAATAAAAATATAAAATTAAGAGATATAATTGGCTAAAATCAATTTTATTGGTTACAATTTATTTTGTGAAAAATTTTGTTTTTGGTATTGAATTATCGCATGTTAGAATATATATATATATATTTTTTTTTAACTATTTTACGTAATTACTGAAAATTGAATGAATATTGTTTTTGTATTTAAATGTAAAATAATACTAAAAGCTACTTCTTTAAATGTGAAATATAAAAAATGAAAATGTATATGAACAATTACTACATCCGTCAAAAATAATTATTAACCAAAATTAAGAACCATAATTAAAAAAAATTAAATTATTTGTTTTTAAATGATAACAATACATTATTAAAATTTTTAGAAAAAACCCCGTGCGTGCACGGGGATTATAACTAGTTTTCTTAATAGTTACTTAATTTACAGAAATGCCACAAGCCATATTAGCCATTGATCAAATATCTAATGGCTTAAAATGGTTCTCGCAGTTATCGCAATTTATTTGGTTCAGAAAAGAACCTCACAATATATATATATATATATATATATATATATATATATATATATATATATATATATATATATATATATATATATATATATATATATAGGCAAAGGATCACGTGCGGATGGTTTTTTTAGTGCGGATGTGCGGATGGATCTGGACCGCCCATTCCAGAATCTGATCTTGACTTTTTGTAAAAAAAGTCAAGATCTGACGCTAATATCACGGTACCAATTGATCATGAAAACGATTTTTTTGATTTTTTTCCTTCTCAGCGATCCTTACTCTGGTTGTATTCTTTTATTTTTTTTTATTTTTTCAGATTTTTCTGAGCACTTTTTTCTTTTTTGATTATGAGTGCTAATGTGATATTAACGATATTATGAGTGCTACCGTGATATTAAGCTTTTTTACATGTAAAAATGAACCGTGATATTAGAAACCTGAATATTGAATACATTAATAAAATTTTCATATTCATGATACGTGAATCTATGTAAAAGTTAAATGTAGCCATGTAGGTACACAATTTACAAACAAGATGTAAACGACAAGTATGATTTGTTTTTAAAATACGATCCTATAACATTCTGAATGTCGTGGCCTCTTAATTTGTTCGTCACTTTAACCAGTTGTTCCATACTTCCATGTCTTGGCCTATTCAATGAATTCTTTTGGATTATGCAACACATTGCCTATAATATTAGAGCAATGCTATATTCACTAAATTTTTTTGACACATACACATGTCAACTAAATACAGATACTAGATATTAATTAGCGAGCCGCACTTAGAGGCGGAGCTACGGAGGGGCATGGTGGACATGTGCCTCCTCCAAACTTTCCGACGTAGTATAATTTTATCATAGATTCTCGTGTTTTTAATCATTTTGCCTCCCTCTACAAGTAACTGAAATGAAGTCAGTAAAGCTTGATAGAATCAGAAGAACAGAGAAATGCAAAAAAAGATTGATCTTGCTGCTTGCCGGAAAAGTTCTCATCTGGTAGAAAAAGTAAGCTAGAAAGATAAGGAATAAAGATGATAATACTTTCTCTCTCTTCACTTGTGTACCGTGAATGAAAATAATTGATCTCCTAACTTTTTTACTCGCTTTTATTTATCATTCTTTATTATTACTAGTATTTTCTTTTGACTTTTGACTTTAAAAAACTATTTGTATTTCTCTTTGCCAATCGAAAAAATAATAATGGCATTGGTGATAGAAATATAAAAGTTTAATTAGAAGATTGGTAAATTAAGATGTATAAACGGATGAGTAGAAAAGTTTATTAAGATTTTTTTAAAAAGTTTATAAAATGTTAGACATAATTTTACTTGAAATGTTTGTCACATATTTATATGATAACCACTATTTATTTAAAAACTTTAGTTCTATTTACTTGATATGGAGGCATTGTTTTCGTTTGTGTGCTAAATCACTGAAAGACAATGTTTTTTCATTTATAATATTTGGTCGGGGTATTATTTGTCTCACAATGTAACATTTTCGGGTTGGTTCGACTTGCTTAGTATGCTTATTGGTTTGGACAAAGGTTTAGTTTGCCGAAACTCATGCACAAAATAGTTTCTTTTTCGGCTTGTCGGAAATAATAAAAAAAAAAAAAAAAAAAAAAAAAAAAAAAAAAAAAAAAACCCACCCCTCCCCCACCCACTCGGAAAATATCCTGGCTCCGCCCCTGGCCGCACTTAACACATGTTTGTGTAAAACTTTGAGGCAATTCTCTAAATAGACAAGTAGCATTAGTTTATAACTGAGAAACTTTAAGAGAAACTAGAAAGGCGGCGGTCGGCAGCGTTGCGGCCTAGTGGGTTTTTTTTAGTAAATTTTTTCGCTGTTTTTCATCAAATTTTTTACCATGCAACTTTTTTTTCCCCGTGGTTTTGTGTTTTTGGGTAATTGCTGGACTATAAACAGCAGTGCAATCGCTAATACGTCGTTTACTATTTAAGTAATTAAGTAGCAGATATTAGACAGCAAAGTTATGGCCTTTTAGCTATGGCATTATATCGATAAATTATTCATGCAATTGTTAATGTAAGGAAACACTTGTATCATTAATACTATCAACATGCAAGGTAAACGCAATTGTAACTGGAAACAATGCAAACATGAGTTCAAGTAGAAATTAAACATAAGCATTGTGACCCTTTATATTGTCCCAACTCCCACGACAGTTGCTTTTTTCCACTGCAAATTTAAGCCTACAAATAATAAGAAATGCACAGATGACAAAAGCAAATCGATTTACAGATAGATCAAATAGTATTACACTAACCTCCCTGAGTAATCTCAAAACTATTCCCTTTTTTCCCTGTCGTTTTTTTTCGTATCGAAATCGCTTCCTTTCAATTTGAGTGTAACGTTTATTGAGACTGTAGTGTGATAAGAGATTACATTACATGTTATGATTGAGAAGCTTCTTGGTGTACTTTCCACCAAACCACACGTGAATGTCGTACTTGAAAATGTAATCTGGCCACAAATTTTTTTAGGTCACTACACTAACCATTAGATCATCGACACTTGCAAAATCGTTTGTTTTTTTTTATTATTAAAGGTTAATAGATAAGTTTTCCCTTTCAAATAGTAATCATCCGTTTCTATTTATGAAATAAAAATAAACAGGCCTTCAATTCAACAAACAGGCTAAATAAATGGGCCAGAATAGCCCAGCATTTTAGGCGGGAAAAGCCTGCATCAATACAACATCACACCTGAGCTCATTTAATAATACTTATAAATTAGTATTATTTTAAAGGACATCCTTTTTTTAGGCTATTACTTTATTTGGTTATTGCAAATCAATATCCATAAGCTCATAACCAAATAAACATCCTTGAAACTTCTTCTATGAACCTACACCATTACATCTTTCAAAGCAATAACATTTTCATGTTTAAGATGGCGTAAGAAGCTTTAGCTCATGTAAAGTTATCATGACATCAATACAATTATCAAAAGCATTATGTATTTTCTTTATCGCAACTTTCTTATTGCCATATGACTTAATTGTGTCTTGAGCCAGGGCTTAGTATGTACAATCCATAAAAAAACCTTCTTTACTCAGTGTAACCGAGTTGCGTATACCTTGTAAGCCACAATGTGATGATGTTATTAGTATGAGTTCAAACTGTATAGTTCACAAAGAATAGTTAATTCGACGTACCCTGTCTATGATGGTTAAACTTATAGGAGTACCTGATGTAAATCATGCTCATTTTCGCAGCTAAATGATTGTGATTTTCCTCTTCTTCACTTTTAGTATCTTCATCATGTTGCTCGTTTTTTTAAACATTTTACTTTATCGCACGTTATAACTATCATATGAGTGTCCCCGTAAACGCAAAAAGAATTATCAAAAATCAAGAACATACAATAAAAACATGGTCAATCTTTTTTTTTTTCGTTAGCAATACCTCCACAAGATTTAAAGTGCAGCCTCTGGCTTTGCAACTTGCTCGCCTTTACAATGTAATGCAAACTCCAGTTGAACAGGTGTTAACTTGCTATGACATATACATATAAAGTATCATTCATCAGAAAATGGACACACATATTTTGGGCGACCTAACACGATTTATTTCCAACAATACAAATGAACATCTCATTTTGACCCGTTACCCAACCCACCCAATTTATTTCGTTAAACCAACTGACTCTGGTGTTATCATTTTTGTTTCCTACAAAGTGAGTTATCGAGAACGATTAATACTATAAATTGAGAAATACTATGAAATAACATGCTACCTGCTGTTATACCACTAAACGACATTTTGTATAGCGAAGTTTGTAAAATTTTGAAAATTTAATCTCAAAAACTCAAACTACATAAGGCCTATCTACTATTGCACCTCCAACTTCTTGAGTTTGAATATTTAGTAAAACTCAACTAAAAAAGCTAAAAAAAATTATATGTGGGTCTAACCCAGTACTTTTATAAATAATGTTGACATATACTATGCTAAGCTTTCTACGGGTACATATACTATGCTAAACTTTCTAATGCCTCCTGTTCAATTCCCTAAAAACATGGATTAACAATAGTTATCATAAGTTATATAAAAGGGGAACAAAGATTTTGTAATAATTTCCAAGGAATAAATGAACTAACAGTTAATGAGTTACGAATATCGTAAAATATTTTTAGAGTGAATAAATAATAAAAATAAATGAATGGTAATTCGATAAGACGATATAAAACTTAATAAATTATCCGTCATTAGAAATTGTATATGTTTTTTGTTCAAGTTTCAAATAAAACTTCACCGGCCTTTTAAGAAACAACCCAATCTTAGACAACGCCTCTAAAATATTGGCTATTGGGATTTTAATTCCACAAATTGATTAAAAAAATCAATAAAAAAGAGAGAATATTATAAACCTTTGGTGGATTTGTTTATCAAATGTAAATTTTTTGTGCCATATGCTTCGCACAAAATAAAGGAAAGTATAAGGCTAGAATACTCACCTTAATGGTAAATATCAGTCCATAATCGAGGCAAAAAGACTTCGAGTACATAGCATAAAAGTTATACGTAATAAACAATTTGCTACATTATTTAATGATTGTTAACATGACACACAAAATATTAATGTTCACTAACATAAGACACGAGAATAAAAGATCAGCGTTTATAATTAAAAAAATTCTAGATTGATTACCCTCTAAGGAACCTAGGAACTCAGCAATAAAGCAATAACCCGTGTTATCTTCTCTATCCAATTCATTTGATCAAGGGTGTTCTCCGCTTGCAATTACAATAGCAACTATTAAAACAATATTAAAACATATAGTTTTGAATACTTAGCATCGAATGTACCCGAAAAGAAGCAACAAAAGCTTACCTGTAAAGTATATTTTTTTGGGTGAAATTACCTGCAAAGTAACATCATGAACAAAATTCAATTCCAAAAAATAAACCTCATTTAGTCTAATATCATATGTGATACATGCACGGGTAATTTAGCATAGCGATCTGGTCATCTAGACTAAAGGGTACAAAGTTGTTATCATAAAGTGTTTACTTTGAATTTTTTTCTCTTATCCAACTCAGTGGATTATGTCATATAGAATTTCCTCCCGACTCAGTATATTCATCTTCAACGAATTTAGCCAAGGTTGTTGTCACTTCATCTCAAGGATTCACCTTGTTCTTCAGAAACACCAAATGATGTTGCCATGTTAGTTTTATTGAGGAGACCTTTTTTGCTTTCAGATTTAAGCATTGATCTTGTTCAAGAACATGCTAATTGAGAATGATAGCTAGGCATAAATGTGAAATGTTTGATACAATAACCTACGAAAAACTTAAAATTTGGGTTGTGTTTGATCTCGAATGGCTGTTGGTTAAATCAATACAAGTTTATATTGTTTTTGTAGTCATATATTTTTTAAATAAAGCTACTGAGGAGTGAAAAAGTGTTCAGTCCCCACATGTGTCGACCCAAACTAATATGACCCGTTAAAATAACATGTATCAATACCAGCTTATATATGTGAAAATGATTCAATTTTGGCTATAGCTAATTTTTAATGGGTCAAAACAATAAGATAATTAGGTGAGCTAAAAAGAACATGACATATAGGTTAACATGTTAGTACTCTCCGATACATTTTAACCTATTAGTGGTGGAAATTCACCTTTCGGGGCAGAAGTTCAGTGAACTCTCATCTTGATCCGAAGGATCCATGTCATATCTTGAAAGCTTGCTGGAAATAAGTCCAGCTTCTTCCAGGCCTCACGTGTAGCGATAAGCTTGTGATTATCCTAAAGTTCTTTTGAATGCAATCAGCCAAAGTGATTTAAAAAAACAGTACTTAAAATGACCCTCCATGTTGTTCAACACAAACTTTGTAACCACTTATCTCATGAGTTTCTTTAGAATACTTCATCATCCGAAATAAGGAAATATAACAGCTATGAATATGTCATAATGCTCCAGCGTCTAAATTATAATACATGATTACCCCAAAAAATTTCATTGTGATTACTCCACCTATAATTTTAAAAAGGTGTAGCTTTTGGTTGGGTCCCGATTGGCTGCAACAGTCGACTCTTGTCCATATTATGGTATTTAAATAAATGACAGAGAGGAGAGCCGAGGATAGGAAATCAATCAATCATAATACAAAACACCCCCTTATTGCTTGAAAAGTATACATACATCATAATAGTCAAGCATACCAAAATAAATAATTTGAAACAGATAGTATTCCCAAACACCCTGCTTGCATCTCATGAATTAGTTACATTGGTAGACAGAGAAGTTTTAAGAAATCATAGCAGAGATAATAATTATTAAAATGACACATAAAATTCAAGTCCAAAGAGAACAATACATGGAAGTTATGTTGAATGACAGTGAGAGGAAAAGATGTGCTATAACTAATATGATGTCCCATTATGTCCCATTAATTACTATTGAGAGCACACAAAATTTTAAATTCCGCCCATAATTCTATATTTACAGCATTGTTTTAGTAGCAAATAAAGTAGGAGGCTGAGAAGAAAAGATATGCTTACTACACCCGCCAAGTCCTTGATTTCGAACTCCATGAGTTCAGAACTCTCTTGTCTAAGACCCTCTTCTAGAAACTTACAAAATTCTCTAACAATGAATTAAGGTTGAGAAACTTACAAAATTGAGTTAACGAATATATTCGAATTATTTTGTGAAACCTAGTTTGTAAGCACTTATTTGCTCTAAAGTAAAACAATTTAGTGCAAACAATCAACTATCGTTATATGGTTAAAAAAAATAAGCAAGTAGCCAATCCCTAAAGACCCTTTATAAATTCAGTGTTGGAGGCTAACAAGCGCCAATTTACTTTAGTATTTTCTTCATTATGTATCTTTACACATACACACGCGCACACATCTCATACAGCTTACCTGATGAATGTGGTTATATACGTGGTAGAAAAAGAAGCCAAACAACATGATCCTTGCAACCTGAAAGAAAATCATAAGCTTCCGTCTCAACATTCTAATATTTAAGAAACAACACAAAAGGAGTGACCTAATAATTTTTCATTATGGAGCAGACTATATAAATAGGGATTCAGGAAAGTCAATTTTTGGGCGACTTTGACTAATTTATTAGACTTGAATGCAGTCTATTGAGAGCACACAAAATTTTAAATTCCGCGCATAATTCTATATTTACAGCAGTGTTTTAGTAGCATATAAAGTAGGAGGCCGGGAGGAAAAGATGTGCTTACTAAACCCGTCAAGTCCTTGATTTTGAACTCCATGAGTTCGATCAGAACTCTCTTGTCTCAGAACCTCTTTCTAGGGGTGTTCATCGGTTTGGTTATCGTTTAATCGGTTTATTCGGTTCGGGTTGTTCGGTTAAAATTTTTTTTTGGTCATAACCGAAAACCGAACCGAACCGAAAATATCTATAACTGAACCGAACCGAGAACCGAACCGAAGTTCGGTTCGGTTATGGGTCAGAACCGAAAACCGAATTTTTTACTTAAATTACACTATTTATATTTTGTTTTGAATTTAAAAAAATATTTCAAGCATAAAAAAGTGTTCTTTTATATTAGTATAAAATTTCAATGGATATTTTTTATATTTAAAATAATATAAATATATAAAAAATAAATATATTTATATAAATTCGGTTTTCGGTTCAGATACTAAACCCATATCCAAACCGAAAACCGAATTTTTAATTCGGTTCGGTTCGGTTTTAACAAGTTCGGTTCGGTTATATGTTCGGTTCGGTTTTATTTCGGTTCGGTTCGGTTCGGTTTTCGGTTTATTCGGTTAATTAACCGAACCGTGAACACCCCTACCTCTTTCAGTTCCTCATAGCTACCCAGACTGGTGAAATCATTAGCAACCCTTAAATGATAGGTGCGTAAACCTGCATCACCTTTAAAAAATAAATAAAACAATGCTAAAACATATTAGTTATTTGTGTCAGGTTTTCATAAACATACTTAGATGCAAAATGGTAAGTGAAACAAAGTTCACGTAAACCGAAAGCACTAATCCATTTCTAAGGTTTCTCGTACCTGATTAGGAGTTAATTTATTATCAATGTGTTTGTTACTTCCAGAACACTTGGTACCTGTGTGGTTAATGATTCCTCCAATCCATGTTCGTGGTGCAACCATAGTAGTAGCTGAATTGAGCAAAAAAGCATATAGTCCCATTACCTGACCCACCTGCTTCTCACTTATACGTATAACTATTGTCATTTTCTGCCTTGTCCCGTCGACATTGTGTCGACGGGATAACTATCGTCGCCTGATGTCCTATTTCTTGTAGTGTACTGGTACTAAGAGTGAAACACCTTTAATGATGTTATGTGCAATTAAGCGAAAACAAAAAAATTACGAAAATATATAGTTAACGGAAATTCGTTTCTAAAAACACTTGGGGGTGTTTGCTTATGTAGTGACATTCATCATCCATTATTGTATAATAAGAACATATAAGCTGTTCAAAACTTTTGCCTTTAGATAATCAGTTTTGTCTTTTGCAGAATTTTGTATACATCCAAACACTTATAGGTTTGTGGCACGTATTCGAACACAGCAACCATAAGGATAAAAAGATGATATCATGAACTTGATGTTTTGGTTGGAATACTTTCTATACAATTTTGTATCCATGTCTTTCGTTCTTATTACGTACACACTTTAAAACATATCCATCCAACTCACATTTTGTTCTAGATCAATGGCATCAAATGCTCTGTGAGAAATTTGGCTTAGTAGGATCAATAAAAAAAGTATTGACTCTTGAATAACAGGTTTTAAATCTAAAATGAAAACATAACTAAAGCATACCTTTTGGATTACACAGCAGTGGCACATCTGTAGACTTAAAGGCAATATTTGACCTTCAAGCTGGTTCCCCGAGTTCCCTTTTCTGCTCAGCACTTCCATACTAAGAAAACCGCTATTTACGACATGTCTATTGAGGGGTTTAGATGTGAGTTTGAAAGTGATTATTTTAGTCACATTTTAGCCAAACTGAGTGTATAAAAGCAACACGGACCTCACACACTCCTGCAATAACAGAAGAAGATAACTATAAGACTTGAATCATAAAACAAATGCATACACTTTAATTCTACTGTGATTACCTTAAATAGTTGTGAACCGGTGTGAGCATCAACTGCACTGAAGACATCATCAAGAAGATAGATGTTTTTCTGAATTGTTCCAGTTTGAATCCATGTTGTTTGTGCAACGTATGCAGTGGTCCCACAAACCCTCACCTGTTATAACATCAACTACATAGTTTTCAACATGTTCCCCTGAAGTTTTTGGGTAGCAATCATATGTTATTGAGATTAATGGTACCTTTCCAGAGATTTTTTGCATTTCTCCGATAACTGATGCCAAAAGAGACAATTTCCCTGAACCCGCTATCCCAACAACTGCTACAAGTTCATGAAAAAAGAAGGCTCATGGGCAGATATTCTTGTATGCTGATATGTAGTATAATGAAAGAATAGGTAATTCCAAACACCCCCATCTTACTTGTAAGCTCATACAAAGATCTGCATTATGTTTAGGTGTGCGTTTTGAATGTGGTTTCCTAATTTTATAAACCTGAACCTAGCTTAACTTTTAAGTACTTACTACTGGTGATCACTTATAACCATATTTGATTAGCCGCCGCTGATCCTTTCCAAACCCTTGTATCAATTAGTGATCGATATCACTTGAAAGGCCCAACATCACCCTTCTTTACCCCTCTGCAAATTACCCTTATTGCCTAATTTATGGGCAATGTTGTAGGTTGTAGGTTATGGTTATGATTAAGGTTAGCTTATGAGGCTATGTTTATGGGTTTGGGTTTGATGTCATCGGGCTTTGGGGGGGTTCAGGGGTAGGTGTTCACACATGTTGTTAAGAGGTTGAGTTGTTGGGAATGTGTCTAAAGAATAGTTCTCATATTATGGTGTATGTTTTCAGGTTCAGGGTCAAAAGGTGAGAACTCACTTGTGATTCAGGTGTTCATGTCTATGGTATACATCGTGTTAAATAAATCTATTGGACCAATGGATCATGCGAGTTCATAGAGTGTTATTAAATAATGCCACGTTCTAAGAATGCGATTCAGTTCTCGGTTTCGAGTCTGGTGGTTTCGAAACATGTAAATTTATAAAGAGTCAAAATCTGTTAAAATACCTTCGAAGACCACATTTATTAAGAACTTCATACACCAATGCACAAGTTACATTTAAATTTATAGAGTCAAAATCTGTTAAAATACATATTATGGCAACGAACTGGATCCTCGACAAAGTAAAGAATTACTTAACCCACATTTCTTATAATTATATTCATAAGAATTAAATGAGACATCATATTTGATTTTATAACTGTTATTTAAGAATTGTGTCCGCCGATACTTATCAGGCTCGCTTACAATACGTTTCCATTTGTATCCACTCAAGGGTATTTTTGTTGTTTAACAAACGGTGGACAATTTTGAATTTACTCAGAAAACATTTCATTGGTAGGAAAAATATACAAAGTATCAAAAAACATTAGTAAGTGAAGTTTATGTTAATAAAGTTACATTGCATGATCCACATTTGATTACTGTAAATGCCGCAAAATGACGTCATGCACTTCACCATGGTTTTTGTCACCATTTTTAGCATCAACATAGAGATTAATATTGACCTTTACTATCCTATAACCACTTAGTGAGTCCTGGTGCTCGGTCCAAAGAAATGTCAAATATCAGCATAACTAAACGCTTTCCATTGAAACTCAATGACAAATGGAATGCCATACCTGATAAGCAAATTCAGAGTGTTTCATGACTTGACCAGTGGCTTTGTTGACGAACGCAAAAGAAAGATGGCCCTTTTGATCCTTCACTCTTGTGCTAAATTTGAACTCTTTAATCCAATGCTGTTACAAAATCAAAACACAAAAAGTCAGCAACTTGGTGCAATACTTGGCTCAACACTAAAGGGCATGTTTGGCAATGCATTGTGAATTGATCATCTGATTAAGTGTTTAGAAGTCTCAATCAATCTGTTTCAAGTTTTCGAGTTCAAACTAATTCTGATCATTCATGACTTAAAAATGGAAAATAAGCTCAAAATTTGGAAAATTAGCCGAGCAAATAAGCTTATAAGACAGAAAATAAGCTTAAACATAACATCTTCTAAGTTGTACGTACATATCAGTGTATTCTAAACAATAATTGATTCTCTTAGGGTGTGTTTGGAGTTAGAGCTAGAGTTCATATTATTAAAACCTAAATCTGAACTTTTTATTTTCAATTTATCATACAGGTGCTTGGCGAAAGCATAACCAGACAAGTATTCGTTTCTTTAAATCAAGAGTATGATCACAATTTTGTATATCACTAATGATTTGTTCATAATCTCCCAATGGCAAAATAAATCACGAATGATAGAAAGTATAATAAAGAAATAAACCAAAATATATAAAGTAGAAGTAACCTTATAAGGATTAGACGAAGCAAGAACAACTTGACCAACATGAATAGTCAAACCATAACCAGGTTTAGCCACACAACGAACCTTCACTGTCGGCTTACCATCTGTATACTTAACTCATATTTTACCCTTCGTAAATGCCAGCTGTATCTGTATACTTAACACATATTTTCTTCTGCTAATTTGAGTTAAAAATTCACCTTTCTTGAATACAATAGACGACACACCCACACACATTCGAACACCTTTAAGTTAACCTCACAAATAACCTGAGCCATGGATATAGACTTCTGTTGCCATCCAAAATATTCAACATTTTACCAACACAATCATGCTCATGGTACTCATTGTTTGTGTCTAAGATACGTGTGACCGATCAAATTAGCTGGTAATGGCCTATACAAATGACACTAATATTAATGGGTGGCAAACGTTTGAAAATGCTATGAGCTGTTTAAAATACCAAAGTTGTTACATATTTGAAATGGGATAGATTTGTTCTGAGCTTTCACATTTTTCATCAGAAATACAACTACATGAGTGAATATACATATTTTCTATTTTGGCAAGGCTTCACATATCAAATAATGACTATAGGTCAGCCTCTTGATTTCTAGCCTGTTTGTCGATTTTCCGACAGAATTTTTTGGTTTTCAAATCCTGCAAGAGGAAGAAAAAGCAATGGGACTTAATCATACGTTTTAGTTTATAAATGTTATGATCAATGAATAAGTAGTTTAAAGCAAAATATGTACCTGACCAAGTTTTTGGGAATGACCAACCAAGATTGGCTTTATTACCGACATCAGCTGGTTAAAGAATACAAAGTGCCCGCTGACTTTAGGTTCTCTGTTTTGACAAGATTGTGTTTTGCAAGAGCCTTTGGATCATATTCTGCACGTTTACAATACACGTGTATTCGTCTTCATGCGTTTATGTTTCTTGTTAAAGCTTGTTGTGGTAAAACTGATGATTCGGTATCAAAAAGCCTGCGTTGAATGGCTATATTTTAATGAAGCAACTCGGTATCAAAAAGCCTGAGTTTGAATGTTAAGATAAATCTTTCTAAATCTGGGTATAATTTGTAACACCATAACACAACCAAACACCCCCTATACATTTCAATACCAAATACTCCTTCGCAACTTGGAAAATGGGTAGCGGAGACCAAATTAGTAGATACAGACCTGAGTAAAAATGGATCGAGTTTAGTAAATCTATGAATATTGTTTTCTCTATTAAAAAAAAAAAAAAAAAAAAAAAAAAAAAAAAACTGATCTAAATATAACCCAAGGCATCTATCAGTTTGTCTCATATATTTATAGTCCAGAATATGTTTAAGATGGATTTGTTAACTGATTTGGGTGTTTGGCAGTTTCGGTTTAGCACTGTATGCGAACCTTAAATTGTAGCCTTGCAGCTATTTTTGGTTGTCTGTCAACATGGAAAAAGGAGTGATCAGTCCTACCTGCAGACATGTCTTTTTATCGTAACTTCCATAGTAATATTTGTAGAATAGTAAACACAAATCCATAAGTAGGATCTGAAGCAATAATCAGCAACATAGTTTATTAGAC
Organism: Artemisia argyi; assembly: GCA_030686995.1. Taxonomy (NCBI): domain Eukaryota; kingdom Viridiplantae; phylum Streptophyta; class Magnoliopsida; order Asterales; family Asteraceae; genus Artemisia; species Artemisia argyi. The sequence goes on along the minus strand of CM060683.1, from coordinate 120,914,823 downwards.
CCTAAAGAGATGAATACAGTAAGTGGTTTAAATGAATGGAAAACAAAGCCCATGGGTGCAGCTTCGATAACAACTGCAAAATGCTTGAGCGAACATCACGAATGTAGGCAATATCCCGGTCTAAAAGTCAAACCAATATAGTTACAATTAAATAAAGGCATTTTTTTTACCCATGGACTTATAGAAGACTCACTTTAAAACTATCGGCTTTTTCCAGTCTTAGCGAAGTCAAGCCCAGACCAGGTCGAGTGGGACTTTGAAGATAATAGTTGGCATGTTAGGACTTCCGGTTAGACCAGGCTATTCCAGGCTTGGCCTAGGAGTGGGCTCAGACTTGCGTCTACATGGCCCGCATACACTATTTACTCAAGCTTTTTGTTGAGTTAGACTGGAATATTGTCTTCATTTGTGTTGTTCGCTCATGTCTGTCACAAGAGGATAAAAGACATCAAGATAGAAGGGGAGGCATATAAGAGAGTTAAAAAGATAATATGAAACACAACCTAAATCGACCCATTTCAAAGTAAACTTGCTAATCTAACATGTTTAACAATCTAATGTTTTGACATCACAAACAACTAAAGCTTCTAAAAGAATTAATTTCCCCACTACTTTGGCTTCCAACAATATGCTATGCATCAATGACAATGATACCATGGTTCTGAACCAACAAAAAAATTACCAATTTAATCAAGATTTAGTTAAAAAAAAGTCAAATAACTCACCGATGAATCAGGAACTCAAAAGCATATATGCTAATTTTTGTTGGTGATGAAATCCTCTGTTGTTCTCAATCGCCTATGTAATCAAAATCCATAAACCAAATCAATCGCCGCTGCAATCAAAACACCCAAACCAAAAATGAAAACCAACGAAATATTGTTTTTATAAAAACACAAACTTTTTATTGGAAATCAAAAATACAAACTTTTTCAGATTCCATCGAGACCACAAACTAATTATTATCATGAACCATCTGTAAATGGACAAGCTTTGTTTAATGCACAAATTTTCCAAGGGTTGGAGCCTCATCCTGCTACAAATGAGGACGTATAACAGAGTTTGCAGCAAATCTCTGCTCAGTTTCATAGCTCTCTAAGGTTGAGTCGTAGCGACAATGACAATGCAAATCAGGAACTTCAATTAGATCAGGCTGAAGTGTATTGTGGCATCAGTAGAAGATAGGCCAACCAAATACTAAGGGCTTTTTTGCACGTTTTTTGTGTTTGGTTTCTATGTTGGCGACAGTTTGTGTTGTTGTTGTGTGACAGAAAAGACGAATGATTTACAAATAAGCAGACCAAATACTAACCTGGCTGTAGTAATTCTTATCTTTTTTCTGGGTAAAAGGTTGACATCTCGAATTACATTTAAGGGAGTACATCAAATTGGAAGACGAGTAAAACTGAAAAATAAAAGAAGTGACAAATCATACAACCATAATCGAGATGGCTGACCGACAAATAAATGACAAGATTAGCAAAAGTAGCCCCAATGCAAAAATTAAAAAGAGATTATTGACTGACCTCTAGATGTAAACTTCTTGGGCAAATTATTTCTGCATATCAGTGTTTATATGATCAGTTTTAAGTATTTTGATAGTCACTTCTACCTTTATATCTACATTAAAACACACGTCATAAAACGGTTCTAATCCACAGATGTGACCATTATTTTATCTACTTAAATAGACTTACAGGTCGCCATATGAGCCGGATGTAACTTTGTGGTCAAGTATAAGAAACCGATAATCGATTTCCCATATATCCGTCCCATCATTAGGTATTGCTAGGTGTTTAACTTGCATTGGTATGCTTGTTTGGTCTAACTCACTTGAAGGAGATGATGAATTTTGATTTGACAAAGACTTTCTCTGCATATAAACCAACTTTATTATTAATAATTATTAAAAATTATATCATAACAGACAATTGGCATTTGGCACTTATGCTGTGTAAGTGACTTCAACACTAACTAAGATGATTTAATGTATTATTGACAACTGCAACAGAAGGAAGCATTTCGACATAAACCCCACGGTAAATATATTTTATCGTTTGAGCATGATTAGTAACATGGATGTGCGACATTATATCATTACACAAGTAGTGTTTGGAGACTTAAGCAACCGTGTTAGTGTAGATTTGACGTTTCTTACTATCAAATGGATACCGCTATTCTGCTCATTAACATTTAATGCATTTTTGGCATTATTTTGTTATACTATGTGTCCCATCTTTCTGAAGTAGCTATGAGATACAGTAATATATAAGCAATAGTTAGCATATGGGTGTAAAAACAAAAAAAGATACATATCAGCACAAAATATTAATTGGCATGTACAGACCTCAAGCTTTAAAAGTTCTCTCTCCAATGCAGTTCGGAGCTGCTCGGTTTCCTAAAAATAAGTAACGCAAATTTGCATAAATCTAAAACCAAATTAACCAAGCATCATGGCTCTTTAAACACAGAAAAGAGTCAAAGCCGATTAAAATATCGATTTCTTGTAAAATTACTAAAGGACGTTCAACTTTGAAAATAAAAAATTAGCAGAGTGAAGAACTTCATTGAGTTTCAGTATGTTTGCAGATGCAAAAAAGACACTTCTGAAAGTAAAAATCAAATTGACCAACACCAAATTGTTGAACCTGTCAATCGCTTTCAAAAACCTGGAACCAGAAAAGTTAAACCATAAGTAAACAACCACGGAAGATCAGATAAATAAAAAGCAACTTTCCCAGGATTTTGAGTGTCGGTGAGAATGATTATGAGTCTTACATAGCCCTTGTTGTCCATGCAAGATCCTGAACAATTCTGGAAAAACAAATGGTTGTGCTAAGATTAGATATACATGTCTGAAAAAAAGTAATTTTAACATCAAATAAAGTAAAAAAAAAATATGTTTTTGCGGAATTAGAATGAAGTACCAACCCTACTCAATTTAATGAATAGGCAAACCGCACATGTGATAGACATCTTGATATTAGGGTTTTGTGAAAAACTTCTGATATGAATGATTTTAGGGTTTTGCGTTGTGTATTATCTGATGATGATGATGCCGCCTTAGGTTTGACATGAAACATCCACATCATTCAAGCATACTAACATCATAAACAGAAAATCACAAACACCTATATTTAGATGTTATAATTACAACCTGCACAAAGACACATTAAAAATCATTAAAACCCTAAAATCATGAAGGAGTTTTCTTCCTGTAGAGAGTTGTGATTATTAGGGTTTTTCTTTTGTCAAAAATATAGTATTACGTGATTATGCTAATATTAGGGCAATGGAAAAAAATTATCTAATGTAGATTTCCTATATAGATTTCGGCATACACAATCTTAACAAAAAAAAGAGGTGGTTCTGTGGTAAACATGCCACTTAACATTTGCAAGGTCTTGAGTTCAAATCCATGCCAGGTGTATGGCTGATAGTGATAGTGAATGACTGGACAATGAGGTTGCATATATTCTTCAAATGCCTTATATATATATATATATATATATATATATATATATATATATATATATATATATATATATATATATATATATATATATATATATAAACTAGACATGAGCTACTTTGAATCTAGGTTACAATAGTTATAATAATGACACGTGTCCACTTACAAAAATACATCAAGTACAAGTGTGTAAGCTATGTGTAAGCTACCGGTGACTTGGGCTACTTATATTTAATAGGTTGGATGACCATTTGGTAGAAAGATGTACTTTTCTAATCCACCTTCCTAAAATACCGTGATATCTACCTAGAAAATTATGCATACTTAATTTTATACAAAAAACACACAAATACACAAATACAAAATACTTTTACTACTCAAAAACACTTACACAAACATGCATAATTTTGAAATTCACTTAACATATCCAACACACCAATGCATTTGAAAATCTCTTAGCGTATTTAACACCCTACAACTCTAGATCTAAACACACACTAGGTTTAACTCAAAACAAACACAAGAGAAGATCTAACACAATCACACACTAGATCTAACTCATAATGGTTGTTCATCTTCTTCGCCTAAACACGCAGTAACTGTTCATCTTCTTCGACGCTTAACTCTAACCGATCTATATTTAAAATGGATTTTTATAGGGTATGTTTGTTCTTATTTTACGAAACCCTAAACTTTTTTAAACTTAATATTATGTTCTTTTAGAGTTTTGTTTGTATTGCTTGTGTTTTATATTTGTGTTGTTTCCGTGGCCTTTATTATTTGCTTATTTTGTATTTTTTATTATGAGTATGATTTGGTGCTATTGTAGATGCTTATTTTAGGGTTTTAAAACGTTATATAAAGTGGTAAATATTTTAAAACCTCGTTTATATTCTTTATTTTATTGTTATTGGTGTACTGAATAAACTGTTTAATTGTAATACGGTCTCTTCCATGTACGGCATGTGTTTTATTGTGTATGGGATATATTTTAATGTTTTTGTATGTGTATCTAGGGTTTTTTAGGGTTAGGGTTAGGGTTTTTGTTTGTGTATAGCATGTATTTTATTGCTAGGGTTTGTTAATTAAACTTTCAAGAGTGTCTATAAACTACAGTAGTTAATTTGATTTTCGTATGTGGATAGTCACTTGTATAAGCTGTTACATAGTTAGATGCTTCTATATTATGGTTAATCTGCTTAAGTTTGATAAATAAGGGCTGTTTTGGGACTTGTATATTGTGCTTAATCTGCCTACTTGTGGTTAATCTGCCTAAGTTTAACAAATGTGTTATTGGAAAATCAAACTTCTCACAATTTTACAAAATAATTTTCAGGTGCAAGCCTCAGAAACCTTTGTTTTTGTCTTTGCAATCGATCGAAGTGTTGTATCACCATGGTGGTAATCAACTATTCTATAGGAATCTTTGGGGGGAAAGGAATCAAGGGGTAGATTCGGGCATCCTTGAACCATAGATGGTCGGCTTACTTACCCGATAGAGTTGGGCTCAGATATCGGGCCTCAGATTATTTATCCTGGGAGGTAGTCTGTACTCTCAATCAGGTTCAAACTACATAGGCAACTGTTTTGACAGCTTTGTGATCTTACGAAGACTTAGTGCATCGGCGGTACACATAATCTTGTAAATTCTTTTGCAAAATTTAGTGAACTTTAATTTTCCACTAACAGTTAGTGTAGGGATATGTTAAAGTAGTTGGAAAGTTTAGTTTAAAGTTACGTTTAAAGGGGATGTTCTTTTTAAGTTATGGAGATACACCATCGTTGAATAAACTTGTTACTTGTAATACGGATTTTTACATGTTTTCCAGTCTTAAGGCTCACGCTGTCATGTATTATGATATATGTGGTCCACTAGGTACCAAGCTCGAAAACCTAGTGGGAGCATTTTGATTCTCCAACTGGGGAAGACTCATTCCTTGTAATGAGGATTGAGAACCCAATTTAATATTACGTGTTATTGCTTTAAGACATATGATGTGTGTGTCAACCTGTACCTTAGTCATACTTACTTATACACTTAGTACTTAATGTCTTTATGTGGCTAATTATTTGCATATTATGTGGCTATTAAATGCATTTCTTTGTTTCACACAACCTTTAAGTAAACTATTACTTAAGTAACCTAACACAGTTCACATAATAAAAACCGAAATGTCACTTAAGTAGAATATTATACAAATAACTAGCTTTTAGAACACATATACATTAGCACAACCGACGACACAAACATAAATTGAGCAAAGAAATGCCACAACCTTTATTTGAAAAGATCCTAGACAATTACGGCCCCTCAGAAACACATCCTTATTGGTTTGGTTCATCATTAGAGGCTGACTTGCCTCTAAGTTTCTTGCAATGTGGTACCTTGCAATCAACACTACCACGTGGTTTACCACCTTATACTGGTTCATCACTGTACACTTGTCATCTTAGGTTTTCTAGAATTTCAGGGGGCAATTGCTTATTTGGTTCAGCATTTGGGCCATATCTCTCATAAATCTCAGAAAATATGACCTCTCTTATTACCTTGATTGACCATTCCCTGTCATCAGCATTATGCTCGAACTTAACTCTTTTACCATTTGACATATTTCGAAGAAAGGGATGCAAATCTGTTGAATTAAGTGATAAAAATTGGGAGTGAAATTAGATTAGGTGAAAATAAACAACCATGTGTCCACTCTTAAATAGCAAAAACCACACCACATGGTCAGTTACATGCAAATATTCCACATTGTGTACCCTCTTTAGAAGATAAACCCAGTCTACAAATTTGGTCAAATACAATGAGGATTCATATTTGAAAATAAAGATCCCTGACTGGAACAATATTCCTAACCCACTTCACTCATTAAGAGCTTTTGTTTGTCTAAAAGCCAAAATACACAAGGACAAACAGTTGGATATGGTTTAGTTTAGATTCCCATATAGTTGTGACTTTCTTCACTATATCTGCACAATTATTAAGTCTTATGAACCAATCAGATAAAATCATAAAGAAAATAAAAGTATTAAAGTTAATATCATTCACACATAAACACTACATACTAGGGTAGATATATAGATTGTTTATGGTTAGTCTAGGATGTTTACTTTTAAACCAGCATCAAATAAACTTGTTACTTGTAATACGAACTTTTTCATGTATTTCGGTCTCAAGGCTCATGAAATCATATATTATGATGTTTGTGGTCCACTTGGTACCAAGCTTGAAAACCTAGTGGGAGCCTTTTGATTCTCCATTTAGAGAAGATTCCTTCCTTGTAATGATGATTGAGAACTCTGAATTTTACATGTTATTGCATTAGGGTTACATGAAAAGTGAGATGAAAGTGATAGATCATTTAGAGAAAAAAAGGATAATTGTACTTTGTTTGTGAATGTGTTTCATGACCGCATGACCACATGTATGTGTGTGTTGTCTTATGCAACATTGACATGTGATTTTTTTGGTTGTATGCAAGAGGCTGTGATGATAAATATCTATTTCAAAATCATGCAAATGATGCGATTTTCCGTATCTTGGCAGGGCAATTTTATTAGATTATTTTGCAGCCATGCGGTTATATCTTGATGTTTTTCTTCTCAATGATTTTCACAGATATGAGCCTCATTATTACATACCAATATAAAGCATGTGTTACATCTTTTATGTGTTGGATACGCTAACTGATTTTGAATTCTCTACATGCTATGTGTTGTGTGATTGTTTGATATTTGTGTATTTGTGTATTTATGATATATAAGAGGTTGTGATGACAATTATCTTATTTGATCAAGCAAATGATGTGATTTACCATATCTTGGCAGGACAATTTTATTACATTATCTTTCAGCCATGACGGTTATATCCTGATGTTTTTGTAGTTATCGATTTTTACAGATCTGAGCCTTGCTAATGCATATCACAATACACACTCATGTAGCATACTTTGTTTGTTTAGAAGTTTATATGAGTGCGATATACTGGTTATAGACTGTTGTTAGCCTATCTAAATGTGAAACCATACAAATTTGTAAAAGAAGAGTGTTGTTTATAGTCTTGTTGCTATAGTCTTCATCTCCAAATACACCTTTAAATTATGTTTCAACTTACGTATGTTATCTTTTAAACACCGAACTAGTAGCTTAAATAACTATTTAGTCTTGTGTTTCAGGGATCCGAACGTCAAGTTTAGATATCATTTAAAGGTTGTATTTGGATGACAAGACAATAGTATTATGCCTATAAACTTCATTTTTTCTGAAGAGTTCACCTTTTCTAGACAAGATAATAGCATTATTCCTAAAACTAGACATTGGCTACTTTGGATCTCGGCTACCATAGTTAAAATCATGACATGTGTCTACTTCTAAAAGTTCATAAAGTACAAGTGTGTAAGCTACGTGTAAGACTTTTCCCTTTGGTGTACTTTGGGTAACTACTGTTATGTCGTGCTACTTATCCCCTATCCTACTACTGTAACATGGCCAAATGATGGTGGGTTCTTACCTTTTTGTCTTCGGTGAACAAAAGAATAGATGAAATGAAGATGTGGGTGTGTATGTGTGGCGGTGGTGGTGGATTTGAGGTGCTTGACGGAGATATAAGGTGCGTGTGCTGGTGGATCTTGACAAGGGAGCCACAAGGGTGCTTTAGGTGGTGGCGGTGAGCTAAGGGTGTCGGTGGTGGGATGGTGGTGGCCAGATTTATGACTGGGAAAAGGGAAGGTGGGGTGGGCGACTAGTTTGGAGAAGAGGGGTATCAAAACCCTAGAATTAATATAAGGGGGTTTATATAGGGGACCTTAGGGACTTGTGGTGAAACCCTAGTGTGCCCTTAGGGACCTAAGTGCAATGTTTTCCTATATTTTTAACAAAACGCCATCGAGACCCAGAAATAGTGTCGTAAATGTTTCCCGAGTATTTAAAAGTTATCCCATCGACTTTAAAACTATTTTTCCAATAAATTTGACTATAAATACGTATATTTTAATTTCGCGTTAATTGAAATTTATGTTTTTTTCTCGCTATTGTGCCATTCCGCGAGTGCTAAATTCTGGACTACGACAATACTCAACGAAGTAAAACAAAAAGTATACATAGGTATAGATATATAGTAACCCGAAAATTACTAGTTGTCACACATTATAACTAAAATACTTGTTTTCATAAGCAATTCATAAGAGTGAAAAGTTATCATTTTAAATAATCATATTTGTCAAAAGATACAATGTGTTTTCTCTCATTGATAAAACGTAAAACATTCCAAAATCTATTAAAGCAAGTAACCTTAATTAGACTTTCTTTCTCAAGATTTACTATGGAGTATTCTTGAAACCACAACATTTTGAAATAATAACTCAACAAACAAAGATGTCATTCATAAGGTCATGTAATACACCTTCGAAACCAAACAACCTCCAAATCTCAAACACATATTTAAAATATTATGCTTTCTTTTGTAAGGATTTTGTGTAAGACAAGTTGTCTTCAATAACCGGTCTTTAAAATATGGTTAGGACATGTATTAGCGCAATCGGCTAATATCATCTTTTGAAAACTTCGATGGGAAAATATAGGAATTCGAATTCTTCTAATATGAGATGGCTACTGGAGAACCTATTGCACTATAAATTTAATTTGACCTAATGGTTGAATTGCTTCCAGGAGAGAAGTTGGATTTGTGGTAAACCCGTAAAAATGGTCGTGTTTAGCCTTAATTGAGCACCGCTAGTAATAGTCTCATATCCATCCTCTAACTTGAATAATTCCCATTCCTACATCTGACTAAAGATGTTTTACATGGATGATCTTTGTCTCAAGTTAGGAGTGCACTTTAAACAAGTAGTAATTAGGATTCTTCTTGACAAACCTAGATTACTTGCATATATGTGTTTAATATTTGTAAAGAGCAACTTGTTCTTGTGTAATATGATTAAATGTCTTCATGCCTTCTTAAATGCTCAATGCTTACTTGCTTAATTATTGAATGCTTGTTCATTAGAAAGCTCTTGCTTTGAATTAGCTTTTCTAATGTCATATGCCCATGATACATGCTCTTATGTGCTAAATGTCAACATGTTTTACTTAATGCTTGCATTCATAGCAATCATGTTTTGTATGTATCTCTTTACATGACTTACGTGTTATTTGTGCACCCAAACTATATTGGACAATGTATGCCTATTATGATAACCTCTTAGATGTCATATAGTCTTACATGTTACTATCCTTGACTATTATGTGATGCATGTTTAAATGGCATACATGCTTAAATCTTTGATTATTATGCAACTAGGATTACCCGTCCTCACACTAGATCATAATCTTCCTTTAGGGTTTATAGTGTCACAATCTAACCTTCTTCCAAATAATCCACTCTTTTGTCTAGGAAAGATTACTTCCACACTTCTCTACATTCTTCACTTATTACCTAAACCTCTCTTCTTTCCATAACATTCTCTAAATCATTTGTAAATTGTCTTCTTACCCAAAAAATGATTATACATAGCTTTCCACACTATACCAACATTCCTATAAACATTCTTTACCAAATCCTTAAATCATTCCTTAATCATTATTGCCCAATTCTTTTCTTTCTTAATGGCAATATGATTTTCTCATGATCAATCCTTTGATTACTCTTATCATCATCATCATTGTTGCCAAATTCTTTTCTTTCTTAATGGCAATATGATTCTTACATAATCAATCCTTTGATTATTCTATCCCTTCATTTCATCTTGGAAAAACAAAGAAAACTGGAGAGACTCTGTACCCCATTGGCGACGGTCCCCAAAAACATACGGGCGGTCCCTTATATATATGAGACCGTCCCTTATTTAAAGGACCGTTCCAAGTAGTTATTGTTGGAGTATGCTCGTGTCATAATAAATAATTATATGGCTAGACATATGTGATCCTATGGGGTAACACACTTATACATAGAGACACCATTTTATAGATTGTATTTATCGTATTTACAATATATAAACGACTACGTAACTCGAGATCAATAACGGGCCATTAAACACGAAGTTAGACTTAGTGTTTTAGGACTGGGACAACAATGAGCAAGCCCATTGTGGGCCCACATAGTGGCCGGCCAAGGAAGAGGGTCTAGAGGGGCTTATGGAGCTTTTCAAAGGGTAAAGTGTAAGTGGTTACATGATAAGATTAAATGTGATTTAGTCATATCTTTACTACTCATCAATTTAACCTAATTGAGATATTCTCTCCCCTTCCTCCTCTCCTTGAGGTGACGGCAAAAACATAACCCATCTAGGGTTTGTGTTTTTTTGATCTCTCTTGACTTTATCTATTGTAGGTTGATTCAAGAATTGGTGTTACAAAGTCAAGACTAGCATCGGGTGGTGTTCTATGACGTGTAGTGTGTTTCCATCATAGAGGTGATCTATTTTGGTCACTTGGTTTCTTAGGTGGTTCGTGGTGTTGGTGATGGTCTCCATACGATTCTACCGATCACGCTACAAAGGTATAACATGTTGTTGTTTATTATTTGATTAATCATATGGCAATATGGATCCATTGTTGGTGATGTTTTTCGCTGCGTTTATATGTTTCTTTTATGATTATATATTCAACATCACCTATAGTGGTATCACGAGCCATCATATGTGCCATATGATTATCGGGTTGATGTGTGTCTAAATACACATCATTTTATACCCATCTAGACTACAAAAACATCCGAAAACACTCAGAAATATCACATAATACTACAAATATCACTGGATTGTGTTTTATATGTTTCAGGTGCAAAAGAATTGAAAACTGATGAAAAACATGCAAAATATACACAACTATCAGTTTTAGTCCTCAAACTTTCATAAATTGGCAAATCTAGTTCCTGGATATTCAAAACATGTAAAATTATCATCAAAGGTCCTTGGGGATTCATAAGTTGTTAAACTAGTCCTTTAAAGTTCAAAATTGTGAAATTACAACTTTGGTCCCCCAAGTTTCAAAAATGTCAAAATTAGTCCCTGGGTTTCAAAAATTAGAATTATCAAAGATAACCCTTGTACTATTCATCTATGGCAGGAATGGTCCTTATGATAACTTTTGGAAATTTACAACTCAAACCCTCCAAGAATGCAGAAATTTCAATTTAGGTCCTTGGGCTTAACTTCTATGCAAACCAAATGGATCCTAATACTAAACCTTTAAATCCAACATAAACACAAACCAAGCCCAACCTTTTTTTTCTGGCCCAACACACAAAAACCCATAACCCGTTTATTATTACCCAGGGTCAAACGGTCAACCTCCTCCATCTTCCACCTCACCTCCTCCACCTTTCCATAGCCACCTGTAAACACCACCACCTCATCACCAACTCTCCTTTCCTGTCCCCCTACTTCTCCCTCACAACCTTTCCACCTCACAACTAGCCCATAACCCCATAAATGCATTCCCACCTTAAAACCACCACTGTAGCACTCATACTACTGAATTTTGCTCAATACAACCCCAACTTGGCTAATAAACCTTCCAAACATGTTCCCTTATCCACCACTACACCCCAAGATGCATTAATTGCATAATTTCGGCCACAAGCTACCAATTTCACTTTTGGCGCCAAATTGCATTTAAGCGGCTGGGATTAGTTTTAGTCATCCAATGGCTCAGGTTATTGATGGGAAATGCTCAAAAGCATGTGGGAATATCAAAAAGTCTATAAAGAAGAGGGGAGATGCAGTGTTACAAAATATCTAGTGTAATTTAGGAGTAGTGTAATCGTATTTAGTGTAAACTCTAATCTAGTTGTAACCTTTGATTTTAAAAGCTTGTATCCTGTTATTTTAATGTAATTTGAACTTTATTCAATCTCAATTTCAAGTTTCAGTTTAATTCTCAGTTTATGCAAATTTTCATTAAAAATCTCATGTTTACTTAATGTTGTTATTAGTTGATGTTAAGGACTCTTAAGCTAATATAAGCTCCTGACAAAAGCTTATGTAAGCTTTAGAAACTTTAAAATCCAGTGTAGTATTATCATTCAAAAATTTAAGAAAATTTAAAGAAAATAGAAAATAAATTAAAAATCAATAGTGAAGATAAAGGAAGCAATGGAGCAGGTTTGTTTTGAATTAAAAATGGTTTAGAAGCTTAGTGGTAAGCTATTAGGTGTGATCTTGGTCTTTGTTCTTGGTTATCAGCTTGGACTCCATTTTGTAAGCTTTTTATTCAATTTGGCATTTTATTGTTGAAATACTTTATTTGCTTATATCTCTGTTTTTATATGTTCCTGTGTTGTTTGTTAGTTGTAATATAGCTTAAAGTTGCTTATTTGTTCATTGGATTAAATTGTTGCTTAAAATTGAAATATCACAGTTTAAAATGCAAATTTGACAAGTCTGTGTTATATGCTTTTGATGTTGATTTTTTATGCTCGATATCATTATATGGACTCTGGATGAAATTTCATGGCTTGAAAAACTGTATTACTTTGAAAATCATGTTTTCATTAGTTTAAAGGTGTGTTTGGATCAAGCTTGTTCCCTGTGGTTCATTGAGTTCTTGTTGTTACTTTTGATTCAGACATGTTTCTTTGAGTCATAATAGTTCATCAAGAGCATAAAATCCTGTGGTTATTTGATCAAAAGTCAAATTGACCTTCAATCTCTTCTAAGTTGTTCACTGTGTGATTTTGATGTCCCATAATCTTGCTAATATGTTTAAAAGTTGTTAATTTAGCTTAATTAAGTCTTATAATAACTTATTATTGCAATCTCATTCAGTAAATTAGGATTAAAGTTCACTTTAGTCAAACTTATTAGGTAATTAAAAAGTCAAATTTTCAGTTAATAGATTTTTAAATAAACTAGATAATTTCTTGTAGGGTTTAATACTTAGATTCATAACTTGTGCTTTTAGATAATTAATATTTTAGTGCTTGTCTTAATCATAGTATTTTTGTTAATTTTTAGATAGCTTATTTAACTGCTCAATTGTTGCTTATCATTTAGCATTTTTTAGAAAATGTGCCTTGTGCACAGGTTTGATTCCATTTTCCCAAGCTTGCACATAACTTATTAGTGGGCCCCACCATAAGAACCTTGGCTTTTTGGAAAGCCAAGCAGCTTATCTTTCAATATCAGGACTTGCTTTTCACTTTGTAGCTTATTAGGTAGGGCTGCTACTAGCTTTTTGTTTGTCCAAATCCACCATTCATACTGAGTCATCAATGCTAAGTCCTCCTTCCTCCCATACTTATCAGCTTTTGTGCCCTAGTTCATGCCCTCCCCTAGTATTCATTAGTGGGACCCAGGGGCTGAATCTTTGCTTATTAGGAAGCTCTTCTGGGTGGCTTTTAGGTTTAGCTTTTACATTGGGGTTCCAATCACCCAGGTGGACCCCACAGGGGGCTACAGGTTGACCCTTTAGGCCTTTGTGACATGTCAAGTAAGCCTAGTGCTTATTTGCTTATATCAGCTTACCTAGTGTGTTTCTCTGTGCCATTTTGCTTATTTTAAGTTGTCTCACACCTGTTTGTAGCTTATTTGAACTTAAGACATCATTTGATAGCTTTTTCAATTAACCACAAGTCCTAATAAGCTATAAACCTCAACTGTTAAGCATTTTGTATTCCAAAGTGCTTATTTTTCTGATTTAGCCAAAGTGCTTTTTGTTAAAGTTTGTTATTTTAAGTAGTAAATTAGTTTTGTATAAGAAAATACAAGAAAAGACAAATTTAAAAATAGTGATAGCTTCTATTTAAGCCATTTGGCTTATTTTCAGCTTATTTCAAAAGCAATTTTCAATTTTATAATTTTCATAGCTTCCTGTAGTTATAAAATAATTTTAGAAAAAGTTTTAGATTTTTCTCTGTTCATTTGCTATTTTTCTTAATTTAATTTAGTTTTTAATAATTAATAAATAGTTAATAATTAATAATAATTAGATAAAAAGTCTTAAAAATATATTTTCTGTTTTAAAATAAGTTTTATAATATTTTAGATTTTTCCAAGTTTAAATTTTATTTTTCTAGACTTATTTTACATTTTCTTATTATTTAGTGTATTATTAAATAGTTAAAACTAGTAATTAATTAATAATAATTAATTAATTAATTGTAAAAATAATTTTAATTTTCCAATAATTTTCCAATAATTTTCTTATATTATTAGGATTGTAAAAATATAAATTTCATATCCGTAGACCTTTTATTTCTTAAAACTCACGTTTTATTTCATACTTTTACGTTTATTTAAATTTAAACGTACATTTTTATTTCTTTTTACATTTTTAGGTTTTCTTAACTTTTAAATAAGTTTATAATTATAAATTAAATATTTTAAGTCTGTTTAATTTGCATTTAATCCCCTAAGGCATGCAAATTCCTACTTTAGTTAAAATTGTTTTGTTTCGTAGGTTTACGTTTAAATATTAAACGTACGCGTTTTAGGTTTTTAATCGTTTTTAAATATCTAGCTTTCACGTAATCATTCATATAGCTTATTTAAGCCATTTTGTTTTATAAACCCTTAGATTAATCACTCACTCACACTTATACCCTTTCCTGTTCATAATCACTCGATCACATATTCGTTTTTAATACCTTCGCACACCTCGTTGGGACATAACGACCCAGGGAAACACTGTATTCCACGGAAGCATTGGCCTAAGCTGTTTGACTATTATGGTTGACCATTCACAAGTGGTTGACTAATAATTATCTGACTGTTTACGACCAATCACGGGTATGCATAAAAATGGATAAAATAGGTGTTTTTTTTTGATGATCTTTGAAGTCATGGTTAAAACAGCTCTAGGGCTCAAATTTTTCACATTTGAATGACCCTTTAAGGGTGTAATGATCTGCACTTTTTGGTTCCATGGCCATTTGTTATGCATACGTTAATTGGTTACTTGTCGGGTACGTGTAAAATGGCCTAAAATGCTTGTTTTTAATCGGTTTTTGAAACGGTTTTGATTCAGCACCATATCCCAATTTTTCTGTGGTAAAATGGTATTTTGAAGGTCCTAATATTAGTGGGTTTTGAACCTTGAGCCATTTGACACGCGTACTAATCGGGGTTTTCATTCTTGTTAGTTATTTCTTCGATTTCGTTGGCTAACAATTTATTTCTTGTTATTTATTTTGTTTTCATGGCAAATACATGCATGTTTGTCCATGGAGTTAGCCAACACCTTGTATTGATCATAATATTATGGTATTATTATGTGCATTATGGGCTTCCAACTTGCTCTTGATTGTCTTAGAGCAAGTGGGAGTCCTCCGTGTAGTTGTCTGGTTTGTCCCTAGTTGACTCTTGGTTCTCGTGATGGCTAACGAGACCAAGCATAGGTTTTTTCGTCGGTTGAGGCTTTGCATATTGTGGTTGTGTGTTTGTTTTTGCTTTTTATATATCTTGTGATCATCTGTAAATTGAAAATAGTTTTCTAAAAACTTAAAACGAAACACAAACCATTTTGAAAACTAAGTCTTTTGATTTAGTTTTACAAAGTTTTTGAAACTTGAAGTCATTGTTTTTAAATAACACTTACACTGGTTATGTAAGTTATTTCATTTATGTATTGTCCAAACTTATTATCCACGTAGGATGAATATTAGTCATGAAAATGGACAACTTGACACACATAAAATTAAAACAATGATTAGACTTAAGTTAAGAAAAGTTTTTAACTTATGCTACGAAGGATGAATGCATGCTTCTTTCGTACACCTTTTTGATCCGCATAAAAACTTTTACCCGTCAAAATTTAAGTCATGCCGTCCAAATTTTAGAACACTTGCAATTGCCTTTTGCCTATGCGTGGGACCTAGGTTGAATTGTAACCCAAGGTGACTATTCTCTATGCGTGGGACCTAGATATATTCTCGCACATTCTCAAATTAGATGACTTAATTGAGTTAGGCGGTGAGACCTTGACCCGAGGCAAAGATGGGACTAAACATGCCTACATGACACTAGTTGTTTGACACTAGATGCCATGAGTCCCATAAGGATCTAAGAGTTGTACATGTAATACAATTGGTGATCGTCGCCTACCAATTGAATCTACTATTGCTAGCAGATCAACTGATGTGATAGTAGAAGCACAATGTGGATCTTAGCCTTTTACGTAAATTAATTGTTTTAAATTGTAAACATGGGGTAATTAATTTATAAAAGGATAATTATCGAAAATACTAAATATGAACTTTGTGAATTCAATTAATGAATTAATGCAACACAAAACGTAAACAAAAGTTTGTTCTTTTCTTGTTAAAAGGATCAAACTAAGTCTTCCTTTCCTTGTGAGAAAGAGACTTATTCCTATCCTTTTTCTTTATAAGGAAAAGCCATAATAGGAATATTTGAGTTGTTCTAATTCTAATCGAACTCATTGCACACATACTCTAGAAATCGTGATGTCTTGTAAAAGTCAAAACGGTTAAGTATGGTTACACATCTTATTTCATCAAGTTCGTTTTATAACCCTAGTACTGGTTTTAAAACCTAGAAGAAATATAAGATATTTGGATAACTAGAGAACACGTTTTCTATAGGTATCAAACTAAAATGAGTTTAAGTAATTAGAAAACGGAAATATCAATAAACTGCAAAGTGGTAAAGGCAATTACTAGCATGATTACCTAGTAATGTGTTTTAACCCAATAACCATGGAGAAACTACATGCCTAATTTCAAGCTTAAAATGATGGCTAGCCCATCATCTATATGTTAGAACTTGATGCACTTCCTTGAATACCTAAGTACATTTTTACTAGTCAGAGTGATTCACATTAGCAATGATGTGTAGATATTCAAAGAAAAAAGGAAAGTATCAAATCGACACTCACTCTCCACTGGTGACGTAACACTTATAATGTTATCTAATCCAGTGGGAGCTACATTATTATATTACTGGTGACGAAACACATGTAATGTTCTCTAATCCAGTGGGAGCTGTAAGCTCTATTAACTTACTAGTTGCCCATCTTATTTCTAGATTGCCTAGAAATAATACATTACTTTCCACATATGAAGCATCATAGTTTTTATGAGAACCATTGCATAAATTTTATTAGATAACTTGTCGCGTTCCTGATGTTGCTTCCTGAAATGTTATCAATAAAATTGTTATGCATGATTCATTATAAAAGCGATAAAAGTTCTACACATCTATATTTTGATTTTAACTAAAATCATATGTTATCTGTGACATTGTCATATTTACTTGCATGATGTTGTTCCATACACAAGTGGGAGAAATCTTAATTGTGTGCAAGGTACAACATATAAAAATATGACTAATGGTTTTTCTTGACTGCAAGGTAAGAAAACTAAGGTTCTACTAGGACTTATACACATAAAATGTATGTTGCCCTAATTAGAAAAAAATGTCAAGATAACGTGAAAAGCTACTTCAACATATTCGCTGAATTGTTTAGTAAATATGATTATGTCTTCTTGTAAATTCATAATCATGAAGTATGTAATTAACTTGAAGTTACTATTGAGGCCAATTGTCGGCACTCATAATTACTTTAATTGAATATGTTTAGGTCTCTTGTAAAGACATAAACATCAATTCCGTTAATTGTTGAAAGACTTATAAAGTAAAGCAAGACGTTAACTTGTTATGTCTTCTTGTTAAGACATGTACACTTACGACGTATAATAAAATATTTTATGTTTATGTTTTCTTGTCAAAACATGCACATAAAGTTCATTGACTTGGTCAAAGACTTTTAATATAAAGTATGTAGTAGGCTAAAAATACTATTGATGCCATCTGGTATGACTTGGTTGTAGATACGTAAGCCAAAGAATATAAGTTCATTTAATGAGTTGTGTGATAGTCTCACAACATCTATCCACGTGGAATACCACAACTTTATGGTATGTCCATCATGGATATTGTTTGATCTTTGATGACTTAAACTCTTTTACCTCCAAAGCAATCAAAGTTAGAAAATTGGATGTGCCATGTGTACACACAATATGGTTCCAACACAGAAGGAATTTAAGACACCATAGTATTATGGAATGGGATGAATCCCATTATGTCTTGATTTTACTTCTGAATTTGTTAAATACCTAAGAGTAAGTAATTAACAAACTAGAGTCAAGAACTAATGATGTATTTTGGATGTCCCACTTGAAAATAATTTATTGTTAATCAAGATGTTGAGTACTTGGAGATTAGTCTCCACCTACAAAAGCAAGTGGGAGCACCTTTAGATCTTGAAGTCATTCAAGAGCTAAATACACAACCTTCTGAGTACACTTGCTAATGTCATACTAAGGTTGAACATGCATATGTTAAACCATAGATTGATATCTCTCATTCATAAATCCACAAGGATACCCCTAACACCTGAATGATATAGTTTTTATATCAATGTTAAGGGACATAAGTTGGAGGATCATAGTGAACCTGCTAACTCAAGAGATGCATTATCAGATCTTGAATCTGATTAATAGCTCAAAACTATGAATATTAAGATGCAGTCCTTTGAAGATAATCACTCATGGAGCTTGATTGATCTCTTACCAAATCAGTTAGACTGTGAGGTTAAAAATGAGTTTCTTGAACTAGAAGACTTATAAGGACAAACTTGTACACACATTTAATGCATGCGTAGTAGAAGGAGTTTACTTGTACTCAAGAAATTGACTATGATTAAATCTTTATACCTACAAACATTAAATGTATAAAGATGATTAATTGTCATACTTGTATTCATGTAAATGAAATATGAAAATAGGATTTCAAAACACTTTTTGATTACTTTTGCGAGGACGATGAGTAATCAAAAGGGTTTATGAACCTATATAATCTTTATTAATGTATACACGATATAAGAATCCAAGTGTGGATTAAATCATGCATCTAAGAGCAGAGATCTTAAGTTAATTCTGAAATCATTCATTTGATTTTGATTAAATAGGATTACTCCTGAGTACTCTGAGAGCAAGTAGGAGAAATGCATTTATTTTCTTAAATCTCATATGTTGTTAACATATAAGAAACAATATTCCATCTAAGCTAGACTTTAATCCTTAGCCTGGAATGAAGTTTCACTTAAGGGATTTAGGAAATAAAACATACAACCTTGTTGCATGTGTTTATTAGAATAAACATAAGCAGTTACTAATCTAAACACAATATGACATGTCATTGAGGGGAGTCTCAATGATCAATCTTACATGATAAGATCAAATGCATGAATGGAAACTGATGAGTGCTCAAACACTCATCATTTTTGGTCAAATTTGAACTGCAAAACATACAAAAACACTCAGTAATGCATCAAAATACTGAAAATATTTCAAAATTGTGTTTTATATGTTTTAGATGCAAAATGAGCAAAAACAGATGAAAAACGTACAAAGTTTGCAAAATTGGCAGTTTCAGTCCCCCAACTTTCAAAAGTTGACAAAACTAGTCCCTGTGCATTTATTTTGCAAGAAAAGTCAACCCAAGTCCTTTTAAAATAAAAAGTTATCAAAAATAACACTTGGGTAAAAAGTTTTGAGAATTTACACTTTTGGTCCCCGGAGTTTGGAAATTTGCAAAATTGTTCCCCGGGTGTATTATTTTGGAAAAATATTATTCTTTGTCCTTTTAATATTCAAATGTTGTCAATTTTGGTCCTTGTGAGTACTTTGGAATTATGGCAAAACAGGTCCTCATCTTTTGGCAATTTACACAATTGGTCCTTTGTTGTTTACTATTATCAAACGGACCCTTGAAATGTTATTACCCAACAAACTGATCCACCAAGCCCAAAACCAAATCCCCAGGCCCATATCCCAACCAGCCCACTCCCACCAAAAACAAAACACCCCGTTTTGATATTACTTTTCCCCCAGGGTCAACAATAGTCAAACCATCCCTCACCCCTTCCACTTGCCCTGCAAACAATCCTCTCCTACTCCACTTTTTCTCACCTTCTCCCACTCCATGTTCCCCATAGCCTCCACAACCTTCCAATTTCAATTAATGCAAACCAAACCCTCCAAGATATCTGCCCAATTGCGTGTACCAATTTTTGGCGCCAAAATAATTTGAAGGTCAGGATTGCTCCTCACTCATCCAAGGGTCCTCAAATAAAGTGGGAAAGCTGTTGTGGGTCATACTAACCCTAAAGGCTTGATATAAAAGAAAGAAGAAAGTGGCAGAAGAGAGTAGTAGGATTTTTAGTTATAAATTAGCTTTTAATGTAATTTAGTTTAACAATTAGTGTAATCTTTACTTTTTAGTTTAATTTCCAGTCCTGTACTCTTTTAAACTCAGTTTCAATACAATTTTAAGTTTTCATTTATCACTTTGCAATTTTTTTTCTTTTCTGCTTATTAGCTTATCAACTGCTTGTCTGCTTTTAGCTTATCAATGTGCTTAATTGGTGTTTAGATGTGCTTATCTCAGTCACGTATTGCTTAAAATGTAAGATGTAGCTTAAGTATCTCATAAGAATATAGCTCTCATCAAGATTGAATGCAACTGTCATAATCAGCTTATATAGCTTGTTTAGGTTTGCTTAGTGTAAATTGCTTATTATTGAATATTTTCTGTCTAAATAATCATAATATAGCTATTTGAGTCCTTGTCCATCACTTTTGAAGTTTAAATAGCTTTTGTTGTTTGAAATTTGTTCAACTGTCACCCTTAAAGGGGTGTTTGGTTTTAGTTGGTTAGCTGTGATCTTGTTGGTATACATGGTTAAACTTGGTTGATACATGCTGCATTAGATATATGTAGATCATTTAGGGCATAAAAGTCAGTAGTTTATTGGCAAAAGTCAAATCTCATTACAATCTTACATATTTATGCATCTGTTAGCAGTTAGGGTATATCATCATGATCATAGGTACATATCTAGCTAACATAACATGGATTAGCTTCATTCAGTATAACATTGCATAAACAATCATTTAGGAGTAATTTAAATTGAGCAAAGTCAAGATATCAAGTTTCATCAAAAGTCAAAAGTTTGAGTTTTTCAGATTTTTCCAAAATTAGTAGGATTTGTTTAGAATTTTCTGTTGAGATTGAGACCTTGTGCTTTTGTGGACTTGTTGTCCACCACCTCAACTTCATGTTCCCACCTCCACTTTATTTTTAGTAATTTTTCCCTGGGCCCCACACACCCCCAAAGTAGGCTGCAGGGGTGTTTGTTTGCCCTGCTGTAGCAGCTAGGCACCACCATCACCACCACTTTGGTGGTGATTTGTGGCCACCACAATGGTCCACAGCCCTCCATTTTTGTTTCATTCAATCCCCCTCCTACCAGGGTTGAGACCTTGACCCTTGGTTTGACCTAGAACCCCTGGGACCCCACTTAAATTAAGCCCAAAGTTCTGTCCCACTTTCAGTTGAGTTTCAATAAGCCAAGTGCTTATTTTGTAGCTTATTGCTTATTCTGTGGTCAACTTGTGCTTTTTCCAGCTTAAACAAGTTCCTATAACTTATTTAGATCAGATTTCATCATTGTGGGTCCCACATAAGCTGATTTTAGCTCATTTTCATCCTTGGTCAAACTTAGTCAACTGTCTCAATTTTTTGGCTTATTCTGACTTAATTTTGAGTTCCACCATAGTTGTTTTTGTTAAAGTTTCATGTTTTTGGTTGTAAAATAAGTTTCCAAAAGAAAATCCAAGAAAAACCAATTTATTTTTAAGTGATAGT
This sequence comes from Artemisia argyi, assembly GCA_030686995.1. NCBI lineage: Eukaryota > Viridiplantae > Streptophyta > Magnoliopsida > Asterales > Asteraceae > Artemisia > Artemisia argyi. Next base: position 120,892,680 of record CM060683.1, on the reverse strand, counting down.
TTCTATTTAATTTTATTTAAATTTTAATTTTCATTTTTATATTTTTATTAAGTACTTAGCATTTTTATATTTTTATTAAATTCCTCTTATATTAAAGTATTTTTAGTAATTGTTTCAGATTTTTATTTTATCATTTAGTATTTATTAGAATTAATCTTAGTTTTATTAATTATTAATTAATATTAAGTATTAAATAGCATAATTAGTTTTTATTAAGTAAAACCTAGTTTTTATATTTTTCCTAGCTTTTATATGTTATAAAATAGTTTTAAGAATTTTTCCATAATTTTCTAAGTTAATTTAGTATTATTTGTAATTTAAAATAGTTTAATTAGTTTAATTAATATAAGTAGTTTTTAATTAATAAAAAACTCATAAAAAGACAAAAATATTTATTTTTATTTTTTATACTTTCTTCAAGTTCATTTTAAGTTTTAGAAATTATTTTTGCAAGTTCTTAGTTTAATTTGTAGTGTTTATCATTTTTAGTTTATTTAAATTAGGTTTAATTTACTTTTTAAATAGTTTTAATTAATTAAATAGTATTTAAATATTAAAATAATCATTTTAATAATTTCATTTTCATTTTAAATTTTCTTTTATCTTTTAGTTTGTAAAAAAGTCATTTTCACCCCTTGGGGGTTTTCAGATTTCATTTTTCACGTTTTATTTTGTACGTTCGCGTTATTTCAAACGTAAACGTACGCGTTTTTAGATTTCAAGTGTTTTTAGGTATCTAACTTTCGCGTAAATCATCTTTATAGCTTGTTTAAGCTATTTCTTTGTATATTCCCTAGTTTAATCACTCAGAAACCTTTTTCTGTCCAAATTCACCCGATCACAAAGCCGATTCATAACCATCACACCTCGTCGGGACATAACGACCCGGGGAAACCCCTATACTTCCGCGGAGATTTGGTCTGAGACGTTTGACTTAGTTGACCATTAACCTGGTCAATTTAGGTTGACCGTTTGGGACCAATCAGAAACCTTAAGTTTAACTAAAGGATTCATTATGTAAGTCGTATTATGTATTGGATTATTTATATTGATTGATGCTAAACCACCTAACTTTATATTGACCAAATAATGGTCAACGAAGTCAAATAGCCTAGATCAATGCTCCGGGTAATATAAGGTATCACCAGGTCGTTAAGTCCCGTTGAAGTGTGAATTGTAACTTTAGCGTATTCGTGATCGGGTAATTATTCACAGAAAAGGGTTATGATCAGAATTATTTGGAAATTATTAACAAATATAGCTTAGGAAAGCTACGTGAGTGATTACGAGAATTTAGATTACAAAGATTTGAGCTAAAACCTAAAAACGTACGTTTTAATTAAAAAACGTATACAGACGAACAAGACAGAAAGTACAACTGATGGACGGGAAGGGTTAAAAGTGTAAAATTGATATTTTTACAATCCTAATAATTAAAGAAAATTTTAAGAAAAATAAAAATTATTTTTACACTATTTAATTATTTATTATTAATTAATTACTAATTATCTATTTAATACTAATTAAACTAATTAGAATTATTAAAAATACTAAAAAGACCTAGAAAATTAAGAAAAATTTTACAAATCTAATTAACCATTACAGGAATCCTAGAAAATTATAAAAAGTTAATTTTATGTATTTTTAAGCTAATTAATTAATTATTAATCTAATTACTATTTAATTACTAATTAAACTTATTATATTATAAAAAAATATAAAATGAACAGTAAAAATTCTAGAAAAATTTATAAAAATGTTTTAACTAAAATAGAAGCTAGAAAAATTATAAAAACTAGGTTATACTATAAAAAATCTAATTATGCTATTTAATTGATTAATATTAATTAAAACTAAATTAAACTAAAATTAATTAGAAAAACCACTAAAAGACAAAATAAAAATCTGGAAAAATTTATAAAATTATTTTAACCTAAAATAGAATTTCTAAAAATATAAAATTGATATATTACTTAGAAATAAATTAAAAAGAAAAATAAATTGATAAATCCTATTAAATAGAAGCTATCACTATTTTTAAAGTTGGTTTTTTGAATTTTTTCTTTTTCTAAACTAATTATAAACTAAAAACAACTACTTTTACTGAAAACACTTTTATTTTAACCCAATAAATAAGCACTTGAAGTGCTTATTACACCCACAGTTGACTTTTGTTGACTGTGGAGGCTTTTTAGCTCAAATGGTGAGGTGTGGGGTCCACAATGATTGAATATGGTTTCTCTGAGTTTATTGAACATGAATAAGCAGATATCAAACAACAATGTGGCCTGAATAAGCCAAAAAGCTCAAAAATAAGCACTTGCTTATTGGTTTCTGAGGCAGTTGTGGGACAAAGTTTAGGGGCCAAATTAGGTGGGGTCCACAGGCTTAGGGGTCAAACAAATGGTTCAAAATCACTCCCTGGTAGGAGGGGGGTTGAGGGGAACCAAAAACAATGGCCTTGGACCACTGTAGTGGCCACAAACCACCACAAAAGGTGGTGGTGTGCAGCTGAGCTGCTGAGACAGAACAGAAGTGATGCCCTGCAGCCTAGTTCCAAGGGCAATTTAGGCACCAAGAAAAAATCACAAAAATGTACAAATTATGGAAATCTAAAGTTCAACTGGTAGAGATCAAACACAAGAAATTCCAAACCTCAACTCACACCACAAAATTCAGAAGAAATTATGCCATTTTGGTGAAAATCTGAACATGCATTTTTGACTTTTTAGTGAAACTTGAGTTTTTTGACTTTTATGAGCTTTGAATCAAACCTACTCACTGATTATGATGTATTAAGATATAATGAGACTAAATTAAGCTGGATTATCAACTAATAAACCTATATGATGATTATGGAGTTTCAAAATCCAACAGTGAACTCATAAGATGGGATGAAGCATGAAATTGACTTTTTAGGCTATCAACTAGTGTTCTAATGACTTATATGATCTATTCTATACTAAATTACCATGCATCAATCAAAAGTTACAACCATAAAACAGGTTTACACTAAGCAATAAACCAATCCAAACACTACTTAAATCCAACTGTTACACTAATTAATAACGCAATCTACTTTCAAATTCCAATTTTAAACTCTAACTAATTCTAATAACTATAAATGAAACTGTTTTAACACTAAAATGCAACAAAGACTACCCTGAACTCAGAATCATAAGTAATGCAAATTTTATAAAAAAAATGAAACAACTTACAAAAGATTTCATTCCAACATGAAAAGGAATGTTTCACTCAGCTTGCCTATCTTTAGGATAGGCAGAGGTCTTCCATTAGCTACCTCAACTTATCCATAGCTCCATAAATGCCCCTCCTTTGACCTGCATTGACCTGTAAGAAGTTGATACAATTTTTTGTACTATTCTGATTTTATGGTCTCTAGAAGCTATAACAAGCTTATGGGAGCTTAAGTGAGCCTAAATGAGTCCAAGTGTTAGCTCATTCAAGCATTTGAGCTTTGTAGAATAATAAAAACTTGCACAGTTGATATAAGGTAATAGACTGAATTTGATTGCTTGAAAAAGGATTCAATTACATTAAAAGATAGAATACAATGCTTAAAAGCTCTTGACTAAACTAAAATTACTTGAATTAAAAAGAAACGACATGAAAATTTATCTAAAAATCTAACTCCCTAACTTCACAGCTTCCTCTTCCTTTTGTAGGCCCTCATTAGGGTTTTTTCAATTCTCTGAGCAAATCCCACCACTAATAGAAGCCATTGGATGAGCATCTTGCATCTTAGCCGTTGGATGGTTTTTGGCGCCAAAAAGCTAATTTGGAATTTAGCTTCTGAAACCATGTGCTAAGGAAGTGGTATTTGGGTGGAGTGTATTTGAGGGGTTAGCAGTGATTAGGGGTAATGATGGAGAGGAGGGGGGGAGTAGTGTTGCAGGGTGATGATGGTGAACAGGGAGGTCACGGGGTTGTGTTGGGAAGGGGTGGTCAACGCGGGTCAAAAAATGGGGGATTATTTAAAACGGTTAAGGGTTTTGGGTGGGCTAAAGTGAGGATGGGCCTGGAGTGGGGATGGGCTGTTTTGGTTTGGGTAGTAAAATTTGTTAAGGGTCCGGATTGGTTTGTAGAAATTTAAATACAAGGACCAATTTGTAATTATTCGAAACATGAGGGGCTGAATTTGCCATCTTTCCCAAAGTTATCATAAGGGATAATTCCTGCCAAACATAAATAATCCAAGGGCCACATGTGAAATTTTCCCTTTTTAAAATTCCCGTGGAGCAAATGTGACAAGTTACCAAACTTCGGGGACCAAACATGTAATTTCCAAAATATTTTACCCAAGGACCATTTGTGATACATTTTGATTTTCCAAGGGCAAAAATTGATTTTCCTTTCAAAAATACCCCACTAGGGACCAATTCTGCCATTTTCTGAAACTCCAGGGACCATTTATGTCAATTTTGGATTTTAAGGGGTTAAAGTGTAATTTTCTCAAACTTTTTCACCCAAGGACTTATTTTGATAATTTTTGACTTTTCTTTGCCTTGGGTTGACTTTTCTTTCATTTTAAACTTCCAGGGACTAGTTTTGCCAAATTTTGAAACTTGGGGGACTGAAACTGCCAATTGTGCAAACTTTGTTCGTTTTTCATTTGTTTTTAAACATTTTGCATCTAAAACATATAAAACACACTTTTGGGATAAATTGTGTATTTTGATACATTTTTGGGTGTTTTTAGATGTTTTGGCAGTCCAGATACGATAAAAATGATGAGTGTTTGAGCACTCATCAATCCCCCACACTAAGCTATTGCTAGTCCCTAGCAATCTTTTGAGAAAAACTTGATGGATTTGAAACTCTTTACCAAAAGCCATCACTTCTGGAGTAGCCAGGTGTAAGAACTGTGGCACACCTGATAACCGTGTGATTTTGAGCAAACCACCAGCTGTCAACGGATTTGATTAGTCTTTACCAAAAGCCGTTTGCTTCTGGACTAGCCAACTCTTGATGGAATAGTCAACATCTTGGTGAGCTGATTACCAATTATGGTTTTTCCACGGCCTTTACCACAAGCCATAATCTTGCGGGCTAGCCAACTCATTTGTTTTTGGGGAGTTGAGGAACCGTACAATTTTGGGCAAATTGCAAGCCGTGAACGGATTTGAGTTGTCTTTACCAAGAGCCGTTTGCTCCTGGACTAGTCAATCCCTTTTTTCGCTTAGACAAGGCGGACTGATTACCACAAAAATTTTGGAATAAAGTGAAAAAAATTTTTGAAAAATTTGGGCCAAAATGGGGGTACTTAAAAGTATTTTGCGATAAAATTCGCTAGAATTTCCCCCCCACACTTAGAAATGAATATTGTCCTCAATATTCACAGTCCCGGCTATTATGCCGAAACTATGAACGTAAAAAGATAATATTCGAAGCTAACTGTGGAATTTTTGTTTTGTATTTTTCACTTTATTTATCTGTACATACAATCACACATCTTTTTTTTTTTTTTTTTTTTTTTTTTTTTTTTTTTTTTTGAACTTATATACATATATACATTTTTCAAATAGCGGGGGGTTGGCCATTCCCCCACACTAGGGTGGTAGAAAGTAGAAAGAAGTCAGAAATACGGGTGAAAACCCATATATGTTGCTAATTTTTGTTCACCGAGTCGCCAGCTTGACTCGATCCCCGAATTTAATTGTCCTTGGGGAAAGTTTGGAGATCCGGGACAACCATGGATGGTCTGTCCTCTCCAAAGTAGTGCTTTAGACGATGTCCATTCACTTTGAAATTAGGTCCGTCATTTTGTGATAACTCGACGGTGCCATAAGGATAAACTTTAACGATAGTGAATGGACCAGTCCATCGGGTTTTGAGCTTTCCCGAGAAGATCTTGAGTCTAGAGTTGAAAAGAAGGACTCGACCCCCAACGTTGAAAACGCGGTTTTTGATCTTGGAGTCATGAATTTTCTTTGTCTTTTCTTTATAGATCAAAGAGTTCTCGTAAGCTTGATCACGAAGTTCATTTAATTCATTCAGTTGAACTTTCCTATGATCACCCGCAGTTTTGAGGTCGAAATTGGCATGCTTGAGAGCCCAATAGGCTTTATGCTCAAGTTCGATCGGTAGATGGCACGCTTTCCCGTACACAAGTTTATAAGGCGTACACCCAATGGGTGTTTTATACGCCGTACGGAAAGCCCAAAGTGCATCATCTAATTTATCCGACCAAGATGCACGATTTTCCCCAACGGTTCTTTCCAATATTCTCTTTATGCCTCGATTGGAAACTTCTACTTGTCCATTTGTTTGAGGGTGGTACGCAGTAGAAAGACGGTGAGTTACACCATACTTTTGCATGACTTTATCAAATTTGTCATTGCAAAAATGCGTACCACGATCACTAATTATTGCACGTGGAGTTCCAAATCGAGCAAAGAGAGCTTTCAAAACTTTCACAACCACTCGGGCATCATTTGTGGGTAAAGCTTTTGCTTCGAACCATTTTGACAAGTAGTCAACTGCCACGAGTATGTATTTGTTGCCGTGAGAGGATGGAAATGGCCCCATAAAGTCGATGCCCCAGATATCAAAAATTTCACAAACTTGAATTGCATTTTGTGGCATTTCATTCTTTTGTGAAATATTTCCGTGACGTTGACACGCGTCACAGGATTTGACTAATTCTTGGGCATCCTTGTAAATCGAGGGCCAAAAGAAACCGGAATCAAACACCTTTTTGGCGGTGTAATTTGGATTGTGGTGGCCCCCCGTGGGACCAGCATGGCAAGCCTTTAAGATTTCAGCGGCTTCTTGACCATATACACACCGCCGGATGACTTGATCCGCACAGATTTTGAACAAGTAGGGGTCGTCCCAAAAGTAATGTTTTACGTCTTTGAAAAATTTATTTTTTTGTTGGGACGACATCCCTTTCACAATGAAGTTACCCGCAAGATAGTTTGCAAAGTCGGCAAACCATGGGGTAATCGAGTCTCCACGAAATGAAACCGCATCGAGGGTTTCGAGAGGAAATGTTTCATTTATTTCCTTTTTCCCGAAAGCATTTTGGTAAGGGTTTTCAAGACGGGAGAGATGATCAGCAGCTAGGTTCTCAGCTCCTTTTTTATCATGAATAATGATATCAAATTCCTGAAGGAGGAGAACCCAACGAAGAAGTCTCGGCTTTGCATCTTGTTTTGCAAAAAGGTACTTCAAAGCCGAGTGATCCGTATACATTATGCTTTTTGTCAAGATCAAATATGACCGGAATTTCTCAAAGGCATACACCACAGCTAATAATTCTTTTTCAGTGGTGGTGTAATGACTTTGAGCCTCAGTCATCGTTTTGCTTGCATAGTGTATAGGCTGAAAGTGTTTAGACCTGCGTTGCCCCAAGACTGCCCCTATAGCATAATCGCTAGCATCACACATAAGTTCAAAGGGCAAGTCCCAATCGGGGGCAACAAGAATAGGTGCCTCGGTAAGCCTTTTCTTTAATGTTTCAAAGGCTTCGATGCACTCGGGGGAGAAGATAAAAGGAGGATCCTTTTCGAGGAGATGGGTCATAGGCCGGGCGATTTTAGAAAAATCTTGAATAAACCTACGATAGAAACCGACGTGACCCAAAAAGCTCCTAACACCTTTCACAGTAGTGGGATGAGGCAATTTTGCAATGACGTCCACTTTGGCTCTGTCAACCTCAATCCCGTTTTTTGAAATTTTATGGCCGAGGACAATGCCCTCTTTGACCATAAAGTGACTCTTCTCCCAATTTAGACATAACTTTGTGTCTTCACAACGTTTTAGCATGTTGTCTAAATGGGAGAGGCATGACTGAAACGAATCCCCAATGACCGAAAAATCGTCCATAAAGACCTCCATAGTTTTTCCGATCATGTCGGAAAAAATGGCCATCATACATCTTTGAAACGTGCCTGGAGCATTACATAAGTCAAATGGCAAACGTTTATATGCGAAGGTTCCATAGGGGCACGTAAAAGTGGTCTTTTCTTGGTCTTGCGGGTCAATGGGAATCTGAAAGTAACCCGAGAAACCATCGAGGAAGCAATAGTACTCATTCCCCGCTAATCTCTCGAGCATCTGATCCATAAAGGGCAGAGGAAAATGATCCTTACGGGTGGCGTCATTTAACTTACGATAGTCAATGCAGACGCGCCAACCCGTAACCAAACGAGTTGGAATTAACTCATTCTCTTCATTTGTGACAACGGTAATGCCACCCTTTTTTGGAACACAATGAATTGGGCTGACCCAAGGACTGTCCGAGATAGGGTAAATCAATCCGGCATCAAGAAGTTTTAAAACCTCTTGTTTGATAACCTCGTGAATTTTTGGATTCACCCTTCTTTGTTGTTGGACTGCAGGTTTGAAGTCGTCCTCCATTAAAATTTTATGAGTACAGAATTCAGGGTCAATGCCCTTGATGTCGGAGAGACGCCAAGCAATTGCTTGTTTATGAGACTTCAAAACCTTTATAAGAGCAGCCTTTTCCTCATCACTTAAGTCTTTGGCAATTATGACGGGTAATTTATCATCACCCTCCAGAAATGCATATTCAAGATGAGGCGGCAAGTCCTTAAGTTCAACCTCGGGGAAGTCATCAGTTTTCTCAACATTTTTGACCTCCTCTTTATGAAGTTGTTGTGGTAGAACAGGAAGAGGAGAGGGATCTTCGTTTAACAATTTTTCAAGCATGAGAATATCCCTCTCGAGGTCGATCTCTTGGTTATCGACTCCATCGGGAATCGAGTCACTTTTGAGAAACGCCTCCATTTCTTCTAAGATGAAGTCACTTCCCTCAAACGGAGTGACGGAAGGAGAAGAATTGGCAATGATGGGGTGAGAAGACTGAGTGAGGTTTTCACTCGAAGAATCATCAATGAAACCTAAAATCTCTTGAGCATACTCCTCAGCAGCAATATCGATGATATCAATTTGATTCACCGACTCACAATCATAATTGGAGGAGTATCTCGAAGTTTGATTTAGGTTGAAGGTTATGGCTTCCGTTCCAACACGTAATGTGATCTCATGCTCAAATACATCGATAAGAGCTCGCCCAGTTCTAAGGAATCCCCGCCCAAGAATGAGAGGGACCCTAGAATCGGCATCAAAGTCAACAATCACAAAATCTGCCGGAAAATGGAACTTCCCCACTTTAACGAATACGTCCTCGGCAATGCCAATGGGACGAGAAATCGAACGATCGGCAAGCTCTAAAGTCATGCACGTGGGGGTAAGTTCGGGGAGAGAGAGTTTCTTCCACACAGAATATGGCATCAGGTTGATGCTAGCACCTAGATCAGCCAGGGCGAAGCAATCGACCATACCCGGGAAAGTACAAGGAATGAGGAATTTCCCGGGATCTCCAAGCTTTTCAGGAAGCTTTTTCAAAAGAACCGCAGAGCAGTTCTCATTCAGAGGAGTTCTTGCCATCTCAAATAATTTTTCTTTATTACTCAACAGATTTTTGATTGTCGATGCAAACTTGGGCACCAAGAGAATAGCATCCGCGAAGCTAATGTCAAAGCGCAAATCTTGAAAGATTTGGAAAAACTTATCCATTTGGTGATTAGCTTTTTCGCGGAGCTTTTGTTCACTGAGACGTGATGGATAGGGAATAGAAGTTTTGGATTTAGGGTTGTCCACTGGAGTTTCTGATGGTTCAAATACAACTCCAGGCTTACATCTGGTTTCAGGATTAACCTGAGGTTGGACGTGTGCTGTACTTTGTGGGCTAGGATTTTGCACTTTGTCCTTTGTCACCTCAGGTTCACGATTCACTACCTTAGGAGGAGAGGAAGAAGAGGTAGTAGGAATCGCGGGTTCATCATATGAAGCACCACTTCGTGTTGTGATCGCCTTAGCATCGCCCCTCGGGTTAGCGATCGTGTTGCTCGGTAAAGTAGTACCTGAGCCCGAGGGTCGATCATTTAAAGACTTCTTGATGTCAGAAATCTGGCTGACCAGCAACTTGTTCAACTCTTCTTGGGACTTCATGAATTGTTTCAACAACTCGTCAGATGAAGGCCCGGTTGGAACAATGGCTTGATTCGGATTAGGAATATTTGGAGCTCGATTGTTCGGATTGGGACCTTGATTTTAAAAATTACCCTGATTAGGGTTGTTGTTTCCATGAAAATATCCCTGATTGAAATTACCCTGACCTTGGTTCCGATTAAAGTTTCCTTGATTTTGTTGTTGGAAACCTTGATTTTGGAACCCTTGGTTTTGATTTTGAAAACCGTGACCCTGATTGAAGTTACCTTGGTTTTGATAACCTTGGTTCGCTCTATTTTGATTTTGGCCACGGTTTTGGACATTTTGGTTTTGATTAAAACCAGGAGGTCCAGGATAATGATGTTGAGGACGATAGCTAGGGTCCATTGGAGGGCGATATTGATTGCCTCCTTGATTTTGGGACCCCGCTAAAGCATGAGCTTCGTATGGAGTACCATCAGTAGCTGTGCAATTGTAGTAGGCATGCGGCCCACCACAAGTTACACAGACTTCCACTTTTTTAACCTCAGCAGGTGGAGGGTGTTGTGGAAATGAGACTTTCTTTGTTTGGGCGAGAACCAAAGCTTGGATCGCTTCAGTGAGCTTGTCAATCTTAGCATCCGTGCTAGATTGACCCACAGAAGATGAAGTAGAAGGTCCCGCATTGATTTGAGAAACAATCGGTTTGCTTCGTGTAGAGCGGACCTTGGACTTGTTTTCTATGATTTGCAAAGCTTCTTTTATGGTTCTACTCAAAAAATTACCTCCCGCGGAGGCATTGAGAGAATCCTGATCAGCTTGGCTCACGCCATTGTAAAACGTATCGAGTTGCATCAACTCAGAGAAACCATGATGTGGACACTTGCGAAGTAATTCTTTGAAACAATCCCACGCTTCACCAAAAGATTCATCATATTTTTGAGTGAACTTGGTGATTTCGTTCTTAAGACTCGTGGTCTTGGAAGGTGGGAAGAATTCATTCACAAACTTTTTGACAAGATCTTCCCAAGTCTCAATAGATCGTGGAGGTTGTTTTTCAAGCCAAATCCGGGCTTGTCCCTCCAAGGAGAATGGGAAGAGAAGAAGTTTTATTGCTTCACATGGGACATTTTTATACTTGATGGTCGATGTGATTTTATTGAACCATCGAATATGAGCATGAGGATCGTCCCTCTCAAAACCGTAAAATTGACTTGAGGTTACAAGATTGAGTAACCCGGTTTTGAGCTCAAAACTATCAGCCACGATGGCTGGGACAATAATGGCATCTCCGTAACCCTCGATGGGTGCTTGGAGAAGTTCACACATGGGACGGTCTTCCGCCATGGTGATAGTGGGTGTGGCAACAGTACGGATCTCAGATCCGACTGTTGGTGCTGAACGTCTACGAGGTCTTCTAGGTTTTCGTACAAGCTCACGTAATGGGCTAGTAGACCTAGAAGAACGAGTGCGCATGCACTAGGAACAAAAATCAATCAAAACAAAGTCGAGACAAAACCACAGTGAACTTAAACCAATAATCACAAGTGAGTGGCTTCTTTAGAAAAGGTACACCACTCATAAGGATACAAAGGCAAGTTTTAATCTTTTTGGTTTGGGAACTTATTTGTTCACACCCCCAGTTGGCAGGTGTTCAGTCTTGGTTTTCGACGGTTTATTTTTATGTAGAATTATTATTCACAAGAAAAGACGGATGTTTTTGTGTTTTGTGTATGGGTTTAAAAACTTTTGGAAAATATTTTTGGTATCGTTTTGTTTACCAAAATCGTTTCTCTTTAAGAATCACCTTAAAAGAAAACCGAATCAGAAAACGTTACGATCTGTTTTGTTGTTTTTTAATTTTTTTTGGTGTTTTAACACTTTAGGAAAAGTGTTAATGACTTTTTTTTATTTTAATTTTGAAAATATACACAAGTGGTGGTATTTGTACAGTGAGTGAGGTGAGATAACACTAATCTCGAAAGACGCTATAGAAACGCGCACACTTCCCCGGCAGCGGCGCCAAAAAGCTAATTTGGAATTTAGCTTCTGAAACCATGTGCTAAAGAAGTGGTATTTGGGTGGAGTGTATTTGAGGGGTTAGCAGTGATTAGGGGTAATGATGGAGAGGAGGGGGGAGTAGTGTTGCAGGGTGATGATGGTGAACAGGGAGGTCACGGGGTTGTGTTGGGAAGGGGTGGTCAACGCGGGTCAAAAAATGGGGGATTATTTAAAACGGTTAAGGGTTTTGGGTGGGCTAAAGTGAGGATGGGCCTGGAGTGGGGATGGGCTGTTTTGGTTTGGGTAGTAAAATTTGTTAAGGGTCCGGATTGGTTTGTAGAAATTTAAATACAAGGACCAATTTGTAATTATTCGAAACATGAGGGGCTGAATTTGCCATCTTTCCCCAAGTTATCATAAGGGATAATTCCTGCCAAACATAAATAATCCAAGGGCCACATGTGAAATTTTCCCTTTTTAAAATTCCCGTGGAGCAAATGTGACAAGTTACCAAACTTCGGGGACCAAACATGTAATTTCCAAAATATTTTACCCAAGGACCATTTGTGATACATTTTGATTTTCCAAGGGCAAAAATTGATTTTCCTTTCAAAAATACCCCACCAGGGACCAATTCTGCCATTTTCTGAAACTCCAGGGACCATTTATGTCAATTTTGGATTTTGAGGGGTTAAAGTGTAATTTTCTCAAACTTTTTCACCCAAGGACTTATTTTGATAATTTTTGACTTTTCTTTGCCTTGGGTTGACTTTTCTTTCATTTTAAACTTCCAGGGACTAGTTTTGCCAAATTTTGAAACTTGGGGGACTGAAACTGCCAATTGTGCAAACTTTGTTTGTTTTTCATTTATTTTTAAACATTTTGCATCTAAAACATATAAAACACACTTTTGGGATAAATTGTGTATTTTGATGCGTTTTTGGGTGTTTTTGGATGTTTTGGCAGTCCAGATACGATAAAAATGATGAGTGTTTGAGCACTCATCAATATCATTTGCATGAATGCAAGATGAGTTGATAACAAAAAAATATTTAACTGAAGGTCATTAGATAATTGTTAAACGAACAACCTAATGGACCTGCAAAGGACCAAAGATTTGTTCAAATGTTTACGGATATTTGAGGAGCTCTGTTATATTTTCATTCATTGATGCTTATATAACTGAGATGATGCTCAACCCTAGTCGTAGTAGGATGACATCATGAATGATGACACCTCTAACTAGATGTGCTCGATTGAGAGCATTAATGCATTATACATTAAAAGAATAAGAATACTTTATAATTTGGAAAACTGTTATTATGACTGTCTAAAGTAGGTGTTTGCTAGCTTTAAACACGCTATGAAATGTATTGTTGCAATACTCGTATTGTACTTGAATGCACACATATAAAAGGACAAACATAATTCAAACCATTTTTGAATTTTGAAACAAGTATTCTCAAAGTTTACTCAGATGACTACTTGTTGTCTTGTACAACAAAATTGATCGTGGTGGAAACATCAGATTCTGATCTGTATGTAGTCTTGTTGATGCGTGGGAATCGCAACAGGCTTTACCTCTCGAGGGATCTCGAGAAGCTTACAACCCCCACCAGGCAGTGTACCTGATCGTTGTAGTATAGTATAGTGACAAGTACCGGGGGATTGATCGTTCAGCTTAGGAATAGTGTCGCTAGGATTAGAAAGCCTAAATACTAGTTCTAAAGGTGAGGGATGATTATTTTTGTATTTTTATAATTTTTTGAAAGCAAGTAAATATCTCGGGTTTGAAGGATTTGGGCAGAATTAGTTGCTAATCAACTAACCCAATACTAAGATGCAATCAAAATAAAATACTAAAAACGAAAATAAACTAATTAAACTAAAGTTGTGAGCAGTAATTGGAGAAAATGTGTTTACTTAGATTTCACTACTCTCTAGACATCTTTTACACGTTAATTACTTGTTATAATTGCATGGATGACGGATCGTATTCCTTAATACCATTCATGGGGTGGCACACATAACTCCCCAATTCTATGAGCTCTTATCTCCTCCTACACCATGCCCAACACAATTATAGGGATTGTAAACAGTGGCTCATGCATTAAATACAACCAATAAAGACCTAGTGCGCCTCGGTTCATGTTTCTTAAGACGTTCAAGCATGTTATCAAGTGGAGATCTGCCAGTTTTCTTAAGCCTAACATATAAATCACTCATCCAAGACAAAGATAAACAAGTAATCAACACATAATTAACATCTAGGTTTCATTAGATCTATGCAAACACAAGATAGATCTATCCTAGCATAATGGAATTGAGACAAGAACAAGATATAGACAACCAACACATAGACATATTGATTGAATTAAAGGAACACTTATCTCAATTACAATGCAAGGTATCAAGGGTTTGGAACCCTTGAAAAACCTGTAAAAGTTGCACCAAAATCGTACTTAGGGTTTCTCCAAAACTTCTCTCTTTTTAATGTGTGAAAATTAGAAAACTATATATAGAAAAATAGGTCTGACGGCGTCAAGACAAACACTGTGACGCCGTCACCTCGCCGCCAAAACTCTTCTCGGACTGCCTAGATCTACTTCTGACGCCGTCAAGACTTATACACTTCCAGGCCGTCATGACTCTTTTACTCTTGACGCCCTTCCTACGTGACGCCGTCAAATCTGTTCTGGGTCGTCATGGAAATTCATGAAATTTGCTCTTGACGCCGTCAAGGTATTGCTCTTGACGCCGTCACCTACTATTCCCAGCATGAAAAATTAAGACTTTGGCGTTTTCTTCACTTTTATGCTCCAAAAACGTCCGAATTGCTTCCTTTTCCAGATTTCTCTCCCAAAGTACCTAAAATCACAAAAGGAACGATTTAGGGCAATATTTGATCAAATAAATTCGAATTCGGGCTTAAATGACCCCCTAAAAATGGATTATTTTTCGTCTCATCACTTGTGCATATCTGTTTTTAGTATTTGGATAATGGAACTGTAAGCAGTCGTATTATATAATGAATTGATATACCGGGTATAATCGTCTTCATTTATACTACTGTGTTCTATATTTGCATGTTTAATACATGAATAATTTATTTATTCTAAAATTGTCCATTGCCAGTTGACGATACGGGATTATCATCGAATTAAGGAAAATGTGAGCGTGTTGGTGATTTATTTGCCAAACTCATATGTTGTTCTTTGTGATGAACATTGGACTGACCCAACCTTTGAGAATTCACTGCATGGATCGGCGTCAATAGTGAATCTCGCAAATGGTTATGTCTCTTATCCTCAGACTTGAGATGCAAGTAGGTCTTGCATGTGTGGAATTTCATTCTTTGATATGGTTAAACGCTGTCCTGAATAAGGTAGTTATAAAAACCATTTTCAGGAGTGATTTGAAATACATGAATGACACGTGCAGTCAAAACACATGAATGACATCATGAATGTGTAACTAAATGTGTGTAAAAGTTTTAAATTTATAAACACGATTACCGGATCTAGAAATAACACATACGAGCAAGTGAACTCGTCCGCTATAGCAAGATTGGGTTGGTAAGTCAGGATCGTTCGCAGGGATTTGTGAGTGAATCTAAGCATAAGTTTAAAATTAAATCTCTAATTCTAGCGATAATGATTATAAGACAATTCAAATGATTAAAAACTACACTTGCTTAGACTAGTTAACTACTCATAAGAAAAGTATGATTGTGATAACTTCCTTAACATGTTGGTAATTAGAATTAGTTGGTGTTCTAATCTATCGTTTCTACAAGTTAAATCTTCGTCAAGATTTTAGTTTATAAGAACAAGCATTAGGTTTGGACCAATCAATTCAAGATCAATTCAAGGTTCATAAAGTTGAATTAACAACCTTAAACACAAAAATAGTTTCTTGTTTAATCAAATACTCTTAAGAAATGGTCAATACAAAAGGTAACCGAATCATAGACAACAAGGTTACAATTGATTATAAACTACTAAAACTTTCGACCAAGGCATTTATAAGCAATCCGATTTGATTAACAAAAAGTATCCTCATTACAATTATACACTAGTTCCTTTGTTTAGTCAAGAATAATTATGGTGAAAAACAATCTTTTATAGACAAAGGATTATAACTAGTTGAATGATAACAACCCTTTCGGCCAATGATATTATAAGCAACTAGTTACACTTGAATCAACAAATGTCACTATGAAACTTTAGTCTAATTGGGTTTTAGAATTGACTTGAAATTGAATTAAAACATGTTATCACAATCATAGACTAATCATTAAGTAATTAACATCATCTAAGCAAATGCAATGGTTACTAGCCACTCATAGCAAACATGAACATACACTCAGATTATTGAACATTAGAAATCATGATTAAAGTCTTACAAATGTTTGGAATATGATTACAAATGAATAGGAAAAGATTTCCTAAGTGTTGATGTTGACTTCTTGAGAATTTGACCTCCAGATGTTAACTTTTTGGACTTCCAATGCTTCCTGAACTTTTATGGACGAATTTGAGACTTGTGAGACTAGTAAAGGATTGCTTTGTTGTTGGTGTATTGAGTTGTAATAGTTGTGATGAATTGTGTGTTGAAATGAGATTGCAAAGCCACTATTTATACTATTCTTCAAGCCTAGTCTCATCAATGGAACAACTTGGCCTCCAAAGTGAATAGAAGGACCTAGAATGGCAGAGAGAAGGGCCTAGAATCGGGTAGAATGAGATAAAAAACATCTTGCAAAACTTTAACGAGCTGACCAAGCGATCGGTATCGGGCTCTGACCGATCGGTTGGTTGTGACCTCTGTGACTAACCGGTAGGTTGGAGTTATAACCGATCGGTTGGATATGACCAATTCCTCTGACCGATCGGTTGCTTTTGTTCTGACAGCAACAAACTTGATCTTTACTTGGCTCTTCGTTCTTTGGAATGATGAAAACTTGGATTCTTCTTTGTGAAATGCTTGAATGAATTGAATCTCGAGATGAGAATGACATTTCCTTCATTTTCTTCACTTTTTCCTGTTTTTGGCTACAAATGCTTGCAAACACACTTTGATACGATTATGGGACAAAAGCATATAAAAATAGCCGAAAAACATACGAATAACGCCACTAAAAACATGCACAATTTGAGCGTTATCAAATCCCCCACACTTGAACTTTGCTTGCCCTCAAGCAAATCTAGAAATAAAATATCATCCACATGGTATTTCAAAGATGTTTTGGAAAAATGTGATGTAAATCTTCCAAGTACAAGTACAAGTTAGATTCATCATTTTGAGCTTAGATGGTTGAAACTTTGAGATGTTTGACAATACCCAAATGATTTTCTTGCTAGATAAACATTACTAATCACCTCACGAAAAAGGAATAAGATGTAATTCACTCGAAACACTCATTTTTGTGTGAAGTATAAGAGAAATAACACTCATTGCTCAGTCATGATTTAAATATTACCATATGCTTGTACAAGAAACATAACTACCCCGTAAAGGCGTAAGCACCAAGTATTCATATCAAAGAGGGCTTTTATTTAGGTTTAAGGCTAAAAAGGGAGAATAAAGACTTCCGTTCAACTATCTTATGTAAAACAAAATAGATCGCTGGCGCGAATTCTTGTATCAACACAATGGATGGTCACCAAGGATAACCTTAGATTGCTGGTGCATTGTTATTTCCTCAAGAAATCGGATGGTCACTATATGTTAAACACTTGATAATTTAACTTGAGTCAAGGGTAGGAATAAGACATGGGATAAGTTTATAGAGTGTAAATGATAAAGAATATACAAAAATAGTCAAAGTCTACTAACCAAATGTTGCTAGCTATTTTTGAACCACTATCATGTACTCTTTTAGAACTCCATTCTTGAGCGATCAATACTACACACTATAGCTCATTGGCTATTTTATTCAATATATACTCTTTTTTTTTTTTTTTTTTTTAAACATAAACATACATTCACTTGTCACCATCAATTTTGATGACTTATTCTTAACTTGCTTTGATTGCTGCTTTTGGAATTACTACTTTCATACTTCATGATTTCCCACATAAAATCCAACTTGTCATATAGCTAGCAACCAACTAAGACTTAAATAAGGGTAAGGCTAGGCTAAAAAGTGTAAAATCTTTTTGTATTTTTCTGGATTTAATCAAAAGAAAAGATAGGCTCAGAAGGTGTGACTAGGGGTATCTAGCATTAAAAATGAATGCTAACCCAAAGTGTTATGTTGGTGGTTAACTAGTCAATGAAACTAGCTAAAAATTAAAATGGAAGGCTATTTGGGTTAGATCCTAAGATTGCCTCTTATCACATATGCATACTTATATCACAAGAAACGATGATGAACTCCATACCGTTTCATGATTTTGGCTGAGACCATGAAATGGTATGGAGTTCAACTAATGTGAAGTGAGTTTGGCTGAGACCAAGTAAATAAGCACTTCAAGTGCTTATTACCTAGGCAGTTGACTATCTTTGACCAAGGGTGAGAATAAGCACAAATGAACTAATGTGGGGTCCACCTTGGTAAAAACAGATGCAAATGAGTTAAATGAACAATTCTAAACAAGTTTCACACAATTAAGCTAACTGAAAAAGCTACAAATCCATAATAAGCACTTTCTTGTTTTGTTTCTGAAACAGAAAATGGACAAACTTTTGGAGCAATTCCAGGTGGGGTCCACAGGTCAACTGGTCAAACACATGGTCAAAAAACCAACCCTGGTAGGAGGGGGGTTGAATGGGCCAAGATTTGGTCAGTGGGACCCACTAGAGTGGTCACAATGAACCACCAAAGTTGGTGGTGTGACTGAGTCAGCTAGTGCACAGGGCAGACTCTTGCCCTGCAAGTGTCTTCCAAGGGTAAATTGGTCCACTAAAAAAAATTACAAAAATCAAACCATGGCATGAATCTAAAGTTCTACTGGTAGATAACAACCTGAACAAGTTTCAGAACCTAAAACATCCCACAAAAATCAAGAAAATTCATCCCATATTGGGAAAAATCTGGCACTTGTGTTTTTGACTTTTTGGAAAAATTTAATATTTTGACTTTTATGAAACTCAGATCCTTTTTATTGCTTGAATATGTTATGATAAGCTATATAAAGACCAACTTAAGTAAAAACACAAACTTGTGAAAGGGTTTGATGGGTTTTGGGTCCAAAAATCACCACAGTTAACTGTGGTGATGAATTGTTTGTGGATTTTGACTTCTGTGAATATGGCAACTAAAAAGGGTCTTGATTTGGTGTGTTTGGACCTTGAGTGAACTAAGTAAACATTAAACACCAACTGAGAACAACCACAATGGCCAAAACAGATAAATCCAAACACCCCTTATCAATTCAGATTTGAAGTTTGGTTAAACCAAATGAGATTCAAACCTAAAACACCAATACCTATTGATTTATTATGTTATAATAAGTTAATTATGAACTAAAAAACACAGGTTTAAACTACAATCACTTAGAATCACTAGTATGACCAGAATGACAGTCAAATATGAAAATTGAGCAACAAGCAAATCTAAGCTATAACTATCCAATATTAAGCTACAATTCAACTAAACTACACCTAATAAACACAAAAGATTCAAAGCTAAGCAGGATTAAGCACAAACACAGTGGAATGAAAAATGGAACCAAGGACTTACAAAAGCCTTCCAAGCTAAGATCATGAACCAAGACCAAACTACACTACCTAATGGCTCCCACAAGCCCCTAACCCACTGCCATCCATGATTCACAGTGCTCCATGCTTTCTTCAACCTTTGATCACCAATTTTTTATTTAATTTTTATTTTTCTGAATTATTACTATTTTAATAAAACCTTGAACTTAATTAACACAGAAGCTGACACAGCTTCAAAAAACTTGTTATTTAGGTTTATGAACTAGATTTAAAGCTTAAAACACTAGAGGTAATGTAAATAAAAAACTTTAAATTCAAACTTAGAACTTGAAAATTGAAATTTATATTAAACTTAAAAACCTTGCATTACATTAACTGAAATAAGAGTACAAGTGATAAAAGAAAAAGTTACAAGACTGAATTACATACTACACTCATACAATGGCTCATATGAGCTTTTATATATATAACGAGCTAAAATTAAGCCCTAAGTCATCCCACATGGGTTCCTTTTGAATTCTGAGTGTCCCAATAGCTTTCTCTTTGACCATAGACCAAATCCTCACCATCCAATTGTATTATGATCAATCATAGCCCTTGATTATGATTTCCCGCCAAAACTGAGACAGGGCAAAATGAGTGGAACTGGTGGGGGTGTATTTATTGTGGTGGTGTAGGTTGGTGTGGTAGATGAGAGGCATTAATTGTGGGGGGGGGGGCTGTGGTCAAAAAGGTGAGAGGAGGGGGGACATAATACCCTGGTTTTACGTTGGGTGTTGGGGGAAGAAGACGGTCAAGGGTGGGTTTGACCGGGGTGTGTTTTTTTATATAAAATGGGAGTGGGCCGGACTTTGTGGTGGGATGGGATTATTTGTGGGTTGGATTTGGTTTTGGTTTGTGAAATGGATTTGGTTTATAATAACAAAGGGTCCGGTTGGTTGATGTTGTAACAAGGACCAAACTTGCAATTTTACCAAACCTTAAGGACTGAAATGTAATTTTTCCAATTTGCTTCCAAGGACCAAATATGCCAATCACCAACAAACCAAGACCAATTTTACCATTTTTCATTTTTCAAAATTTCCCAGGGACCTATTTTGCCATTTTTGAATTCTCAGGGACTAAACATGTAATTTTGGAAAACTTATGACCCAAGTGTAATTTTTTATGATTTTTGACTTTCAAAACCTTGGGTTGACTTTTCCTTTCAAAACAAATGCATAGGGACTAATTTTGACAAGTTTTGAAACTTGGGGGACTGAAACTACCAATATTGCAAACTTTGTACGTTTTTTCTTTGTTTTTGCACATTTTGAATTTAAAACACATAAAACACAATCCCTGGGATAATTTAAGTATTTTGATAACTTTTTGATTGTTTTTGTATGTTTTGGCAGTTTAAATACGACAAAAATGATGAGTGTTTGAGCACTCATCAATCCCCCACACTAAACTATTGCTAGTCCCTAGCAATCTTTTTAGAAAACTTGATGGATTTGAAAAACTCTTTACAAAAAGCCATCACTTCTGGAGTAGCCAGGTGTGAGAACTGTGGTACACCTGATAACCGTGTGATTTTGAGCAAACCACCAGCTGTCAACGGATTTGATTAGTCTTTACCAAGAGCCATTTGCTCCTGGACTAGCCAACTCTTGATGGACCTAGTCAACATCTTGGTGAGCTGATTACCAATTATGGATTTTCCATTGCCTTTAACACAAGCCATAATCTTGTGGGATAGCCAACTCATTCGCTTTATGGGATATGGCGAGTTGAGGTACCATACAATTTTGGGCAAATTGCAAGCCATAAACGGATTTGAGTTATCTTTACCAAGAGCCGTTTACTCCTGGATTAGCCAATCCCTTTGTCGGTTAGACCTGGCGGACTGATTACCACAAAAATTTTGAAATAAAGTGAAAAATTTTGAAAATTTTGGACAAAAACGGGGGTACTAGAAGATATATTTTGATAAAATTCGCTAGAATTCCCCCCCCCCCCCCCACACTTAGAAATGAATATTTTCCTCAATATTCAAAGTCCCAGCTATTATGCCGACTCTTTGAACAGAAAAAGCTAATATTCGAATCTAACTTATATACATATATACGTTTTTTCAAACAGCGGGGGTTTGGCCATTCCCCCACACTAGGTGGTAGAAAGTAGAAAGAATCAGAGATACGGGTGAAAACCCGTATTGTGCTATTGTTTTTGTTCATCGAGTCACTAGCTTGACTCGATCCCCGAATTCAATTGTCCTTGGGGAAAGTTTGGAGGTCCGAGACAACCATGGATGGTATGTCCTCTCCAAAGTAGTGTTTCAACCGATGTCCATTCACTTTGAAATTTGGACCGTCATTTTGAGATAATTCGACGGTGCCATAAGGATAAACCTTAGCGATAGTGAATGGACCATTCCATCGGGTTTTGAACTTTCCCGAGAAGATCTTGAGTCTAGAGTTGAAAAGAAGGACTCGATCACCAACGTTGAAAACGCGGTTCTTGATTTTGGAGTCATGAATCTTCTTTGTCTTTTCTTTATAGATCAAAGAGTTCTCGTAAGCTTGATCACGAAGTTCGTTTAATTCATTTAGTTGAACTTTTCTATGATCACCCGCCTTTTTGAGGTCAAAATTGGCATGCTTGAGAGCCTAATAGGCTTTGTGCTCAAGCTCGATCGGAAGATGGCACGCTTTCCCATACACAAGTTTATAAGGCGTACACCCAATGGGTGTTTTGTAAGCCGTACGAAAAGCCGAAAGTGCATCATCTAGTTTATCCGACCACGATGCACGATTTTCACCTACGGTTCTTTCTAAAATTCTTTTAATGCCTCGATTGGAAACTTCGACTTGTCCACTCGTTTGAGGGTGGTACGCAGTAGAAAGACGGTGAGTTACACCGTACTTTTGCATGACTTTTGTCATTACAGAAGTGCGTACCACGATCACTAATAATAGCACGTGGAGTTCTGAATCGGGCAAAAAGAGCTTTTAGGAATTTTACAACTACTCGGGCATCATTTGTGGGTAAAGCTTTCGCTTCAACCCATTTTGACAAATAGTCAACTGCCACGAGTATGTATTTGTTGCCATGAGAGGACGGAAATGGCCCCATAAAATCGATGCCCCAAATGTCAAAAATTTCACAAACTTGAATTGCATTTTGAGGCATTTCGTTCTTTTGTGAAATGTTCCCGTGACGTTGACAAGCGTCACAGGACTTGACCAATTCTTGGGCATCCTTGTAGATCGAGGGCCAATAAAAGCTGGAATCAAACACCTTTTTGGCGGTGTAGTTGGGATTGTGGTGGCCCCCCGTGGGACCAGCATGGCAAGCCTTTAAAATTTCAGCGGCTTCCAGACCATACACACACCGCCGGATGACTTGATCCGCGCATATTTTGAACAAGTAGGGGTCGTCCCAGAAGTAATGTTTTACATCTTTGAAAAATTTATTATTTTGTTGGGACGACATCCCTTTCACAACAAAGTTACCCGCAAGATAGTTTGCAAAGTCGGCAAACCATGGGGTAATCGAGTCTCTACGAAATGAAACCGCATTGAGGGTTTCGAGAGGAAATGTTTCATTTATTTCCTTTTTCTCGAAAGCATCTTGGTGAGGGTTTTCAAGACGGGAGAGATAATCAGCAGCTAGGTTCTCAGCTCCTTTTTTTATCACGAATTATGATATCAAATTCCTGTAGGAGGAGAACCCAACGGAGTAGTCTCGGCTTTGCATCTTGTTTTGCAAAGAGGTACTTCAAAGCCGATTGATCCGTATACACTATGCTCTTGGTCAGTATCAAGTATGGCCGGAATTTTTCGAAAGCATACACCACAGCTAATAATTCTTTTTCAGTGGTGGTGTAATGACTTTGAGCCTCAGTCATAGTTTTGCTGGCATAGTGTATAGGCTGAAAATGTTTTGTTTTTCGTTGCCCCAGGACTGCCCCTATCGCATAATCACTAGCATCACACATGAGCTTGAAGGGCAAGTCCCAATCGGGGGCCACAAGAATCGGTGCCTCGGTAAGTCTTTTCTTTAATGTTTCAAAGGCTTCGATACACTCAGGGGAGAAGATAAAAGGAGCATCCTTTTCGAGGAGATGGGTCATGGGCCGGGCGATTTTAGAAAAATCTTGAATAAACCTACGATAGAAACCGGCATGACCCAAAAAGCTCCTAACACCTTTTACGGTTGTGGGATGAGGCAATTTTGCAATGACGTCCACTTTGGCTCTGTCAACCTCAATCCCGTTTTTTGAAATTTTATGGCCGAGGACAATTCCCTCTTTAACCATAAAGTGACTCTTCTCCCAATTTAGACATAACTTTGTGTCTTCACAACGTTTTAGCATGCTGTCTAAATGGGAGAGACATGAATGGAACGAATCCCCAATGACCGAAAAATCGTCCATAAAGACCTCCATAGTTTTACCGATCATGTCGGAAAAAATGTCCATCATACATCTTTGAAACGTTCCCGGAGCATTACATAGGCCAAATGGCATACGTTTATATGCGAAAGTTCCATAGGGGCACGTAAAAGTGGTTTTTTCCTGATCTTGCGGATCAATGGGAATCTGAAAGTAACCCGAGAAACCATCGAGGAAGCAATAGTACTCATTCCCCGCTAATCTCTCGAGCATCTGATCCATAAAGGGCAGAGGAAAATGGTCTTTACGGGTGGCGTCATTTAACTTACGATAGTCAATGCAGACGCGCCAACCCGTAACCAAACGAGTTGGAATCAACTCATTCTCCTCATTTGTGACAACAGTAATGCCACCCTTTTTTGGAACACAATGAATTGGGCTAACCCAAGGACTGTCCGAGATAGGGTAAATCAATTCGGCTTCAAGAAGTTTTAAAACTTCTTGTTTGATAACCTCATGAATTTTTGGATTCACCCTTCTTTGTTGTTGGACTGCAGGTTTGAAGTCGTCCTCCATTAAAATCTTGTGAGTACAAAATTCAGGGTCAATGCCCTTGATGTCGGAGAGTCGCCAAGCAATTGCTTGTTTATGAGACTTCAAAACCTTTATAATAGGGAGATGATTGGCACACTTCATTTTTTTATTGGGACACTCATATGTACAACCGGTTAAAGCACTGTACATCTATAGTACAACAGTTTAATACATATGGAGGAGTGTCCCAATAAAAAGATGAAGTGTGCAAATCATTTCCCTTTATAATAGCAGCCTTTTCCTCAACACTTAAGTCTTTAGCAATTATGACGGGCAATTTATCATCACCCTCCAGAAATGCATATTCAAGATGAGGCGGCAAGTCCTTAAGTTCAACCTCGGGAAAGTCATCAGTTTTCTCAACATTTTTGATTTCCTCCTTATGAAGTTGTTGTGGTAGAACAGGAAGAGGAGAGGGATCTTCGTTTAATAACTTCTCAAGCAGGAGAATATCCCTCTCGGGGTCAATCTCTTGGTTATCGATTCTATCGGGAATCGAATCACTTTTGAGAAAGGCCTCAATTTCTTCTAAGATGAAGTCACTTCCCTCAAATGGAGTGAGGGAAGGAGAAGAATTGGCTATGATAGGATGAGAAGATTGAGTGAGGTTTTCACTCGAAGAATCATCAATGAAACCTAAAATCTCTTGACCATACTCCTCAGCAGCAACATCGATGACATCAATTTGATTCACCGATTCACAGTCATAATTGGAGGAGTATCTCGAAGTTTGATTTAGGTTGAAGGTGACGGCTTTCGATCCCACACGTAATGTGATCTCATGCTCAAATACATCGATAAGAGCGCGCCCAGTTCTGAGGAATCCCCTCCCAAGAATGAGAGGGACCCTAGAATCGGCATCAAAGTCAACAATCACAAAATCTGCCGGAAAATGGAACTTTCCCACTTTAACGAGTACGTCCTCGGCAATGCCAAGAGGACGAGAAATCGAACGATCGGCAAGCTCTAAAGTCATGCACGTGGGAGTGAGTTCAGGAAGAGAGAGTTTCTTCCACATAGAATATGGCATCAGGTTAATGCTAGCACCTAAATCAGCTAAGGCGAAGCATTCAACCATACCTGGGAAAGTACAAGGAATGAGAAATTTCCCGGGGTCTCTAAGCTTTTCAGGAAGCTTTTTCAAGAGAACTGCTGAGCAGTGCTCATTCAGAGGAGTTCTTGCCATCTCAAAGAGTTTTTCTTTACTACTCAACAGATTTTTGATTGTCGATGCAAACTTGGGCATCAAGAGAATAGCATCCGCGAAGCTAATATCAAAGTGCAAATCTTGGAAGATTTGGAAAAATTTATCCATTTGGTGATTAGCTTTTTCGCGGAGCTTTTATTCATTGAGACGTAACGGATAAGGAATAGAAGTTTTGGATTTTGGGTTGTCCCCTGGAGTTTCTGGTGGTTCAAAGACAACTCCAGGCTTACATCTGGTTTCAGGATTAACTTGAGGTTGGACGTGTGCTGTACTTGATAGTCGAAGTGATTTTATTGAACCATCGAATGTGAGCATGAGGATCGTCCCTCTCAAAACCGTAGAATTGACTTGAGGTTATAAGATTGAGTAACCCGGTTTTGAGCTCAAAATTATCAGCCACGATGGCTGGAACAACAATGTCATCTCCGTAACCCTCGATGGGTGCTTGGAGAAGCTCACACATGGGGCGGTCTTCCGCTATGGTGACAGTGGGTGTGACAACAGTACGGATCTCAGATCCGACTGTTGGTGCAGAACGTCTACGAGGTCTTCGAGGTTTCCTGACAAGCTCACGTAATGGGCTAGTGGACCTTGAAGAACGAGTGCGCATGCACTAGGGATAAAAACTTTTTGGACAATATTTTTGGTATCGTCCCGTAATCTAAAATCGTTTTTCTTTAAGAATCACCTTAAAAGAAAACCGAATCAGAAAACGTTACGATATGTTTTGTTGTTTTTAATTTTTTTGGTGTTTTAACACTTTAGGAAAAGTGTTAATGACTTTTTTGTGTTTTGATTTTGAAAATTTACACAAGTGGTGGTATTTGTACAGTGAATGAGGTGAGATAACACTAATCTCGAAAGACGCTGCAGAAACGCGCACACTTCCCCGGCAGCGGCGCCAAAATTTGATTGATGCTAAACCGTCAACCTAAATTGACCAGGTAATGGTCAACAAAGTTAAAAAGCCTAGAAACAATCTCCGGGTAATATAAGGTATCACCAGGTCGTTAAATCCCGACAAGGTGTGAATTGTGACTGAGCGTGCTTTGTGATCGGGCGTTTATTCACAGAGAAGGTTGGTTATGAGAATTATTTGGAAATTATTAACAGAAATAGCTTATGAAAGCTATGTGATTGATTACTGGAACTTAGATTGAGAAGAAATTACCAAAAACCTAAAAACCGTACGTTTGCTGAAAACGCGAACAAACGTACGAGGAATAAAAGTGAACGAGGTGATCTGAAAAGGCTACTGGTATAAAAATAGTATTTTTGCAAACCTACCGATTAAAGAAAATTTTTGGAAATTTAAAATTAATTTTTACACTAATTTTATAATTACTATTAATTAAATACTAATTTTCTAATTATTTTTAATTAACTAAATTACCCTAAAATACAAATAAATATGAAATTAACTTGGAAAAATGAAAATTAAACTTAGAAAAATCTAAAATACTATACAACTAATTTTAGAAATGAAAATATATTTTTAAGACTTCTTAATTAATTATTACTAATTATTAACTAATTATTAATTACTTTTTAATTATTTAAATTAACCTAAATTCTAACTAATTATTAAATTATACTGGAAAATTGAAAATAAAATTTAGAAAAATTAAAAATAACTAAAAACTAATTATAAAATTTAATTTATATTTTTCTGATTTTCTATTTAATTATTATAAATTATTAACTATTTAATAATTACTAAAAACTAATTTAAATTAAGAAAAATACTAAATGATGCAAGAAAAATCTGAAAAAATTACAGAAATTATTTTTATATACCAGAAGCCTAGGAAAATTATAAAAATGGGAATTGCTTATTAATAAGCTGAAGAATAAGCCAATTGGCTTAAATAGAAGCTATCACTTCTATTAAGTTGGGCTTATTTGGAATTTTCTTTTTCAAAACTGGTTATTATATGATTTTAAGCAACTAATGTGAAGTGAGTTTGGCTGAGACCAAGTAAATAAGCACTTCAAGTGCTTATTACCTAGGCAGTTGACTATCTTTGACCAAGGGTGAGAATAAGCTCAAATGAACTAATGTGGGGTCCACCTTGGTAAAAACAGATGCAAATGAGTTAAATGAACAATTCTAAACAAGTTTCACACAATTAAGCTAACTGAATAAGCTACAAATCCATAATAAGCACTTTCTTGTTTTGTTTCTGAGACAGAAAAGGGACAAACTTTTGGAGCAATTCCAGGTAGGGTCCACAGGTCAACTGGTCAAACAAATGGTCAAAACACCAACCCTGGTAGGAGGGGGGTTGAATGGGCCAAGATTTGGTCAGTGGGACCCACTAGAGTGGTCACAATGAACCACCAAAGTTGGTGGTGTGACTGAGTCAGCTGGTGCACAGGGCAGACTCTTGCCCTGCAAGTGTCTTCCAAGGGTAAATTGGTCCACTAAAAAAAATTACAAAAATCAAACCATGGCATGAATCTAAAGTTCTACTGGTAGATAACAACCTCTACAAGTTTCAGAACCTAAAACATGCCACAAAAATCAAGAAAATTCATCCCATATTGGGAAAAATCTGGCACTTGTGTTTTTGACTTTTTGGAAAAATTTAATATTTTGACTTTTATGAAACTTAGATCCTTTTTATTGCTTGAATATGTTATGATAAGCTATATAAAGACCAACTTAAGTAAAAACACAAACTTGTGAAAGGGTTTGATGGGTTTTGGGTCCAAAAATCACCACAGTTAACTGTGGTGATGAAATGTTTGTTGATTTTGACTTCTGTGAATATGGCAACTAAAAAGGGTTGTGATTTGGTGTGTTTGGACATTGAGTGAACTAAGTAAACATTCAACACCAACTGAGAACAACCACAATGGCCAAAACAGATAACTCCAAACAAGCCTTATCAATTCAGATTTGAAGTTTGGTTAAACCAAATGAGATTCAAACCTAAAACACCAATACCTACTGATTTATTATGTTATAAAAAGTTAATTATGAACTAAAAAACACAGGTTTAAACTACAATCACTTAGAATCACTAGTATGACCAAAATGACAGTCAAATATGAAAATTGAGCAACAAGCAAATCTAAGCTATAACTATCCAATATTAAGCTACAATTCAACTAAACTACACCTAATAAACACAAAAGATTCAAAGCTAAGCAGGATTAAGCACAAACACAGTGGAATGAAAAATGGAACCAAGGACTTACAAACGCCTTCCAAGCTAAGATCATGAACCAAGACCAAACTACACTACCTAATGGCTCCCACAAGCACCTAACCCACTGCCAATCATGATTCACAGTGCTCCATGCTTTCTTCAACCTTTGATCACCAATTTTTTATTTAATTTTTATTTTTCTAAATTATTACTATTTTAATAAAACCTTGAACTTAATTAACACAGAAGCTGACACAGCTTCTAAAAACTTGTTATTTAGGTTTATGAACTAGATTTAATGCTTAAAACACTAGAGGTAATGTAAACAACAAACTTTAAATTCAAACTTAGAACTTGAAAATTGAAATTTATATTAAACTTAAAAACCTTGTATTACATTAACTGAAATAACAGTACAAGTAATAAAAGAAAAAGTTACAAGACTGAATTACATACTACACTCATACAATATCTCATATGAGCTTTTATATATATAACGAGCTAAAATTAAGCCCTAAGTCATCCCACATGGGTTCCTTTTGAATTCTGAGTGTCCCAATAGCTTTCTCTTTGACCATAGACCAAATGCTTACCATCCAATTGTATTATGATCAATCATAGCCCTTGATTATGATTTCCTGCCAAAACTGAGATAGGGCAAAATGAGTGGAACTAGTGGGGGTGTATTTATTGTGGTGGTGTGGGTTGGTGTGGTAGATGAGAGGCATTAATTGTGGGGGGGGGCTGTGGTGAAAAAGGTAAGAGGAGGGGGGACATAATACCCTGGTTTTGCGTTGGGTGTTGGGGGTAGAAGACGGTCAAGGGTGGGTTTGACTGGGGTGTGTTTTTTATATCAAATGGGAGTGGGCCGGACTTTGTGGTGGGCTGGGATTATTTTTGGGTTGGATTTGGTTTTGGTTTGTGAAATGGATTTGGTTTATAATAACAAAGGGTCCGGTTGGTTGATGTTGTAACAAGGACCAAATTTGCAATTTTACCAAACCTTAAGGACTGAAATGTAATTTTTCCAATTTGCTTCCAAGGACCAAATATGCCAATCACCAACAAACTAAGACCAATTTTACCATTTTTCAAAATTTCCCAGGGACCTATTTTGCCATTTTTGAATTTTCAGGGACTAAACATGTAATTTTGGAAAACTTATGACCCAAGTGTAATTTTTTATGATTTTTGACTTTCAAAACCTTGGGTTGACTTTTCCTTTCAAAACAAATGCATAGGGAATAATTTTGACAAGTTTTGAAACTTGGGGGACTGAAACTGCCAATATTGCAAACTTTGTATGTTTTTTCTTTGTTTTTGCACATTTTGCATTTAAAACACATAAAACACAATCCCTGGGATAATTTAAGTATTTTGATAACTTTTTGATTGTTTTTGTATGTTTTGGCAGTTTAAATACGACAAAAATGATGAGTGTTTGAGCACTCATCACTCTATCACTTATTAAAGCTTTAGGGATTCCATATCGAGCAAAAAGCTTTTTGAGAAAATTGACAACAACTCGTGCATCGTTTGTAGGTAAGGCTTCAGCTTCAGCCCATTTGGAAACACTATCGATTGCAACGAGACTATATTCATATTTGTGGGATTTAGGAAATGGTCCCATAAAATCGATTCCCCAAATATCGAATATTTCGCAAACTTGAATGCTCTTCTGAGGCATTTCATCTCTACGAGAAAGACTACCGGATTTTTGGCACGCATCACAGTTTTGAACAAGAGTATGAGCCTCTTTGAAAATTGTTGGCCAATAGAATCCAGCATCAAAAACTTTTTTAGCTGTGGTGGTAGGACCGTAATGTCCCCCTGTTGGGCCATGATGGCATTCATCAAGAATTTTCCTTGTTTCTGCTCCAGAAACACATCTTCGGATCATTCCATCGGGACACATTTTGAAAAGAAAAGGTTCTTCCCAATAATAGTGTTTTAAATCCGAAAAGAATTTACTTCATCGAGCATGAGTTAATCCTTTCTTGAGAATGTTTCCACCAAAATAATTTGCAAAGTCTGCAAACCACGGTATTTCCTCTTCATTAATTTTATCGATGGTCATAAGAGTTTCATCGGGAAAATAATCATCAATTTCGTCTTCCTTTAATTCTTCCAAATTTGGGTTCTCAAGATGAGACAAATGATCGGCAGCAAGATTTTCTGCTCGTCTCTTATCTTTTATTTCGATATCGAATTCTTGGAGTACTAAAATCTAGTGAATAAGACGCGGTTTTGCATTTTGTTTAGCAAATAGATATTTGAGTGCTGAGTGATCGGTGAAAACAACTGTTTTGGAAAGCACGAGATAAGATCTGAATTTGTCAAAAGCAAAAACTACAGCTAATAATTCTTTCTCCGTAACCATATAATTTTTTTGGGCATTGTTAAGTGTTTTGCTAGCAAAGTATATAGGACGAAAATGTTTTCCTTCACGTTGTCCTAAAATAGCTCCAACACCAAAATCGCTTGCGTCGCACATAAGCTCAAAGGGTAGTGACCAATTAGGTGAAACCATAATCGGGGCACTCGTCAATTAACTCTTTAGTGTTTCAAAAGCTTTAATGCAATCTTCATTGAAATCAAAAAGAGAATATTTTTCAAGAAGTTTTGTCATAGGACGAGATATTTTTGAAAAATCCTTTATGA
Organism: Artemisia argyi; assembly: GCA_030686995.1. NCBI lineage: Eukaryota > Viridiplantae > Streptophyta > Magnoliopsida > Asterales > Asteraceae > Artemisia > Artemisia argyi. The sequence goes on along the minus strand of CM060683.1, from coordinate 120,861,038 downwards.
AACGACGATAGAAACCGGCATGTCCTAAAAAACTTCTAAAGGCTTTAACGTTAGTTGGAGGTGGTAATTTGGTGATAACATCAATTTTTGCTTTATCAACCTCCATTCCTGAACTTGATATTTTGTGTCCTAGCACAATTCCTTTAGTTATCATAAAATGGCATTTTTCCCAGTTGAGAACAAGATGTGCAGCTTCACATCTTTCAAGCATTTTGTCTAAATTTGAAAGACAAGCTTCAAAAAAATCTCCAAATACTGAAAAATCATCCATGAAAACTTCCATAGATGTCTCAAGCATATCTTGGAATATAGCAATCATACACCTTTGAAAAGTGGCAGGTGCATTACAAAGACCAAAAGGCATACGCCGATAAGCGTAGGTTCCAAAAGGACATGTGAATGTGGTCTTTTCTTGATCAGAAGGATCAATGGGAATTTGGAAATAACCTGAAAAACCATCGAGAAAACAAAAGTATTTGTTGCCTGCTAATCTTTCAAGCATTTGATCCATGAAAGAGAGAGGAAAATGATCTTTCCTGGTGGCTTTGTTCAATTTTCTATAATCAATAGATACTCGCCATCCAGTGACTGTTCTAGTAGGAACTAATTCATTCCGTTCGTTGGTCACTACAGTCATTCCTCCTTTCTTGGGAACACAATGAATAGGACTCACCCAAGGACTATCTTCTATGGGGTATATGATTCCAGCGTCAAGAAGTTTAATGATTTCTTTCTTGACAACTTCTTTCATGTTGGGATTGAGTCGACATTGTCTTTCAACAACAGGTTTAGCACCTTCTTTGAAATTGATTTTGTGTTTACAGAAATCAGGACTAATTCCAGGGATATCAGAAGTTTTCCACGCAAAAGCGCGTTTATGCTTCTTAAGGACTAAAACGAGTTTTTCTTTTTCATCATCTTTGAGCAACGAAGATATGACTACAGGGAGAAGTGAATTCTCCTCTAAGTAAGCATATTCGAGATTATTTGGAAGTGGTTTAAGCTCAAGATCGGTGGGTGGTTCTTGAAGAGATGTCTTGATCCTCATTTGATCATTAATCGTAATTTCTTCGAAATTCTCCTCAACTATTTCTCCTTCCTCAACTTCTTCATCATCTTCTTCAAATTTAACTTCCATAAATTCAGCAAACTCTTTATCAAAATTCATTTCATTTATTTTCTCAGAAGTGGTTGTGAAAGGATCAGAATAGTCAAGTAATGTATCCAACTCTTCTTAGTGACTTCATCGATTACATCAATGTTAAAACAAGTTTCATCACTGGTGTATGGATATTTCATTGCTTTGTCGATTAGAAAGGTAATTCTATCTTCTCCAACTCCTAAATTGAGTTCTTTACCTTTAACTTTGATTATGGCATTAGCGGTGTTTAGGAAAGGTCTTCCTAAGATTAAAGGTACTTGTCTATCTTCCTCCATTTCTAGGATTACAAAATCTACTGGGAAAACAAATTTACCAACTTGGACAAGCATGTTCTCAGCAACCCCATCAGGATATTGGTATGTATGGTTGGCTAATCAAATACTCATCTTTGTAGGTTTCAAAGTATTGATGGAAAGTTTAGAATACAACGAATATGGCATCAAATTAATACTCGCACCGAGATCGGCTAAAGCATCGCATGTGATGTTGTTTCCTAACGTGCATGGGATTAAAAAACTTCCAGGATCTCCTAGTTTCGGTGGAACTTTGTTTTCAATAATGGCTGAACATTCTTCATTGAGGAAAGCAGCAGATATTTGCTCTAACTTATTTATGTTATTAAGAAGTTCTTTAAAATATTTCCCATATTTGGGCATTCCAGCTAGAACATCAACAAGAGGTATATTGAGTAACTTCTTTGATCATTTCAATAAACTTCTTAAAACGTTCCTCCTTTTTCTCTTTTCTAAGAGCTTGTAGGTACAGAATTTTTGGGGTGTATGCTTTGATTGGTTGGGTTGTTTCTTGGGTTGGTGTTTCAGGAATATCTTTCTTTTCTACTTCAGGTTCTTCTTCTTCACTGTCATCATCGATGACTTTGGTTTCATTGGGATTGGGTGATGGATCGTAAGAAAGGCCACTTCTTGTGAATACAGCATTAATATGCTCATTTCTGGTTTGTGGTGGATGATACATTTTGTCATTTGATCCAGAAGGCTTTGGGTTGGATTAGGTATTACTTGGTAATGTTCCAGGTGTTCGTGAAGAAAATTGATCAGAGAGTCTACCAAATTTTTGTTCAAGATCCTGAATAGAAGCTTGATGATTTTTCTGACCTTGCTCAACTTTGGTTTTGAGATTTAAAAATTGGTTTTTAACAAATTCATTTGTGGATCTTTGAGCAATCATGAAATCACGCATCATTTATTCAAACTCAGGTTCTTCTGGTTTTTTGTCAGAATTTGGTAGATTTGGATTGTCTACTCGTGGTTGAGAATCACGGTTGTTATCCCTTTGGTCATCTTGCCAATTTCCAGAATTTCTTCCGTAATAATTACCACGAAAACCTCCTCCACGGTATCCTCCTTGAACATAATTGACTTCCCCTTCATTGGATCCAACCATGGGTTGGTTGTCACATTCGGATGAAGTGTGATTACCTCCACAGTTGTTACAACCTTATCGCATTTCTTTCATTTCTCCTTTGATATCTTTATATTGCGAGTCGATTTTGGAAGTTAAGGCTTCCATTTTCTCCATGAGTTTAGAAGTATCGGAACTTTCAACAAAAGCAACGGTCTTTCGTAAAGGTTTGGTTTTGGAATCTTTTGACCGATCGAGTTTAAGAAGCACTCGATCTTCGAGTAATTGATATGCCTCGTTGGGAGTTTTATAAAGAAAAATTCCTCCAGCATCAAGAATTCCTTGAGATGTTTCATCAAGTCCATGGTAGAAGATTTGGATAATGGTTCCTCGTCCTAAACCATGTCCATGACAACTACGAAGTAAATCTTTCATACGAAGCCAAGCTTCGACAAGAGATTCATTGGAGTTTTGTGAAAAAGCATGAATTTCTCCCATGAGATGATCAAACATGGCAGGTGGAAAGAATCGGTTTACAAAAGCTTGCCTCATCTCCTCCCAAGTATTGATAATTCCTGGGGTTAATTCGTTATACTATACTTTGGCATCTCCGGCGAGTGATGATGGAAAAAGTTTGAGTTTAATGGCATCGACATCGGTGTTGCCATATCCGAACATGCCACAAATTTCAATGAATTCGGCGATGTGTTTTTGAGGATCGGCCCTCGAACGGCCATCGAATTGACGGTCTTTGATCATAGAAAGATGGTGTCCCTTCACGGTGAAGTTATCACCAAGGTTAACGTTAACAATAGCAGCTCCAGGAGTGGGTGCTACGGTTCGGTTTGTGGCCCACATGGGTTGGTCATCGGCCATTGGAAATGGTTGATTGGTGAATGGGTTATAAACAACTAAATTTTCGGAAAGGTTATCAAAAGGTGGGTTTGGTACTCTTGGTACACGGTTATTTGGTGGAACAAAAGGTGTTCTTTTTCTTCTTGATCTACGAATCAGACTTTCGGGATTAGAAAGAGGTGAAATTGGTTCTACTCCGGTTGATCGAGTATTCATACAATTACCGAGTGAATCCCGGAAACTTTGGAACAAACGAGCAAAGAATGGAAACAATTTGGAAAATCAGGTAAAAAGGAACCGATCCGTTAGATGAGTGACCGATCGGTAGGCTTGAACAATTTGAAATGCCGATCTGTTAGATGAGTGACCGATCGGTTGGTTGGCTGGGATTTTTATTTTATTTTATTTTATTTTAATTTTTATTATTTTTTTTAGAAAACGAACAAGAAAAGAAATGGAACTTTAAAACTTACAGAAAACACAATCAAAATCCCCGGCAGCGGCGCCAAAAACTTGATGTGCTAAATGTGTGTACAAGTTTTAAATTTATAAACATGATTACCGGATCTAGAAATAACACATACGAGCAAGTGAACTCGTCCGCTATAGCAAGATTGGGTTGGTAAGTCGGGATCGTTCACAGGGATTTGTGAGTGAATCTAAGCGTAAGTTTAAAATTAAATTTCTAATTCTAGTGATAATGATTATAAGATAATTCAAATGATTAAAAACTACACTTGCTTAGACTAGTTAACTACTCATAAGAAAAGCATGATTGTGATAACTTCCTTAACATGTTGGTAATTATAATTAGTTGGTGTTCTAATCTATCGTTTCTACAAGTTAAATCTTCGTCAAGATTTTAATTTATAAGAACAAGCATTAGGTTTGGACCAATCAATTCAAGATCAATTCAAGGTTCATAAAGTTGAATTAACAACCTTAAACACAAAAATACTTTCTTGTTTAATCAAATACTTTTAAGAAATGGTCAATACAAAAGGTAACCGAATCATAGATGTTGATACAAAAGTTGGGCGTACCTGGTTATTGGGCTCTTGCACTCGTACCAATTCGCTTCTTAGTACTTGTTACCTGCGTACTAAGAAAATAAACAACACCGTTGGGCTTATCGAGGGATTGTCTCCCCCGATTAGACTCCGGCGTGAGAGTAAGTAATCGATTTAGGGTTCTCGTAAAGAGTTAGGGTTTGTATATCGTACCTTTGAATGAGAATATATCATTCCTTTTATAGGGGCTGAAACCGCATGGGTTTCTTGCTCCTTACTCTTCGCACTCGTGGTGCTTATCCAAGGAAAGGATATCTATTCTATGAATAGACAATCCTTATCGTGTACCCGGTGGGTTTAGTTGGGCTTTGGGCCTCGTGGGCCCAAGCTAATGATACTGCGGCCCAAACCATTGTCATGGCAGCCCACTTGTGGTGGACTTAGGCGCTAGTAGTATATATTATTTGGGTTCGTGACCCAAATATATACTATACGTCATCATGTCCCCCCAGTCTAGTGTGCGTGGCTCGTAGCCGCGGATACTAGACTTAATATCATCAGCGGTAAGCGTGGTGGGAGATCAAGTAAATATTACCGCTTATTTTTAAGTGCCATGCACCTAACTAAAAAATATTTCAAATGGATACCTCGAAAATCAGGAGTGGTGTCCACGTAGCCCTCGTAATTCGGAAAAAGTGCATGTACCCGTTCACCTCCTATCCATACGTTTTCTGTGAGTGGATTCCACGTGGAGAGAAACTAGGGTTTTTTCCACTCCCTATATAATAGTCACCGCCCCACTTTTTACAGTCACACAGTAAAACACACACTTCTTCACTATTCACCTTCCTTGAAAGCTTTTTTTTTTTTTTTTTTTTTTTTTTTTTGCAAAGAAAATACCACATTTTCGTAGGTAATTTGTATGCGTCTTACTTAGTATTTTGATGAAGATGGTTGCACAGTTAGAGGATTTTCGCTCCGCGATGTCCATTGAGGATGTTACTCAATTTTCGTCTGACTATTTCGTGCCTCTGGATGTCCATCCAGAGGCTCCAGATGTGGACACGTGTATAGCTGATTTCCCCGAAGGGAAAATAGGGCTATACGCGAAATTCTTTGAGTACGCGAATTACCGCGTACCCATATCTATTTTTTTGAGCGATTTGCTCAATCATTATCGCCTTCACATCTCTCAGCTGCACTGTATAGGTGCGGCTAAGGTGTTGAATTTTGAAGTAAACTGCCGTTTACTTGCGATAGAATCGACCGTGGCCTTGTTCCGCTCCTTTTACCACACGACGTGGTCAAATGGTTGGGTTTCTTTTGCGAAGCGCTAGAGGGCGCTTCAGTGTTATACTGAGAAAGTAGACGCCCTAAAGAATTGGAGGGAATACTTTTTCTGGGTTGACGATGTAGTCTTTCCCTTTCCCTATGAGTTTTATACTCAGGATACATTGCCAAGGGATGGGCGCCCCGCACCAGGTTCCTACAGGCTGGCTGACGCGCAGATTCTGGATGCCAACCGACTGGCCATTAACCCCTATCCGGAGGAGTTTTTGGTGCATATGGGGTTGAGCCGCGCTTATTTTGGCGCTGCAGATGAGGTGCCTACTTTCCTGAGTGAGGATGGCCGGGGTGGGTGTTCGTCTCTTCTACTTCAAGCTTTGTAAGTCTTTTTGTATATGTGTGCTTTTAATAACTAATCCCTTTTTTCCTTTCTTGCTTTATTGATGTTCGCAGAGATGGATCTATTTGCTGTGGTTAAGCTGGACAAGCCAAAGCTAGTAGCTATAGGGGTGCGCCCTCTGAGGGAAGGTGAGCAGCCCCTACTGGAGGCGACAGAGGGTCGTTTGACCGCCCTGCCAGAGGCAGTTCCTGAGAACACACCACCGCTCCAAGTGACGCCTGTTCAGAGCGTGGCGCCCGATGCGGAGGTGGCGCCCACTGTGGAGGTGGCGCACAAAGAGGTGCAATCGGGGTCGTCTGACAGCATAAAAATCCTTAATCCTGAGGAGGTGCTGAAAGAGGAAGTTGCGCAGAATGTTAAGCGCAAGGGAGAGGCTGGAGGCAGTGGCACCAGGAAGAGGCGTCGACACGTCATTAGGGACGCGGAGTCTAATGCGGAAGAGACATCTACTTCTGGCGCACGGTTGAAGGTTGATGAGGCTTCTCCGTTTCTGTAAGTGTCTACGTTTTTATCATCTTTCTCCTTTTTTTTTATCATATTACTTGTTGTAATATTTACTAACTGTTTTTTGTTGCGTAGGGATGATGCTGCGAAGAATGATGGAGTCTTCGTTGATGAGGTTTCCTCTCCACAGAATGAAAACAGGGAGGGGAAAGCCAAGGTTGCTGATGGTGGCGAGGCGCAGCAGCTGATGGATGAGCTAGCTGCGACTGCTGCGCGCCAAGCTGAGCTGGTGGCTCAGCTAAAAGAGAAGTATGTCGGGGAGAGCAGTGCTCTTGCCCAGAAGGATGAGGAGTTGGCGAGACTCCGTGCGCAGTTGGCTAATGCGCAAGTGGAGTTGGAGGCCTCGCGGGCGCATGCGGAAAAGATCGCTGGGGATAAGGTGAGTATGCTAACCGACCTTAGGTATGCGAGGGCTAAGCTTAATCAGATAAAGGCTAAAGCGACCTGGTCGGTGGCATACCTTGATGGGAAGAGGGCTGAGCATCATGCCAGCGTCCAGGAGTTCCAGGAGCGCGTGGAGAAGATGATTGCGTTGCAAGAGGAGAAGCTGCGCGCCCTCAGTATAGAGTATGACGAGGAGCTGTATCCACACTTGATGTCTACTATTGCTGAGCGCATGTATTCTTTTTATTTTATTCTCTTTTAGAGTAACTTTATCGCCATGCTTTTTTACTGACACAAATTGTCTTTGTGAATGTAGGTGGTTGATTAGCCATGGGCTGCGCCTGGCAGCCATGGGCATGCTAGAGTCCCAAGAGGTGAAGGACGCCTTTGGGAAGGTGGTGCATTGCGCGATGGCGCGTGGTAGATCACAGGCTATGGAGGATCTCCACGAGGCCAAGTTGCTGGAGAAGGACCTGGCGGAAGTCCCTGGGTACAGCCCTACTGCTTATGATGAGTTGCTGCAGGCAATGGCGGGGTTGAAGGTTCTTGAGCTGCCGCACATTGGGAGGCTGGAGCGCGATCAAGATGACCCCATAGATGTACTGATGGCGGGGTTGACATTGCAGCGCCATCTTGGGGAGAATGGGGAAGGGGAATCAAATTATTATCTGAAACCAGATGTTTCCCAGCTTCAAGTTCCTGTGTTCGCGCGACCTCGCGACATCCTCAAACCCTTTGCTCTCGAGAGGGAGATTCCCTTGAAAGAGGTGCTGGAGCGACATGAGCATAGGATTGCTGTGAAGAAGGGTATTAAGGGTAAGGCAGTGATGTGTGGCATTGGCGCTGCACACATCCCCAGGTCAGATGGTGTGCCTGTAAGCGTTCCGACCGTATCTATACAGGATGCTTTAACTTTGAGGAGGCTGCAGAAGCGGGGAGTTTCGCCGCTCCGGAGGAGAGTCCTGAGCATCGCCATAGCATATAGGCTTTTGTATATTATGTTTTGCCTTGTAATTTTTGTAAATAACTTATGAATAAGAATTCTTTGTTTAAGTTCGTGACTTAAAATATACTTGCATTGTTTGCCAACTTATTTAACCAAGTGTTTTTAAGTGCGTGACTTTAAAAATTATACTTGCATTGTTTGCGAAGGTTTGACCAAGTGTCTTGGCGCGTTAAGTGCGTAACTTTAAAAATTATACTTGCATTGTTTGCGAAGGTTTGACCAAGTGTCTTGGCGCGTTAAGTGCGTAACTTTAAAAATTATACTTGCATTGTTTGCGAAGTTTTATTATTTGACCAAATGTTTTGGCTCGTTATGTTGCTAAGCTTGTACAGTGTACTTAGTATGTGCGCATCCGTCGTGGGGTGCGAACGCAAAACTTACCTCGACGTCTCAAGAGTAAGGCGCTTAGCAAGGATACGTGATCCAATGTTGATGGGTTTGCAACCCTCTTACTCAACGAGTGAATTAGTAGGTTAACTTATCCTTTATGCCGTCGTGGGTCTTTAAGTGGTGCATGCACGCCATGTAGGCAAAAATATAAGATAAACAATATTGACATATATGCAATAAAGTAAAATACGCTATGGATTTAGCTAGAAACTATAACATTTTATTGATACTTGGAAGTTTTTGAAAAAATAGAAAATACAATTCCTAGGAAAAACAAACACTTATTGGGCATCACGTAGGATGCGAGGGTGTCTGTGTAAGGGCCGTAGCCTAGAAGTAACATTTTTTAAGATTGCAGATGTTCCAGGTGCGCGCTAGGTCTTGACCTTCCATATCGCGCAGTCTGTATGCGCCGTTGCCAAGCGCGTCTGTGACCTCGTAAGGTCCTTCCCATTTGGGTCCGAGCTTGCCTGTGTCTTCTGCGTGGCTCGCGTCGTTGGCGCGGTAAACAAAGTCTCCTGGTCTGAATGAAGTGTGTTTGACTTTTGCATCATAATACTTCTTCATTTTTGCCTTAGCCTTTGCTTCGCGTATAGCTGCGCGTTCGCGTCTTTCTTCCAGTACATCTAAGTCTATGCGCCGTTCCTCGTCGTTTGTTGTGACGTTGACCTCTACTGTGCGTATAGTTGGCATTCCTATCTCAGCTGGTATGACAGCTTCTGTTCCATAGACTAGGGAAAATGGCGTGTCGCCAGTACTGGTTTTGATTATTGTGCGATGCGCCCACAAGACATGCGAGAGCTCGTCTACCCACATTCCTTTGTGTCTGTCAAGGCGCGCTTTTATTCCTTCGCCTAGACTGCGGTTTGCGCGCTCGACTAGGCCATTGGTTTGTGGGTGTTTGACTGAAGCAAAGTGTTGTGTGATGTTCAATTGTGCGCACCAATCTTTGAATGGGTTATCACAGAATTGTTTTCCGTTGTCTGATATGATCGCACCCGGTAGTCCGAAGCGACAGACAATGTTGTCCCAGACGAAGCGTTTGACTTGGTTTCCCGTGATGTTCACCACCGCCTTTGCTTCAATCCACTTCGTAAAGTAGTCTATGGCTACGATGAGGAATTTTACTCCTCCCGCTGCGACAAGGAAAGGTCCTGCGATGTCAATACCCCATTTGTAAAATGGCCATGGTGAGGTAATTGGTGTTAGCTCTTGTTGTGGTCGGCGCGGAATTGGCCTATGGACTTGGCAATTGCTGCATTTTCTTATCAGATCGCGTGCGTCGCGATGCATTGTTGGCCAATAGTACCCTGACCTTAGAGCGCTTGCTACCATGGATCGTGGCCCTGAGTGCATACTACATGATCCAGCGTGAATTTTGCGGAGTACGTAGTCTGCTTGAAGGGGTCCAACACATCTGAGCCATGGCTGTAAGAAAGACCGTCGATAGAGTACGTTGTCGCGTAATTCAAATCGTTGCGCTGTGCGCCGTATTCTTCGAGCGTCTTTATGATCTTGGGGTAGGATTCCCTTGCTAATAAATTCAATGATAGGTGTCATCCATGTAGGATCTTGTTCCTCTATCACCGTTGATATCTCCATTTCCAAGATTGACTTGTTTATTAGGGTTTCTACCAATACCTGTTTTGAGAGGTGTGCGAAGCTTGTGGATGCGATCTTGCTGAGTGCGTCCGCCTTCCTGTTATCTCCTCTAGGCACCTGTTTTATTGTGAACCTATCAAAGTTTTTGATCAAAGATTTTGTCTTTTCCAGGTATTGGATCATGTGTTCATCCTTGGCTTCGTATTCACCTAGCACGTGGTTAGCGACTAGTCGCGAATCTACGTTTGCTTCTAGGTTGCGTACACCCATTTGGATTGCGATACGTAGTCCGGCTAGTAGGGCTTCGTATTCTGCCTCATTGTTTGTGGCTGTGAACTCAAAGCGTAGCGCATAGGTGAATTCCATACCTTCTGGATTTGTGAGAATAAGGCCTGCGCCTGATCCATCCACACATGAGGACCCATCTGTGAACAGAATCCAGGGTTCCTGTAGATCTGTTTTAGTTGCGGACGTTGGGCTGTCGCTGTCTGGCTTCTCCACGATAAAATCGGTTAAGATTTGTCCTTTGATTGCAGTGCGCGGTCTGTATGAGATGTTATACTCACTTAGCAGTACACTCCACTTTTGTAAGCGTCCTGATGCGTCAGTGATTACAGCTATTGGGTGCGCTTGAAAGTATCTGCGCAGCCTTTTGGCTGCGAACACTAGAGCTAAGACCAGCTTTTCCATAGCGCTGTAGTTAGTCTCTGTTTTCTTTAGGGCTTTGCTTACAAAGTATATGGGTGTCTGGACGGAGTTCCTATCTATCAATAGTACTGCGCTGACTGCTCCATGGGTTGCCGATAAGTACATGATTAGTTCTTCCCCTGGTCGCGGTGCGACAAGTTTGGGAAGGGATGCCAGATGGTTTTTAAGTTGTTGGAAAGCTTCCTCCGCTTCTTTAGTCCAGCGGAAGTCTCCCTTTTTAGTACACTTCGTGAGTGTTTTAAAGAGAGGAAGAGATTTGTCTGCTGACTTAGATAAGAAACGGTTTAGCCCTGCTAGCTTTCCATTCAATGACTGGACTTCTTTGAGTGTGCGCGGTGAGGGAAGATCAATAACAGCCTTTGTCTTTTCTGGGCAAGGCTTGATTCCATCGGGTTCTATCAAGTATCCAAGGAACATGCCTTCGGTTACGCCAAAGGTGCACTTCTTGGGATTTAACTTCATGTTTATTCGCCCTAATGTTCTGAATGTTTCCTCAATGTCGCGCACCAACTCGTCCTCTGTGTGGCTTTTTATGACAAGGTCGTCAACGTAGACTTCCAAGTTGCGGCCTAATTGTTTTTTGAAAGCTGTGTCCACTAGTCGTTGGTATGTCGCGCCTGCGTTCTTCAAGCCAAAAAGGCATTTTTGTGTAGCAGTACACTCCTTGACTGGTGTGGAAAGCTGTTTTTTCTTCATCTTCCACTGCCATCTGTATCTGATGATACCCTTTATATGCATCTAGGAAGCATTTGAAAGGGTATCCGCATAAGGACTCGACCTTCCAGTCTATCTCTGGCAGTGGATAGCAGTCCTGTGGACATGCTTTGTTGAGGTCCGTGAAGTCCACGCACATCCTCCAACTGCCATCGCTCTTCTTTACCATAACTGGGTTAGAAAGCCAGTCGTGATAGTATACTTCGCGCATGATGCCTGCATCTACGAGCTTGTGTACTTCTTCCAGAATAACTTTTGCACGATCTGGGGCCTGGCCGCGTTTCTTTTGTCGTATTGGAGGGTATCCTTGTCGGATTTGTAGCTTATGCTCTGTGATAGAGCGCGGTACTCCCGTCATATGCTTTGGTTCCCATGCAAAGATGTCTAGGTTCTTTTGCAAGAGTGCGCATATAGCTGCTTTACCTTTGCCAGATAAAGATCCTCCAATCAAAACTTGTTGTTCCGGATAATCTGGATGAATAGCGACTTTTAAATTTGGCGTTTTTTCCGTACGCTGTTCTGGAATAGTCTCTGCTTCAGTTGTTACTACGATGCATTCTTTTGGTGGTACTGTTGTGTTATAGAGAGTGATAACTCCTCCTTCCACTGGAAATTTGAGCATTCCGTGCGCTGTGGATGGTACTGCGCGCATGGATGATATTCCCGGTCTTCCAATAATACCATTGTATGGCGAAGGAGACTTTATTACCATAAAGTTTATCCATGTTGCTATTGAGTGTTCTTCATCTCCTACGACCACCAACAAGCGTAGCTGCCCCATGGGCCAAATCTTTTCTCCTGTGAATCCTGTTAATGACGTTGTAGCTGGTATCAATTGACTTCGGATTTCAGGTCGCAGTCTTTTGAAACAGTGATCGTACAGGATATCTGCGGATGCTCCTCCATCGATGTACATGCGGTGGATGTCATGTCCCCCTGTATGTATTTCAATGGTTAGAGGCTCCACGACTGCGTTGTCCGCAGCTATAGTAGGGAAATATATCTCTTTTTCTGGAGAGAATTTTTGGCTGACTTTTTGCTTTATCTTGCGTTGCCATAATTGTATCATGTATATAGTATCAGCTTTTTCCTTGGGGGGCTCTTTTTTACCTCCGCCCCTTTGTTTGTCTTTCCCTTATTTGATATTTTTTACAAGGTGGTCCATTCTGCCTTCTCTTACTAACTTTTCAATTAGTTGTTTTAGCTGGACGCACTCATTAGTGGTGTGGCCTTTTTGACCATGGTACTCGCAGTATCCACTCCCTATGCGCTTTTCTTCTGCGGTGCGCATTGGTGGTGGTTTTGGGAAGTTTGCGCCTTCTGTTACAAATATTTCCCTCGGAGTTTTTGTAAGGGGGGTATATTTGTCATTGTCTCTTCCACTGCGGTAATTCCTGCTGCGATTGTTATTCTGATCATTGGATTGTATCCGAGGCTGCTCTTGCTGCCTATAGTTTGAATAACCCTTTTTACTATCCGCAGCGGCTGCTTCTCCTTGTATGAAGGATCTAGTGCGCTTTGTTAGCTCATCAAAGGTTTGTGGAACTTTGTCGTTTAGCTTTCGGATGAGTTCTAGGTTATTAATCCCATTCATGAACCCTGAAATTTTTAGGATTTCAGGACATGTCTTGACTTGTATGCACTCATCTTTGAAACGTTCCATAAAAGCACTGGTTGATTCACCTTGACGCTGTTTCACTCTTGCTAGTTCCACAGGGTTTTTAGCGCACTTCTTTCGTTGGGTGAAGTTGAGGCGGAATGCTTTCCTTAATTCCTCAAATCCACCAATGCTCCTACGTGGGAGTTTGCTAAACCATGTGCGCGCGTTTCCTACTAACGTGGAATTAAACATGTGGCACCACACAGGCTGTGGCCAGTTTTCGATAGTTGCGGCTGATTCGAAAATTTTTAGGTGATCGTCTGGATCACCTGTTCCATCATATGTTTTCACGTTAGCGGGCATGTGCCTGCGTTTGCGGTCTGAGTAATCGCTGATGCGCCGTGTAAACGCATCAATTTTCTGGCGTCGCCATGGGAGAGACATATCTTCATTCTCTTCCTCGCGACGTTTTCCTCTTGACTTCCAGTGTCCTGTTTCTTTATCCTCGTTGTCCGAGGAGTCGCTGGAAGAAGGGTAGTCTCTTTTTCGGCGCTTGCGCTGGCTTCTTTCAGAAGAAGAGCTTGAGGGATCTCTTCTTGGGGATCTTCTTCTCCCCAATCTGTCTTGAATCCTCCTACTCCCAGGTTTGGAAGATCCTTGGCTTGGCGAATGTTGAGGCCCTAATCGATCTTGTATTCCCCGACTGCCAAGTCTGGAGTGGACATTGGTGCGCCTCTCGCTGTCTCCTGAGTGTTGTGAATCAGATATCGTACCCAACCTATCATGGATAGTGGTACGTTCTGCACGTCTTCCTCGTGGGTGACGCAATGGTGATGGTTCGCGTTCAGGACTAAAATTGAGTCGGGCTTGTAGACCTGCGCTTGCTCTTCTTGTTGCTTCTTCTTGCATGAGGGCGGTTAGGGTTTCATAATTTTGGGATACAAAGTTTCCCAAAGTTAGATCAGGTGCGTCCTCAGTTGTTGCAAGAATTTCCGCCTCAGTGTTAGGCGCCCTGTTTCGTTCAGGCGCGCCTTGCGGCGCAGTGTTGTTCACTGCGGGTGTAGCTTGATGAGGAGTGGTGAAAAGGGTGCGTTGGAGTTCCTCAACGCTTGGGACCACTGGTGTGACTTGGGTAGTTCTTATAGGTAGTTCTACCGCTAGACGAGGTGAGGTTGTTCCTGCCTCGTGGTGACCAGGTGTGCTGGTTGTACCAGCAACTTGTCTGGAGGTCGGATCTTGTTGATTCTTCCTCTGATGGTCACGCTTTTCTGACTGCGGAGTCCGCTGGCTTGAATTCTTATGTTTCGTCATTCTAGTTCTTAGTCGGGTCCCACGGATGGCGCCACTTGTTGATACAAAAGTTGGGCGTACCTGGTTATTGGGCTCTTGCTCTCGTACCAATTCGCTTCTTAGTACTTGTTACCTGCGTACTAAGAAAATAAACAACACCGTTAGGCTTATCGAGGGATTGTCTCCCCCGATTAGACTCCGGCGTGAGAGTAAGTAATCTATTTAGGGTTCTCGTAAAGAGTTAGGGTTTGTATATCGTACCTTTGAATGAGAATATATCATTCCTTTTATAGGGGCTGAAACCGCATGGGTTTCTTGCTCCTTACTCTTCGCACTCGTGGTGCTTATCCAAGGAAAGGATATCTATTCTATGAATAGACAATCCTTATCGTGTACCCGATGGGTTTAGTTGGGCTTTGGGCCTCGTGGGCCCAAGCTAATAATACTGCGGCCCAAACCATTGTCATGGCAGCCCACTTGTGGTGGACTTAGGCGCTAGTAGTATATATTATTTGGGTTCGTGGCCCAAATATAGACTATACGTCATCAATAAACAACAAGGTTAGAATTGATTATAAACTACTAAAACTTTCGACCAATTAGGCATTTATAACCAATCCGATTTGATTAACAAAAAGTATCCTCATTACAATTATAGCTTAGTTCCTTTGTTTAGTCAAGAATAATTATGGTGAAAAACAATCTTTTATAGGCAAAAGATTATAACTAGTTAAATGATAACAACCCTTTCGGCCAATGATATTATAAGCAACTAGTTACACTTGACTTAACAAATGTCACTATGAAACTTTAGTCTAATTGGGCTTTAGAATTGACTTGAAATTGAATTAAAACATGTTATCACAATCATAGACTAATCATTAAGTAATTAACATCATCTAAGCAAATGCAAAAAGGTTACTAGCCACTCATAGCAAACATGAACATAAACTCAGAATATTGAACATTAGTAATCATGATTAAAGTCTTACAAATGTTTGGAATATGATTACAAATGAATAGGAAAAGATTTCCTAAGTGTTGGTGTTGACTTCTTGAGAATTTGACCTCCGGATGTTGGCTTTTTAGACTTCCAATGCTTCCTGAACTTTTATGGACGAATTTGAGACTTGTGAGACTAGTAAAGGATTGCTTTTTTGTTGGTGTATTGAGTTGTGATAGTTGTGATGAATTGTGTGTTGAAATGAGATTGCAAAGCCACTATTTATACTATTCTTCAAGCCTAGGCTCATCAATGCAACAACTTGGCCTCCAAGGTGAATAGAAGGACCTATAATGGCAGAGAGAAGGGCCTAGAATCGGGTAGAATGAGATAGAAAACATCTTGCAAAACTTTAACGAGCTGACCAAGCGATCGGTATCGGGCTCTGACCGATCGGTTGGTTGTGACATCTGTGACTAACCGGTCGGTTGGAGTTATAACCGATCGGTTGGATGTGACCAATTCCTCTGACCGATCGGTTGCTTTTGTTCCGACAGCAACAAACTTGATCTTTACTTGGCTCTTCGTTCTTTGGAATTATGAAAACTTGAATTCTTCTTTGTGAAATGCTTGAATGAATTGAATCTCGAGATGAGAATGACATTTCCTTCATTTTCTTCACTTTTTCCTGTTTTTGGCTACAAATGCTTGCAAACACACTTTGATACTATTATGGGACAAAAGCATATAAAAATAGCCGAAAAACATACGAATAACGCCACTAAAAACATGCACAATTTGAGCGTTATCAATAGTATCTGTAACAAAAGGATGGATGACATATAAACAGTTTAAATGAGATGTTTAAGAAACTTCGCTCACATATTTCTATGGGCATTGGCGTGTTGCTAGACGCTAACCTTTGCTTGTATAATTACTTGATTATTATGACGTCGCAAGTGTGAGTTGTTGGAGTATGCTCATGTCATAACAAATAATTATATGGCTAAACATATGTGAGTCTATGGGGTCACACACTTATACACAGAGACACCATTTTATAGATTGTATTGATCGTATTTACAATATATAAATGACTACGTAACTCGAGATCAATAACGGGCCATTAAACACGAAGTTAGACTTAGTGTTTTAGGACCGGGACAACAATGAGCAAGCCCATTGTGGGCCCACATAGTGGCCGGCCAAGGAAGAGGGTCTAGAGGGGCTTATGGAGCTTTTCAAGGGGCAAAGTGTAAGTGGTTACTTGATAAGATTAAATGTGATTTAGTCATATCTTTACTACTCATCAATTTAACCTAATTGAGATATTCTCTCCCCCTCCTCCTCTCCTTGAGGTGACGGCAAAAACATAACCCATCTAGGGTTTGTGTTTTTTGATCTCTCTTGACTTTATCTATTGTAGGTTGATTCAAGAATTGGTGTTACAAAGTCAAGACTAGCATCGGGTGGTGTTCTATGACGTGTAGTGTGTTTCCATCATAGAGGTGATCTATTTTGGTCACCTGGTTTCATAGGTGGTTCGTGGTGTTGGTGATGGTCTCCATACGATTCTACCAATCACGCTACAAAGGTATAAAATGTTGTTGTTTATTATTTGATTGATCATATATAGATCCATTGTTGGTGATGTTTTTCCGCTGCGTTTATATGTTTCTTTTATGATTATATATTCAACATTACCTATAGTTATGTCATGAACTGGTCACTATTTTCCCTTTTTGTATCCTTAACTCACGACTCTCTAGACCAGCTTCTTTCTCTCTATTTAAGTGAACACTACCTTGAACCTTCCTATACCTTGCCTTGTCCAACATGACAACCTCTTCAATCTCCTTAGTCATCTCATTTGTTCTCTTCCTTCTAGGACTCATTCATACAATTTTTATCACCCATAAGAATTCCTTCAAGGTCTTCTTCTTCTTCCTCACTTTCTAGACAATATTAAGAGTCCATATTAGCATCCCTCTTCTTTTGTCACATCCACCTCTTATTGATAAAACACCCAATAAAACTAGGATAGTATGTACCATCTTCAAATTCTCCCATCTTCCTCACATCTTTTCATCCTCACTCATTGTAAGTGCAAACGGTTCCTTCATTGTTTCCCCACACACATTTCTTCTCATCCCCTTCAAAATAAGCCTAAATTGAACCACTACCTTCAAATATGAAGTCTCCTATCTTCCTTCTCATCTTCACACAATCCTTACCAAACTTTGGCTCAAAACATTCTCTCTTTATTTCGGTTCATCCTTCCCACTTCTCTACTTTAGAAAGTCAGCTTCGTTCTCATCCAGGAGCACATCATCCTCACCCTAAATCACATAGACACTAGACACTTATCTTGGAAGAAGATTAAAGAATGGTGTGTTAATCAACACTTATATATGTTTAGTTTCATTCCCTTTCATGCCATGCTTTAGAATAATAATATTTGTCATGCATGTATTAATCTCTGATATTGTCTTCCTATATATGTTATCATTATATATATGTGCACTTGTCTACTAACTCTGTTTTGTAGCATTACTTTATCGCTCGATTTTTTGGTAGCCAAAACAAGTTTTGAGCGTACACCAAGGGGGAGCATTTGCAAATGTCAAAATCATTTGCAATCGCTGACGCATGTACACATTCCTTGCTATGTAAAGCATTTGCAACATATTTGATTCATGGATATGTTAAAGTCAATGGGAATGCAATGAGCTAGGGGGAGCTCGTAAGTAGTTGGGTACATGGTTCGGGGTTGATTAAACCATGGCGATAGGAGCAAGGCTTCACTAGGATGATGCAAGCTCAATTCTTTGAATGATGGGATTCGGGAAAACCTAATACATTCGGGGATCATCTTTCATTCTATCTGCTCAAGTTGTCCTCTCAAGTTAAAGTCTTCTTTTCAAGTTGTTCGCTCAAGTCTTCCTCTAATACAAGCAAAGACATCTCTTCCTCTCAAGTCTTCTTCTCAAGTTATCTTCTCAAGTTGTCCTCTCAAGTTGTCCTCTATTATAAGCAAAGACATCTTTTCTTCTCAAGTCTTATGCTCAAGTCATCTTCTCAAACCTTCTTCCTCTCCTCAAGTCTACCTCTAGTACAAGCAAAGCTTTCTTCTTCTCAAGACATCTTCTCAAGTCTTATGCGCGAGTCTTTCTCTCAAGTCCTCTTCTCGGGTCATCTTCTCATGTCTACCTCTCCAATTCTCGCCAATCTTCTTTCTACCTCTACATTGGTGACACATTTTTGCTTCGCCAAAATGGGAGAGGGAGTGTAAACAAGTAACTTTTAAACTTTACTATGAGTTACGGTTTACATATTTCACATCATAAAAAAGGGGGAGATTGTTAGTGCAAACATTACAATGTTTAATCTATATACAATGTCTTCATGTTTTAATGATGACAAACTGTAATACATAACGTAAAATGCACAAGCTACTCGTTTACACTAATCATCAATGCCGGAACGCATCAACATCTCTCGATGGCTCAAGTCTACATCACTTAAGGTATGAACAAACTCTACACCAATTTTGTTAAGTGATCAACGAAAATATGTTTATCCTTAAACCTTACATTTTATAAATATCACAACACATTTTTAACCAAAAAAAAAAAAAAAAAAAAAAAAAAAAAAAAAACCCCTAGACAAATTATTTTTGGTTTTATAAAGAAATGTTTTAAAGAAAAATAAATTTGAATTTGAAATTTGAATTTCAAATCCCCAACAGCTATTTTTCCCCCCAAATCAGATAAAATTTCACCCGATAACATTTCACCACTAAAAGACAAAAACTATCAAGGAGGTCCCTTAAGTAGGTGACGGTCCCTTACATATAAGGGACCGTCTAAGGTTTAAGGGACCGTCCCCCAATCCTCGAGCTGTCTATAAATACTGGGCCATTTTCCAACAAAAAAACTTAATCCTCTTAGCACAAAATTTCCTGCTCTTTCCTTCTTCTTCTTTGATCACTATAACTCTTTGGTATGTGTTTATAAGTGATCCCTTCATCCTCTATCTCAAGTGCAAGAGAAGAACACTCGAAGTCGTCAAGAATCAAAGTGTTATTGAGTACACACACAAACATAAGTAGTGTTATGATTCTCTTCTTCCTCTAAACTTTATTCTTGTAGATTAGTATATCTGACTTGTGTGTGAGTCGTGATTAGGTGTATTAGGATAAAAACGGACAATGTGTAAGTCTGTAAAGTGTTGTATCTAAACTAGGACTTTGTATAAGTTGGTGTCTAAGTGTGTGAAGACTTGGACTTGGTGTGAGTCCAAAAAGTGAAGACTAGATCCTAGTAAAGGTTCATGTGAAGACTTGAATCGGGTGAAGATTCAAGTGGATGAGAGTGCTCGTTCGTGTGAAGATTGAGACGAAGTGATCATCATGTGAAGACTTGGATTGTGGGAATCTAAATGGACAAGAGTGCTTGTTCGTGTAGCCACGTGGGCTTTGTGTAGATTGGTTCTAGCTAGGATTAGGACTCGACATTCTGCTTAGTGTCGTTAAACTTGGTGAAAGCTTTGTGTATGGTTTGTTCCGCCTAAAGGGAGCGTGTTGACTAGTGAAGTAACTCTCGAGTGTGGTACTTGGGGAGTGGAGTAGGACGAAGAGGTGTTTCGTACCGAACCACTATAAATAATCGTGTTCAGTTTGCGTTTTCTCTTCCTACCTCTTTAATTTCTATACTTACATTACATTTAGGTTTGTGTGGCTTGTTGTGTATATGCTTGTGATATTAACTACTTAACTTAAATATCTAAAATATAAGAAAACCTAATCACATGTAATAAACTCTCCACTGACGACGGTCGCTTAATCAGGGCGGCGGTCCCAAATATATATGGGACCATCCGTACAGAGGACCGTACATAGTGCAATTAGAAGTAGCTTAATACTTTTAATCTTATGTTATGTTTATGTTTATGTGCTTACTTGTATACTTGTAGTTACGTAGCATATATACTTGTTATAAGTAACATAACCACTATTCATATTTAGTCACACTTGATCGTGAATTTGATATGAAATATTTAAAATTTTGGGGCAATTTCATTTATATCCTTGCAAAATTCAAAAATTTCATATATATCCTTTGAATGCATTAAATGCATTGTACTTTATGCATTAAAAACTAGTAAAAAGGATATATATGAAATTTTTGGAATTTTCAAGGATATACATGAAATTTTCCCTAAAATTTTAAACAGGAACATATTCATCCCTCTATGTTTCTATAGAAACAATATAAATCAAGTAAAGAATATTTAGAAGGTTATATGCATTATTTATAAACTTTGGATGAACTATAAAATATTTTTCTGACTCTCTTTTTTGCTAATTTATTTATTTAAGAGTAAATTACATGGATGGTCCCTGTGGTTTGTCAAAAGTAACAATCTTCGTTCCTCGAAGTTTAAAGTTGCACTGGTAGTCCCTAAGTTGGTAAACAAATAACAACACCGATCCTTTAGTTTAATTGGTGTTACATGAGTTCCGTTATAATTTACATGTTAGCCCCTTTGGTTAAATATCGATGCATCATTTATCCTTAATAATAACGGCTGTTTATAATTTAAAGTTTTCATATGTTTTTATCCGTTTTTGCATGTTTTCGTCCATTTTTATACGTTTTTATCCGTTTTTGTCTGTTTCTATACGTTTTTATATGTTTTTATCCATTGGTTTTTATAAATTTTCAACCGTTTTTCTTACGTTTTTATACGTTGTCATCCGTTTTTTATACGTTTCCATACGCTTTTCTACGTTTTCACCCGTTTTCTTACATTTTTATACATTTTGTCTGTTTTCGATTGTTTTTATTTGTTTTCGTCCGTTTTTATATGTTTTCATCCATTTTTATATGTTTTCGTCCGTTTTTATACGTGTTCGGCCGTTTTCTTCCGTTTTTTTAAGTTGTCATACATTTTTATACATTTTCTTACGTTTTATCCATTTTTATACGTTTTTGATCATTTTTATACACTTTATATGTTTTCGTACGTTTTTATCTGGGGTGAAAATGAAAAATGAATGAAAACGTAAGAAGACATATAAAAACATGTAGAAACGTATAAAACGGATGAAGACGTATAAAAACATAAGTGAAATGGACGAAAACATATAAAAATGGACGAAACATATAAAACAGACGAAAACATATAAAAACGTATAGAAACATATAAAAATGGATGAAAACGTATAAAAACGGACGAAAACGTATAAAAATGAACAAAAATGGATGGACGTAAGAAAAACAGTCGAAAATGTTTAAAAACTGATGAAAACATATAAAAATAGACTAAAACGTATAAAAACGGTTAAAAATGTATGACAACTTAATAAAAACGGACGAAAACGTATAAAATCGGATAAAAATGAACGAAAATGGAAAAAAAACATATAAAAACGGACGAAAACAGATAAAAAAGTTTGACAACTTAAGAAAAACAGATAAAAACGTACAAAAAACGGATGAATACATATAAAATTGAGTTTGTTAACAAGTGGATTGGAATTGCCATCTTTAGGTGTTCCGTACAATTTTATTTGACATTGTCTACGAGGGTAAACGAACAACTAAAGCCTGGGTTTTGTTGAACTACGATGGATCAGAGAAGAAAAAAGCCAACTGGCACTTTATTGGGTGTATATGGCTAAATCTTACATCAGAGAGTTATTATTCCATTGGAAGCATCAAGTGAGTTTAGTTACTCTTGTTTACCATCTAATAAGAACATCTTGATTTAATTAATGTAGACAATAACATGATGTCACTGTCCATGATTCATCATATTGTGCAACTTTTGTTATTGTTTGGTCATTATTAAGGTTATTATAAGCATTGTGAATTTGTGGAAGGTTGCTACTTGCTATGAGATCTACTAATGATTTTACACATTAAAGCCAGTAGTTGTCTCTATTTGGTTCGCCCATATCCATCATCGATGGATCATATCGGTTCGATATCCATTGAATCAGTTAATATGATCATTGCCTACCCTAACTATAATGGACAAATGAGTTGTGTAAATCTGAGTATTTTCTTCAACAGAAGCTACAAAATTAGTTACAATTGTTGCAATCAAATGGTGTATTGTGTGTTTTTAAAGCATATACACTTAAGATTTCAAGTTCTTTAAAAGGTATTTTCACTTTTGATTTTGGTCTAAGGTTAATAATTTGTTTCTTCAATATTTTTTTTCAAAGATGGTTTACTTAAATTATCTAACCCATATTATCATATGGTTATCTTAACTTAAATATCCACAAGTTTTTATTCCTACGGCCTCTAGTGCTTCAAAGTAGACTTTTTCACACCTTCCGGATCATTATATTCTTAATGATGTTTCCAGCAACTTTGTCCTTGTTTTGTCAAGTTTGTCTGACACTAAAATCCTTGGCAAAGATCGTTTTCTCGTTAAATCATTTGCTTTTCACATTTTTATGTTTAAAACTCAGTACTGCTTAGCAAGACATAATTATAGCTTCAATATGTATCCAACTATGTCAAACACTTTCACTATTATACGTGTTTAATTTATGTGCGTATGTGTGCGTGCATTATGATTCTAGTGAAACCAAGACTCACGTCATTTATCCATGTTAAAACTTGACCGGTTCTAACATAATCCAAACTAACCCCTTCACGACTCAACCCATTCGCATAGTGATTTACATTCGGTAAATGCTATATTTTTAATGTCAAAAATTCTCAGTAGAGTTTAGACTAACAGATTCCTATATCGTGAATTATTAGATATATAAAATGGTTAAGTAAGTTGGAAAAACACTATATTTTAGGCCCTCAACCCCCTTAAATCAAGCATGAGAGATGACATGACATCCCCGTTTTGGAGATTTTGGATAATTGGCAAAAACAGACTAACGCATAGAACTACTCCCGTAAGTTTTATGTTTGAAATTTTATGATGAATGTGGACTTTACTGTAATTAGAAAGTACACAGAAAAAGCTTAATCTAGTGAAGGTAAATGGAAATTGGATGAAAGTGAACAACAAAATGTATGAAAGTGATGACATCTTATTACAACTACGGAGTCTCATGAAAGTTTTGCATAAATTAAAATAGGTATTCGAAAGCTTAGCTAAGATCAAAGGATCAGCAATCTTCACATTTATAGTTCTCTAGTTTCATAGTCTGTTCAACTGTCATATCTATGCAACCAGGGTGATACCTGCAAATACACAAAAGAATTATATAAACCAACCAAACTGAATATTGCATTCTCAAGTTATACCATCATATGGCATAAGAAAGAAACAAAAGATGGGGATGAAAACACCTCTCTAAATTAATATACCAATCATCTATTATCCTAATTATAGTGTTCAATAATTTGCTTACTAAGCGGTTGCTGCAAAATATATCATACATTATAAATGTTCAACATTTAAGCACCGCACACCTAAAGAATATCCAGTCTATACAAAAAATACCTATTTTCTCTTAAATAGGCATTATCGAGGAAAAAACCTTCCATAATGAATAGACACGTACATCTTCATCTTAATACTGTATTAAAATGAGGTTGCCAGGTGTCATAAATCAAACCTTCCTGCTAACTTATCTTCCTATTGTTGAGTTGTGCATTTATTTGGGTTCGATTGTTGAGTTGTGCATTTATTTTTAATACATTCCTGCTAACTTATCTTCCTTTTGTGCTTTTTAAACATGATTTTGAACTTTCTGTAGCTGCGTGCATTTAACTTATTTAAATGTAGTTTTGGACATTTGACGTCTTTTGACTGCTAGGGAGACTGCGCTCTCAAAGAGGAAAACAACCAACTTAGAAACGCATTTGTAGCTCGACAAAATACTAATGGTTATTGTACTTAAATATAATGTCGCTGCTGCTAGATCTGTGTATATTTTCTCGTCAATGATCGATTTGCTTATTAAATGATTGGCTCCTAAATGGTAGATTGAGGTTGTAGTTTAAATATTGAGTTTGTGAGTTTTGGAAATGTTGGCTTGAAATAAAATGTCGCCAGGTGTTTTCTGTTTTAATAGTTTTTTTGGTTGTGAATTTTTATTTTTATTTTATTTTTATTTTTCTTCTGGATTTGAATTAGATTTTCAGTGACCTTTTTTTTTTCTTTTTTTTTTTTTTTTAAAGTAAAGTTTGATATGATTCATTATGAACATAATGTATGTATTATTATTGTGTGTATAAAATGTGGATTAGAGTTAATGTATGTATAAGGCCACCTTATCCATATACAAAGGTTTAGGAGTGTAAATTTGGGTTAGAGTCAGTTTTGCAATTTGTAAATTTGGGAAGTATGAGTGGCTTAGCTTAAGTTGTTTCAATTATAGAATGCTAATAGTAATACATTATTGCTCTATTGATGTATAATGTGTCTCATATTATCTCCAACAATATATTCGTACCACCTTTGATTCATCAAGTCAGTTTGAGTTAGATTCTAAAGAGTCACAATATGTATGTTGTAGTCGTGACATTTTTCGTAGGTTGCTTTTGGGATATAGTGATATAGATAACAAAATGTGTATATATCTCTACAAATTTATGTATTTCAGGTTCCTTAACATAGTAAAAAAGAGCTGCAGGAACAATGACCCTCGGTTTGATCTTTCATGTACTCTCTTCTTTCTGGATTTTCCACAAGATAAGCTCCCAAGCGGATCAAAAGAGTGTCAAGTCTAAATGAAAGTTTATTTTTTTTGCTATTTGTGATAAAAGATTAGTCATGTAATATCGAATGTACAAAGTTCTATTATTACTACTTTATTAGTATGTAACCTAATGCTTACACATGCAAATGATAGGTTACCGTAAATGATGTATATATGTTGTTTGTTTTTCAAGTACTTGAATTATATTTAAATGTGTATAAAGAAGCCGGTCCCGTTGCACCGCACGGGCCGGGTAAATGCTTGCTAATCATAAAGCCAAAACTATTTGGTGTCATACAGATCATTAAATCACTGTAATATAGAAACTAATAATGTAATAACCAGTTTGAAAATGTAGTAATTCCAAACTAATTGTATCTGCGAAAATGGGACAAGGATTTCCATGTATGTATACTGCCTATAGTAAATCACAATAGCATTCGAATTCTATTGTAGTACCATATTTTCTTTGAATGATGACTGGATCTATAGAAATCAAGCATGTATTGTTCTTGGTCTGTGTTTTCTTTACATAAGGTGCGATTAGAGAGATTAACTCAGAAGTATAGTGAATCTATGTGTCTTTAGCTATCTTCTATAGCTGTATCATGTGATTAACATGATTCTTATTTCATTAGTGTGTATGTCACCTTTCAGATGCTTATATTACAAGTTTACTATGCAGGTTCTTCTCCTTTCCAAAAAATAAAATAAAATAAAATAAATGTTCCTCTCTTGTATACAATGACTAGAGTGCTTGATATTATGGAGGTACGATCTGTTATGAAAATGGTATACTAAAGCAAGAGGATGAAAGCTAATAGTGTCTTTGAGGGTAAATATTATATGATTACCATGAGAAAGATAACTTACGTAATAATGTTAATTAAGGGTAGACAAAAATCTAGTTTGGGTGCGTATATGTACATGACCTACTGTTTAGCATGCGTTTTCCGCTAATGGAACACTATAATGTATGATAGCCTGTGCATATGAAATCATAAAAGAACCAAAATTACATATAGATATGTTGTTAGATTTGTGATTTCTTACTATTACGTACTTTGTAATATCTTCTAATGCATATGAAACTTGGTAATTAAGCATTTTACTGATATATCGGACGGGTCTATATTTTAGTTTGGTATGAAAGTGAAAATATGAACAAGCTATCAACCATGTTATTAAAACCTTTGGAAGCTTATATTTATCAATCATAACTTCCATGTAGTTAACAGCTTATTAATTCATGCAAGTATGCAACAAGCTTAGACCGTTTTACCAATATTTGAAATAAATTTAAAGCACTATTTATTATCTAATTTGCAACTACTAACTTAATGATAGTTTAATTTTTTTACATTTAACGCAACAGCTTGCATACCTTGGAAAGAAATCGTAAACAGTAAACAAAAGAAATGACTACATGTGCTAGTAAAGTTGTGCAAAGTCATTGATAATTACACAATAAACCCTAAAAAGCATTTTTCAATGCATGTTGCATTAAAAATAAATAAATAAATAAATAAAAGAAACAGAATATATATAACAAGAAAGAAACATAACATACCATTCGTTGCAATCTTCACACTGTACCATCAAGGCATCAGGGTTACTTGGCATCTCGCATTTGCAATGCCTTCAAAAGGGAATATAAACATGAAAAAAGTAATCGGAAGTATCAAAGCAAAAGTTATTTAATCTATCAACAAAGATAAAGGATGGAAAACATACACCATCATTAATAAATTACTAAAGAGTCCAACGGCATGCTCGTACTCACAACGACAAAAGTAATCCTCTGGCCCGACATCCTCAAGATTGACGTAATACTTGTAGGTATGAACAATACACTTGTCATCAATTGTATCAGCACTCTCAGTAGCAATGTGGTCTGACAAGAATAATTCCTTTATTCCATGAAACATTAATCTCCCAGTACTTGTATCCTCTGGATGATAAAATCATCTAACTATAACCCTCACATTCCCAACGGCATCAACAACAAATCTCTGAACACGAGCCACATATGGGGCTTTCTCGTTCCCTAAAGGTCTTATTATCACCGATTTCCCAACTTCAAAACCATATGAAAACAATGAAATCAGAATCTCAAAGAAAAAAGTGCACATTACTTAAATCTATGGATATGCAATAAAAAACGATCATGAATTCACTACTAACTACACTACATGCCTCACCTGTACATGAAGAATGGTAAATATTTAGCCTATAAAAAATTGTAGTAGATCGATGATTTATACAAAACAACTTAGGGTTTGTTGTTGTTTGAGATATAAACAGAAATAAGAAAATGTGTAATTATTAAAAAATATTAGGTTGTTTGTTTAGTAAAACAGTGTACGGGTAAATTTTCGTAAACAGATCTAGTCTCAAACGGACAAGTACATGAAGCCATAAACAAAGTTTTTTAGGTTCCAAAACATGCAAAAGAAGTACTATAGATGTATGCATCTAAAACCAAACACAGATATAACAAAATTAAATACTAGATATAAAAATTCTGAAATTGAATGGTAATATCATACGTCTCATGACTTTATTGGTTCCTCTGATGGTGTAAGAGTCCAGGTAACGTTTTTGTGACACAAGATATGAGAGAGAGCGAGAGTTGGTTTCCGCTATAGCTCCAACTGAATTAGCCAATTCCATTTTAGGGTTTCTGTTTTAATTGAAAGAGTGAAATAGTAGGTGCAGTGTGACAGGGAATGGGAATTTTACTAATCCCTAAACCAAACCAGACACGCGTTTAGTTAAATGTTTCATGTTTTTATTTTTAAATGTCAAAAAATAAATATCTATTTTGCATTTTTAACTAATGAAAAAAAAGTAGTTTAGTCGGTAGCTAGTGATGATATTTGATTGGTAGAAAGTGTTAATTAGTGAGATTTTTCAAAACTTTAAACATTTAGAAAGTAGACATTTATTTTGTGACGGGGAATATTTGTTTAAAGTAAAAATAAGAGGTTTTCAAATTTACGGTCTGCCAGAAATGTTTGGCTTTCACCGTTCCATTATCAAAATTCAAACATTTTACATCTTTAGAGATTAGTAATACATTTTCTTCCCATTATTTGATAATGTGGGCCTCACATGAAAGTTTTTTTTTTTTTTTTTTTTTTTTTTTTTTTTTTTTTTTTTTTTTAATTTGTTTATTTTTTATCTTTTATTTATTTATTTATTTTGGCAGAAGTTTAAAGGATCTAACACATATGGAAATGACATTAAATGGAGCAAAATGTGCACAAGGACGAAGTGGAAAAAACCTGAGTAAAAAAATCAACATTTATGCGACACATGTAGAAGTTATTGTAGTAATTTTACCATAGTTTCTTAGACATACTCCTTTTTGGTGATTAAAAGGCCACGTAAATAGAAAAGTACAATCTACAAGCTTCATGTTCGGCTTGAAATTATGATGGACCACCCCAAAAATTGCTTGGATGCCCCATTGGAAAAAAAAAGGATGGCACCTAAAGATTTTGTTATGGCTCACATTCAAGCAACTTGGGCAATCTGAGAGCCAAATGTGTCAGAAGTAGGAAGAGTGGGACATCTCATTTGAGCAACTTTTGACACAAAAAAAAAAAAAAAAAAAAAAAAAAAAAAAAAACCCTTTCAAGAACACTACGGGTGCCATCCGACCAACTTTTGGTTAATTGATTTCCAATGTTATGAATTACCTACTTATCCGTGATGTATGCAGCTGAGGCATCTTAACATACCGTACCGGTAGACTTGAACCTTGTTCCTACATGACCCGATCAATTTGATCGGGCACTCGCCATCTATTTTCATTGTTCAACTCTTTAACAACATGAAAAAACCATTGTTCAACTCTTTGACAACATGATAAACCAAAAGCTCTGCCCTCCCTCTCTATCTATCCAAGGGATGCCCTAATTGTATCGTCACTCTACCACGCCTCCAAACATATTCCCACATCATCTTTTCCAGACAGTCAAATATTTCCAGGCCCTAAAACATCAAAACAAAGGGTCATACATTGCCCTGTTAACAAGATCGAACAAGGATTGATTTCATCACCAAAGTTCATCACCAACACACTTATTCCCAGGCATACATATGCACACCAAAGGTTTTTTTTTGTTTTTGTTTTGTTTTGTTTTTTTTTTTTTTAATCTTCAAGTGACTAAAGGGAAGTCCATAAAATCAAGCAAGTGATTAAAAAGTTATCAAAGTGAAGAACGAAGGTGAAATTATCAACTACTTCTTCCGACTTTAGTTTTCATGCTATTTTTCGTTATGTTAAATCCCGAAGATTAAAGTCATGTCTTTGAGACCTATAATGGGCTAATTTCATTCTCACTTTCTTCGGATAGTGTGACATATGGTTAAGAGTGTTTGTTACTAGGTTTATTTCAAAAGGCCAACATTTATGTGGCGTATGTTAAAGTTTTAGTAATTTGGCCATAACTTCTTCCTACATACTCATGTTTAGGCAATTCAAAAGGCCACATAAATAGGAAAAGAAACTATGCAACTTTTGTGTTTTGATCTAGGTAGTCCCCCCCCCCCCCCCTTCTCAAACATAGTGAAACTAAATTGCAGAGCTTCTTTTAATGCGAAGAAATGTTGCTTCAGGTATTGTCGCTCGTAACTCAATTGGGTGATTGCTTACTTTTTTTGGCAATTAATGGTGATGTGAATGTGCTCTTGGTGCTGAACTTCAAGCCATCCCAGTAGCGTGTGTTTTTACTGCAAATAATGCTGGTTTAACGCGATAACTATTTTCCTGTCGAAATTACCTTTATTTTACGATGAGTGATATTGTTTAGTGTTTTTTAGCTTCGGCTAAGTTGGAAAAAAAAATTGTACTCGAAATTGTGATGCACCGGCCCTAAACTTACTTGGATGCCACATTGGGTGAAAAATGGATGACGCCTATGAATTTTTTCACGGCTCGCATTTAAGAAACTTTGGTAATATGAGAACAAAATGTGCGGCCCTAAGGTCGTGTGGGACCAAATTTGGGCCACTTTTGACCAAAAAACCCTAAAACATCACTAAAGGACACCGCGCATACAGCTTTGCATTAGCTCGAATCCAAATAACTATTGGTTAATTACTTTGAGAGCTTATAAATACCTAGTTATCAAGCCCTAATTGTATCGCCACTTTACCAAAAAATGGAAATTCCTTAAATTCTCTGCCAACTTCATTCCTCCTAACTTCTATTAGCATCTACGTATTTCATTTAACTGAATTTCTCTCTACCAAACGTGACTTGAGATGAAATGACATACTAGAGATTTTTGCTAATTTGACATGGCAAAAACAAACTCATGCATAGAACGCATAAAAGTACTCCAGTAAGTTTTATGTTCGAAATCTTATGATGAAATGTGGACTTTATAGTAATTAATAGGAAACAGAAAAAGCTTAGATCTAGTGAATGTAAATAGCAATTGAATGAAACCAACAACAACATAGTGCATGAAACTGATGATATCTTATTTAGAAATACAAATCTCATGAAAGTTTTACATAAAATAAAATAGGTATTCTAAAGCTTAACTAACATTTACTCAACCACAAGAAATGATATAGGCCAACCAAAGCAGATGCAGAACTTTTGTTGCGAGGTCTCTTACCATCAAAGGATCAGCAATCGTCACATGTAAATTTCTCTAATTGCTTAGCCTGCTCAATAGTCATATTTAGGCAAATAGAGTGATACCTGCAAATACACGAAAGAATGATATAAACCAACGAAACTGAACATTGCATCCTCAAATTATACTATCAAATGACATAATAAAGAACCAAGAGCATGGGGGCTGAAACAGCTTTCTAAATCAACAAGCCAATTATCTATTATCCTAATTCTAGTGTGCAACAATTTTTATATTAAGCAATTGGTGCAAAATTTTATTAGACAATAAATATGACCTAAACGGGCTTGGGCCATATTTATTATATAATAAATTGATCCTACATTATAAATGTTCATCAAGCACCTCACACCTAAAGAGGATCCAGTCTCTAAGGTTTAGAATCCAAGAAAAGAGCTCATATTTCATCAAATCTCATTAGAGGGGGTAATTTGTGAGAGGACTCATATTGAGTTTTAAAAAGAAAAAATTAAGCTTTTGATGGATAATTAGTGAATAGACAAAATTTTGAGTGCGTTGGACATGACCCCCTAGCAACCAAGTGCCTTTGTCCCTAAAGATAACGAATTATAAATATTTCAGAAATAAATAAATAAATAGATAAAAACTAAATAGTGTTTACCTTAAAATGATTACTGGATCTACAAAAATCAAACATGTACTATTCTTGGTCTGTGTCTACTTTACATATGGTGCAATTAGAGATATTACTTTAGTGTAACACCCCCATTTTTCACTGATCGCAACGGATTAAGTGTTTGGGGTATTACTTCATAGAATCACAGTTACAGTAATAGAAAACGACTCGAAAAGAGACATTTTTAGAATCCAGAAGTACATGCAATAATCGTTTGAGGAGTCAGGGCACTTTAATTCGTAAACCCAGCAAACTCGTCAAAATGAAACATCCACATGGTACTCCTCGCATGAAGCTCCCTACTATTGCGTTATGCTTCTAACTTTAATTAGGTTTTATATTTATATATATTTTCACTTTATACCCTTATAGTTTATATATTTACACTTTCTACCCTAAACTTATAATACTTATATTATTTATACTTATAACTATTTATACTTGACACAATTAGTCCCTAGACTTCTATATTTTTAGAAAATGACATAATTAACCCTTGGACTCATAAGTTTTCTATATATACCATTTAGACCCTTAACTTTATAATATTTGCATAACTAGTCCTTTTTAGTTTATAACTTATTTTAGTTTCTATCCTAAGGTTTTATTACATTTCAAAATGAGTCCTTACACTTATAACTTCTAGGAAATGTCAAAAACAGTCTCTAGACTTTATAGTTTCAGGAATTTACGATACATACCCTTATGCATGTAAAGTTTTGCAAAACTAGTCTAAAATGCATGTAAACTATATTTTTATGTAACAACTAAGTTTCCTAGCTTATGTTTAACTAATATTAACTTATTTAAGTTATTTAAACTAGCTTAGGGCTTATGAAAAGGGCTTATAGCATGTATTTAGGGTTTAGTATATAATTAGGGTTTTAAAAAGAAAACTAGTAAATGAAATGGTTCAAGGCTTAGACAAGGGTTCCTAGGGAATCTAAGGCATCCTAATACTATCCTAAGACTAAACTAAAGCTAAAGAAACTAGATTATAAAGCTTACGTAACTAGGAAAGGTTAACGAGGGTTTTAAGGTTTCTAAGGGATCTCTCGGCCAAAACCACAACTCGACACTACCCAAGCTTCTATACTCGACTTCTAGGGACTTAGTACTACTTAATGTGTGTGAGGTAAAGAGGAGAAAAGGTGTGAGGAAGAATGGAGGAAGGAGGGGGTATTTATATTGTGCGTAGAGGCGGTAAGGGTGAAAATGGGTGTATAGGTGTCGAGGAGGGGGGTTGAGTAAGCAAGGCTAGATGGGGGGTTGTGGCAGGTCTAGAGGTGACAAGAAAGAGCTAGGAGGTAGCTAGGGGGCTGGTGAAGGCCGGTTGTGGTAGTGGAAGGCCGAGGGAGGCGGTTTGGGCAAGGTGATGACAAGTAGGTGATGCACCCACTTGTGTGGGTACTTGTGAGGTGCTAGGGTTCTAGCTTAGTTAGGGAGAGGTGCTAGGGTGCTAGTTTGAGGTGCTTATGTTTAGGTTTTACTAGTTTAGGTTAAATTTAGACCTAGTTTTACTTAGTGAGAGTTTAGGGTTTTACCTAAGGTTTAGTGCCTAGGTTGGTTCCTAAGAGTGTTTAGTGACTAATCCTAAGTCCTAAGGGGCTTACACTAAGTGATGGTAGTTTATGGGAAAGGTTTGACCTAGTTTTGTGACCTAAATGACCTAATTATGTTTAGTGGGAAATTAGGGTTTATCTTATGGTTTAGTGCCTAGATTAGTGTCTTATGAGTGCCTAATGACTAATCCTAGGTCCTAAGAGGCTTATACTAAGTGTTGGTAACCTATGGTGAAGTTTTGGGATAGTTTAGACCTAATTCTAGGAAGTTATGACCTAGTTATGGTTTTGTGCTTAAGGGACTTGTACCTAAGTTTTAATGGGTTGTACTAGTGACTAATGATCCTAAGGTATCCTAATGTTTCTAAGGTAACTCATACATAAGCCTTGGACACTTTCAAACTAGTTTAGTTAAGCATATAGGGTTTAGTAAGCACATAGACCTAATTAGGGTTTAATTAAAGTTTATTAGGGTTTTGTGATATACTTAGTGTGTTAGATTGGTAGATTACTTATTATGGTGTTGTTGTGATCTTATGCTTGACATACCAGGGGTTTATAGGATGTGAGTGTTGAGTTATTTGGCTTGTGTAGATACGGGAGCAGGTCTAGAGAGTCATGCAAGTAATGAATGCATATAAAAAGCAAAAAATTTACCTGTGAAATACGTACTATAGGTATTTGTAATGGTAATGATAGAAATGAGATTTTGTGGGTTGTTACATTCAGAATTATAGTGAACCGAAGGGTGCGTTTAGTTGAAGAAAAAATTCTTATTTTCTATCTCTAGTTTTGTAAAAATTTGGAAGGGAAATTTATCTCCACAAAACACTTGAAAATCTAGAAAACGTGTTTAGTTGATGTTTGTATTTTTTATGTTGAAGAAAGAGAACGAGGGTTCTAGGTTACAAAGGAAAACAATTAAAATTTGTTTTGTGGTTTTCCTTGTTAAGTTAGGAAATAGGGGATTTTGTGTTTTGCAAAACATTTTGTTGGACAACGTTGATTTGAACGTGATTTTTGTTTTCCTAGTTTTCCACAAAATATTTTGTAGAACACAAGGGCGTTTTCCCCCATCTAAACGCACCCTAAGTGTCTTTAACTATAGCTGTATCATGTGACTCTTATTTCGTTAGTGTATGTCACCTTTCATATGCTCATATCACAAATTTAATATGCAGGTTCTTCTCCTTTCCAGAACAAAAAAGGTTCCTCTCTTGTATACAGTGACTAGGGTACTTGATGTTATGGAGGTATGATTTTTTAAGAAAATGGTATACCAAAGCAAGAGGATGAAAGCCAACAGCTTTCAGTGAAAATATTATATAACATGAGAAAAAATAACTTCCATAATGTTCAATGATAGAAAAAAAAATCTGCGGTTTGTGTACATGACTACTGTTTAGCTTGCGTTTTCTGTTGGTGGAACTCTAAAATGTAGGCAATATATGAAATTACAAGGACCAAATTCATATCAAGATCCATTATATTTTAATAATTACATACTATTACCTATTTTGAGCATCTTTTGATACAGATACAACTTGGTAATTGAGCACTTCATAAAGACATGTAGGGTAGCCCCGTACATCAGACGGGTCTATAATTTGGTTTGGTATGAGAGTAAGAATATGAAAAAGCTATCAACCATGTCATTAAAACCTTTTAAGAGCTTATTTTATCAATCCAAACTTCCATGTAGTTAACAGCTTATTCATGCAACAAGCTTACACCATTTTACCCATATTTGTAATATTCTTTTAACCATTTAATAGATAACGCGATTTCTTATCGAATTTTTTACTAGTTACCATTTAATGGTATTGATAATATATTTTTACATATAATGCAATAGCTTGCAGACATTGGTAAAACGGAGTAAATGGTACAAAATAAATGATAGGATGAACTAGTAAAATGGTGCAAGTTCATTGATGACTACACAATAAACCCCGAAATGCATTTTTCATGGCAGGTTGCATTTTACGAAGAAAAAAAAATAAAAAATAAAAATAAAATAATAAAAAATAAAATAAAATTATAATATATATATATATATATATATATATATATATATATATATATATATATATATATATATATATATATATATATATATATATATATATATATATATATGACAAGAAAGAAACATAACATACCAATCTTTGCAAGCTTCACACTTTACCATCAAGACATCAGGGTTACTTGGCATCTCGCATTTGCAATACCTTAAAAAGAGAA
Organism: Artemisia argyi; assembly: GCA_030686995.1. Classification (NCBI taxonomy): domain Eukaryota; kingdom Viridiplantae; phylum Streptophyta; class Magnoliopsida; order Asterales; family Asteraceae; genus Artemisia; species Artemisia argyi. The sequence continues at coordinate 120,826,036 of CM060683.1, read as the reverse complement.
TCATGAAACAAGAATTGGAAGTCTTAGAGCAGAAATGATTTATGCTAATCAACAAAGGTAAAGAATGGAAAACATACACCAAAACAAAGTCCGGTGTGAAGCATCCATTGGCATGCTTGTACTCAAAACGACAAAAGTAATCTTCTGGCCTGACATCCTCAAACTGGTGTATCTCTTGTAGCTATGAACAATACACTTATCTAAAATTGTATCAGCACTCTGAGTATCAACGTCATCTGACAAGAATAATTCCTTTCTTCCATGAAACGGTTTTCTCCCTGCAATTGTTTCCTCTGGACGATAGTACCATATAACTCTAGCCTTCACGTTTCCCTCGGCATCACTCTCAAATCTCTGAACACGAGCCACATATGGGGCTTGACTTTTTCCTGAAGGTCTCGTCTCATCAACACTGTTTCCCCAGCTAGAAAACCATGTGAAAACAATGAACTCAGAATCTCAAAGAAAAAAAGTACATAAATTAAAGTATAGGCAAGAAAAAAAAAACAATGATGAACAATACTAACTACACTACATGCCTCACACGTGCATCAAGGATTACGTATATTTTGCATTTATGAAATTGTAGTAGATTGAGGATTTATGGCGTATTGCTTTACACAAAAACACATGTGTAAAAGATTTGTTGTTGTTAGATGTAGAAACAGAAATAAGAAAATGTCTAATTATTTGAACCCGACGGGTCAAGGTGAGCCGGGTCAACCCGGTTTGGCTGAAACTCGGAGGTTCAATCCAGGCTATAGAAGCTCAAAATACTGGCTCCCTCCAGCCCAATAACCCGGTGGTTCAATCGGTCAAGTCAAACCGGTTTTTAAAACATTGTTTCAACCAATCAAAATGCTTTTCAAAGGTCAACATAACATGACATATCATTGGTTTACACTTTTCTTAATTTATTTCATAAACAACGCACATGTAAGTGGATTTATAATTTGGGAGGAAGGAGTACAACAGTCAATTTCGTAAACGGACAAGTAAATGAAAACATAAACAAAGTATTAAGGTTTCAAAACTTGCAAAAAGGAGTATAGCTATGTGCACCTAAAACCAAGCACAAGTAGATTATAGAGTTCCTAACATATATAATAAATAAATAAATAAATAAAAACTGAAATATAAGGGTAAAAAAAATCATACATCTGATGACTTTATTGGTGCCTTTGATGGTGTAAAATTCCAGCTTACATTTTTTTGCCACAGGATGAGAGAGAGCGAGATTTGGTTTTCACCATATAGAGTTTGACCGAATTAGCCAATATATTTCTTTTAAGGGTTTTTGGTTTAAACGAAATAGTGAAATCGTTAGTGTAGTTGGACAGGGAATGGGAATTTTATGAATTCGTTAAACATGACACACAGTGTTTCATTTATACATTGGGTTTAGTTATAATATGCTAGAACCAAAAATTTGTTACAAAAGAATATTACCAAAATGACATGACATCTAGTTTGTGGCAACTTTTTTTTAATCGTCTCTCTAATATACATCCACATATAAATATGCATGTTACTTTGTGGATGTTCTTTTGTATAATTTTGTGTTTCTAGCATCCCTCATTATTTATTTAGAGATAACTAGTTGTCACAAACAAAACATTAGATATTTAACCTTTTAAGAATATTTATTGTTTGTAGTTTATGACCGAGATGATCTTGCTATATATACCCCATAGAGAAGCACTGAATAAATTAATTCAAGTGAAATTTTCAAAAAAAATGTCATCACACACTTTAAGATGATAGTTGGAAGTTTGGAACCCATCGATTGTCTTTTTTCTTCTCCGACCCTGATTCCACATAACACAGGATTTAGCTGTACGTGACTCGTAGCAAATGACGAGTAAAACATAACAGAACGCCTGCAGATGGGAATCAACCTGCCTATGTTGGTTGTGTTTCATCTTGAACGGCCCATGAAAATGAATTATTCAAAGGAGAGCAAGTCAAATGTGTTTAGAGTTCGTCCAAATATTATATATATGATGCACACAACCTTGTAAATCAATTTTACTCAAAGATTTAAAAGTCATTATTAAGAAAGTATTTTTCCAATTACTAAATAATGCCTACAATGGATCAATAACTAATTTCAGCCAAAAACCCGTTACTCGTTTACCCCATCTTTTATCTAATTTAGTACTTTAGCATCAAGAGCTGGTTAATAAATTTATTCCTGTAGAAAGTACAAATAGCAAAACTACTGAATAATATGATGTTTCAAACATAAGCTGTTACGAAGATGAAGTCAGGATAAGTGAAACTTAAAAAGGCAAATCAATAGACAAAGGTTCGGCATGCTAGAATGACAAATGTGATTTGGAATATGTTATACCTCTCAATGGGATTAAAAGGATAGCACATATATTAAATTCCTCGAAGGGGACCAAGTATTTCTTGGACAACAGTAGCTTGAACATACTCCGTTGTATGCAAAATGTAGTTGAACAAAACTGAATCACACCAAAAAAGATTGGTAAAAAATCATCCCATTTTTTGATAACTTCATTAAAGAATGGAAAAAAGTGGAGGGTCAACAACCGAATATATCACATTGTGTGCAATGCTAGAAATTGAAACAATCCACCCAGCAGGGAGAGACGGTCAGAATGCATTCCAGTTAATATAAAAGAGGCTAAAAAGCACCATCACACTAAGAAGGCATTGCAATTGTGCAAAGGCATACTAAATTGAAGTTAACAAAGTTCATAAATGAACCGTTCGTAATCAAGTTTACTGGGGATTAAAATCTAAAGTTAAAATTGACTAAAGAGATGCAAAGACACAATTGGGCATAAATTCTTGAGTACTGATACTTTTGATCACTAGGGCACAAACACTAGTAAACAAACACAGTTTTCATCTTAATCAGGCAAGTGTAACACCCCCGTTTTTCACTGATCGCAGCGGATTAAGTGTTTGCGGTATTACTTCATAGAATCACAGTTACAGTAATAGAAAAACGACTCGAAAAGATACGTTTTTAGAACTTTAGTTATCATTCATTTAATTATCAGAGTTTTATTAGTAAAAGATAAAATTTTACTTTTGATGAGGTCCCAAAGTCTAGGTGTTAAGTTATGTTTGAATGATAACCGGTTTGAAAGTCCTCCGAGTTCAGTGCCTCCTTTTGCCATATCTCCGTAGAAGTGATATACCTAGAATACATGCTTAAAAGTCAACACTAGGTGTTGAGTGAGAGTCATAGGTTTAAGTGTTAGTGAATACAAGTTCCCTGGGTTCCGTTGTTACACCCATCTGAGAAAATGTTGTGTGTATGTGATAATTGTTATGCATGCACAATTATCAAGAGTGGGGAGTGTTGCACTAAGCTCATGAACCACACGTTAACAATCCGGGTCATGGGGGCTGCAGACCCGACCATGAGGGGATGGGAAGGATAACTTGCCAAAGTTAATCCTTCAGTGGGTTCAAATATAGTACTTATTGGTACCATCCAGAAAGATGTTAATACCAACGGGAGTTGTCAAACTCCAATAGATCTATCAACTATATTCGCGTTCACGTGGGTAAAATATCCCAAAATGATTAGATTCATGAATTTAGTTATGTAGTGGTGGCAGTTAGTTTACTCGTGCAAAAACCAAAGAAAAATACTTGTATTTGGTTTTTAAGTAAAGCAAGTAGCATGTATCCCCCTTACAGTGTTTGTAAAGCATTTAGTGTAAAAGTGTTATAACCAAGAAACATGTTTCGAAGGTCGAGGTTCATCAAAATATGTATAAACCATGGTTATTTCTTGAGAGAGAAAGGTGGAGAACTATGTATTAGAATGATAAATGAAGTGAAGCTTACACACACTTTCCCTCACCCCTCATGGAGAGTCATGAGGGGTATTTATAGGCTACTAACACTACATGTTTGCCTACTTGACAATAGCAGTCCTTGTAGTTTCTAATCTAGTCCAATTCACTTGTGTGACGTTATCTTTATAAAAAAGCGAGGCTAACAATCCTCCTCCAAGAAATCGTCACACGTGAATGGTTACAATGAGACCTATAAATACATAAACAATGTAAATTACAACAATAGTAAACTATGTTGACGTTGTTGAAGCGCAGAGTCTCTGTAGTCTAGATACTGAGGTAGACTTGAAGTTCTCTCTTCTGACGATCTCAGCGTATGATATTTGACACTGACGGCAAAGGTCTTTGTAGCTCTGAACTTCAACTGTAATGGTCTAGTTAGGTTATTACTCCCTCCTAACTAGTGAGCCTTTATTCTTTTTCATGCTCCCTCCTGAATCAACAACTCTCTTTTCATCACGCAGCGGATAAAGTAGATTCAAAAGTGTAGGAACATGGTTTTCGTTCGGGTATCAGCATAACTCACATAACATTGTATCCAAGTTGGTGATAAGCCCTTATGTACACACACTACTTCTCCATTCACGATGTTAAGCACAATTCTCTTAGTCAATCCAATCACTGAAGACAAAACACTACTTCTTTTGGCATGTTCTTCTCCCTCCTGATGGTTGCGAGGTATCAAAATCATCATAATGTTGTGCACATGCCATACAATCACCTTGAACTTGATGCAATTTAGAAGCCATAACAGCTTTTGAAGCATATTCTGTGAGTATATGTCGATAAGATATGACTCTCTTTTTGCTACAATCTCATCTCTTTTCTTCAACCTATAACCGACCTCTTCAAATTCCAACCAGCTAGTAAATGACCACTGTATGGAGACAACCCAATATAACCAATCTGAAAATGAAGTAAACATCCCTTATTTATGTGACTTAATCTTTTACGATGATGTGACTAAGAACCTATACTGAGCACTACAATGTAACTCCTTTAAGCATAGGTAGATCCATATACTCAAACGTGCAAACAATATATGAAATCTCTGCCTCTTGAACTATCCACAACTTCGTGCGACACTGAGTACTACAACGTAACTCCTTAAAGTGATAGCTATAACCCGTGAGTACTACAATGTAACTCCTTACAACGGGTATAACTAGATAATCCAAATCTTAATCACTATCTCTACCAGTGTTTGCCCAAACAAGTATCTCCGAAAGTCATGCATCCATCCACCCCTAGACTTTGAGATAAATAAGTACACATGCCCTTGAAATGAACTTTAAACCCAGATAAGCAATATCGTACAAAAACTCCGTAGTCACAAAAATCTGATACTAGCCATTGTCATTTGATTGTGATTCTTGATCAGGATCTTTTAAGCTATACGTGGTGTGTTTTTGGTGAAATATGAAATTCTATCTCGTTGATCCTAGTGATTTCGTATTTTCCCTCCAAAAATAGAATTATAAAATTTTCTCGCCCATAATTTGGAAATCACTATGAAATGCAATTCCAAGGTTACCAGAAAAATTTGAGTTTTGGCTTAAAAATTTGAATTTTGGCTTAAAAATTTGAATTTCTGTCCAAAATTTTCAACGTTATACCAAAATTTGAATTTTGCGTAAAAATTGAACGTTTAGTCTCCTCTAAAAAATAAATTTTACTCAAATTTTCCTGCTAAAAACTTGATAATGCCCCTAACTCGGTAAAACTTCCTTACTCGGTAACCTTTGCATACTCGATAACCTTGTCTAACTCGTTATTGCAGCTTACTCGGTATTATCTTGTAACTCGGTAAATGCAGAACCTAACTCGGTAAGTGCGTGCTAGATAAGAAACTCGGTATAGTTTTGATCTACTAACTCGATAACACACTCTGCTAACTCGATAAACTCTTAGTAACTCGATAACTTGGCTAACTTGATAAGGATCAACAAACTCGATAAGCATAAATGGATCAAGTATAGCTTGGCCAAAGTAGCAAACATGAAAAACCTTACTCGATAAACGATAAGGGATAAAGGCTAACTCGCCAAAAATTAAGCTTACTCGATAAAACGTTTTCCAAACTCGATAAAAACAGTACCAAACTCCATAAATCCTAAACTTGATAAAACTCTAACTCGGTAATACCTTCCTAACTCGATAAAGGCCAATCTAACTCGATAAACCGCCGATGAACAGTAACATATCCGAGATTTTCACCAAAAAAAAACACGATTTTTCACCCAAAAACACCACGATTCGCCCCCGGTTAGCTCTGATGCCACTTGTTATAACCAAGAAACACGTTTCGGAGGTCGAGGATGATCAAAATATGTATAAACCATGGTTATTTCTAGATAGAGAAAGGTGGAGAACTATGTGTTTTCTTAGAATGATACATGAAGTGAAGCTTACACACACTTTCCCTCACCCCTCATGGAGAGTCGTGAGGGGTATTTATAGGCTCCTAACACTACATGTTTGCCTACTTTACAATAGTAGTCCTTGTAGTTTCTAATCTAGTCCAATTCACTTGTGTGACGTTATCTTTATAAAATAAGCGAGGTTAAAAGAAAGTTTAAAAAAAGAGTATGAGGCTATAAACTCACCTGGGCTTAGGGAAATCTAATTGATGTAAAAAGTGACTCGGGAACTAGACTGCCTTACTCACGTATCCTGGTGTGTTGTGGGTTTGGATGTATGTCAAGCTTTAGTTATCTTTTTTAAGTTTCTTAAGTAGTCATTCTTAAGTTCGTTAATGTTTTAGATATAACATAACACCGTTCGGGCCATCACAATTCAGAAGCATAAGACTCCTCACATGAAGCTCCCTACTATTGTATTATGTTATCAACATACTACCTTTCGGGCCATTATAATTCAAAAGTTAATACTCCTCACGTGAAGCTCCTTATTATTTAGCTATGTTGTTATTAAGTTTAGTTATAACATAACACCGTTCGGGCCATCATAATCTAGAAGTACATGCAATAATCATTTTAGGAGCCAGGGCACTTAAATTCGTAAACCTAGCAAACTCGTTAAAACAAAATATCCACATGGAACTCCTCACATTAAGCTCCCTACTATTGTGTTATGCTTCTAACTTTAATTAAGTTTTATACTCCCTCCGTCCCATATTAATTGTCCACATTACTATATTTGGTTGTCCTACATTAAATGTCCACTTCCAAAAATAGTAAGTAAAAATAACCAAACTTCCAAATATACCCTTCAATAAATGACACAATACTATGCTACTAACTATTGAAAGAAAAACTATTGTAGTACAGTAATAAAGCACATTTGCCTACAAAAAATCCAACGCAAGAATCAAAAAGTGAAAATACAGTACAAGTTGCTTCCAATTTTTATGCCACTGAGAAGCTTTTTTTTAAAGATTTCATACATGAACTACAAAAGACTCATGCATGAATTACAAAAGACATTACATAGTGTATTTCCATAAGACTTTACAAAAGACTTCATGCATGAATTACAAAATACATTACATATTGTATTTCCACAAGACTTCATGCATGAACTACAAAAGACTTCATACATGAATTACAAAAGACATTACGTGTATTTCCTTAAGACTTCATGCATGAACTACAAAATGCAATGCATAGTGTTTTTCCATAACGTTTTTGCTACTGAGCTAAATATGCAACAACTTGGTTTAACAAACTTGCATCACAGTCAACTTGTAGTGGAAAATTTCCTTGACGTTCCAATCTAGCTTTACCGATATGTGGCATTTTATAATTGTTGCTACCACGAACCTCCATAATTTCTTTCATGCACGTTTGTAAAGTTAGAAACACGTTATTAAGTTCATGTGATGACATTCTCTTGAAAGATCTTTCAACCGCAGAAACTAATTCATCAATATTTCTCAAACCTCTTGCTCTTGAAATGATTGAATTGCACGAAAAAAACCAAGGTCTAACACATTTAAATCCGGACAATTTGGTGGTTGAAAGCGAAGTCGAATGTCAAAGCCATCTCGAGATGCTTCTTGGAGAAACTCGGCATCGTTAACATCAATATGAGGTTTCGCGTTATCTTGTTGAATAAAGATTGGACCCGTATGATCTTGTGGCCATTTAGCTCGAATAGCCGGTAAAACTTTGTAGAGTAACCACGACCTCGTTACATATTTAGTAACGGATAAAATAGGCTTCGTTTCCATTGCCCGCAACACGATTTTTACTTGAACGCTTGGCGGGTTCTAAGGTTGTAAAAGGGAATATACCAATCTTTTCGGAAAATATTTCATTTCCCGATATATCGAATCGGGGTCGTGCAATCGCGGCAAGAAACATTACTTTTTGTTGATATAAATAAATGACTAAAAACGTTATTCATATCTTTCGATATCTCTATGTTTTGATAATCACAAAACGAAAACTCATCAAATCAAAGATTATGACATAAACAAGTATTTAGTGGTAAATACTCATCTTTACCATTTAATCACTTAAGGTATGAATAAACAAAGTGTCTAATGTATTACAAGATCAAAGGAACATTTTTGTTAATCACTAGATATTTATAAAATGTCACAAAACATTTTATATCTTTTGTAAAACATTTTTGGAATTAAAAGAATATGTTTAATTCATTACAAATTTGTGAATTCAAATTTTTAACCAAAAATGGCAAATCTAATCCAGAAAAATTTCCCTTACAAAAGGACAAGAAAATACAATGTTCAGGAGGGCGGCCCCCTTAATTTTACTAGGCGGCCCCCTTAATCATTAAGGGGACCACCCCTAATTAAGGGGACCGGCACGCTCCAGAACAGTGTTTTCTAGCCCTTAAATATTGGATCATTTCACATATTTTTCTCACCTTTTTGCATTATAAACTTTCTGATCTAACCATCCTTCTCCATCCTCTAAAAATCCTTTGATCTTATATACTTTGATCTTTGTTTCAAAGTGATTCAAGCCTCAACACTCAAGTGCAAAGAGAAGAATACTTCTATTAGAAGTATTACAACTTAGTATCATCTTGCTATCTAAGTTGTTTGTTTGTTTCATCTTGTTGATCTTTCATATTTTGGTGAATAAGGTGTATGTATTAGTTAGCTAGATTTAGTTGTAGAATCTAGAATTGTTGTAAGTGTGAAGTGGAACTTGAAGTGAAGAAAGAGTGTTGGATAGTAGTGAAGATAAGAGAAGAGTTGCAATAGTGACTAGTAGTGAAGAAATTGAAGCTTCCAAGTGGAGAAGACTAGAAGACATTAGTAGATTAAAGTTGCGAAGACTCTAGTGGCTTGAAGGTGCAAAGATATTATTGGTTTGAAGTTGTGAAGACATTGGTGCTTTGAAGTTGTGAAGTTGCAAGACATTGAAGTCGTGAAGTATTTTGTGAAGGCGTAAAGATACTTGTAGTGTGAAGAAGTATTGAAGAAGTAAAAGGTGTGAAGAAGTTGTGGTGTGATATTTGGTGTGAGATTGGTTCTAGCTATGATTAGAACTCGACATTTTGCTTTGTGTCGTTAAATGGTGTAAGCTTTTGGTATGTACGGTTTTCTGCACCATAAGGGAGGTTCTTGACTTAGTGAAGAAAACTCTCGAGTTCGGTGCTCGGGGAGTGGAGTAGGGCAAGGAAGGTGTCCTTGTAGCCGAACCACAATAAATCTTTGTCTCTCGGTTTGATCTTTCCATCTCTCATTCTTTACTTGTTTACTTACTTGCTTCTCGTACATTATTATTATTGTGTGTTGTGCATATATTGATTTCACATAAAGATCAAACTAGGTTTCATTTAAAACCTTAATTATACATTAGTAAAATATAAGTATATACAATTATTAAAACACATATACATTTATAAATACTTACTTATAATTAAGTGAGATATATGAAATTATAATTTCTATTCAACACTTTAGATAAGTAGTATCTATGTGATATAGGTAAATTATTTTTATCTATACTTTAGCTTCAAAGGTTTTTACTATTACCATTAATTCTTTGAAAGCAAACTTTTATTAAACGAAAAAGACGCAAAACTATTCAACCCCCCCCCCCCCCCTTCTAGTTTTCCACAATTGGTCTCAAGAGCCACGTCTAGCAAGATTTTTAAAATAAATTGTATTTTAAAACTTGTAACGATCTATGGAATTTGAAAAATATTTAGAAGGGGAATTTACACAACAACCACCATTATTTGAAAATGATCATTTTCTTGAATGGAAAAACAAATTTGAAAATTATGTGAAATCAATAGATCTTGATCTTTGGCATATCATTTCAATTGGTGATCTTAAACCAACCAAAATGGATTTTGAAAATCAATATAAAAATCTTCAAACCAAAATTGATAAAAATACTAAAGCCAAATTACTTATTTTCAAAACTCTACCAAGAGTTAAATATGAAAGATTATTTCGTTGTAAAACGGCAAATGATATTTGGAAATGTCTTTTAAAGTTTCACCAAGAGAAATGTAAAATCAAAGATGATAAACTTGATATTGCACAAGAAATAGTTAATCTAGAATATTTAGTAAATAAATATTTAGTTGAAACAAACACATGTACTACTAGTTCAAATGTGATCATTGAAGGTATCTATAACGAAGAATACATGAGCCAAATCCGAAGAAAGAGCGTGAATAAATCATGGTGCAACAAGTGCAAAGAAGACGATGATAATACGGCTTATGAGAATATTCAAACAAATGTGAACACAAGTATTGATGGCAAGGACTACATGATTCTAGATCCAAGCGAAACTACAAACAAAACATGGAGCCACATGGACAATGGAATTGATCACCGTATAGCATGTGAAGAATGTACAACTACAAATAAGGTACAATCAAAAACCAAACATTTTTGCTATGATCAATTTATATTAGAATTTTCAAAAATGGAAAACGACTTCAAACATTTTTGCAACATTGACTCAAAAATTATTTTTAAAAACGAATCTTCAAAATCCGCTGAAAACAACTTTGAAAAAGAAATAATTTTAGAAGATAAAATGTCTAGACTCGAAAGTAATATTGATATTGATCTTGAATGTAAAAAATGTCAAGACTACAAACATGAAATTAAAATGGAAAATGAAAAAGCAAAAACATTGGCAAAATTCGAAAATAGTTCTAAATCTTTAAAATATCTTCTCAACATTCAAAAGTCATTTTATGATAAAACCGGCTTAGGATTTATTGTAAATAATCCTTCAACAAATGTATCAAAACAAATAAAATTTGTTAAACCTAGTGAATAAATTTAGAACTAATACTATTAACACTCATTATTTGTTACTCTAGTCAAGAAAGTCATTGTTTGTTAATTAAAACAAACTATTGATGAATTCTTGTACTTATCGACGACATCCTCACCATGTGCATTCAAATGCAATGGATGTTCTCATCTAACCAACTAGGACTCATGAGAATCTGGGTACCAAGCCTTTTTATCATGTTTAGGTAATTAACGAACGAAGAGTCTATTACGTGTTGATTTACTCATCTCGCTCTATTACCTTTGACGGCTATTGGTTTCTATCACGTTGTTTCACATTCTGCAGATGTTTCGCCTATGACGTCGTTGCGGGAATCTTCTTGTCTCGGCATTCTGTTTTTCACTCTTGGAGTATTGGTATCATGGTGTGTCCGTTACTATTTCAAGATGAAGCCTGTAAAGCACAATTTTTATTAGCCTTCACAACCCGTGATGATTGGTGTTATCGATTAAGCATCTCGGATCTAGCTCCCTTGATTTCTATTGCGTTGGAATGTTACTTGGCTACTTCGACATGTTTTGGACAAACTTTTAAGATTTCTTCCATTTCCCTCATGCCCACTCTTAAAGAAAAGCTGGACCTGAGATAAGTTTTCTTTTCATAAACTTCCAATATTACATTATATTTTAGAATGCTTTAATTAGTATGTGAATATGATTTAACTTATAAGTTGCCATGATTTTAGATCATTAATACTAATATATGCATATATGATATTAGCATTATTAATCTTCTTCTTGTTTAGTCTATTATCATTTTTCTTAATCCTCTATGACCTATAGTAGAATGCTTTCCACTTAAGCTATATGATCTTACTAGTTGCATAAATAGATGTATTATAATTGTGACTTGTTTGTAACTTGATATTATGATGTTTGTTGTGATATATATATATATATATATATATATATATATATATATATATATATATATATATATATATATATATATATATATATATATATATATGTCTATTTTGTTTTGTCTACATGACTATCTTGTTTCCATGAATAATTTACTTTGCTCCTTTCTATCTCATTGCATTTAGATCATAAATATCTACCATCTCTCTTTCATTTCTTTGGGTGTCATTAGAGATGATTATGTGTGACAATGGACTTAATTGATTCTCTTGAACATGATAAGCTTCCATTTCAAATCCTTCACTTGCAATTTCTTGTTATCATGATCAAAACATCATGTTTAAAACTTCTCTCTTTTTGAATGAAAATCTTTTAAATATCTATATTATCTTTCTTGAAACAATTTACTTAACTAATTTTTTTTTAACCTTATTTTAATAAAAAACAAGATTGAAATTTCTTTTTACATGTTATGAAACAAAATTCAATTTGTTTTATTGTAATGCACACTTGAATTTACTTTAAAACATTGTTGAATAAAACTAAAAACGTTTTGCTTAAAACACATTTGATTTTCTCACATGTGTCATACACTTCTATTGAAACACAATTTTATCAAATCATCTCATGAAAATCATGGCTTGCCCATATGGATCTTGTTTGTAACAAGTCTTGAAGTCCATATAATCATTTCCATATATTTGTTACTTGTTAACAATCACATATATGTTTGTCCTAAACTAAATGTTATCATCTTCATATAGTTACACATTTAACTTATTTGCCTTATTGCCTCCTTAATTGCATATCTTAATTGATAAATTAATAGATAGCATGATTATTAGAAATTAATTGCCTCATTTAATTATTCCTATATCACTCTCTACATTCATGAATATCATGCCCTATATTGCCTCAAAGAGTTGAACTTACTTGAATCCAAATCCAAAAACACAACCTTTTTGAAAATTTTCTGCCAAAAACCCATTTCTGGCATTCTGGGAATCACCAGATGGGCGGCCACCTTAATTATATAAGGCAGACCCCTTAATGATTAAGGGGACCGGCCCCTAATTAAAGGGACCGGCCATCTGATGGTCGGGGATACTGTTTTCTTTATCACTTTTTGACCCATTTTAACCTATACTTCCCAAAATTCACAAACATATTTTGTCCCATACTATCCCTCAAATTTTCCTTCCTAAACCACATTTCTCATACACTATAAATACCCTCTTCCCATCATTAATGCCATCACACCTAAACATGTCATCTCCCAACAACCAAAAACCAAAGATTTCAAGAACCGCAAGGATCTCCGTCAAACCCGTTTGGAGGAGGAAACTTGATTCTTGTCATAACTCAAGTGATGTTATTCCAAATCAACCAACAACTAAACCTCAAACCCACTCTAATGAGTCATCTCACAACCTATCTTCCACTCATACCCTCATTAATGCTTCTTCTTATGATGAGCATGCTCAATCCCAAAACAACAATCCCAACATCTCAATCAATACTTCACATGTTGCTCATTCAACAAAAACACCACTCACTCATGAAGAAACTCTTCCACCCTTTTCTTGTTTTCATGACTACCCAAGCTCAACCATGTCTCCACCACCAAGAGTACCACCGCCACATCCTACAACTTCACATGCCATTCCTATGTTGCATGTTCAAACCCTCACCCAAGACAACTATCATGCCCCACCACCAACACCTTCCTCCGAACACTTGAAGTTCGTTGAGGAACTAAAAGAGGCTCATGAGCTTAGTGCTCTTTTAGCATTACATCTTGCTCAACGCAATTTGGATCCACCACAATCAAGCTCACCATCATCACCACACAACATCAACCAAATTGAGAAGCATGTTAACAATTGTCCTTGTTGCATCGTCCTTCAACAACAAACCATCGCTTTGAATGAGCACTTCACTTGGATTGAGTATCTTCTTACAAGATCTCAACAATCACCATCACTTGAACAACATCAAAACCCTCAATCAACAAACCCTACCTCTAACCCACCACCTACAAGTTCCACATCTCCAAACTCACCAACATCCATACAACCAAAAGTTTATCTCCACTAAACCACCAAGCATTTTATATGCTTATGTTTCTCATTTTCAAATAAAACTCTTCAACCATTTTAGGATTCAAGAAATTTTGGTGACACTCCTTGTTAGCACAATAGGATGCTATACTTAGTCTTAGTATTCTATATTTATGGCTTTTGTAACAATGATTATGGGTTGACATGATCATTTTCTATCAATGAATGATTTAATATGTATTCCTTATTATCTTTTGCCATGATTATTAATTGTTGGTATTATGATATATGTGTTTGCTTGTGCCATGCTTGTGCTTCTAATATTTTTCTTGCAAGAATTCCAATTCTCGAACCCTTGATGCCCTCAAACGAGGGGGAGCATACATCAAGGGGGAGCTTCCTTTCTATTGGCTTAAACCTTTTTGATTTTACAAAAAGGGGGAGAAGTGAATATAAACTCACTAAATACTTATCTAAAAATTAATTTTTGGATTTAATGAGTTTAGGTTTTGTAATCATCAAAAAGGGGGAGATTGTTGATATAAATAAATGACTAAAAACGTTATTCATATCTTTCGATATCTCTATGTTTTGATAAACACAAAACAAAAACTAATCAAATCAAAGATTATGACATAATCAAGTATTTAGTGGTTAATACTCATCTTTACCATTTAATCACTTAAGGTATGAATAAACAAAGTGTCTAATGTATTACAATATCAAAGGAACATTTTTGTTAATAACTAGATATTTATAAAATGTCACAAAATATTTTATATCTTTTGTAAAACATTTTTGGAATTAAAAGAATATGTTTAATTCATTACAAATTTGTGAATTCAAATTTTCAACAAAAAATGGAAAATCTAATCCAGAAAAATTTCCCTCACAAAAGGACAAGAAAATACAACGTTCAGGAGGGCGGCCCCCTTAATTTTACTAGGCGGCCCCCTTAATCATTAAGGGGACCGCCCCCTAATTAAGGGGACCGGCACGCTCCAGAACAGTATTTTCTGGCCCTATAAATATTGGATCATTTCACATATTTTTCTCACCTTTTTCCACTATAAACTTTCTGATCTAACCATCCTTCTCCATCCTCTAAAAATCCTTTGATCTTATATACTTTGTTCTTTGTTTCAAAGTGATTCAAGCCTCAACACTCAAGTGCAAAGAGAAGAATACTTCTATTAGAAGTATTACAACTTAGTATCATCTTGCTATCTAAGTTGTTTGTTTGTTTCATCTTGTTGATCTTTCATATTTTGGTGAATAAGGTGTATGTATTAGTTAGCTAGATTTAGTTGTAGAATCTAGAATTGTTGTAAGTGTGAAGTGGAACTTGAAGTGAAGAATGAGTGTTGGATAGTAGTGAAGATAGGAGAAAAGTTGCAATAGTGACTAGTAGTGAAGAAATTGAAGCTTCCAAGTGGAGAAGACTAGAAGACATTAGTAGATTAAAGTGGTGAAGACTCTAGTGGCTTGAAGGTGCAAAGATATTATTGGTTTGAAGTTGTGAAGACATTGGTGCTTTGAAGTTGTGAAGTTGCAAGACATTGAAGTCGTGAAGTATTTTGTGAAGGCGTGAAGATACTTGTAGTGTGAAGAAGTATTAAAGAAGTAAAAGGTGTGAAGAAGTTGTGGTGTGATATTTGGTGTGAGATTGGTTCTAGCTACGATTAGAACTCGACATTTTGCTTTGTGTCGTTAATTGGTGTAAGCTTTTGGTGTGTACAGTTTTCTCCGCCATAAGGGAGGTTCTTGACTTAGTGAAGAAAACTCTCGAGTTCGGTGCTCGGGGAGTAGAGTAGGGCAAGGAAGGTGTCCTTGTAGCCGAACCACTATAAATCCTTTGTCTCTCGGTTTGATCTTTCCGTCTCTCATTCTTTACTGGTTTACTTACTTGCTTCTCGTACATTATTATTATTGTGTGTTGTGCATATATTGATTTTATATAAAGATCAAACTAGGTTCCATTTAAAACCTTAATTATACATTAGTAAAATATAAGTATATACAATTATTAAAACACATATACATTTATAAATACTTACTTATAATTAAGTGAGATATATAAAATTATAATTTCTATTCAACACTTTAGATAAGTAGTATCTATGTGATATAGGTAAATTATTTTGTATCTATACTTTAGCTTCAAAGGTTTTTACTATTACCATTAATTCTTTGAAAGCAAACTTTTATTAAACGAAAAAGACGCAAAACTATTCAACCCCCCCCCCCCCTTCTAGTTTTCCACACTTTTGTTATAAACTTTTTTGATTTACATGTTCTTAACGGCTCTTCTTCCTCGGGAAGATGGTAATATCGTTTTGTTGGTTTTGACATGTAAAACCATTTTTCATCAATGTGTATAACATTAAACATATCGGTAAATTTTGGAGTAGTACCTGATAAAGATGGAGTAAGCATAGATAAGGAAAATTTCAACCTTGCTATTTTATTCTCATTGGTAAGAGGCGGCTTGATAGCATTTGTATGTGGTCTAAGAGCACCTTCTTTAATTCTTCTATGCATGGTCGATTTTGAAACACCAACTAAGTTTGCAAGAGAGCTTATATTGGTTCGACGACACAATGAAGTTTCCGAAATATGTGAAAAATCTATTTGTACCCTTTTTGGTCCAACAAGCTTTGGCATCTTCGAAGACAAATCAACAGTTAACCCATTCAAAACTTGATGTTGGGCTTGATGCCATATGCGACTGATCCTTTTTTTAATATTCTATTCACACTCTCTTGCAACAACAAATGATAAATAGCTTGACGTTGGGAATCACTTAAGTTGGGTTTATAGCATGAGATTCTTAAGTCTTCCATTATCAAGAAGACAATAAAGAAGAACATTTAAATGAAAATATGAACATCTATTTTTAATGTATATGTGCATGGTGTACGGAGTATTACTAAGATCAAGAAAATAGGTAGGATGAAATGAATTCAAACCTTATGAAAAAAATTTTGATTGGTAGCAATTTGTTGTGTAAAAAAAGTGGTGGCACTATTCCCTCCAAACTTTAGTAAAGTACAATAAATCTTAATCTTAAAAGTTGACTTTTTTTCAATTTGATATTTCCAGCTTTCCCAAGTTAAAAGTGATAGTACGAGTACAAGTATACTAAGGTTATATATGTCATTTGGTCCTTAAAACTCTACTTACCTTAAATCTTGTGCATTATTGTTGTGGACAATAGATAAGGGACAGAGGGAGTATTTATATAATATTTTCACTTTATACCTTTATAGTTTATATATTTACATTTTCTACCCTAAACTTATAATACTTATACTATTTATACTTATAACTATCTATACTTGACACAATTAGTCCCTAAACTTCTTTATTTTTAGAAAACGACAGAAATAATCCTTGGAATTACAATTTTTCTATATTCACCATTTAGACCCTTAACTTTATAATATTTGCATAACTAGTCCTTTTTAGTTTATAATTTATTTTAATTTCTATCCTAAGGTTTCAAAACTTTGCAAAATGAGTCCTTTCACTATTAACTTCTAGGAAATGTCAAAAATAGTCCCTAGTCTTTATATTTTTAGCAGTGTACGATATATACCCCTATGCATGTAAAGTTTTGCAAAACTAGTCCTAAATTTAAGTAAACTATATTTTTATGTAACAATTAAGTTTCCTACCTTATGTTTAACTAATATTTGCTAATCTAAGTTACCTAAATTAGATTATAGCATATGTAAAGGGCTTATAGCATGTTAAAGGTAATTCGACTCTATTTAGGGTTTTAAAAAGAAAACTAGTAAATGAAATGGTTCAATGCTTAGGCAAGGGTTCCTAGGGGATCTAAGCCATCCTAATACTAACCTAAGACTAAACTAGAGCTAAAGAAACTAGATTAGAAATTTTATGTGACTAGGGAAGGGTTAACGAGGGTTTTAGGGTTTTCTAGGGCAAATATGGAACTCAACAAGGTCTTAGGTCTATCCCATTCGACTTCTAAGTTTCCTAGGGCTCTTGTACTGCTACCAAGACCAGAATTTTTAAGGTAAAGAGAAGTGAAGGTGTGAGTTTGAAAGGAGGGAGTAGCGAGGGTATTTATAGGGTCGTTTGGCCTTGGTGAGCAAGTAACGAGAGCAGGAGGTGTATAGGTGGGGGGAGGTGAGTAACCTAAGCTAGGGGAGGTCGTGGAGGGTCTAAGCAGTGACTAGGAGAAGCTATGGAGGTCTAGGAGGCGGTTTGGAGGGGTTTGTGGTGGAAATGAAGCCGCGGCAAGAAGGAGGTGACAAGGTGGTGATCCACCTCCTTGATTGCTAGCTTAGAGGTGCTATGCTTAAGATGACTAAGGTGCTAGCTTGCTAGGTTGAGGTGCTTGAGGTGCTTATGTTTAGGTTTTACTATTTTAGGTTAAGTTTAGACCTAGTTTTACTTAATGAGACTTTAGGGTTTTACCTAATGTTTAGTGACTAGGTTAGGTTCCTAAGAGTGTTTAGTGACTAATCCTAAGTCCTAAGGGGCTTATACTAAGTGATGGTAGCTTATGGGAAAGATTTGGGAAGGTTTGACCTAGTTTCGGGACCTAAATGACCTAATTGTACTTATTGAGAGATTAGGGTTTATCCTAGGGTTTAGTGAGTAGGTTAAGGTCCTATGAGTACCTAATAACTAATCCTAGGTTTGAAGAAGCTTATACTAAGTGGTGGTGACGCATGGTTAAGTTTTGGGATAGTTTAGACCTAATTCTAGAAAGTTATGACCTAGTTATGGTTTTGTGTTTAAGGGACTTGTATCTAAGCTCTAAAGGGTTGTACTAGTGCCTAAGGGTCCTAAGGTATCCTAATGTTCCTAAGGTAACTCATACTTAAGGCTTGGACACTTTCAAACTAGTTTAGTTAAGCATATAGGGTTTAGTAAGCATATAGACCTAATTAGGATTTATTATGGTTTTGTGATATGTTTAGTGTGTTAGATTGTTAGATTAATTATTATGGTGTTGTTGTAATCTTATGCTTGACATATCAGGGGTTTATAGGATGTGAGTGTTGAGTTATTTGGCATGACTGCACATAAAAAGCAAAAATTTACCTATGAAATACCTACTATAGGTATTTGTAATGGGAATGATAGTAATGAGATTTTGTGTGTTAGGTACCCATATTGATAACACACAAGCAAGAATGAGATAGATATAAGGATTTGGGTGATTATAAGAATGAGAGAATTATGAGAGCAAAACTTTCCTTAAGATATCAAATAACCAACCAAGTTTACAAATGACCTAAGCTTTCTATTTATAGGGAAGGAGCTAGGGCAACACTCCCTCTCCTTCCATTCATCAATTCGTGTGGGCTTTAAAGCCCATGGGTTTCATAACTTAAGCCTAGTAAACTTAATACAAAATGTAAATGAAAGTAAATAATAACTAAGCAACCTAATATTATTACAAATAATCGAGACTTGATAAAATAGTAAAACTTCGTTCCCAACAATCTCCTCCTAAGGGTCGGTCATCACGGTTGCTTTACGTCTTTGTCATTTCTTCATATTTGACTTTCACAGCTTTAGACGTCTTTCAAAAAA
The DNA here is from genome assembly GCA_030686995.1 of Artemisia argyi. Classification (NCBI taxonomy): domain Eukaryota; kingdom Viridiplantae; phylum Streptophyta; class Magnoliopsida; order Asterales; family Asteraceae; genus Artemisia; species Artemisia argyi. Next base: position 120,806,429 of record CM060683.1, on the reverse strand, counting down.
TCATGAGATAAGAATCATTCATCGTTCTTTGTGCTTTGTTCATTGTTGTTGTGATAGTGATCAAGTTATGAAGTTGTCTGCCTTTCGTCACTTCTGCGTCTGTGGTGGTGGTCCTCCATTACAACATGCTCATACATCTTTAAACTTTGACTTATATATGCACGTAGTTCCCTTTCTTAGACTTTTGATCTTTAGTCTTTATACTCTGTAGATTCTTCCTTTTTGGCGTAGAATCTTTCTTTGAACTTTGTGTTGCATTGATCTTTGAGGGAGCTTTTGATGATTTCAAGATGCATGTGGAATCCGTCGCCATGGAGATGATGTGTCCCTGCAGGTAGACAGTTAGCAATAAAACATCCAGTACTTACAGATAAGGAATTAGAGATCGTCAACAGCATAGTGTGAAGACTCCTTCTAACCCTTATCAAGGCCGTTCCCATGTCAGATACCCCCGAAGGAGCTTACGAGACCTACTAAGTAGCTCAATGACTGGGTGAGTCATTGGGGATCACTCCACGATTGTAGACCGCTAATAACCACCGTCAACACTAAGCGTAACCCACAAGGAGTTACTGAAGTGACCTACTGTCAGGGCTGTTTGATGTTGATCCTGGCAGGATTTCCGTTCAATCATTGAGAAATACTTATGTAACTTCTCTCATAAACGTTCTCGGCAGATTGCTAAGATCTGTGAAAGACTCGATAATTTACAGCTAGTGTCCATTGATGTAGAACACTAGTTGTAGAAATACTAAGTGTTCCTAAGAGATCTTTGATGTATCTCATGGCTCTAGACTCGAAAAGTGCACACTTAGGTTTCCTATGCGGAGACTAGGGAGGGGTCTCCTGCTTCAATATCGACCATCTCTAAGAGATAAGTTGATAGATTACATCAGTTCCCCGTGAGAATGAAACAAGCTCTTTTAAGAGAGCTTGAGTGGCTAGAAAGTTTAGTGCATTGCGTCACTGGGTCCATGACGACTTTATCTTCAATACCGGCGTCACCTTAGTAACAACCAGTAGCATACGTATTGAACCCGGTGTCTTCCCTAAGGTTGAACATATGGAGGGCTAATTCTTTTCACCCTTTTCTTTACTTTTCTTTTTAATTCTTCAACTCCTTCTTTCCCTTTTCATTCTTTTCTCCTTTTATCGTATCATACCTAAGGACTTCTAATTCTAACTACTGGTGATGTCCTTGGGTAGATCCCTCCGGCTCTGGCGGATCATAGGACGGTTTTTCCTATCTTAATCACCTTATAACACCATGATTATCCGACAATAGCCATGAAACCTTTGATTGAAAATCTCTCAAAGTGTTTGTGATTATCAAACCTTTTGTTTAACACTTTGAGAGTTTTGTGTTTACTTTTGAAGAACTCCCCCTTCGCATGTGCTCATAAGTGTTTAAATAAATTTGCACATGCGGGAGGAGCAAGCACTTTTTGAATTGATCCACTTTCAGTGAACAAAACCGATTCAAGACATGCTTACATCACTAGTTATACTAGCTTGAAGTTATTACCCGGACTGGTCAAGTCCACAGAAAGTTTCTCGAAACGGTACATTTCTACTAAGACAAATCCTTTTCGAGACACGCTTACGTGGCTAGTTAAAGAGTTCTATTGTCAGCTTTTAGGTGACAACCAGCTCTAATAACTAACTTGATGTTATAACCCGTCGAGGATAAGTCTTTTTGATTATTTACTTTTATGTTACGTTAATTCGTGGGTGAATCTGAGTCTAGCTCGCATGAGATTTGACTATAAAGCAACTTTGAGCTTTCATATTTTAATGACATTCACTTTTTCTCCCCCTCAAAAATAGCATATAAGATGATATTTTTGACAATCTTCTGATTAAAATATGCCTTTTCAGTCTTATGGGGAGAATTCAACAAGAACTTTTGTTTTCAAGAACGATGATTTTGTTTCAAGTGCTCCCCCTCAACAAGTGAATTCTTATTGAGGTGAAATACTTGTCTTTTGAGCAGAGGTATGAAAATCAGAAAATGTTTGATTAACTCTACTCAAAAGTAAGAAGCCTTCGCTCCTTATATTAGGATTGAGGCACTGAGGCGTACCTCAGGGTCCTTTCCATACAAGAACGGGTTGTACACTGTAATGTGTGCACAAGCCATAATGATAACAAATCAATCAAGTGAAATAGTAAATATTGAAATGTTAAAACCCTTGTGTACCAGTTTATAGTTCATCATAGATCGGTGCATCAAAGTCTGTGAACTGTGGATCTGGTCTTTGGAAGAGTCTGACGGGAAATGAAGGTCTGACACCGATATAACTTTCCAGTAGTCTGATCTGCTCCCAACGGGATAACCTTTCTTCAATTTTCATAACAAAGTTACGAACTTGTCTTCTGGCACTGGATTTCCACCTTACAGTTTCACCTCTAGATATCTTTCTCCGATCATCATTCAACCTTTTGACTAACCCATCGCGAACAGTTTTGAGCGTGACATCACAGAACTTGTGTAACTCATCGAGCCTCATAAAACTTATTAACTTTTTGCTGTTGAGGTAGGTGAAGCCAAAAGATGGTGTTTGGATGAGTGTGTACTGTGACATCTGATTAATTCCAGGAAATGAAACTTGTGGCTTTGTCAGATTGATCTTCTGTTGGTAACTTTCCACTCCAAGCTGAAGATCTTCCATTCTTTCTTGAACTATCAATCGTCGTATGAAGAGAAGTAGAGATGAAATGAAGTTGTATTGTGTTTCAGTATCGAATCCACGCATTCTTCCTTCAACTCTTTCTAGATACATGTCTTCAATGTCATTTAGATAAAGGTCGGGAAAGTATGCTTCTGAGAATTTTTACTTCTTTTCATCTTGTCGTTTAACCACAATCTCATTCATGAACATGTAGTTAAACCGTTTCGACTCTTGAATCTCCAAGATAGTAATGATCTTTGATTTATGCTTCACATTCTCTAATGACTTGATGTCCAACCTGTGAGTGTAACCGAGACGACGACGTTCAGGGCAGTGCTGAATCTCGTGTAAAGCATCTCTGTCGTAAGCTACAATAGAGTCGCTAAATACTGGAGTTGATTCTTCAATTGCAGGAACATCGTATCTTGTGGCTGGTACTGAGATAGTCAATGAGGAATCATATTTCTGTTTTGATTTTTCTTGAGTGAGTTGGAGGTTATGAAGATCCTTGTTGAAGAAGAAGCGGTAAGGTATCTTAGGTTTTTCGGGAAATCCTTGCAGAGGTAATGGTTTAGTCCAATCGGTGAAGTAAGGTTTGTCCTGTTTTTTAGAATAGGTGTCAAGATTCGCCTCAGGATTTAGCTAGTCATACTTGCCAGACATTGCACTAGCTATATTCTGCATATCGAATTCGAGTTCCATCTCATTTCCAGATCTAGACTTGAGGAATTCATGTGCATCCCGATCGATTCTTTTTAGCTCCGCCTTTGTAAGTTTCTCAATCTGAAGCTCCTTCATGATAACCTGAGTATATTGCAGTGTATTGCCTGGGAGTGGTTCTTCATCTTCCAGAGGAGGTTGAGCTTTGACCAAATCAGTCAACCAATCATTTTCAGGTGTGTCATCATTGTCGAGCCATGAGTGACGCCTTTTTTTTTGACTTCTTAGACTTGGATGTAGTATCCTTGTCTTGAGCTTTTGAGGTCGACGATGGTCCAGGTTGAGAATCGGGAATTGGGGAGGCACGGTAGTCGGTATCAGGTTGTCCTTCATAATCATCAGTTGGTTGCATAAATATCTCTTCCTGATCTGTAAGACCTTGACCAGTAGCTGAAGTGTGTTGCTGATTTCCAGGAGGAGTGGGATCCTTTTGTGGTTGGTGAGAAGATGATGGACCGGTTCCGGACTTGTATTTCTTGCCTTTTGAGTTCGGGTCCGGGTCATCATCTTTCCTTGACCTCTTTAGGGATCCAGCAGCGTGTTTGCATGACTCTTTAGACAAGTTAGCTGCAATGGCATCGATAAGTGCAGTTTCCTCAGTTGTCAAAGTGGTTTTGGACGCAACTTTGTCGTAGAGTTGAGTAAGCAGGTCTTCAACTGATGGTTCAGAAATGACTGGAGTTGATGTTGAAGCTTTGGCAGGATGAAGCGTGAATGGTGTTGTTGACAACATTTTCTTTACAACACTTCTGATTCTATGCTCCAAGTTGTCCTTAATTGGTGCAACAAGACTTGTCACTTCAGGAGTAACAATCTCAACCAGATTCTCAGTAAGGTAATCAAGTGTAAAAGTCCTGATGAGTCCTGTCAAGTCTGCTTTCATGAACTTATCGATTTGCTGCTTTGCCTCCTGAAAATCTTCAACTTGTTTAGCAAGACTAGTAACCATGGTTGTGAGACTATTGACTTGCTCCTGAAGATCAAGTGGTTTTGTCGGTTCATTGATTGATTGTTGCTTAGATGCGGTTTCAGAGGGTGTAGGAGATGAATGTTTTGGTGATGATTCAGATGATGACTCGTTGTGAGAGCTTGATGAAGAATCTGGAGGAATCGGATCCTTTGATGGAGAGTCTTGAGGAGGTGGAGGTTGCTATGAAGATGTCTGCTTAGATTGTGAAGATGACTGAAGAATTATGTTGGTGTCGAATGCTTCCTTTTCTTCATTTTCCTTTCTTCTGCGTTCCTCTTCTTCCTGTGCAAGAAACTCTGGAGTGGTGAAAGGGTCAAATCCCTGATCTGTAGCAATGTTCTCCTGTTCATCAACATTCTCCTCAACATTTGTAGTTTCTGTCATAGTGATGTCACCTATTGCATCTTTGTCTGTTACATTATCACTGGGTTGTAAAGCTGGTTCTAAAGTGGTAGACACCACGGGAGGAACTGTGCTGCTGGTAGTGCCTTCATGCTCTGGTTGATTGACAGGTGGTGATGAAGGTTGAGGATGAAGTCGGCTGAGGAGTGATGCTTCCCTCTGATCTTTGAGAAATTTCTTCTCTTCAGCTCGTGTGTCGACAACTATACTTTTCAATTTTCTTTTGTCGACCAATTGCTCAACTATTGGTTCGTCTTCTTCATCATCGTTAGGTTCATTTATCGTGATCCCTTTTCTTTTTCGTTTATCTGCTTCAAAGGTTTCTAGACTTTGTTGTATTGCAATTTCCGTTTCTGGAAATGCTTCTTCAGGTACTATTACTCTTCGTTTAAAGTCTTCCTCTTCTTCTTCTTCAGATTCTGTGTCAAACTCAGAGTCGCTTTCAGAGGGTGGCAGTGTAGGTTCATCTCGAAGAGCGCGCTTTGGTGTTACCTTCTTCTTTGGCTTAGTTGCAGGCTTAGGTTTGGGTGTAGGTTTCGGTTTGGTGGAAGGTTTGGATTTGGGAGTAGCCTTTGACTTTGATTGTGGTGAGCCAGTGGTGCTTGTAGTACTCCCAGATTTCACACTTCCTTTACTTCGAGTCTGTATGGTAGTTTCTTCCTGAATCCCTTTGTAAGCATTATCGTAGTATTCATAGTTTGAACTTTTCTTGATATTATCATCAAGAAGGTACTCGGGAAGCCTCATTCCTTTTTGCTTAGTAGAAGATGTGGTCATTTTGACAAAAGAAATGGTGAAGTCGTCCTCGAAGAGGTTCTTTGGCTTATTTGGATCTCCCATTCTTTTGATGAATTCCGGTGTATCTTTGCAAAAATGCTCAATGATTAGCTTTGTGAATCTTATGAACGGGATCATAGTCTTTTCACGTCCGGTTTGAATGTTGTAGACTATATCGTTCATTATTGGAACTGCAAAGTCAATAGGTGTCATGCTCACCATTCCCCAAAATACTTGTAAATGATCAAGTCTGGGATGTTCGTGACCACTTTTTCTTCCTGATATAGAACGTACGACTAAAAAATAGAAAGTTCTCCAATGCTGAGGTATATTCTTTGCATTGAATCTGGAATGCTTAATCAGAGGTAAGTCACCTTGAACATCGAATCCGAGTTCTATGAAGAAGTCCAGGAGATCCAGTTCACGCAACATAGGAACAAATTCATTCTCAGGCTGAGGTAGACGAAAGATTGTGCGAAGGACTTCGTGATCTACAGTGTAGACTTGTCGATCCAGCGTAACAGTGAAAGACTCATCATCTAAGTTAACCTTTGCCGTAAGCCAGAACTGATGAAGGTAGAACACAGGAACTGAAGTAGATTTGTTGAGCAGATGCTTGCAAGGATGTGCAAGGAGAATATCTTTGACAATCTTGCACGAATTCTCAGGAATTCTCAACTTGACGAAGTCAACTCGAGGATTGTTTCTGCCAATGGTGACGTTGTTGTCAGTGAGAATGATGTCATTCATAGTGAGTAATGGAAGAGTTTGTTCGGGGACATTCTCATCGTGTTCAGCCATGTTAATATGAAAAGACATTATCAAGAACCAAACATCCAGATTTGTTACTCGTTAGCATGATCACAAGTTTGATTACAGATACACATTTAGAATCATTTAAGCACAGATGGTGTAATTGTTATATGTGAAGTGACAAGTGAAGTATACTAAGATAATTTAGAATCATGGAATCGAGTATAGAGTACTCATACATTCACATATGCACAAACACTATCCATGATACATGATAACATCACACGTTACATCTAATAATAATCATCATCACAATTTACATGTTTTCGAAATTACAACATTCAATGTTCTCAAAATATTACACATATGACAGTTTTTCGCAAACACAGAGAATCCTTGATTTCGAAAATAATCTTTAAGTGTGATTTCGAAAAAACAGAGTTTACGCAAATGTCAATTGTGAGTGATTTCGAAATAATCCACAAGATGTGTTCTCGATAAATAGTTTATCGAAAATACATATTTGCAAAATATTTCGCAAACACAGAAATTGAACATTTCTCAAAAAAATTAAGTGGCTTGTGTTTTCGAAAAAATGACCAGCGATGAAAACTTTTCGCAAACGCATTAAACAACAGCTTTCGAAAGAATTACGAAGTGTATTCTTGAAAAAATGGACTTTTCGAGAAAATACACAAACTTTGAATTTTTTTTCGAAAACCCTTGTTAGATGTGTTCTCGATAAATATTTCCACTAGTACTGGTGATTGCGAAACTGAGTTTTCGAAAAAATTCTTTTACAAGAATTTCGAAATCGTGCTAATGTACGTTTCTTGTGTGATAATGAGTATCCAAATATTGTATCCTGTAGTTAGAAGGATGAAACAACAGTTAAGAGCGAATATGTATCATGAACTCACTAATTTTGAAACATGGTCATTAAACATAATATTGCGAACCAAAAAGTCAAATGAACACTTATCAAATCAATGAATCATGTGACAATTTATAACTATTGGATCATGTTCATCACACATTATTACCTAAAAGAACATAGAACAAGAGAAAACCCATTTAGAACAAAACCCTACTAATCGAGAATCAAGCAAGCACGGATATAGAACAAATTAACGTGCATATTAATGATCCTCACACACATGGAAACAAATCCCAACAAGAAAATTAACCAAAACATCAAAGAATCAATAACACCTATTTCGTACCAAAACCCTAGATATCGAGAATCACACAAACACGTATTTTGTTGAGATTAAATGTTATGGGCAAGTTAGGAACATGTTTAAGGACAAAACCCCTATAAAAAAATTACTCCACCAAACACGTTTTGATTAATCCCGAAATTTTGAAACCCTAGGTTTTCAAAACGTGATTACATGAAATCTAACCGTTAACTTTGTGATTAAACGAAAACCATAGCTTGAGATTGTCTAAAGATCATGTAAAAACTTACAGATTGAAGATTAGTAGCTTGGATTTTTCGTTTGAATTTTTGCCGAAGGTTTCAAAATAGGGTGTTGGTTTGATTTTTTTGATATTTTAGAAAGACGGGGTGTTTGTTTATGTTAATATTTTTGACTTTTGAAATTTGTCACTTTTAGTCCCTTAACTACTAACTTTGCACCATGAGTCCTAAATTATGATACAAATAAATAACCAAAGGCTATAATCTAAGATATACTCCTTATGACATCGTTTTGTGAAAAGAAAAAGACATGAGATATCCATTTTATCGTGAAACAACGCATCTTTTGAAAATATGCAAGTATACCGTTTTGAAAAAAACATGAGAAAAGTTTTGAGCGTGTCTCCCCCTTAACACTTGTAAAAGAGAAAGAAATAACAAGGTGTTGACAGGAAGCGATATACTTGTGAGTTATTATTATTATTATTCTTATTATTATTATTATTATTATTATTATTATTATTATTATTATTATTATTATTATTATTATTATTATTATTATTATTATTATTATTATTATTATTTTAAGTGTAATAAATAGAAAAAATCTTTTTGTGTTTTTGATGTTTTTATAAATTTGAGAAAAAAATTATTTACAAAGATAGTATGTTTGATGTTTGACACTTACTTGTGTTTTAGAAACTTTTCCAGATCCTCTGGTGTCAAACATCGCATACCAATTTGGTGAACTAAACTAGCAAACCTTAATGGAGCTAAGGCTTTTGTAAGTAAGTCCGCCAATTGGTACTCAGTTCCCACAAAATATAATTCAACTGTACCCTTTTCGACATGCTCCTTAATGAAATGATAGCGGAGATCAATGTGTTTGGATTTGCAGTGATGGACTGTGTTGCAAGAGATTGCAATGGCACTTTTGGAATCGCAGTAGATAGGAATCTTATTGAATAGGTAGCCATAGTCTTTAAGTTGTGATTGCATCCAAATGACTTGAGCACAACAAGCAGACGTAGCTACGTATTCAGATTCTGTTGATGACAGTGAAGTGTAGTCCTGCTTCTTAGATTGCCAAGACACAAGCTTATCTCCAAGAAACTGTAATCCACCTGATGTACTTTTTCGCGTGTCTAAGCATCCTGCATGGTCAGCCTCTGAAAAAGCTATTAGTTCAAAACCAGAATACTTCGGATACCAGATTCCCAAATGGATAGTTCCCTTTATGTATCGAAGGATTCTCTTTGCCTCATTGAGGTGTTTCTCAGTTGGTTTGGACTGATATCGCGAACACATATAGACAGCAAATACAATATCAGGTCTGCTATATGTGAGATACATGAGGGACCCAATAATACTTTGGTATTTGGTTGGGTCAACAGGAGTCCCATGTATATCAGCATCTAGTTTTGTGGAATTGGCCATAAGTGTATTCATTGTATCACAGCTTTGCATTCCATGTTTCTTTAAAATCTCAAGAGCATATTTAGACTGATTTAGAAAAATTCCACGGGGTGATTGATGAACTTGTAGTCCTAGAAAGAACGTAAGTTCACCCATCATGGACATTTCGAAATTATCTGTCATTAATTTTGCAAAATCCATTGAGTAAAGTTTGTTGGTTGAAGCAAAAATAATGTCATCGACATAAATTTGAACAATTAATAAGTCCGCCCCGTATGTTTTTGTAAATAGTGTTGGGTCCACCGAGCCTAGAGAAAAGTTATTGGCCAACAGGAATTTAGATAACTTATCATACCACGCCCTGGGGGCTTGCTTGAGACCGTAGAGAGACTTCTTTAGCTTGTAGACATGATTAGGACGTTCTGGATCAACGAATCCTTCAGGTTGACTGACATAAACCACTTCACGGAGTTGACCATTCAGAAAAGCCATTTTCACGTCCATTTGATAAACAATCATATTCCGATGAGCAGCATATGCTAACAGTCTAGCTACTAGAGCAAATGATTCTTCAAAATCTATTCCTTCTTCTTGAGAGTATCCTTTTACTACCAAGCGTGATTTGTTGCGTATGACAGTTCCTTCTGCATCCAGTTTGTTTTTCCAGATCCATTTTAAACCAATGACAATGATTCCTTCAGGTTTTTCAACCATTTCCCAGACTTCCAATCTTTGAAATGATTCAAATTCCTCTTGCAAAGACTCAATCCAGTTTTCATAAGTCATACCTTCTTTGACATTCTTTGGCACGGTTTCACATACTGTGAGTGCATATATGCAAGTTTCACCGTCTGTGTGAAGTCGTTGTCTTGTCATAATGGGTGCATCTGGATGGCCAATAATTTGAACTAAGGGGTGATCTCTAGTCCATTTGTGTTTCGAAGGGTGAAGTTGATAAGTATCTCGCAAGTGAGCAGGACCCAAATTGCGTGTAGATGACTCAGCAATGTCGGGGACAGGTGGAGCCGGTGCAAATGGGTAAATGAACTGTTCTGGGTCATGTTATGCGGTTTGTGGAACTGATAAAGGTATGGAGTCTCTAGCTGACTGTTATGAGTTAGGCCCGGTTTGTTCTGTTGTTGTAGGTGATATGATTGGAGGACCGTCTCTTCCAACAGTTGTTGTTTTTTGTTGAGGTGTATTAGGTACTTGATGTTGATCAAGATGTGCAGCGGAATTTGGTGCTGCCTCAGATAGACGGTTAACAATCGTATCATCAAACAATGGAACAAACAAGGTTTCCATTTCTTTACGGGAGAGTGACAACGGTTCAGCCAAAGATTCCGGAAAGTTTAGACGGTTGGATGCGGGTCCTAAGCTGTTTTGCTCAGAAGCCATCTGAGTGAGTTCATTGAAGTTAGCATGAATAGTCTCTTGAATTTCTCTTGTACAACGATTCCATATCCGAAAGCCTTTTGAATTTTCACATTATCCAACAAATATTCCAATGTCAGCCTTTGCTTTAAGTTTACCTAGATCATCACGATCATTAATTGGGTAACATAGAGCTCCAAATACATGAAAGTAACTGATGTTCGGTTTCCTTTTGTGAACAATTTGATAAGGGGTTTTGTGATGGCGTTTTGTGATCATACAACGGTTTTGAGTGTAACATGCGGTTGAAACAGCTTCCGCCCATAAGTAATCTGGTAATTGAGCGTTGATTAACAACGTTCATGCAGCTTCCACTAACGTTCTGTTGCGTCTTTCGACTACTCCATTCTGTTCGGGTGTTCGTGGAATGGATGTTTGATGTTCAATTCCCACTTTCTCAAAATACGACTTTAGAGTCTGATTCTTAAATTCTGTGCCATTGTCAGTTCTAACAATTCTGACTGTGTTGCGTAGCTGAACTTGTATTTTGGTAAGAAAGGTGATGATCATTTGAGGAGCTTGATCTTTACTTCGAAGAAAATAAACCCAAGTCCAACGGGAGTAATCATCAACAATTACTAAAATGTAGCGTTTACCGTTGATCGTTTGAACACGCATCGGACCACACAAATCCATATGGAGCAGTTGTAAGACATGATTAGTACTGTGTTCAGGTTTTGAGGGAAAGTGAGCACGGGTACTTTTACCTTGTTCACAGGCTGGACATAAGTGATCTTTGGCATAGCGGAATCTTGGAAAGCCTTCAACTAATTTGTGACGAGCGAGATCAGTCATTGTTTTAAAATTCAAGTGAGAAAGACGTTTGTGCCATAACCATGATTTAGTCGTTTCAGCTTTGGATAGAAGACAAATAGGAGATAAAGCGATCATGTCAGACATTGAAATTGTGTAAAGGTTAGTGCCACGCTTTCCTGACATGAGATCATTTGCTTGTAGATCACGAACAAAACAAGTTTTCTCTCGAAATGCAACTTCTAAATCCCCATCACAAAATTGACCGACTGAAAAGAAGTTGTGGCCCAAGCCTTCAACATAATAGACTCTGCTAATTTCAATATTCCCATTCACATAGTCACCGTAACCCATGATTAAAGCGTATTGATCATTCCCGAATCTGACAGTTCCGATAAACTTTGAGACAAAGTTAGCTAGCAGTTTAAGATTATGTCAGGTGCAACCGCTATCAACAATCCAGAGAACAATCTGAACCACCTGCATCACAAGTAGATAACAAAGATGGAACAGAAGTAAGGGTGGAACCCGAAGAAATGGTGGGTTCCTGTTGGTTAGAAGCACAAATATTCAACAGTTTAGGAATCCATTTAAAATTTGGTTTGTATTGTAACCAACGTTGCCAGTTCCAACTAATTTTTGCTTTATTTTTGGTAAATTCACTAGCTTTTTGCTTGTTCCTAGAGTTGTTGATTTTTGCTGTGGGGGTGACCACAACATCATTCGAAACAGTAGTTGGCATTTTTCCTAAGGTAGACTTAGAGGCAGTAGTGGGCCTAGAAGGAATGCTTGATCTACGTTTCTTGTGACGATGTAAGAGATTATTAGCTACACATTTAGTATGATAACCAGATAACACACTTTGACGACAAAACACACAAGATGCATTGATATTCAAAACATTTAAAGGTTCAGCATTCGTTACACTAAGATTTTGATTACAATTTGCCAGATTAGAATCTAAATCAGATGCAACATGAGTTTTATTCAAGTTCCTAAGGTGATCTTCCACTTCTTGCACTTCTAGTGTTCCTCTTCTACGTTGCCAGAGCCTAGTCTTTTTAGTCTTCTTAATGCTTTTTGGCTTTGGGCTGCTAACGCTCTTAGGGGAAACTAGTCCTGTAGAAGTGGAAGATCTAACATTAGAACTCTTAGCATGATTACCCTTATCTGTTTTGTCTATTTGAAACATTCCTGGTGCTATCATTGTGGTGTCAACAAACTTTCCTTTTTGAAGTAGCTTAATTTCCTCTTTCAAATCAATGATGATGTGATTTTTATCCTGAATATCAGACTCAAGTAAACCATTGCAATAACGAATGTGATCGCGGTTTTGTTGCCATTCGACGTTTTCAATTTTTAACTCCCGCAATTTCTTTTTCATATTGAAGACATTTATTTTTGAGAAAAACATTGTCTTTGCAAAGTTGACAGCTTTTTGAAACATTTTGACTTTGTAGTTGCAATTCCGTTTTAAGACTTTGAGCTTGACACCATTCAAGCCTTTGTTTGAGTTGACAATTTTCGTTTGAAAGTTTGTTTCTCACATCATCACTGTTTTGACGCAATGTTTCATATTTATGTTTTAATGTCTCAGTTTCCTTATTCAACAAATCAATATCAGCGCAGTAATTATCAAACATCATAGCATTGCTGGATTTGTAAAGATCATTCATAATGAGAGAAAATATATCAGCTGTGAGGATTTTTTCCAAGAGTCGATCAGAATCCGTTTTCAAAAATCGATTTTTGCGTTGTTGAACCAAAATTGCATTTTCATTAAGAGTGAAAACGTTTTGCAATGATTTAACTTCTTTTTGGAGTTTCTGTTCCCAACGAGTAGCACAATGACGAAAATTTTGAACTAAAGGCAGAAATTGTTTTTGGAAAATGTCTCGCTTTTCGCGCTCGTAAGCTGATTGAAAAGTAGCAATTTTTATTTCCGAATTATGTTCAATTACGTTTTCCAAATTTTCGATGCCTTTCATGAATGTTTTAAAATATTCTAAGACTCAACAACGTGTTGGTAAAGGTGTCACAGTACCAGAAGATGGTAATGGACCATTTACTTGTGCCACGGGTTTGACAAGAGCCCCATTGGAAGATGAAACATAAGACTCAGTTACATACCATGATTTCTCAGGTATTTCTCTTGATGGAACAAAAGATTTTGAAATATGAGGAACTTTTGAATAATCATATGGTTTGCAATATTCAACTTGACTCATTTTTTATCGACTCTTTTCTTCAAGTTCTTGTTCTTCCTCAGTATTATATACAACAACACGCACAACATTATTATCCATCAATTGGTCCATACTGTAAAGCTTAGGAATTGTTTTGAACGCAGTGTGAAGAAAAGTTGATCGGGTCTTGGTTTTAAAGTAAACTTTTGAATTGTCGTTACAGATTCTCCATGTTTGTAAACGATATTTTGAAATTCTTTTATTTGACCTTCGAGAGTGATATTTTCTTCAATTAAAGAATTTTCTTTTTCTCTTTTTTGCACTTTGTGTTCATAAAATTCCTGTTTACAATTTGACAACTCTGTTTGTGTTTTGGAAAGTTCCTTTTGAAGTTGTGCAACTTGTTTTTTAAGATCATTTTTATCATTTTCCAGTTTGGAAACCAATTTACCGTTTGACTCGATTAAGTCATGCATTTGCTTTTGAAGATTTTGTTCTTTGACATACGATTCCTGAAATAACTTTTCATAGCACTTTTCACGTTTAACTGCATTTTGAAAATGTGAAAGTTGTATTTTATAACATTCAATGTCCTTTTTCAAAACTGCATTTGTTTCTTTCAAAACTTTATTTTGCTCGTCCTTTTTGTGAGTAATATGAATTTGTTCTTGAAGTTGTTTGGCCATGACAATATAGTCAGGATCTGGATCAGAAGAAGGTTCATGTTGTTCAACATGATCTTGTTTGTCTTGCTCAATAGGATCATCAAATGAAACGACAATGTCATCATCAAATATAACAACTGTGTTTAATTGTTCATCTTCTTGAGAAGATAAAAATGATTCGGATGGAACAACTTGTGCCTTATCTGATTCAGAAGCAGAGGGTGATGCATTTACTTGTATGGAGCATGTGGTTAGGTCATGTACCTGAGACAAACCATCAGTGTTAAACAATGGGCCTGAATCATTCTACTGGAGTTCCTGCATGTTGGCCATAAGCATCACAGCTGCATTGGCTTCAAGATCTTCCATATGATCATCGTTGTAAGTATTAGCGAAGAAACTATTTTCTTGCTCAGTGAAAGTTCCTTCCTTTTCATCTTTGAGAGCCATTAGTAATGCCTGCTTGTGAAACTGACTGCCCCGGGTTCTCGGTTTTGGACATGCTGTTGCAATATGACCTTTTTCGTTGCAGGTGTAGCACCATATCGTATTCCTAGATTCTGTTTTGCCATTTGCCACATTGTCATTTCTTCTCTGAGGAGCACCTGAATTGTTTCTGAATCCCCCATTGTTGTTAAACCTTTGTCCATACCCGGAATTTCCTGAATAACCTCTTGAACCTGAACGTCCATTATTACGGTTCTGAATCTCAACCCGACCATCTTGAATGACAGCTTGATTCCTTGTATTTGATGAAGAACGAAGACGGTTGTTAGTCTTGTTTGAGAATTTGCTGAAAGCACGAGCGATAAGAGTAAGTCCCTGATTCAACGTATTAACGTCTTCATCATCATCTTCTATCTGATTCGAGTAGTACATGCTATCATGGTTGTTATATGGAGCAAGTCGAGGAGAAGCCTGTTGCGAGGATGATTCATATGAGACCATTTTGTGTGAGGTTGCAGGTTAGGGGTAAGTGAAGTAATTCTGTTCTTGAACATAAGCATGATTAGACATCGGAGGATGTGCAGCATGAGATTGAGCAACGAGTGCTAGTGGATTTGAAGTAGGTGGTGGTGTATATCCTCCTCGTGCAGCTCTATCTTTTTCAACTTCAGATTCATGGTGCTTGAGATAGTCATACAACAAACCATATGGAGCATCATGAAGATTCTTAGCTTGTCTCACAAATGTCACATACTTTTGCCAATCATAACCCAGACTACTAACAAACTTTGTATTGACAGCGATCCTTGGAAGGTGTACTTCATGTCTCTCTAAGTCGTTGACGACATTGGTGAAACGATGATAGTAAGATTCAAGTGATTCCCCTGGTTCGATCATGAAGTTAGTGTATTCCAAGTAAAGTTTAGATTCCATGTCTTCTTCGTTCAGTTGTGTGCCTTCCATAAGTATATGGACATGTTCCCACATAGCTTTTACAGTTGTCTGAGCATCAACACTTCTAAATATTGGATTTGGTATTCCCTGAAGTATGTAAGCCATAGCATACTCATCTGCTTCACGATGAAGATGTTGTTCAGTAGTGAGTGCAGACTCAGGAACTGGAACAGCAGTTGGAGCTACTGGAGGATCAGCAGATGGGTCACCTCCAACGTAGTTAATAGGCCACTGAAACGGTCCTTCAAGGACAACTTGTTTCATGTACTTACCATTGGGTTTCTTTAGTTCTATAAACTTTAAGAATCGACTTGCCCACTGAACATAATTACTCGGTGTAAGCATTGGTGGAGTGTCAATAGATCCTGCTTTATGTCTGGATTGTTGAGTTGAAATGACTTCATACATCCTGTCAAACCAGTGAGTCTGTTTGGATGGAAGTTGGCCTTGTTGTTGTGGCATTGGATAGGATTGTTGTATTGGAACCATCTGATGTTGTTACATGAGAAGATGTTGTTGTGAGTAAACCGGTTGTTGATAATATTGTGGTGATTGTTGATACTGTTGCTGTTGCTGATGATACTGCTGATTCTGATGTTGCTGAGGATGGTTAAAGTTGTAGTACGGTGGTTGAGACATAATGAAACACTTGTGTGAAAAAATGGATCTTGTAGAAGGTATAGGTTTAGCCAAATCTCGAAAACTTGCACAACTTGTGATTGCGAAACCTTTGATTGAAGTGATCTCGAAACTTTGTAATAAAGTATTTCTTGAAACTTTTGAACCTTGAGATTGCGAAACTAAGAAATTTCAAAATTTGATTGCGAAACTTAGTGGCAGGTTGATTCTCGAAACTTGTGTGAGGTTGAGTGTTATCGCGAAACTTTAGAGGTTTGCGAAAAAATGTGATTTCAAAAAATTGGAGATTTTCGAAAACACAAACTCTGGTACAAAATTTTGAAATTATCCAATTTTGAAATTAATCCAAAAGTCGAAGTAATTTTCTTTCTTATACAAGAGAGAAAATACTGAGTTCACGATCCGTAAGTCGTTAGGAAGCAAACACTCGCGATTTCGAAACTTGGTCGGTAGTGAGATTTCGAAATTTAGGCAGAATTTTGTTTTCCAAGAAAGCTAACCAAAAACTCGTTTTTATTTAAAGATTCTTGTACTTTTAGGTATAAAATGATGATATCTTTAAGAAAGTTGAAAACTTGATAAGCTTTTTCAAAAATGAAAAAGATTTCGAAAATTAGTACAAAAAATCCAACTCGTATATTTTGATAAAAGGTTGGAACTTTTTTGTTTGTAATGTTTTGTAACACAAGTTTGTAAGCAAATATGTGATAAAAACAAGAAACAAACAAGAAAGTACAAAATTTAACAAAATAACGAAAGAAAAAGAATAGTTTGGATCGATTTCTTAAGAAAACAAGAACTACACCTTTATATGGCGAATGATACCACTTGTTAGGTACCCATATTGATAACACACAAGCAAGAATGAGATAGACATAAGGATTTGGTTGATTATACACTAGTACAAAAAGTTCTATTGGTCACGCATGGTCAATTTTGAAATGTCACACTGTAACATTTATACGTGACTAAATGTACCAGAATAAAATGAACAGCCACACTTGATCCGACTTGTGTGACCATTTTGGAATTCTATTGTCACACATTTGAATATTTATGTGACTAGAGGTAACTGGAAAAAAAATGGATTATTTAGTCACTTTTAATTCTAAACGTGTGACAGATACAAATGAGCTCGAAACATTAGTCACACTATAGATATACATATGTGACAAATATATGTCACACAATTTAAAAGTGTGACCAAAATAGATATATGGTCACATGAGGTAATTGTGTATGTGGCTAAATTATATCGTCAAATTTGTCACACATTATTTAAACATGACTGCTATTCTTTGCTGAATATTTAGCCACATAGCATTTGAAATGTGTGACAACGGAAAAGTAAGTTTGAAGCATTAGTCACGAAATGCGTTTAAGAGTGACAAATATATGTCACACACTTGAAGAGTGTGACCAAATGTCATATATGGTCACACTAAACCATAGAAACATGATTAAGTATAACTAAAATTCGATACATATGGTCACGTAAGTTAATATGTGTGTCTAAAGTTTAGTGTGTGTTTGTTTGCCAAATCCTAATGGGTATTATATGTGACCAATACATTCAAAATAGTCACATTGTGAAATATTCATGTGACTATTATTTATAGCAAAATGTGAAGTCAATTATCATTAACCTTGATATTAGTCACATTGAGTTTTTCTGTGACTAAATTAAAGATGTTATATATATGGTCACATGAAGTATTTATTTAGGTGGCTAAATCATAGTGTCATATTTTGTCACACATTATTTAAATGTAGTCACAATTCGATACATATGGTCACACATTTCTGATAACTTATGTTTACGTACTCTATCTAGCTAGTTTGAGTCTAATTTGATATTCACCGCATGAATTGAGTTCAGACTATTAGTCATGACTCTTCATTTGCCCCATTACAATGCTCCTAGTTATACTTAGAACTGTTAAGTATATTTAGATGTTGGGATGATTGTGAATATGTTATGGCTTGTATTTTCTTTGTTTCTAGACTATCATTTTACAGGAAAAGCAAAGAAAAAGTTGTTTGGATTGGAATATGGGTGAATGCTAGTAACTCTGAACTTAATGCTGCTAAGGCAAAACTTAATGCTACTAGGCAGAACTTAATGTTGCTAGCTCGTTAGTGCCCTCACGTGCATTGCACGTCAGGGTATTTTCGTTACTTCACTATTCCCGCTATAACACATTAACACACTTCAGCTACCTCCCTCTCACGAAAATCGACGAGGATATTTTTTGCAAATAACAAAACTAAGTCGTGTTTAACACAACAAAATCACACTCACATAAACTCTCTATATTCTTTCAACCTAATATCTCAAACAATACAGTCGGTGCTTAGCAGTCGTGAATCTTCAAAAAACACACGTACCAGGTAACCACATTTACTGATTTTTACTTCATTCAAACGGTATTTTGCATTGTTTTATAACCTTAATCGTTAATGCAGTAACCATGTTTGGTAATCAATTTATTTGCGCTGTGGACAATCCTGATGTTTTGGATGAGTTTGTAAGTTAACACCATTATCGACAAGCTGTTATTTCTCTAAGAAACTAGTTTAACTACTCCTTCCCATAATTATAGCCCACTGTTGACTTTTGAAGTCATTAGTTTTCAACTTTGACCTTAAATATTTTTATTTGTATTATATATTACTTGATGCAAAATATATGAATGGATTAAGTTTTGAATGTATTTTCCATTGCTATAATTTTTTTCAACTATTATATAACACAAATAAAAATATATAAGGTCAAATTTGCCAAATGAAGACTTAAAAAGTCAAACATTAAGTGTCAACTATGACTTTTTCAAGTCTTTTTTCTTCAACTTTGACTTCAAATTTTTTTTTCCGTGTTATATAGTACTTGATGCAAGATATATGAATGAATTAAGTTTTTAGTTGTGTTTTCATTTGTATACTTTATTTTCATATACAGGAACTGCATAATGATTATGTTCTAGGAGGTTCCTATACTGGCAATGGTTTTATTTTCTTAGTTAACTGTGGGGGGGTTAGATGGAAAGTTCGTGTAAGGAGAGTCTCACAATTTAAGTGTGTTCTTGAGGGAGCAAGGTGGAATGATTTTGTAATTCACAACATCTCCTGTTCTGCTGTTAAGTACATACATTTTGTTGAAGAGGTTGAGGATGTCTTTTATGTAACTTGCTATGGTGAGAATGGGTTGGAGTTTCACAATTATGAACCCGAGAGTGCCCCATTTTGGAGATGTTTAGTGCCTGTGACAGACAAATCTCTGCTTATGCAGTCGTCGGAGGAAGACTTTCTGAGATATCTGGATGGTCCAACCCCTACTGATTCGGTCGTGGTTTCCAGTAACTCGACTGACTACAATGTTAGGGTGGCCAGTGATCATCTAAATGGTCGATACGTTCACTCCTTCTTATATGGCGGTGGTTGGTTGACACTCGCTTGAGACTTGAATTTGAAGGCTGGTCAGTGGATGGTTTTTACTCAGGCTTACCCGGGCCAGGAATTTAATGTGATGTTGTTTGAACCTGATGGAGGGGCCATCACAACTGTGGAGACATACAACACCAATATTGCCATGAATGCCTTGTGTCACCAGCCACATGACTATGGTATTTTTTTTCCTTTATTAGCTTTAACTACATCAAGTATATGAGATCTTTGTAACGTTTTGGATTATCTATAACTTACTCATTTTGTAATATTAAATTCAGATTTTGAAGCCCGACGGATGAACTGGATGTGCAGATGGTCGTTTCACACTGTCCACGACCAAGAAGATAGGGCATTCTACCGACCACTGACTACATGCTTCTGGGGAAATGGACAACTAGTAAGTGTCTTGAAAACTTTGATAATTTGTCAAATAGTAATTATGCTACAATTTCAATGAGATTACAAATTAAACAACTATCAATCTATAGCAGTTGTAACTTTGTACATTTTGTAACAGACTATACCAACAAAAATTGTGCACAAGTACAACTTGTATGGGTACTCTGTCGCTGTTGTGAAGCACCAAATGATACAGAAAGTGTTCCAAGTACGTGAGAGAATAGTGGTGGTACCTGGTCGAGGGAAGGTGAGGAGGAAGGTGTTTATTGTTTCATGCTCTGGTTTCAGGGAGTTCAGACAGGAAGCCGGCTTTGGTGCAGCTACAAGGGTCCGCTTCTTTTTAACAGATGACACAAACTGGTGCCAAAGAGTCTTAATGTTTGATGTATGTTGATGGTTTAATGGTTGTTGATGGTTTTATGTTTGTTGATAGGTGAAACAATGTTTGAAAGTTTTTGTAAGTTGGATAAACTTTTCTGTAAGTATCTGATGTATGATAAACCAAATGGGTTTGTCACTTGACAATGGTATGTAATTAGCTAATGTAGGATGAACCATATGGGTTTATCCGTAGACAATGTTATGTAGTAAACTATGCAGGTTGACATTATTGTACGAAAGCGGCTTATACGGCCGTATAACTAGTTAATTGGGGATTTAAACCCTTATGTGTAAATGTTACCAATCCACCCCTGCACTCTCATATCTAGCAGTACAAACCCACCTGCAGTAACGTTTTTTTAGCAGCAGAAACTTTTGATTTTGATAACTTTTGATTAACATGATACAAAATATATCCCAAGTTCTTGTTAATGAACACAACAATCATAATATTGTAACAATTAAGTGTAAATGTTACCAATCCACCCCTGCACTCTCATATCTAGCAGTACAAACCCACCTGCAGTAACGTTTTTTTAGCAGTAGAAACTTCTGATTTTGATAACTTTTGATTAACATGATACAAAATATATCCCAAGTTCTTGTTAATGAACACAACAATCAAAATATTGTAACAATTAATGAGAAAATTTAGCAATGACAAAGTACGGGAATTAAAATTAAACATATTCCATTAATACTTAAATGAAAAATTACAAAATACTGGTAACAAAAGGTACACATTCTTAAATTTTACTAATCTAAAAGGATTACAACATGTTTATTCATAAAGTCAAATAAAGTAGTACAAAATGATTACAATGTTTATTCAAATTACTTCCTAACTCAACTAATACATTTTCTTTTTACCCTTTCCTTTTGAACAAACTTTGGGCATTTTTGGTTCCCATGGTTTTATAGCCTTGTCTTCACAAGTCTTAGCATACAGCAGGCCTAGCACCTGAACCCTCTCATCAAAAAGCTCTTTGGCAGTCTTTTTTGGAGTTTTAACCTTCCTAGCATCTTCCTTTTTGTGCCTGATCCAGAATATCCCTTTGGAAAGTAGTCTGACCATGTATTTGGAGGACCTTCAGAACTACTTGATATGTGAAATGAACTTGAGTCACTACTATCAATTTCAATGATTTCTGCAAAAAAAATAAAATAAAATAAAAAATATAAAAATGGGTTAAACTAGGATTTGTGATTTGAGATACACATGGAAACAAGTATAAAAAGGGGATATGGGAAAACCAAACTACCTATGTTTAATGCAGGAAAGGATTGATGTTTCCTACTGGTGGCTTGAACATTTTCAACATCTTCGGGCCAATCATGATCCACTGGGACGAGCGTTTGCCAGGGATCAATGCTTATATATAACTCTTGACAGAACTATATACATATTAGTCGCCAACAAAGACTAGCCACAATGGAACATGATTGACTTGAAGAAATTTGCAAAATTTCATGATTGACCTGATCTAAATATCCCTTTGGAAAGTAGTCTGACCATGGATTTGCTGCAAAAAAATTAAAAAATATATTAAAATTTTAAAAAATATAGTGTAAATGAAATAAAAGATAATGTTGCAATTCAGGGTGTGTTTGAAACAACCTTTGTTCTTGGAACTCCAATGGCCACATTACTTGGTGGATGGTTGGTTTTAGATCATAAAAAAGAATGGAATGCAATAAACCAATATACGTAACCCTTCTAACTACCCACTACTGCTCCTTTTGTCGTTTCAACTCCCTTTGAGCAAAGGACTGCACCAGCCGCATTGCAAGATTGTTGAAAAAACAAAAGAAACAGTATGGGAAGTTAGAATGGAAAGGTATGTTGAAATTCCAGACTCAAAGTAATACAAACAATCTACAAATGTTGAGTAAAGAATAGAGTTTAAGTAACATCACTCATCTTGAATACGATAATGGAGTGTGGCATGTCATGAACAGTACACACTATATCATTATTGCATTGATCAGGACAGATCTATCTAACGTTGCAGTACCGTCTAATAACCACACAAACGGTAGGAGACATTTTCCAAATTAAGCAATGGAACCATCTACAACGCTATATAGAGCGCCCTAATCATTGAGCTTTAAGTTATTAGAAAACAGATTCTTACTATCATTTATATTGCTCCCTTAGATGTGACGAACATACATATTAATTATGTAGATTCTACGACATTAGAGAGATAATTGTGCATGAATGAAATCATATACAATTTATATTAACAATGCAATGAACTACCATCCTTTCTACCCTAGCCAACAACAACATATTATTCAGCCTTGAATCTCTAACCTACCAACATGCTGGAAGACGAAGACGCTAAATTCAAGCATCGAACCTACAAATTATACTTGATAATTGTTTCTGTATTTTGGCAAAGATCAAAGATGAATCATCGATGGATGAAACACCAGAACAAGTTTATGTTTATACTTGAAAGTGGTGTCTTTGCATCCATCGATGATACTTCTTCCATCTTTGATACTTGGATATTTTAGCCTAACTATTCGCACACACATCCGTCACTTTTCTTCCTTATTCTCTAAATACAAATGCAACATAATTCTTATACCAGATAGTCAACCTAAGCCTAAGATAAAATAAGCTAATCCAAGCAAACCTTAATATCTCTTTTGCTCTAATTATTCGCAAAAACAACACAACATGTTCTTCCTTATTCTATCAATACAAATGCAACGCAATTCTTATAACAGATAATCAACCTAAGCCTAAGAATAAATAGCTCTAAGGGGGTATTTGGATTATATTAATTAATTTGTGATCTTATCAGCTTTTTGAGATTTGGGATCAAAACCCTAGATCTGAGTGAGTTGCAACTGTGAGTGTGAGAGAGAAAGAGAGGATTATGTTCAAGTGTTCGAAGTGTGTTTGATAAGAAAGAGAGGATCAAAACCCTAGATCCGAGTGAAGTGTGTTTGAAACCCGGTTCGACTTGGGTGGTTCAACCGGTTGAACCGTTCTGGGTGAAAAATGAGTCGATTTAAACTTGGTCAACTTGCTAGGTTGGGTCGAAAATGGGTCAAATTAAACTGGGTCAACCCACCGGGGTTTGAAGAGTCCCAGGTCAACCCGGTTTGTGTTCATTTGGTTGTACTTAATTTGATTGATCTGTTTTTAATTGGTTGTACAATGTGAATAAATCATTGTACTTTTAAGTAATGGATAATGTTTTGAAACTCGGCTCGACCAGGGTGGTTCAACTGGTTGAACCGTTCCGGTCGAAAAATGGGTCAATTTAAACTGGGTCAACTTGCTAGGTTGGGTCGAAAACGGGTCAAATTAAACCAGTTCAATCAGTTGGGATTGAAGCGCCCCGGGTAAACCCGGTATGTGATTTGTATTAATTGTTTTTGCTTTGTAGTATCATAATTTGTAAGAGTCCCGGGTCAACCCGGGGCGCTTCAAACCCGACGGGTTGAACTGGTTTAATTTGACCAGTTTTCGACCCAACCTAGCAAGTTGACCCAGTTTAAATCGACCCATTTTTCGACCGGAACGGTTCAACCAGTTGAACCACCCGGGTCGAACCGGGTTGCAAAACATTATCCATTACTTAAAAGTACAATGATTTATTCACATTGTACAACCAATTAAAAACAGATCTATCAAATTAAGTACAACCAAATGAACACAAACCGGGTTGACCCGGGACTCTTCAAAACCGGCGGGTTGACCCAGTTTAATTTGACCCGTTTTTGACCCAACCTAGCAAGTTGACCAGGTTTAAATCGACTCATTTTTCACCTGGAACGGTTCAACCGATTGAACCACCCGAGTCAAACCGGGTTTCAAAACATTATGTTTAATTCCCAAGTCTTCAAACTTTTATTATTTTTCGTTTATGACCTATAATTTTTTTTATCAATAAACTATCTACCACTATAAAAAATCTCGTTGCTATGAAAAAATTGTACAAAAATGTACGAAAACGTAATAAACGTTTCATAATGTTTAATACAGAGGAAAACATTCAGAAAAGCTAAGAACATATGAAAACGAGCGAAAGTTGCCGAAAACATTCAAAATGGATGAAATCGGTCGAAAAGGGTCGCAATCGGTCGTAGTCGGACTAAAACGGTCTAAATCCGTCGAAATCTGCCGAAAATTGTCAACGTCGGTCGAAAATTAGCGACATCAATCAAAATCGATTGAAAACGGTCAAAAAGAGACGAAAAACGTTACAAACGGATGAAAACGTTAAAAAAAATACAAAACGTATAAAATGTTGTATAATATTTGTCTTAGTTTACAAAATCCAATGCACATGACCCATGACCCATGTTAATTACCCATTGTCGATCACCAATCATGTATTGGTCGATAACATATATGACATGTCACTACAACCCAATATTAATGCACATGACCCGTTACCCATGTTAATTACCCCATGATCAACAGTCATGGATGTGACGACCAGTGATAACCTAATGCATATGACCCATATGATGTCAAATTCCCATTATTGAATGTGACCAATGATAACCTAATGCATATGACCCATGACCCATGTGAATTGTAGCCATTATCACCGGTCATAAATGAACTCGGTTTGAGCTTGATCACTCGAAAAGCTCGGTTTATTTGTAAAGGTGTGTTGTCTTACACAAATTAAAATTGAAATATAATCGCTTCTTTTTTGCTTACAAGGATCGGGTTCCTATACGATCTTAAGCTTTCAAAGATCCTACACAAGATCCGGATCGTTTTTGCTTTGCAGTATCATAAAATCGTAAGATCCTAAGATCAGGATCGCGATCCTGACAACCATGCTCGATACATTTATAATTAACTATTTACACTTAGTACACTTACATACAAAATATATATATATTAAAAAAAAAAAAAAAAAAAAAAAAAAAAAAAAAAAACATATGCTATATCACTTACAAGCTCGAAAACTCAACAATAACTCGAGTCGAACTTTTATAAGGTCGGCTCATTTTCGCCTCTTATAAAAGCAAAAAATTAAGATACTTCATGTGTTAAATTTATATGTAATATTTTACATGTCCCCTCACTTAATTGCCTAAAATAAAATTTCACTTTTAACTTTTCCAAAGAGCCCTCCTAAATTTTTTCCCCAAATTTAAATTGCCCCTCCACTTAATTTCATTGAACCCGCCAATGTTTTTCAATACTCCATCCCAAATATATATCCACCAAAACTAGATCTGGTCTTCTTCTATCTCCTCAACACTCTCATCACCAAAACACACACACACACAGTGTGCACAAGTCTGGTGATGATAGGACAGGCGTATGAATAATACGAGCGATTTACAGGGTCATCTAGTAAGGTTTTAAATGTAAACTTATGATATTTCATGTCTAAAATCTTACCATGTCTTTTAAATTCTCTCATGTAGCATAAATGTTTCGATTCCTGGATTTGGGGTCTCAATTACAATGGCGGTGATGGTTGCGACTGATAATATATGGCGGTGGCGGTATTCAGCTCACTATTACAACTAAAAGGTGCAGAATCGATTGTAAGAAAGCCAAAAATCGGAAAAAGACCAAGATCTGACTATCAAAAAATATAGCTGTTTCTAATCAAGTAATTACGTTGGTCTATTTGATTTTTTCAGCTTATCTTTTCTATTTTTAGTTGGGTGGTTGGGACAAAGTTACTTGTACCATTGTAAACCATTCCTAGAGTTTAATCTATACCTTATTTTACATAATCAGGGCTATCAGTTTTGGACTCAAAACGACAGTAAAGGTTACTTTGAGATCAAGAAGGTCCGCCCGGGTCAGTATAATTTATATGCTTGGGTTCCTGGGTACATCGGTGATTATATGCTTGGGTTCCTATTTCTTTACAGCACCTTACGATTTTGTTTCATATGCTCATAGTTAGAGGTGGCAAAATAGCTAGGTAGGTTAGGTAATATAGTTCAAAACTTCAAATTTTGGTAGGGTGGGAGTCAGGTTGGATTGGCCCAATGGTGATACACTTATACGTCCAAAGACACCGAACTTTGTGATTTTGTTTTTAAATAGTTAATGTCAAATATATACAACTCTTTAAATATACATTAGATATAGTAAGTTTTATACCATATAAAATCTACTTCAGATGAAAATACATTGGATAAGAAAAAAGTAAGAGCACAGGTAATTGATCTTTTTTTTATGCGTTCGGCCCTCTTTTACTTTCACTTTATTCGAGGAAATTGCCATAGACCTTGTTTGTGCAGATAGTTGAACCAGTGGCGCATCAAGTGACTCAAAACCACCAAAGTAGATAGTTGAATAAGTGGCGAATCAAGCGACTCAAAAGCACCAAAACATCATATAGTTGAACTAGTGGCGCCTGACAAACTAGATGCACATGACAAAAGACAAGGCAATAGTGTCTCTATGTCAAGTGTCAAGAAATAGATGCACCCATCAACAATATATATAACCACATACTTTTTAGAGAGGAAGGTTTTCTAGCATCTAATCAAGAACTTTATTCCGGTATGCTCATCTACTTCTGTCATGTTGTGTGCTTTGACATGTTCTAGTTCTGCTCTCATCCTGATGTGGTTATTGTTGATATGCAGCAGCCTACATTTTCAAGGCTTTTATATCCAGATGATGAGATTAGATCAATGGAGAAAAACTTGTAAGTTTAACTGCAAATTTTATTATTATGTTCATTGTTTTGGATTAAAAGTTTTCATGATGTTGTTTGAATTACTGCTGCTCATGTTTGTGTTAATATTGCTTAGATGGATTTAGTGCTGCTCATGAACTTCAAAGAAAATGTGCTAAGTATTTACTACTGCTAGTACAAAAGTTACTACTACTAGTGACAGTTGGTACTGCTCAGAGATCAAGACGGATCGAAGTTGCTAGCTAGTTGCTTCTGGAAAAGATTATAGATACTTAATTAGGAAACTATTGTAATCCGACTAGGACTCCTTGGTGTATAAAAGGATGGCCAATTTTATATTTCGTTCAGTTATATACATTCCAATTTTATTGTATTTGAATTTGTTTTGATATATATTGATCTTTTAAATGTGACTAAAAGATGCATATAGTCACACTTTTGGTCATTGTTTTCTTAATTCGTTGTGTGACTAAATATTACAAAAGACCACACAAACATAAAATTCATGTGACCATTGGATGATTAATAGTCACACAAAATACACACTGATCACTTTAAACAGCATATGGTCACACTTAGTAACACTTTTGGCCACTGTTTGCTTAATGGTATGTGACTAAATACTAAAACAAACATGCTTTGAGTGACTAAATATTACAAAAGGCCACGCAACCGTAAACTTCATGTGGCCATTGAATGATCTATAGTCACACAAAATACACATTTCTTCACTTTAAACAGCATACGGCCATACTTATTAACACTTTTGGCCACTGTTTCCTAAATTGTATGTGACTATATACCCAAAACAAATATGCTTTGTGTGACTAAATATTACAAAAGGCCACACAAACATAAAATTCATGTGGCCATTGGATGATCAATAGTCACACAAAATACACATTTCTTTACTTTAAACAGCATATGGTCACACTTATTAACACTTTTGTCCACTGTTTCCTAAATTGTATGTGACTATATACCCAAAACAAACATGCTTTGTGTGACTAAATATTACAAAAGGCCACACAAACATAAAATTCACGTGGCCATTGGATGATTAATAGTCACACAAAATACACATTTCTTCACTTTAAACAGCATATGGTCACACTTATTCACACTTTTGGCCACTTTGTGTTAAATTGTATGTGACTAACTCCAAAAAAATAACACCCATTGTGTGACTAAATCATCATAAACGTCACATTTATTATATATTCATGTGGCCATTGGATTATCAATAGTCACACAAAATACACATTTACTTGAATATATCATCTCAAATGTCACATATATTATATATTTATGTTGCCAAAGGACGA
Source organism: Artemisia argyi (assembly GCA_030686995.1). Classification (NCBI taxonomy): domain Eukaryota; kingdom Viridiplantae; phylum Streptophyta; class Magnoliopsida; order Asterales; family Asteraceae; genus Artemisia; species Artemisia argyi. The sequence continues at coordinate 120,778,013 of CM060683.1, read as the reverse complement.
ACAATAGTCACTCTCAAAAAACATTCGTGTGACTATAAGGTGTTTACGGTCACTGATAATGACTAATCCAACAAAACTTGTGCCTAATTTGTCACACATATTCGGGGTTTTGGTCACTCTTTTTCGATGGATAAGGCCACGAACTCAACAATGTGACCATATGCCACCTACGGTGGCGGGACCTTTTGTCACACATGACCAAAAAACGTGCGTGACTATATGCATATCGTCATACATTTTTGCCGTGACCAACAGAACTTTTTGTACCAGTGATAAGAATGAGAGAATTATGAGAGCAAAACTTTCCTTAAGATATCAAATAACCAACCAAGTTTACAAATGACCTAAGCTTTCTATTTATAGGGAAGGAGCTAGGGCAACACTCCCTCTCCTTCCATTCATTAATTCGTGTGGGCTTTAAAGCCCATGGGTTTCATAACTTAAGCCTAGTAAACTTAATACAAAATGTAAATGAAAGTAAATAATAACTAAGCAACATAATATTATTACAAATGACCGAGACTTGATAAAATAGTAAAACTTCGTTCCCAATATTGTGGGTTGTTACAGTCTTACCCCCTTAGAAGAAATCTCGTCCCGAGATTTTGATGATTGTAGGAGTAGGGGAAAGAATAAGTCGAGAAAGATAAGAGGAAGAAGAGAATTGTAGGGAAGAATTTTTGATACCAAAGAAGAATGGGGCGAAAAGAAGGGGAGGTTTGCACAAGCGGAGTAGGAAATGCTTGCACAATTGCTAGATACTTAGGCTTATTCATTTATATCTCATTACTTGCAAATAAAGGCATCCCAATATTTCTAAACAAGAGCTTATAAATTCATAATCCATTTGATTTATAACTTTCTCATTAAATGAAGGAGCGGCCTAGTTCATTTTAATAGGATAGTCATTATAAATCATCCTTAAGTAGTATCGGCGGAAAATGAAGAGAGTTTACCACACTTAAGGAAATGTGGTACGAGAATATTTTAAAGACAAGTTTCAACCATGATGAAGACTAGTTCTAGTCATGGTGATGAAGACAAGTTCTACAGTCTCCTTGCTTAGCAACTTGCCACATGGTAACTTTCCATGTTATGACTGGAATGATGGGCGTTGAAGATCTCATTTTTTCAACTCTTGCTAAACGAGATTTAATATCATAGTCGAACATAATGAGGATTAAAGTTCGATGTAGATATTCTTACAAGTTCTAACTAATAGAATCTTGTGATATGACGAGAAATACAAGTTCTGCTTTTAGAAGATTGTAGGATGAGATAGGGAGAGAATATATAGAGAAGAAAATAGAGTGTAAAATGATGGAAGGATAAAAGGATGGAAGGAAATGGAAAGAGGGATTTTTATAGGAAGGAGTGAAGAAGAAGAAGAAAGAATGAAAGGGATGAAATAGGATGGTATGAAGGAGTGGGAGATAATGAAAGGATGGAAGGGTAGAAATAGGTGTAGTGGAAAAGTATAGGGGTATAGGATAAAACGGTAGAGTAGGGAAAGCAGGAGAATAGGATTTAAATAGGAGAGTAGAAAAAGGCGGGAAAATAGGATTTTAAACGGAAGTGTGAGAAAAAGGCGGGGGAAGGAGATTTACACGGGATCTAAACGGTAGAATGAGAGAAAACGGAAGAATAGGATTAAACGGAAGAGTAAGAGTATAGGATACCTGAAAGATAGTATCCAAATGGAGTTTTAGATTAACTAGATTTCTCTCCAAAGTTTGTTTTCCCCCTAAGGTTGTTCTAGTTTTCCTAACTAATCCTAAACTTCTAAGGGTGATGTATTTGGTTCTATTGAAGTAGAGGGTTCTAAATAGGGAGTAGGTATAGGTGTTTTCTTTCCTAAGGTTTACTAGGAGTATCCTTATTCTTTGGCATAGTTTTGGCTTTTCTCTTTTGTTTTAGGTTGTCTATTACTACTATTATTACTATTATTATAGGTATTACTATTCCTAGGTACTTGAAACCATCTAGGGTAGTATCCATAGTATCTCCTAAGTAGAATTTCCTAATGTGTATTCTAAGAAATGTCAAATTCTAAGATGTAATCTAATATCCTCAAATATATATGTGGGCATCCTAAGGGACTAGGTAGGGGTAATTTATGACCTAAAATGATTTATTCCTATATGGTAGAAGCTTTGCTAATGTGCTTTGTTGATATAAATAATGCGTAAAAACGTTATTAATATTTTTCGATATCCCTATATTTTGACGATCACACAATGTAATATCATTAAACGTAAAATCATTACGTAAATAAGTATTTAGTGACAAAATATCATTATATCCAACTAATTCACTTAAGGTATGAATAAACAAGTGTCTAATACATTTTATGATCAAAGGAAGGTTTATTTACAAATTACAAATTATATAAAATGGTATAAACATTTTATATCTTTAAGAAAAACATTTTTGGTAATTAAAGGAAAATGTTTATTTCATAATAAATAAATGAATTCAAATTTTTAACCAAATTCAGTTAAATTTCCACCAAATAAACTTTCCCCAGAAAGGACAAAAAGTTTAGACCGATACAGTGGGCGGCCCCCTTAATTATAAGGGGCGGCCCCGTTAATTTTAAGGGGGCCGACATACGCTCCTCTGTCAGAACTCTTTGCCTATAAATACTGGTTCAAATCTGAAATTTTTCCTCACCTTTTGCACTAAAACTTTCTTTTCTAATTCTCTCAAAACACCTTTCTAAATCCTTTGATCATAAACATATTAGTTCTTGTTTCAAGTGATCCAATCCTTCATCATTCAAAGTGCAAGAGAAGAATACTCCTCCAACATCTTGTTAAGAATTATTGTAGGCTTGTGTATATTATAAAGGTGTAGAAGTTGTGTAATAGATAGATCTAGGTGTGTTAGTAGTTGTGAATATAAGTAGTTGTGTTGGGTAGAAGTAGAAGTAGTGTTGTGAAAAAGAAGTAGTGAAGTTGTGTAGTAGTAGTGGTGCATATAAGTTGTGAAGAAGGTGTGTAGTGGTGTGAGATTGGTTCTAGCTACTATTAGGACTCGACATTTAGCTTAGTGTCGTAAACTGGTGTAAGCAAAAGTTGTGTAAGGTTTTCTCCGCCATAAGGAAGCTTGTTGACGTAGTGAAGAAAACTCTCGAGTTAGGTGCTCGGGGAGTGGAGTAGGGCGAAGAGGTGCTTCGTAGCCGAACCACTATAAATCCTTTGTCTTGTGGTGCGATCTTTCCATCTCTATCTCTTTACTAATTTACTTATATTGTTGTCATTTTATTTCGTAGATATTAGTATATATATAAGTGTTGTTTATTGGTCTCACATAAAACTAGAATCGATTATTTTGCAAACAAAGTTTTTATAAAATAAAATTGATGTAAAACTATTCAACCCCCCCCCCTTTCTAGTTTTCCACAATTGGCATCAGAGCTACGTTAAAATTGTGGTGCGATCTTTCCATCTCTATCTCTTTACTAATTTACTTATATTGTTGTCATTTTATTTCGTAGATATTAGTATATATATAAGTGTTGTTTATTGGTCTCACATAAAACTAGAATCGATTATTTTGCAAACAAAGTTTTTATAAAATAAAATTGATGTAAAACTATTCAACCCCCCCCCCCCCCCCTTTCTAGTTTTCCACAATTGGCATCAGAGCTACGTTAAACAAGATTTTTTAAAATAAATTGTATTTTAAAACTTGAAATCGATCTATGGAATCGAAAAAATATTTAGAAGGGAACATGACATTTAAACCACCATATTTTGAAAAAACAAGTTTTCTTGAATGGAAAAATCGATTCGAAAGTTATGTGAAATTAATAGATTATGATCTTTGGCATGTTATTTCAATTGGTGATTTTCAATCAACAAAAACCAGTTTTGAAAAACAAAAAAATTATTTCAAAGTAGTGCTTGATAAAAATGATATTGCTAAAATGATTATATACAAAGCTTTACCAAATATTGAATTTGAAAGAATAATTTTTTGTCAAACGGCAAATGATATGTGGAAAAGTCTTTTAAATTTTCATCAAGATAAATGTCAAGCCAAAGAAAATTCTATATATAAAATAGTTGAAAATGAAAGTATAGTAGATAAGTATTTAGTTGAAATGAGTACAAGTGCTACTAGTTCAAACTTTGCATGTGTAGGTAATAATGGCGAAAACCCCATGAGTCATACCAAGAGCAAACAAGAAGGGTGTACAAAGTCAACAATCAAACATATTATTGATGATTATTATAGTTCTGAAAGTGAAGATGAAGAATATGCAAAGGTCGTTAAAGAATTCAAGAACATCATTAAGAAGCGACTAAAAGCACAAGATAAAAGAAAAACCACCCGAAGAAGAATATCTAGTGACGAAGACGAAACAATGAAGCACAATTGTTTCGTGGCTCAAGCACCTGATGAAATATGTCTAGGGGTAGATTTAGAGCCCGATGAATGGATAAAGGATAGTGGATGCTCAAGACACATGACGGTGAATCGCAAGCTATTTTCTACATATAAGGCATACAACGGAGGTAATGTTGTTTTTGGTAGTGATCGTCGTGGAAAAATCATAGGCAAAGGTACGATCTCTCAAGACTCTCTAACTATTGAAAATGTCGAGCATGTAGATAATCTTACTTATAACTTGCTTAGTATAGGCCAAATATGTGATAATAAGTGTAGGGTTACCTTTACCGAGAATGATAGTGAAATAATTAAGGATAAGAAAGTTATAGGTAGAGGAATTAGGAAAGGAGGTATATATGTTATGAAATTAGGAGACAAACTGGAAGATAAGATATGCCTAGCTACTATAGATGAAGACTCCACTTTGTGGCATAGGAGATTAGGTCATGCAAACATGCAACAAATACAATCTTTAGCCTCTAAGGAACTAGTTAGAAACTTGCCTAGCCTAAGATATGATCAACACTTTTGTGATGCTTGTAAAATTAGAAAACAAGCACATGCTAGTCACAAAGCTAAAAATATGTTATCCACAACTAGATGCTTAGAATTACTTCATATGGACCTTTTTGGTCCATCCGCTGTGCGGAGCTATGATGAGGCGAAAAATGAACCACTTTTAGGGGGTCATTTAAGCCCAGAATTGAATTTATTTGATCAAATATTTCCCTAAATCGTTCCTTTTGTGATTTAAGGTACTTTGGGAGTGAAATCTGGAAAAGGAAGCAATTCGGACGTTTTTGAAGCATAAAAGTGAAGAAAACGCCAAAGACTTAATTTTCCAAGTTGGGAACAGTGTATGACAGCGTCAAGAGTACTTTCCTGACGGCGTCAAGAGTAAAGATCATGACGACCCAGTACAGAAATGAAGGCGTCACAAAGTAGAGCGTCAAGAGTTAAATGTGTGACGGCCTGCAAAAGTGGACTACATGACGGCGTCAAAAGTAGATCAAGGCAGTCCGAGGATTATTTTGGCGGCGAGATGACGGCGTCACCCATTTGTTCTTGACGCCGTCAGCCTCTAATATCTATATATAGTTTTCTAATTTTCATTCATAAAGAGGAACAAGTTTGGAGAAACCCTAAGGCCGAATCATATACGTATTTTGCAGCTTTTTCAAGGGTTTTCAGCCCTTGAACCCTTACATGTGCTATTGAGATAAGTATTCTTTTAATTCAATCAATATGTCTTTGTGTTGGTTGTCTATATCTTATGCTTGTCTTGATTCCACCATGCTAGGCTAGATTTATCTTGTGTTTGTTTAGATCTAATGAAACCTAGATGTTGATTATGTGTTGATTACTTGTTTATGGTTGTATTGGATGAATGATTTTAATGTTAAGCTTAAGAAAACTGGCAGATCTCCAATTGGTAACATGCTTGAACGTCTTAGGAAACATGAACCGATGTGTACTAGGTTTTATTGGTTGTATTTAATGCGTGAGTAAATTCTAATGATCCCATGTTAGGAGCTTCTTAGCCGGCTCGACATAGGAGTGAAGTAGGCGCTCATAGGATTGGGGAATTAAGTACGCCACCCCATGAATGGTATTAAGGAATACAATCCGTCATCCATGCAACTATAACAAGTAATTAACGTGTAAAAGATATCTAGGGAGTAGTGAAATCTAAGTAAACACATTTCTCCACTTATTGCTCACAACCTTAGTTTAATTTAGTTTAATTTTCATTTTTAGTATTTTATTTTGATTGCATCTTTAGTATTGGGTTAGTTGACTAGCAACTAATTCCGCCCAAATCCTTCAAACCCGAGATATTTACTTGCTTTCTAAAAAATATAAAAATACAAAAAAAAATCATCTCTCATATCTAGAACTAGTATTTAGGTTTTCTAATCCTAGCGACACTATTCCTAGCTGAACGATCAATCCCCCGGTACTTGTCATTATACTATACTACATCGATCAGGTACACTGCCTGGTGGGGGTTGTAAGCTTCTCGAGATCCCTCGAGAGGTAAAGCCTGGTGCAATCCCTACGCATCAAGTTTTTGGTGCCGCAGCCCGGGGAATAGTTATTGTCTAGGTTAGAATCTCTTTTTATTAGGTCTACTTGCTAGATTCCTTTCTAGTAAGATTTTATTTTTATTTTTAGGTTTTCTTTAGTCTATCTTATTTCTTTGTGTTTTTGTTCATAACTTTTCACCACCCGACATCATGGACGATGGGAACATCTTTGAACCCGTCATCCCACCACAACAAAACCCACCACTAGAATCTCTTAGGCCCCGAACCTTAGGAGAGTATTCCCGACCTAGCCACCAAGGCTACCGAAACACCATTGAGCTCACCGGAGCCAATGTAACCCCCTTGCGATCCGACACCATCCGGTTGGTGCAAAGCGGATGTGCATTCCATGGACTTCGTTCTGAAGATCCAAATCAACATCTTAAGGACTTCTTAAAAATCGTAGACTCCATAGACCTAGATGTTGCAACTAGAGAGACAACCCGATTTCGCCTATTCCAATTCTCTCTACGGGATCAAGCTAGTCAATGGCTTGAGCGTTTACCCATGGGATCCATCACCACATGGGATGATCTCACCACTCGTTTCCTTGCTCAATTTTTCCTACCGGGGAGAACTACTAAGCTTAGAAATGACATCTTGATGTTCCAACAACGTCAAAATGAATCTCTCTATGAAGCATGGACTCGTTTCAAGGACTTACTGCAAAAAGTCCCTCATCATGGCATAGATCTTTGGCTCCAAGTCCAAATCTTTTATGACCATACCGATCTCTCCACGAGGCGAGCCATTGACCAATCGGCCAGTGGTAAGCTACGTGATCTAAGTGCGGAACAATCATGGGAACTCATAGAAGATCTTGCTCTCTATGACAACGAAAGTTGGAATGATCCCCGTGACTTGAACAAAACGGTCAAGGCAATATCCTTACCTTCGAACAATTCTAGCACTCCCGATCGTAGGATCATGGAACTTGAGGACCAAGTCAAGTTTCTCATGAAATCTTATGAAGCTCCTAAGCCTTCAAGCCAAGTGAACAAAATCACTTCTTCATGCGAATTATGTAGTGGTCCCCATGACACTCGTGATTGTGTGGAACTCCCCGGAACAGCTTTTGCGGACTACGCATCCATGCGTACCGACGAAGCGGGAGAAAAGTGGTACACTTTTAAACCCGAGCCAAACCCTTACGGTGATTCATACAACCCCTCTTGGAAAAATCACCCAAACCTTAGGTGGAAACAAAATCAACCCACTTCTTCCAATCCGCCTAATCGTTACCAACCAAATGGTCCACCCTCCAACAGTACTTTCAACAACAATCCTTCTAACAACTATGGTAGTATCAACAATCTTGAAGGATTGATGTCTAAGTTCATGGCATCTCAAGAAGCTCGCATAGCTAGGTTCAAAACCGAATTTAACCAACAACAAACAGAGATGACCAACAAGATAGACAACTTGTTGAAAGCCCTCAACACCCAAGCGTTAACTACACCTAGGAAGGACACTAGGGACACCAATAACGGAATCCAAATTAAGGATCCCTCATCATCCAAACATGTCCACTTTGTCAATGTTGTCACAATTAAGCCAATAGATAAGGAGATAGAAGAAAGTGACAAGTATGAAGTTGGAGTAGAAACCGAGACTAGGGATGAAAGTAGGGAAGTTGAGGTTAATAATGGAGAGGAGTTAGAGGAAGTAGAAACTATAGAAAAGCACTTTGATAAGTTGCCCACCAAGGAAGAACGGGAATACCATAAGGATTTATTCGATAGTCCCAAGAGACCGTATATCCTTGGCACACCCCTTATCAAAATGGGAGACCCCTCTAACATTAACATACCATGCAATATCGGGCATATGAATACATGGAAAGCTTACATCGATCCTAGATCTCCTATAAACATCATGACTAGGACTTATTACAATTGGGTGATGAAGAAACAACTTGATTTTAGGATGATGCCCAATAGGAATTTGATAAGTAATTTTGTAGGGAGAGTGAAGGGATTGCATGTGATTATAGGTAATTTCACTTATGAGATCGATTTTATGATAGTGGAAGACACTCGTCCGGTGATAGATGATGCCTAAGCCAAATAATATTCGGAAAACCATTTGTTGAGGCCACTAGGATGAGTTATGATCCGACTTTAGGGATTGTTAGATTCAAGGAAGAGAATGATGAGATTGCCTACCAAATGCCCTACAAAATTGAGCAATACCGCCTTCTCTCTAATATAGAAAAGGAACACAAGCAAGCGGCTTATTATAGGAATGATGAGGATAGACGTAGAGGAGTTGAGTATGTGAAGAATAGGATGCTTGGTTTCTATAAAGAATGCTTGCAACTAGGTCCGGAATACAAAACTGGTTTAGAAGATGACCTAGAGAGTGAAACCAACGATGAGGTCACGTAGTAACCCATGACCTTGAGTCTAGCTACAAGACTCGTAAATAAAGAAAAGCGCTTCTTGGGAGGCAACCCATACTTTGTGTGATTTTATTTTGTTTGTTTGTTATTTGCTTCCGTATGCATGCTTTATTTTTATTGTTGGTTGATCATGTTTCTAAACTAAAAAGTGGAAATACTTTACTTTGTTGTTTTGGCCTAGTCTTAACTCCACCTAAATGTATTTTTGCAAAAGATAAGTGTAAGGGGAAACCCCAAATATGTTTTTAAGAAACAAACCGATCATGATTCTCCACAATATTAAGTGAACATGTATATTCGTATTTGTTAGAGTCAAATGCTTGTATCGAGTCATAATGAAGTTTTGCAGGATTTTCCAGGAAGTAGGACCAAGTTTTTCCAGAAATTTTCCGGAAACTTAACATAAGATTTCTGCAGGTCACTTCTGACGGCGTCATGAGTTTACTCTTGACGGCGTCATGTGTAAAATTCTGGAAATTTTACCAGTTTTGTTTTTCTAACGGAGTCTTAAAGTTTTTGTTGAATTATTAAGTTTTATAATCTCCAGGAAATCTGCAAACTTCATTTCACAAGCATTATATCTTATTTTGTTTTCTAGGATTTAGTAACTTATGTAGGTTGCCGCCGATTTTATGCGAGGTTGTCTTGTCTGTTTTCTCAGGATTTGCAGGTTATGTATGACAAGAAGATGATTTATATTCTGGAAGGGAAGCTTTGATTGTTCATTTTCTTGGAGGAAGATTTAACCTGACCACCTTATTATCCATACCGAGCGAATCAGGGGAGTATTTGATTTCATTCTTTTTATTTTTTCACTTTTACATTCTTTACTTGAACATTGGGGACAATGTTCATCTTAAGTGTAAGGGGAGGGTAAAATGATGATACCTTACAAATACACTTTCGCTTGAGTTTGTTTGTTTAATAGTAGATGTGTAATAAAACTATGAGAAATACTTGTTAGTGCAATTTTAGCGCCAAATTTAAAATTTTTTACAACATTTAGGAGTGAAACTTTAGCCTTAGCAAGCGTCTCATGGATAGGAGATTGTATGACTAGCACACAACCGTACTTTCAGAAAAATTTTCCACCCAAATATGTGAGGTTCGCCTTTAGATTTGATAGGAAAATCATTTACTATTAGTGCTTATGAGTGTACCGGTAGCATTTAGATTCTAGAACTTGCGTTAGTGATGCATCCCGAGACCGCTAGTGAGACTACATTCGTGTAGTAGGATTTACTACATGATAAGAGGCATTAGGATCACCCTTATGTTAAACCCGTATTATAATTACTTGACCATTTAAGTCATATTACTTGGCTAGTTAAGTCAATTAATTTTTCCCACACCTTAGCGTTGTACTCATTTTTAGTACACGAAACCCCTAGTACACCCCTCCGATCCTATCTTTTCGTTTTTAACTTTAAGCATTTTACTTAAAGGAAGAATTTGTTACACCCCACTTAAATGTACACCCAAATCGCCTTAGCCTTCCGTGTATGCGCTCATTTTTAGTGCATTATTGTTATTTGTTAAACCCTAAGTTAACTTTCTAATTGATTACATGGTTGCTAAGTCGAGTCATATCCTTGTACATATTGTTTTGGGACGATTGGGACTCATGGGTAAAGTACTTATTTTATGGAGTAATGGAGAAGAACATCATTTATTACCCCCGTATGTGCGTTAATCTTAAAAGTACTCCAAGTGTTTTGATTTTCTTAATAAATAAAATAAAAAATAAAAAAAATCGAAAAATCAAGAAAAAGAAAAAAAAAATAGAAAAAGAGAAAAGAGAAAAACATACGGACTACCATCCCGTTTCATTCTATGTTCATTTTATGTTTTTGTTATTCTTCATTTATTAGCATAAGTCGAGTCTAGTCTTGGCTTAGCAACGCCATATTGTACATGTAATTAACCAAGATTGTTAACTCGCCACCAGTAAAGACTGCCTATATCCAACAAAACCGTGTATTTCATATCCCTACACCTAACGTTACAACCCTTTAAAAGACCTCTTTGATAGTTTATCCTAGGTGCTTGTAACCTCTCGTAAATTTCCCATACGATTAGTAAATGCATACGAATAAATAAAACGATGTTACGATAAATTAACACCATTTTACGGGTAACAATTTTTTTTTTATGATATGGCTTGATATTGAACCACTACGATAACTATGATTGACCGTTTACCCAGGAACGATGCTTACACACAACCTAGATTGCCTATAACTATTGCGAACGATAAATAATTATATAACGCGTTTATATTTAATAATACGTTTCGTCTAAATAACGTATACTATTTATATATTCCCCGAACCTACGAAACTTCCCGAGAACGCTCACTAATATTTTTGAACTTCGACACGATAATCGAGACACCCCAGGTGGGCCCCTAACACCCAATGGGCCACGGACACACCACACAAACCAAACGGACTCCCTTTTATTCTTTATTTTCTGCTGGGCCGAGACCAAACGCAAGCCCACCAAGTTACAAGCCCAAACGCACCTTTTATTTTTATTTCTTTCTTTCGCAAACACACCTCGACACCCTCAAACGCACCCTAATATCTAACGATTTCTACACATAACGAATCACTATTATTACACATTTTGATTTACCTAGTGCCCAAGAACCACACGAGACATAAACATTACTCACTCACTCTCGTTTACTACCCTAGAAAACGCCTAAGCAAACCACCAAACTCACCCTTGATAGATAACACAAAAACGTGTCAACACATTCCTTCGAGCCTCCCATACTCCCCAATGACAACAAAATGAACAATGTGAATGTAAGAAGCGTCAGGAATGAGCAGGAACAAATCACACAAGATCTTGGCAATGTAAACTCTCCATTGGCCATTGTTTGTGGCAACACTATTCGCCTAACATGCAACCTTCATTCTTGTGATCTTTGCTTGTTTCTACCCTTTCAAAAACAGTCTATATAAGCCTCCCATGCAACCCTAGTCGTTACATGCACTTAAACGAACCATACTACTAAAATATTAACGAGAAGGAGCTAGGAAGGGACGAAAGGATTCTCAAGTGTACCACGTCTCAAAACGAACTTAGGAAGCAAGCTTGGAGCTACTTGAACCTTGGAGAGACGTGAAGTGAACCACGGAGCTTTTGAACCATTCTACGAACCATACGCTACGTTTTACTCCACCTTTTAGAGGTGAGGTGAGACCTTGATTTTCTTACTATATTTAGATACGTACGTTTATGTCTTTGCACCAACACTTACTATAAATATCACGTAAATAATGAACACAACATACCTATGTTATATATCGTACTATTTCTTGGATAAGTCATAAACGAGTACATATAATAACCTTAAGCTTATATTAACATATACATGAAAATAATCACACGTTTCTAAGTCACATTGGACCTATACGTTTTTACTAAAAGACTTAGATTATTTTTTTCAATTTTATAAGTTATACGTATTGAGTTTTTGGCCTACACTTTGGCCTCGCCATGTCTGATTTCAACACACGACCCATCGTTATTTTTACACGACCTAATTGTTTACTTGAAATAGAAACGAGAATGATAAATTGTACGACTTAACAACATCGTTTGATCACCTAACGAGACCCAAAGTATATCGCTATTAGGACTAGTTTTCAGAAACTTTAAAAACCTTACGTGGGCCTAAAAGCCCAAAAAGCTTATTTCAGCTTATTACGATAAGCTGAGTAAATAAGCTGTTTTGAAATGTTTTTATAACTTAAAATGATGGATTTCTATAAACCTAGTGTTCCCCCAAACCCCTTGGATCATAAAACCTTAACGGGCCCTTATTTTGGACTAGTTAAGCCCACTAAATGAAATAAGCTAATAAGCTGTCGAATTAAGTTTTTCTAAATGTTCTGAGCTTATTGGAATAATAAAAATGTTAAGTTTTAAATTTGGAAATGTTTGGACCATTTTTGCAAATGTTCGAAGGTTAGGGACTAAAAATGTAAAGTTTGTAAACTTGGGTGAAAAGTATAAAAAAACTGTTTTTCTAAAGGGAATAAACTGTAAATATTTGATATTTGGACTAAGAATGTAAATATTTGATATTTGGACTAAAAATGTAAATATATATAATTTTTGGACTAACGGCGTAAATGTTTTTCGTTAAGGGTAAAAAGTGTAAAATTGAGAAACATGAAGGATTGAATTGTAATATTGATTTTTTTATAATAATTATATTTTTTTATATATATTTATATATATATATATATATTTGAATATATATATTAAATCGATAAATAATAAACATAACTTATTATATATATATATATATATATATATATATATATATATATATATATATATATATATATATACATATATATATATATATATATATATATATATATATGTATATATATATATATATATATATATATATATATATATATATATATATATATACGAATAAAACGTATATAACGAATAACTAAATTTAGACGAATAAAACAATACGTAACCATTATCTATTTTTATACGACGTAACACATCACGTATGCACTTTATCGATTACTCATAATTAATAATAAACGTTCGCAATAAAACGAGACTTAAGAACTGAAACGTGCCATATCTTATAGGTTGTGTGTGAAGCCGTTGCCTTGCATTGTTGAGATTATAATTGCTCTACTGTCCTACTAAGGTGAGTTCATAGCCCACACTTAACTGATTTCTGTGGGGGGATACATGCTCAAAAACCGAACACAAGTCTTTTCCTGATCTTATTATTGCTTAAGTAGCTATTGCCAAAAGTCCCTCGATCATGAACCTTAATCACTTGAAAGGTGAACGTAAATAATTGTGAATAGATCTATTTGGGATTGACAATCCCCATTTGGTTGCTAGAGGAAAGTCACCAAATGCACGTTATTTGAATATAATAGGTTACTGGCAAATACCTATCTTGGGGGCTATATATTTTACATCATTATTATGAAAATATTGATGTCTGTTGAATCGTTGAGTGTCATGAGCTTAATGCAATAATGAATGTGATTTCTAACTTGTTTATTTGTATCGATATTACAATAAACATCTATCTCTTGTGTTCAAACTCTTAATTTTAAACTTATGAATTTCACTCAACTTTTGTTGACTTTTAGCATGTTTATCTCAGGTAACTAAAAGGAATGGATGGCAACGGCACGAAGTGGGCAAATAAAGAAACGTTTATTCCTCTTTAAATAAAACTTGTTGTTAAATAACGAATTCTCTTGGAATTATGAATATTTGGTATTTTAAATAAAACTTAAAACGATCACTTGAATCGTTTTCTATAATTGTGACGAAAGATCCACAATATAATACCCCAAAAGTCTTCCGCTGACATTTTAAGTCTTCCGCTGTATTGATCGATTTTGGGGGTGTTATAGATTGGCATCAGAGCCACGGTTATAGTGAACCAAGTGTTTTTGGAACATTGGACTATAACTACACTTTAAACGGGACAAAATTTTCATAAAATACCATCCTACGCCCTTCGTGCCTACGCATCCCAGTAATTGGTAAAAAGTATTATTTACCCTATAGCATTTTAAATTGGTTATAATTATGCTTACATTTACTAATCGGGAAATTTATTTCAGTGTCATGTCTTCGAACACCCACCCTATCAGCTTGTCCTCAAACTCAGGAACTGAAGATGGTACTTCAGCCTATGCTACCTCACCTATGCCTATGTCTCCTGCTACCGACAGATACATGCAAAGCCAGCAATTTCTGCCAGCATCTGACACAGAGGCTTCTCCTCTGGCAACATCTGGTCCGATTCGCCGATCTAGGCAAATTAGACAACTTCAGCCGTATGAAGCAAGTACTGCTATACCAGCACCAGCTCTTGTCATACCACCTGAATTAGTTGTGCCATCACCACCTGCACCACCAATAATACCACCAGTACCAACTATCTTCTATAGCCAAACTACTACTGTGCCACTAACACCATCACCTATAGTATCACCTCCACAAGCATCACCACCAGCACCTTACCGAAGTGTCCCTCTATTACCTCACCGAAAGACTTACCCAATCCGCCCAACCACCTCAGAATCTAGTATTCACCGTAGCCGCTGAAGGACCCACAAACGGGCAGATGCTCGTAAATGGTCTTTCTTATTGCCCATTATACGATATTGGAGATCTCAAGAAGGAACACCAACAACAAGGGAACTTGGGGAAAGTTCTTACTCTACCTCCCGAATTCTGCCAGTCACTGGGGAACCCATACACCATATCATACCATTGTTAGCTGCAAGAATGGTTCGCCACGAATACCGACTTGATTCCATCGCTAGTATACTCAACAAGATTCCGCAGGAACTTCTAGAAACCTTTGAAGATGATATGAACAGTCTCATAATTGGTCATCTTGCAATAGAAGATAAGGTCGAAAAGTTGGATTCTTTATTTTGGGAATCAATGGAATTCATAGGAGCACTATGTGGGGCTAACACTTCGACCGAAATAGCATTGGGGACTTTAGACCGAGAAATTGAAAGGATCAACACTGAAAACCTACGCCTTAGGCAAGCCCTACTAGAAGCTCGAGAAAAGGGAAAGAGCTCGAGATCAAACCATGGAAACCATGTCCACTGCCATTCAAGAACTCCAAAACCGCCTAGACAAAGCCTTAGGAAAACCATGAGACCATCACCTTGTTAAGAAAAATCAATGTCCTACAAATAAGTATATCTTGTCGTGTTTTGTAAACATTTGCACAAGTACCAATAAGTGTTGTAACACCTTGACATTGATTTATGGAAGTTTATTTTATCTTTATCTACGTTGCAAACTTTATACACTATATCGTAATATATTGGTTCATACAGGTCAAACTTATTCGTATTGTGTGTCATCCCAACATACAAAAATTTACGATGATCGAATCATTGTAACTACGACCTATATTTAACTATTCATTACTCGATATGTGTTTTCAACGTGATAAGATTATTATAAATGTTCTAATAATATACCTTCTTTTATAGCAACATGGCTAGAACTAGGAGAACAACCACGAACGCCGCACCAGCAAACCCCGAAGTTATGACCCCGGCTGCAATCCAACAAGCAATCGCTGATGGCGTTAATGCCGTTTTAGCTGAACAAAACCGTAATAGAGACGGAAATGCACCGGCACCCCGCTACTGCACATATAAAGACTTCATAGCATGTCAACCGACGTATTTCAAAGGAACTGAAGGAGTGTCGGAATTAGCTCAATGGTTTGAAAGAAGTGAAACTGTTTTCCAAAGAAGTGGATGCTCGAAAAACAACAAGGTAAGCTTCACAACGGGAACACTAATGCAAGACGCTCTATCCTGGTGGAACTCTACCGTTCAAACACTAGGAGCAGAAGCAGCACATCAGCTTACTTGGATTGAATTCAAGGCTAAAATACTAAAGAAGTATTGTCCCCGTTCCGAACTGCGAAAACTCGAGGATGAGTTCCATGCCTTAATAGTGAAAGGAGTTGATTTGAGAAGTTACAACCGGAGATTCCAAGAACTTAGGATACTATGCCCTACCATGGTACCCGATCACGAGAAGACATTAGAGAAATATGTCGAAGGACTTCCTAGGAGTATTGAAGGAAATGTCACCTCAGCAAACCCGCCAACCTTGGAAGCAGCAATGGAACTTGCTCAAAAACTTCTAGATCGAGAAGTGAAATGCAATGAACTTAAAAGGAAATTGGACGATAAAAGAACCACTCACCATCACAAGAACAACCAGCAAAACTACAACAGTCATCACCGCAACAACAACCAACGCAACAATAATCGGAACCACCAACCATATCACAACACTCGAAGCACTCAGCAGCAGAATCAAAGACAAGAAAAACCCCATGTCTACACCGCTACGGAAGGTGTAGGGTACAACGGACAGAAACCCCTGTGCCAGCGATGCAAACTTCATCATGAGGGTCATTGTACCGTCCGATGTGACAAATGTCATAAAATCGGTCATCAAACCAGAAACTGTAGGATTCCTGCTACGGGAAGCAACACACTAGCTGTATCACCCACTTGTTTCGGATGCGGTGAAGTAGGACACATCCGGAGAAACTGCCCAAAAGGAAACGAACCAGCCAACGCCCAAGCTAGAGTATACCTACTCGGAGATGGAAACGGACCCGATGTAGTCACCGGTACGTTTCTACTAAACCATCATAATGCTAGAGTATTGTTTGATTCGGGCGCCGATAAGAGTTTTATATCAGATACGTTTGCCCCTTTACTTAATGTTACC
The DNA here is from genome assembly GCA_030686995.1 of Artemisia argyi. Classification (NCBI taxonomy): domain Eukaryota; kingdom Viridiplantae; phylum Streptophyta; class Magnoliopsida; order Asterales; family Asteraceae; genus Artemisia; species Artemisia argyi. The sequence goes on along the minus strand of CM060683.1, from coordinate 120,760,820 downwards.
CCCTCTAAGCTAAACACCACCTACGAAGTCGAAATGGCTGACGGGAATTTAATAGATACCAATACTATCATGAAAGATTGCACCCTAACCTTATCCGAAAAACCTTTTGCCATTGATCTTATGCCGGTTCAACTTGGTAGTTTTAACGCTATCGTCGGCATGGATTGGCTATCCCACCATCGTGCTAGGATTCACTGCGACGAAAAGGCCGTCCATATACTACTCTAGGATGAAACACTCATTGTCCAGGGCGACAAAAGCAAACCTCGATATGGAATTATCTCATGTATGCGAGTAATAAAATACATGAAAGAAAGATGTCAAGTATTCATGGCCCAAGTTACGGAAAGTAAGTCATCCGAGAAGCAGCTTGATGACGTTCCTATCGTTAGGGATTTTCCTGAAGTATTCCCTGAAGAATTACCTGGCATTCCACCCATACGTCAAGTAGAATTTCAGATTGAACTAATGCCTGGAGCGGCACCAGTAGCTAAAGCACCTTATAGACTAGCACCATCTGAAATGGAAGAATTGTCAGAACAACTAAAGGAATTATCGGATAAAGGATTTATTCGACCAAGCTCATCACCTTGGGGAGCTCCAATTTTATTCGTTAAGAAGAAGGATGGATCCTTTCAAATGTGCATCGATTACCGGGAGTTGAATAAACTTACGGTAAAGAATCGATACCCATTACCTCGAATTGATGATCTGTTTGATCAATTGCAAGGATCAAGTGTGTACTCGAAAATTGATCTGAGATCAGGATATCATCAGCTAAGAGTTCGAGAAGAAGATATTCCGAAAACTGCATTCAGAACGCGCTATGGTCACTACGAATTTCAAGTAATGTCGTTCGGTCTGACCAATGCACCAGCAGTTTTCATGGATTTAATGAATCGAGTATGCAAACCTTACTTGGATAAGTTTGTAATAGTATTCATCGACGATATTTTGATCTACTCTCGCAACGAAGAAGAACACGCGGGACATTTACGAATCATTCTAGAACTGCTCAAGAAAGAAGAATTGTACGCTAAGTTCTCCAAATGCGACTTTTGGATTCACACCGTACAGTTTTTAGGACACATCATCGATAGTCAAGGCATTCACGTAGACCCTTCAAAGATTGAGACTGTTAAAGGTTGGTCATCTCCTACAAACCCCACGGAGATTCGCAATTTTTAGGTCTCGCAGGTTACTACCGAAGATTTATAGAAGGATTCTCCAAGATTGCAAAACCTTTGACTAAACTGACCCAAAAGAATGAGAAGTACATCTGGGAAGAAAAGGAAGAAGCAGCCTTCCAGTTGTTAAAACAAAAGCTTTGTGAAGCTCCAATATTAGCCCTCCCAGAAGGAAACGAGGACTTTATAGTATATTGCGACGCATCTTATCATGGACTAGGAGCGGTCTTGATGCAAAGAAGCAAAGTGATAGCTTATGCATCTCGGCAATTGAAGAAACATGAGGAAAACTACACGACTCATGACTTGGAGTTAGGAGCTGTAGTGTTTGCGCTCAAGTTGTGGAGACACTACTTATATGGCACCAAATGTACCGTATACACCGACCACAAGAGTCTTCAACACATTTTGGATCAGAAGGATTTGAATATGAGGCAACGTCGCTGGCTAGAGTTGCTCAGCGATTATGATTGTGAGATCCGTTATCACCCAGGAAAGGCTAATGTAGTAGCAGATGCGTTAAGCCGAAAAGAACGATTGAGACCCCTTCGAGTTAGATCACTAGGGATGACTATCCACTCACCCCTTCCATCCCAAATCCTTACCGCGCAGAACGAAGCACTTAAAGAAGAAAACCGACCCAAAGAAAAGATTTACGGTATGCCCGAAAACAAGAATGGTTTTGTGAAGAAATCCGATGGAACACTGTGTTTCAAGGACAGAAGTTGGATCCCTATGATTGGAGGTATTCGTGAGCTCATCATGTATGAGTCCCACAAGTCAAAATACTCCATTCATCCAGGTTCCGACAAGATGTATCAGGATTTAAAGAAACTATATTGGTGGCCGAACATGAAGGCTGACATCGCAGAATATGTTGGTAAATGTTTGACATGTTCAAGGGTAAAGGCAGAACATCAGAAACCTTCAGGCTTACTTGTACAACCAGAACTTCCTATGTGGAAATGGGAACGAATCACTATGGACTTCATCACCAAACTCCCAAGAACCTCATCCGGATACGACACAATATGGGTTATTGTGGATCGTCTAACAAAATCCGCTCATTTTATACCCATCAAAGAAACCGATGAGATGAATACACTAGCTCAGATATATGTGAAGGAAATTGTCACTCGACATGGAGTACCAATTTCGATTATCTCGGATCGAGATAGTCGTTTCACCTCTCACTTTTGGAAATCATTACAGAAAGCCTTAGGAACTAAACTAGATATGAGCACAGCGTACCACCCTCAAACTGATGGTCAAAGTGAAAGAACTATCCAAACCTTGGAAGATATGCTCCGAGCATGCGTTATCGATTTTGGAAAAGGTTGGGATAAGCACTTACCATTAGCAGAGTTTTCATACAACAATAGTTACCACATCAGCATAAAAGCAGCACCATTCGAAGCACTATATGGTAGGAAGTGCAGATCGCCCGTCTGTTGGGCAGAAGTCGGAGAAAGACAACTTATAGGACCAGACCTTGTTCGGGAAACAACCGAGAAAATCATTAAGATTAAGCAACGCTTACAAGCAGCCCGAGACCGACAGAAAAGCTACGCAGACCTAAACAGGAAACCCATGGAATTTCAAATAGGAGACAGAGTCTTATTGAAAGTATCTCCCTGGAAGGGAATGGTACGATTTGGAAAGCATGGAAAGTTGAACCCTAGATACATCGGTCCGTTCAAAATCCTGGAAAGGATAGGACCCGTGGCTTATAGACTAGAACTACCCGAAGAACTTAGTCGGATTCACGACATCTTTCATGTGTCAAACCTTAAGAAGTGTTTATCCGATGAATCTCTCATGATTCCATTGAAAGAGATTCGACTAGATGATAACCTTATCTTTACCGAGGAACCCATTGAAATCATGGATAGAGAAGTCAAACAACTAAAACAGAACCGTATCCCTATTGTCAAAGTTCGTTGGGACTCCAAGCGAGGACCGGAATATACCTGGGAGCGCGAGGATCAGATTCGCTCCAAGTACCCACATCTCTTCACCTAAGACACCCTTGGCAACTATCTTAGACTACAATTCCGGGACGGAATTCCCTGTAAGAGGTAGGTAATGTAACCTCTCGTAAATTTCCCATATGATTAGTAAATGCATACGAATAAATAAAACGATGTTACGATAAATTAACACCATTTTACGGGTAACAAATTTTTTTTTTTTATGATATGGCTTGATATTGAACCACTACGATAACTATGATTGACCGTTTACCCATGAACAATGCTTACACACAACCTAGATTGCCTATAACTATTGCGAACGATAAATAATTATATAACGCGTTTATATTTAATAATACGTTTCGCCTAAATAACGTATACTATTTATATATTCCCCGAACCTACGAAACTTCACGAGAACGCTCACTAATATTTTTGAACTTCGACACGATAATCGAGACACCCCAGGTGGGCCCCCAACACCCAATGGGCCACGGACACACCACACAAACCAAACGGACTCCCTTTTATTCTTTATTTTCTGCTGGGCCGAGACCAAACGCAAGCCCACCAAGTTACAAGCCCAAAAGCACCTTTTATTTTTATTTCTTTCTTTTGCAAACACACCTCGACACCCTCAAACGCACCCTAATATCTAACGATTTCTACACATAACGAATCACTATTATTACACATTTTGATTTACCTAGTGCCCAAGAACCACACGAGACATAAACATTACTCACTCACTCTCGTTTACTACCCTAGAAAACGCCTAAGCAAACCACCAAACTCACCCTTGATAGATAACACAAAAACGTGTCAACACATTCCTTCGAGCCTCCCATACTCCCCAATGACAACAAAATGAACAATGTGAATGTAAGAAGCGTCAGGAATGAGCAGGAACAAATCACACAAGATCTTGGCAATGTAAACTCTCCATTGGCCATTGTTTGTGGCAACACTATTCGCCTAACATGCAACCTTCATTCTTTGTGATCTTTGCCTGTTTCTACCCTTTCAAAAACAGCCTATATAAGCCTCCCATGCAACCCTAGTCGTTACATGCACTTAAACGAAACATACTACTAAAATATTAACGAGAAGGAGCTAGGAAGGGACGAAAGGATTCTCAAGCGTACCACGTCTCAAAACGAACTTAGGAAGCAAGCTTGGAGCTGCTTGAACCTTGGAGAGACGTGAAGTGAACCACGGAGCTTTTGAACCATTCTACGAACCATACGCTACGTTTTACTCCACCTTTTAGAGGTGAGGTGAGACCTTGATTTTCTTACTATATTTAGATACGTACGTTTATGTCTTTGCACCAACACTTACTATAAATATCACGTAAATAATGAACACAACATACATATGTTATATATCATACTATTTCTTGGATAAGTCATAAACGAGTACATATAATAACCTTAAGCTTATATTAACATATACATGAAAATAATCACACGTTTCTAAGTCACATTGGACCTATACGTTTTTACTAAAAGACTTAGATTATTTTTTTTCAATTTTATAAGTTATACGTATTGAGTTTTTGGCCTACACTTTGGCCTCGCCATGTCTGATTTCAACACACGACCCATCGTTATTTTTACACGACCTAATTGTTTACTTGAAATAGAAACGAGAATGATAAATTGTACGACTTAACAACATCGTTTGATCACCTAACGAGACCCAAAGTATATCGCTATTAGGACTAGTTTTCAGAAACTTTAAAAACCTTACGTGGGCCTAAAAGCCCAAAAAGCTTATTCCAGCTTATTACGATAAGCTGAGTAAATAAGCTATTTTGAAATGTTTTTATAACTTAAAATGATGGATTTCTATAAACCTAGTGTTCCCCCAAACCCCTTGGATCATAAAACCTTAACGGGCCCTTATTTTGGACTCGTTAAGCCCACTAAATGAAATAAGCTAATAATAAGCTAATAAGCTGTCGAATTAAGTTTTTCTAAATGTTCTGAGCTTATTGGAATAATAAAAATGTTAAGTTTTAAATTTGGAAATGTTTGGACCATTTTTGCAAATGTTCGAAGGTTAGGGACTAAAAATGTAAAGTTTGTAAACTTGGGTGAAAAGTATAAAAAAACTATTTTTCTAAAGGGAATAAACTGTAAATATTTGATATTTGGACTAAGAATGTAAATATTTGATATTTGGACTAAAAATGTAAATATATATAATTTTTGGACTAACGGCGTAAATGTTTTCCGTTAAGGGTAAAAAGTGTAAAATTGAGAAACATGAAGGATTGAATTGTAATATTGATTTTTTTATAATAATTATATTTTTTATATATATTTATATATATATATTTGAATATATATATATATATTAAATCGATAAATAATAAACATAACTTATTATATATATATATATATATATATATATATATATATATATATATATATATATATATATATATATATATATATATATATATATATATATATATAAATACGAATAAAACGTATATAACGAATAACTAAATTTAGACGAATAAAACAATACGTAACCATTATCTATTTTTATACGACGTAACACATCACGTATGCACTTTATCGATTACTCATAATTAATAATAAACGTTCGCAATAAAACGAGACTTAAGAACTGAAACGTGCCTTATCTTATAGGTTGTGTGTGAAGCCGTTGCCTTGCATCGTTGAGATTACAATTGCTCTACTGTCCTACTAAGGTGAGTTCATAGCCCAAACTTAACTGATTTCTGTGGGGGGATACATGCTCAAAAACCGAACACAAGTCTTTTCCTGATCTTATTATTGCTTAAGTAGCTATTGCCAAAAGTCCCTCGATCATAAACCTTAATCACTTGAAAGGTGAACGTAAATAATTGTGAATAGATCTATTAGGGATTGACAATCCCCATTTGGTTGCTAGAGGAAAGTCACCAAATGCACGTTATTTGAATATAATAGGTTACTGGCAAATACCTATCTTGGGGGCTATATAGTTTACATCATTATTATGAAAATATTGATGTCTGTTGAATCGTTGAGTGTCATGAGCTTAATGCAATAATGAATGTGATTTCTAACTTGTTTATTTGTATCGATATTACAATAAACATCTATCTCTTGTGTTCAAACTCTTAATTTTAAACCTATGAATTTCACTCAACTTTTGTTGACTTTTAGCATGTTTATCTCAGGTAACTAAAAGGAATGGATGGCAACGGCACGAAGTGGGCAAATAAAGAAACGTTTATTCCTCTTTAAATAAAACTTGTTGTTAAATAACGAATTCTCTTGGAATTATGAATATTTGGTATTTTAAATAAAACTTAAAACGATCACTTGAATCGTTTTCTATAATTGTGACGAAAGATCCACAATATAATACCCCAAAAGTCTTCCGCTGATATTTTAAGTCTTCCGTTGTATTAATCGATTTTGGGGGTGTTATAGTGCTTACGCCATGTGGTGGAGGTTTGATCCTTTCCCAAGCCTATGGTAATCTATTTTACTATGACAAGTAGTGAGAGATATCTTCCGTTTCCATATTGTAATTTATACTTTATTACACCCGAGAGATGTGAGTATCTAAACACTATTTGTGAGGTGCTAGTATATGACCTCCGTGGTTGTCTTTGGTCTTTAGTGGAACGATTATTTGTTGTAATTACTTTTATATTAGTGTTGAATGACCCCTAACTTGTATTTTGATTAGAATAAAAGCGCATTTGCTTGAGGACAAGCAAATCTCAAGTGTAAGGGTATATGATGAGGCAAAAAATGAACCACTTTTAGTGGGTCATTTAAGCCCGGAATTGAATTTATTTGATCAAATATTGCCCTAAATCGTTCCTTTTGTGATTTTAGGTACTTTGGGAGTGAAATCTGGAAAAGGAAGCAATTCGGACGTTTTTGGAGCATAAAAGTGAAGAAAACGCCAAAGACTTAATTTTCCAAGCTGGGAACAGTGTGTGACGGCGTCAAGAGTACTTTCCTGACGGCGTCAAGAGTAAAGATCATGACGACCCAGTACATAAATGAAGGCGTCACAAAGTAGAGCGTCAAGAGTTAAATGTGTGACGGCCTGCAAAAGTGGACTACATGACGGCGTCAAAAGTAGATCAAGGCAGTCCGAGGATTATTTTGGCGGCGAGATGACGGCGTCACCCATTTGTTCTTGACGCCGTCAGCCTCTAATATCTATATATAGTTTTCTAACTTTCATTCATAAAGAGGAACAAGTTTGGAGAAACCCTAAGGCCGAACCATATACGTATTTTACAGCTTTTTCAAGGGTTTTCAGCCCTTGAACCCTTACATGTGCTATTAAGATAAATATTCTTTTAATTCAATCAATATGTCTATGTGTTGGTTGTCTATATCTTGTGCTTGTCTTGGTTCCACCATGCTAGGCTAGATTTATCTTGTGTTTGCTTAGATCTAATGAAACCTAGATGTTGATTATGTGTTGATTACTTGTTTATGGTTGTATTGGATGAATGATTTCAATGTTAAGCTTAAGAAAACTGGCAGATCTCCAATTGGTAACTGATTGGGTCTAAACCGTCAGATATAATTGACCAAGGTCAACTAGTCAAAAACAGCTTATCCCAATACTCCGGTGATAGTATAGTGTATTCCCGGGTCGTTAAAGTCCCAGCGAGATTGAAATGGTGCTTTGGGAATCGTTTATGAGAAAGTGGCACTGAGGACAGTAGCCCAGATGATGTGGAATTGATTTTGCTACTGTTATTTTGGTATTTATACACAGATATAATATTCACAAAAATCAGATATACAATTATATGCACGTATTCACAATTCAGATTTACGCAATCGGACTGAAAAAGTTGGATTTTGGTATTTAACAAACTACAGGGGGTGCTTTTGATACTTTTTGAAACTTAAAATTAAAAATGAAATTGAAATTATGAAAATGATTAAAATATTATTTAAATATTATTTAATTAGTAAAACTATTTAAAAACTAAATTAAAATCTAATTTAAATTAACTAATAATTATAACTATTACAAGTTAAACTAAAAATTTGCAAAAACAATTTCTAAACTTAAATTAGAACTTGAAGAAAGTATAAAAAATAAAAATAAATATTTTTGTCTTTTTATGGGTTTTTTATAAATTAAAAACTATTTAACTTAATTAAACTACTTTTAATTACTATTAATACTAAATTAACATAGAAAATTAAGAGAAAATTAATAAAATTACTTAACCATCACAGGAATCCTAAAAAATTATAAAAACTCTAAAAATTATGTTTTAAGATTAATCCACTAATTATTTACCTTTTAATTAACTTAAGTCTAATTTAAACAATTAAAATAAGAAAAATGGAAAATGAACAGTAGAATTTAAAAATGTATTTTATAAAAGTCTATTATACTATATTAAGGCTAGGAAAAATATAAAATCTTGGTTTTACTTTATAAAAACTAAATATGAGATTTAATACTTAATATTAATTAATAAATAAGAAAACTAAAATTAAATCTAATTAATACCAAATGATAGAATAAAAATCTAGAACAATTACTAAATTTACTTTACTATATAAGGTAATTAATAAAAATATAAAAATACTAATTACTTAATTAAAATCTAAAAATGAAAATTAAACTTAAATTGAATTAAATAGAAACTATCACTTTATTTAAATTGGTTTTTTTCTTGGATTTTATTTTACACACTTATTTTACCACTAAAAACAGAAAACTTTTGTGAAACCACTTTTGAAAATTGCTTATAAATAAGCAGTAGCACCACCTAAACTTAATCAGTTTGACTTTGGTTGACTATGAGGTCAAATAAGCTTAAATGACTGATGGTGGGGTCCACAATGATGAAAATGGGTACAATCAAGCTTAACAAACTCAAATAAGCTAAAAACAACCAATCATGATCACAAATAAGCAGAAGGGAGACAAATAAGCACTTGAGCAAAACTGAGTTTCACTCAGTTATGGGACAGACTTAAGGGACTAAACTAGGTGGGGTCCACTTGTTCCTAGGTCAACCAATGGGTCAATACTTATACCCTGGTAGGAGGGGGTGGTCCAAATCAAGAAAGAACCTCTGGGGTCCACTGAGGTGGGCTGCAGCCACCACTTAAAGTGGTGGTGTGGGTGAGGTCTGTGTGTACAAGGCAGAGTCTTGCCCTGCAGTCCACTTCCAAGGGCTTTTTAGTCCACAAGAAAAAATCTCAAAATTAAAAGAACCTTGGGAAAATGAAGTTCAGGTGGTAAGGTTTAACTACAAAGATTTTCAGATCATCAATCCAAACACACAAATCATAATTAATCTTGGAATTTTGAGGAAAATCTGAGATCCAACTTTTGACTTTTGTAAAAACTTGAAACTTTGGGTTTGGTTGATTTCTATTGGATCTAAATGACTGAATTGATTGTATTATACTAATCTAAGACTAGTTTAGGCTAAATTAACAACTTTAGTAACTAATGTGACAGATTTAAGGACACAAACTCCTCACAATTAACTGTGAGGGGGTTTAACTTATGATTTTGACTTTTACCAATGAAATCTCAATTTTTAAGGTTTGACAGAGCTAAGTGGACTCAATGAAACATGTTACAAGCAGAGAACACCCAAGAAATAGCAAAAGCTCAGCAATGCTCACTGAACCAAACACTCCCTTATTTGACTGTTTAGAATTTTTTTTCAAAGAAAATGGCAACTAGGGAATGTAAGCTTGATTCCAAACCACAATTTATGATAAATATAACTAATTTAAGCACTGGAAAACAGATTATCACTACAACAACAAGTATACCACTTAAACTAATTTTTTGACAGATAATTCTAAATTATTAAGTAACTAATGATTCAAACAAACAAGCTATTAATTATAAGCTAAAAATTACTCAAACACTACTCAAATAATACAAACAAACACAGATTGTCCAATAAACAACAAGCAATCAGATAGTATCAAGAACTAAATTTTTGGGGGAATTCTTAAATTAGCAAAAGGTTACAAGATACCCCTAGCTTGAACAAGGGGCTTCTCCACAGAAGCCTATCTTTAGATAGGCCAATTTAAGCTCCAATCTTGATCACCAATCCTTCTTAGTACCTGAAAACTCAAACCAAGCAAAATAGTTGACCATAGTTGACCATTTTTATATTTTTGATATTTCTTCTAATATAACTAAGTTTTAAAGTCTCTAAAGCTTTAATAAGCTTATTGGAGCCTATGTGAACCTAACTCAGTCCATGATTCAAATTCAAACACTAGCAACCTATGATTAAGATTAATACATGAAACTTGAAATTTGCATAAACAAAATAAGTTGAAGAAACTTGCTTATATTAATTTGAAAAGATTAATAATACACTGAATTGACTTCTACAAATGCTTAAAAGCTTTTTGCTACACTACACTTGCTTAATGAAATTACACGACTACAATTATGCTAAAAAAACTAGACAAGTCTTTCATCTTGCATCCTTTGCCTTTTATAGGCCCTAATTAGGGTTTCTTGAACATCTCTGATCACTTCCCACCTCTTTCTGATTTCTTTGGTCCACCCAAAAGCTGCCACGTATTTTGGCGGGAAAAGACTTTTTGCAAATTGCTTTCTGATTGAGTGCAACTGGGAGGGTAGCATTAATTGTGGTGGTTTAGGTAGGTGTAGGGGTGTGGGTTAGTGGTGATGGGATGGGTAAGTGGTGCGGTGGTGGAGCAATACCAGGGGTGTGGTGGTTTTGTGGTTTGGCTGAGGGAGAAGGGAGTTGGGCGGTTTTGAGGGGTGTTTGACTAGTTTTGACCGGGGTCAAATGTTTGACCCGGCTTATTAATATTAAAGGGTGCGTTGGGTTTGTGGTGTGGGCTGGAGAGATTTGGGCCCAAAGAAAAATAGGTGGTGGGCTAGTGGGGATTGGACTTGGACTATGGAGTAGTATTATTTGTTTTTGGATCCGGTTTTGGTTATGAAATACACAAGGACTATTTTTGTAATTTTTCGAAAGTTTGAGGTGTGATCTTGGCATGCTTCCAAATTATTTCCAAGGGTGTATTATGCCACATCATGAATAGTACAAGGTCCTTTGATGATTTTTCAAATTTGTTTTCACCAGGGACTGAAACCGTTAAACTTTCAAACTTCAGGGACCATTTGTGTAATTTTCACCAAACTTCCCACCATGGACCAATCCTGTCATAAAAGGTTAGTGCAAGGACAAAATTTGGGTTTCTCAAAGTTTTTCATATCCCAGGGACCATTTTTGACAATTTTCAAAGTTTAGGGACTAAACTTGACATTTTGTGAAACTTTTCACCAAAGGACTAATTATGTAACTTTTTGATTTATAAGGACCTTTGGTGACCTTTTCAAGTTTTTAGAATGACCAGGGACTAGTTTTGACAACTTTTGAAAGTTAGGGGACTGAAACTGCCAATTATGCAAACTTTGTGCGTTTTTCATCTGTTTTTGGTATTTTTGCATTTGAAACATGTAAAACACTTTCCTGGGATATTTTCACTATTTTGATTCATTATTGAGTGTTTTGAGATGTTTTGGCAGTTCAGAATGGTATAAAATGATGAGTATTTACACACTCGTCAATCCCCCACACTAAAACATTGCTAGTCCCTAGCAATCTTTTGAGAAAAACCTGATGGATTGAGAATCTCTTTACCAAAAGCCATCACTTCTGGAGTAGCCAGGTGTAAGAACTGTGGCACACCTGATAACCGTGTGATTTTGAGCAAACCACCAGCTGTCAACGGATTTGATTAGTCTTTACCAAAAGCCGTTTGCTTCTGGACTAGCCAGCATCTTGATGGACTAAGTCAACATCTTGGTGAGCTGATTACCAATTATGGATTTTCCACTGCCTTTACCACAAGCTATAATCTTGCGGGCTAGCCAACTCATTTGCTTATGAGGATACGGGGGAGTTGAGGAACCATACAATTTTTGGCAAATTGCCAGCCATCAACGGGTTTGAGATGTCTTTACCAAGAGCCGTTTGCTCCTGGACTAGCCAATCCATTTGTCATTTAGACTTTGGCGGACTGATTACCACAAAAATTTTGAAATAAAGTGAAAAAAAAATTTTGAAAAATTTAGGCCTAAAAATGGGGGTACTTAGAAAGTTTTGTGATAAAATTCGTAAGAATTTCCCCCCCACCCCCACACTAGAATTGAATATTGTCCTCAATATTCAAAGTCCCGGCTATTATGCCGAATCTCTGAACGGAAAAAGCAAATATTCGAATCTAACTGTGGAAATATAGATTTTATTTTTCACTTTATTTATATGTACTTACAATTACACATTTTTTTTTTGACTGGAACTTATATACATATTTACTTTTCAACAGGTGGGGGATGGCCACTCCCCCACACTAGGGTGGTAGAAAGTAGAAAGAAGTCAGAAATACGGGTGAAAACCCATATATGTTGCTAATTTTTGTTCACCGAGTCACTAGCTTGACTCGATCCCCGAATTCATTGGTCCATGGGGAAAGTTTGGAGATCCGGGAAAACCATGGGTGGTATATCCTCTCCAAAATAATGTTTCAATCTATGACCATTCACTTTGAAGTTGGGACCTTCGGGTTGAGATAACTCAACAGTCCCGTATGGATATACTTTAGCAATAGTGAATGGTCCGGTCCATCGGGTTTTTAATTTCCCCGAGAAGATCTTTAATCTTGAGTTGAAAAGAAGGACTCTGTCACCAACGTTGAAAACGCGGTTCTTAATCTTAGAGTCGTGGATCTTCTTTGTCTTTTCTTTGTAGATCAAAGAGTTCTCGTAGGCTTGATCACGAAGTTCATTTAATTCATTGAGTTGAACCTTACGGTGATCACCCACTTTATGAAGGTCGTAGTTAGCATGTTTCAAGGCCCAGTAGGCTTTGTGCTCAAGCTCGATCGGTAAATGACACGCCTTCCCGTATACAAGCTTGTATGGAGTACACCCAATGGGTGTTTTGTAAGCTGTACGGAAGGCCCAGAGTGCATCATCTAGTTTATCCGACCAGGAAGCACGGTTTTCACCTACTGTCCTCTCAAGAATCCGTTTTATACCACGGTTGGAAACCTCCACCTGCCCACTTGTTTGGGGGTGATATGCAGTGGAAAGACGATGAGTAACACTGTACTTAAGCATGACTTTTGCAAATTGATCATTGCAAAAGTGAGTACCGCGATCACTAATGATGGCACGTGGAGTTCCAAAACGAGCAAAGAGGGATTTCAAGAATTTCACAACAACTCGGGCATCATTAGTGGGTAAGGCCTTAGCCTCAACCCATTTTGACAAATAGTCAACAGCCACGAGTATGTATTTGTTTCCACGAGAAGATGGGAATGGCCCCATAAAGTTAATGCCCCAGACGTCAAAGATTTCACAAACTTGAATAGCATTTTGTGGCATTTCGTTGTTTTGTGAAATATTCCCGTGATGCTGACAAGCATCACAGGCTTTGACTAACTCGTGGGCATCCTTATAGATCGTGGGCCAATAGAAACCGGAATCAAACACCTTTTTGGCGGTGTAGTTAGGACTATGGTGGCCCCCGGTGGGTCCAGCATGGCAAGCCTTGAGAATATCAGCGGCTTCCTGTCTGTATACACATCGCCTGATGACTTGATCGGCACAGATTTTGAAGAGGAAGGGGTCGTCCCAGAAGTAATGATTAACGTCTTTGAAGAATTTTTTCTTCTGTTGGGACGTCATCCCCTTCATGATGAAGTTACCCGCATGGTAATTTGCAAAGTCGGCAAACCATGGGGCAGTAGATTCACCACGAAAAGTAACCGCATTGAGTGTCTCGAGAGGAAATGTTTCATTTATTTCCTTTTTCTCGGACACATCCTGATGAGGGTTTTCTAATCGTGAGAGATGATCAGTAGCAAGGTTCTCAGCTCCTTTTTTATCACGGATAATGATATCAAATTCTTGAAGGAGGAGAACCCAACGGAGAAGCCTCGGCTTTGCATCTTGCTTTGCAAATAAGTACTTCAAAGCCGAGTGATCCGTATACACCACGCATTTGGTCAGGATCAAGTATGGCCGGAATTTCTCAAAGGTATACACCACAGCTAGGAGTTCTTTTTCAGTGGTGGTGTAATGACCTTGAGCCTCAGTCATAGTCTTACTTGCGTAGTGTATAGGCTGAAAGTATTTTGCTTTTCGTTGCCCCAAGACCGCACCTATGGCAAAATCACTAGCATCGCACATAAGCTCAAAGGGTAGGTCCCAATCGGGGGCAACAAGAATCGGTGCCTCGGTAAGCTTTTTCTTTAATGTTTCAAAAGCTTCGATGCGCTCAGGAGAGAAGATGAAAAGAGCATCCTTCTTGAGGAGATGGGTCATAGGTCGGGCAATCTTAGAAAAATCTTGGATAAACCTACGGTAGAAGCCGGCATGACCCAAAAAGCTCCTAACACCTTTTATGGTGGTGGGATGAGGTAATTTAGCAATGACATCGATTTTGGCTTTGTCAACCTCAATCCCGTTTTTCGAAATTTTATGGCCGAGGACAATGCCCTCCTTGACCATAAAGTGGCTCTTCTCCCAGTTGAGACTTAGATTCGTTTCTTTGCAACGTTTAAGCATCTGTTCCAAGTGGGAGAGACAGGTCTGGAATGAATCCCCGATGACTGAAAAGTCATCCATGAATACCTCCATGGTTTTCCCGATCATGTCAGAAAAAATAGACGTCATGCACCTCTGGAACGTGCCTGGTGCATTACATAAGCCGAAAGGCATACGTCTGTAAGCAAAAGTTCCGTAGGGGCATGTAAAGGTATTCTTCTCTTGATCCTGGGGATCAATGGGGATTTGGAAGTAACCCGAAAAACCATCGAGGAAGCAGTAGTATTCATTCCCCGCAAGTCTTTCAAGCATCTGGTCCATAAAAGGGAGAGGAAAATGGTCTTTACGGGTGGCGTCATTTAACTTTCGATAGTCAATACATACTCGCCAACCCGTGACCAAACGATTTGGAATCAACTCGTTATCCTCGTTGGTGACAACGGTAATGCCACCCTTTTTAGGAACGCAATGAATAGGGCTAACCCAAGGACTGTCAGATATAGGGTAAATCAATCCCGCATCAAGAAGTTTAAGAACTTCTTGTTTGATAACTTCGTGGATTTTGGAATTTACCCTTCTCTGTTGTTGCACTGCTGGCTTAAAGTCATCCTCCATTAAAATTTTATGAGTACAAAAGTTCGGGCTTATGCCCTTAATGTCGGAGAGTTTCCAAGCAATTGCTTGCTTGTTTGACTTAAGAACCTGTAGGAGTGCTGCCTTTTCCTCTTCTTTCAAGTCTTTAGCAATAATGACGGGTAATTTATTATCACCCTCCAGAAATGCATATTCTAGATGAGGAGGCAAGTCCTTGAGCTCAACCTCGGGAAAGTCTTCAGTTATTTCAACATTTTTGACTTCCGCTTTATGAAGTATTTGTGGAGACGGAGAGGGTGAAGGATCGTCATTTAACAATCTTTCAAGGAGAAGAATGTCCCCCTCCGGGTCAAGATAGTTTTCATCAACCCCATCGGGGATTGAGCTATCTTGAGCAAGAAACGCCTCGACCTCTTCCAGAAGGAAGTCACTTCCCTCAAACGGAGTGAGGGAAGGGGAAGGGTCGGAAATGATAGGGTCAGTAGAAAGACTGCCACTGGATGAGAAACCAAGGACTTCGTGAGAATACTCCTCAGACGCAACATCGATAATGTCAATTCGGTTAACCGTTTCAGTGTCATAGTTGGAGGAGTATCTTGAAGTTTGATCAAGATTGAATGTGATGGCTTCGCCACCAACACGTAGAGTGATTTCTTCTTCGAATACATCGATTAAAGCCCGACCCGTTCTTAAGAATCCCCTCCCGAGAATGAGAGGGACTCGTGGGTCAGCATCGAAATCAACAACCACGAAATCTGCCGGAAAATGGAACTTTCCTACTTTCACGAAGATATCTTCGGCAATGCCGAGAGGACGGGATATAGTACGGTCTGCAAGCTCGAGTGTCATGCAGGTTGGAGTGAGAGCAGGAAGTGAGAGTCTTTTCCAGACTGTGTAAGGCATCAGGTTAATGCTTGCGCCAAGATCGGCCAAGGCAAAGCATTCAACCATCCCCGGGAAAATACAAGGAATGAGAAATTTCCCGGGATCTCCAAGCTTTTCGGGAAGCTTTTTCAAGAGCACTGCTGAGCAATGCTCATTAAGAGGAGTTTTTGCCATCTCACAAAGTTTTTCTTTGTTGCTTATCAGATTTTTGATTGTTGAAGCAAATTTAGGCATGAGAAGAAGAGTGTCCGCGAAGCTAATATCAAAGTGTAATTCATGGAAAATTTGATAAAACTTTTCCATCTGATGGTTAGCTTTTTCGCGGTTCTTTTGATCATTCAAGCGTGAAGGATATGGAATTGACGGCTTAGGATCATTCTTTGGGATTTCATCAGAACTCACAGGGGGATCAAATACAACTTTCGGCTTACAAGCCGGGACCGGGACAACTTGAGGGTGGACGTTGTTGATACCTCCGTTATTAGTAGGAAGTACCATGTCCTTGGTAACCTCAGGCTCACGTTCCGCTACCTTAGGAGGAGAAGAAGAGGTAGAAGGAATCGAGGGTCCATTGTAAGATGCCCCACTTCGAGTGGTGATCGCTTTGACATCGCCCCTCGGGTTAGCGATCGTGTTGCTCGGTAATGTACTCGGGCCCGAGGGTCGATCATTTAAAGACTTCTGAAGCTCAGAAATCATCTTGATCAATAACCAATTCGTTTCCTCTTGTGCTTTCATGAATTGTTTAAATTCAGCATTGGAGGAAGACGAGGGTGGAACAACGTTTTGATTTTGAACAGGAGGATTTTGAACACGGTTGTTTTGAAAATTCCCTTGATTTTGATTGTTGTTACCCTGAAAAGTGTTTCTCTGATTGAAATTACCCTGATTGTAATTCCCTTGATTCTGGTTTCTTTGAAAATTTCCTTGAAAACCTTGATTTTGATTGCCATTTTGATTAAACTGGCCTTGATTTTGATTCGGGTTTTGGAAATTTGAGTTTTGACCTTGGTTAAAATTCTGATTCGTGTTACGGTTTTGATTTTGGTTAAAACCGGGAGGTCCGAGAAAATTGTTGGAACGATAGCTTAAGAGATTACGGTCCCCTTGCGGTTGGTAAGAATTACCCCCCGTATTGTAGGAACCGTGAGCAGCATAAACGTTCTCTTGAGGAAAGTCAGCAGTAGCTGGACACTCGGAATACAGATGTGGGCCCCCACAAGTTTCACAACTTCGGGCCACGGCTTTCACTTGTTGATTTTGAACATGATTTTGCATCGTTTGGTTCATTCTCAACACAGCCGTAGAAATATCATCCATCTTTTTGGTAAGAGCGATTATTTCAAGAGATGATGATGAAGGAGTAACTGAATGACATGACTCATCCCTCTCCGCAGAGGAATCCCAAAAGTTATGGTGGGCAGTCATGTTCTCGATTAAGTCATAGCACTCCTCGGGACGCCTTTTCATAAAGGTCCCACCAGCAGCAGCATTGAGAATGTCTCGGTGCCTCAATGTCAGACCATTATAGAAGGTATCTATGATGGTAACTTGCAACATATTGTGGTTAGGGCACCGATAAATAGCTAGCTTATAACGTTCCCAAGCCTCAAAAAGAGACTCATCGGGACGTTGCCGGAAGTTGCTGATATCATTTCGTAACTTGGTAACCATGGAGGGTGGAAAATATTTTGCTAAAAACTTGGTTACCATTTCATCAAAGGTACGAATAGAATTTCTTGGAAGTCGGTCAAACCATGCAGTGGCATGATGAGCGAGAGAATAGGGAAAGAGGTACAGCCTGAGGGCATCATCCGTGACACCATGCTGTTTCATGCTTTGGGTGACCGTGAGATATTTGTCAAGATGCTTATTGGCATCGTCACCCGGTAATCCGTGAAATTGACACGAATTCTGGACTTGTTGGATCATGTGGTGCTTGAAGCCAAAGTCCGTAGCCTCAATAGTGAGTGGTGCAATAGGCCCACCCCGCCCTTGCATGGTAGGCTGGCACAGCTCCTCCATCGTTCGGAGATCGGGAGCTGGCTCATCCCTGGGAGGGTCAGGGGGTGGTAAAGGTGGTGGTGGCCCAGCGGCCATTTCGGTCTTTGGTTCTTGTGTGTCAGAACGTAGCTCGGGTACGTTTTTCTGATGTTTACGTTTAGTTTGTGACCGAGTGCGCATGCACTAAAAATAATTTTTCAAAACAAGATCGAGGCAAAACCACAGTGAACTTAAACCAGAAATCACAAGTGAATGGCTTCTTTGAAAAAGGTACACCACTCACAGGGATATAAAGGCAAGTTTTAATCTTAAGTTTGGGAACTTATTATGGGTTTATTAATTAATTTGAAAAACTGCTTTAGGCTTATGGGTGTGTGTGCAGAAAACTTGGGAAATATTTTTGGAACTGATTCGTTAACCGAAATCATCCCTTTAAGATTACTCGCAGGCTGGCGGGAGGTAGTAAATAGGTTTCCTCTTCAGTTCGCAATTTAATGTCAGAACTTACCTTAAACCAACTGTTTCAGGTTGTAATCTTAAAGAACACGAAGTAATTTAACTTCACAGTTTGTTTTTGATTGTTTTTAATTTTTTTGGTGTTTCTAACACTTTAGGAAAAGTGTTAATGAACGTTTTTTTTTTATATGATTATATTTTTACAAAAACTTTTTACAAATTTGTGTGAAATTTGTACAGGGAGGGTTTTGAAAACCACTAAACTTAAAACGATTTTGTAAAACACGCAACAACCTCCCCGGCAGCGGCGCCAAATTTTGATTGGGTCTAAACCGTTAGATATAATTGACCAAGGTCAACTAGTCAAAAACAGCTTATCCCAATACTCCGGTGATAGTATAGTGTATTCCCGGGTCGTTAAAGTCCCAGCGAGATTGAAATGGTGCTTTGGGAATCGTTTATAAGAAAGTGGCACTGAGGATAGTAGCCCAGATGATGTGGAATTGATTTTGCTACTGTTATTTTGGTATTTATATACAGATATAATATTCACAAAAATCAGATATACAATTATATGCACGTATTCACAATTCAGATTTACGCAATCGGACTGAAAAAGTGAGATTTTGGTATTTAACAAACTACAGGGAGTGCTTTTGACACTTTTTGAAACTTAAAATTAAAAATGAAAATGAAATTATGAAAATGATTAAAATATTATTTAATTAATAAAACTATTTAAAAACTAAATTAAAATCTAATTTAAATTAACTAATAATTATAACTATTACAAGTTAAACTAAAAATTTGCAAAAACAATTTCTAATCTTAAATTAGAACTTGAAGAAAGTATAAAAAATAAAAATAAATATTTTTGTCTTTTTATGGGTTTTTTATAAATTAAAAACTATTTAACTTAATTAAACTACTTTTAATTACTATTATTACTAAATTAACTTAGAAAATTAAGAGAAAATTTATAAAATTACTTAACCAACACAGGAATCCTAAAAAATTATAAAAACTCTAAAAATTATGTTTTAAGATTGATCCACTAATTATTTACCTTTTAATTAACGTAAGTCTAATTTAAACAATTAAAATAAGAAAAATGGAAAATGAACAGTAGAATTTAAAAATGTATTTTATAAAAGTCTATTATACTATATTAAGGCTAGGAAAAATATAAAATCTAGGTTTTACTTTATAAAAACTAAATATGAGATTTAATACTTAATATTAATTAATAAATAAGAAAACTAAAATTAAATCTAATTAATACCAAATGACAGAATAAAAATCTAGAAAAATTACTAAATTTACTTTACTATATAAGGTAATTAATAAAAATATAAAAATACTAATTACTTAATTAAAATCTAAAAATGAAAATTAAACTTAAATTGAATTAAATAGAAACTATCACTTAATTTAAATTGGTTTTTTTCTTGGATTTTCTTTTACACAATTATTTTACCACTAAAAACAGAAAACTTTTGTGAAACCACTTTTGAAAATTGCTTATAAATAAGCAGTAGCACTCCCTAAACTTAATCAGTTTGACTTTGGTTGACTATGAGGTCAAATAAGCTTAAATGACTGATGGTGGGGTCCACAATGATGAAAATGGGTACAATCAAGCTTAACAAACTCAAATAAGCTAAAAACAACCAATCATGATCACAAATAAGCAGAATGGAGACAAATAAGCACTTGAGCAAAACTGAGTTTCACTCAGTTATGGGACAGACTTAAGGGACTAAACTAGGTGGGGTCCACTTGTTCCTAGGTCAACCAATGGGTCAATACTTATACCCTGGTAGGAGGGGGTGGTCCAAATCAAGAAAGAACCTCTGGGGTCCACTGAGGTGGGCTGCAGCCACCACTTAAAGTGGTGGTGTGGGTGAGGTCTGTGTGCACAGGGCAGAGTCTTGCCCTGCAGTCCACTTCCAAGGGCTTTTTATTCCACAAGAAAAAATCTCAAAATTAAAAGAACCTTGGGAAAATGAAGTTCAGGTGGTAAGGTTTAACTACAAAGATTTTCAGATCATCAATCCAAACACACAAATCACAATTAATCTTGGAATTTTGAGGAAAATCTGAGATCCAACTTTTGACTTTTGTAAAAACTTGAAACTTTGACTTTGGTTGATTTCTATTGGATCTAAATGACTGAATTGATTGTATTATACTAATCTAAGACTAGTTTAGGCTAAATTAACAACTTTAGTAACTAATGTGACAGATTTAAGGACACAAACTCCTCACAGTTAACTGTGAGGGGGTTCAACTTGTGATTTTGACTTTTACCAATGAAATCTCAATTTTTAAGGTTTGACAGAGCTAAGTGGACTCAATGAAACATGTTACAAGCAGAGAACACCCAAGAAATAGCAAAAGCTCAGCAATGCTCACTGAACCAAACACTCCCTTATTTGACTGTTTAGAATTTTTTCAAAGAAAATGGCAACTAGGGAATGTAAGCTTGATTCCAAACCACAATTTATGATAAATATAACTAATTTAAGCACTGGAAAACAGATTATCACTACAACAACAAGTATACCACTTAAACTAATTTTATGACAGATAATTCTAAATTATTAAGTAACTAATGATTCAAACAAACAAGCTATTAATTATAAGCTAAAAATTACTCAAATACTACTCAAATAATACAAACAAACACATATTGTCCAATAAACAACAAGCAATCAGATAGTATCAAGAACTAAATTTTTAGGGGAATTCTTAAATTAGCAAAAGCTTACAAGATACCCCTAGCTTGAACAAGGGACTTCTCCACAGAATCCTATCTTTAGATAGGCCAATTTAAGCTCCAATCTTGATCACCAATCCTTCTTAGTACCTGAAAACTCAAACCAAGCAAAACAGTTGACCATAGTTGACCATTTTTGTATTTTTGATATTTCTTCTAATATAACTAAGTTTTAAAGTCTCTAAAGCTTTAATAAGCTTATTGGAGCCTATGTGAACCTAACTCAGTCCATGATTCAAACTCAAACACTAGCAGCCTATGATTAAGATTAATACATGAAACTTGAAATTTGCATAAACAAAATAAGTTGAAGAAACTTGCTTATATTAATTTGAAAAGATTAATAATACACTGAATTGACTTCTACAAATGCTTAAAAGCTTTTTGCTACACTACACTTGCTTAATGAAATTACACGACTACAATTATGCTAAAAAAACTAGACAAGTCTTTCATCTTGCATCCTTTGCCTTTTATAGCCCCTAATTAGGGTTTCTTGAACATCTCTGATCACTTCCCACCTATTTCTGATTTCTTTGGTCCACTCAAAAGCTGCCACGTATTTTGGCGGGAAAAGACTTTTTGCAAATTGCTTTCTGATTGAGTGCAACTGGGAGGGTAGCATTAATTGTAGTGGTTTAGGTAGGTGTAGGGGTGTGGGTTAGTGGTGATGGGATGGGCAAGTGGTACGGTGGTGGAGCAATACCAGGGGTGTGGTGGTTTTGTGGTTTGGCTGAGGGAGAAGGGAGTTGGGCGGTTTTGAGGGGTGTTTGACTGGTTTTGACCGGGGTCAAATGTTTGACCCGGCTTATTAATATTAAAGGGTGCGTTGGGTTTGTGGTGTGGGCTGTAGAGATTTGGGCCCAAAGAAAAATAGGTGGTGGGCTAGTGGGGATTGGACTTGGACTATGGAGTAGTATTATTTGTTTTTGGATCCGGTTTTGGTTATGAAATACACAAGGACTATTTTTGTAATTTTTCGAAAGTTTGAGGTGTGATCTTGGCATGGTTCCAAATTATTTCCAAGGGTGTATTATGCCACATCATGAATAGTACAAGGTCCTTTGATGATTTTTCAAATTTATTTTCACCAGGGACTGAAACCGTTAAACTTTCAAACTTCAGGGACCATTTGTGTAATTTTCACCAAACTTCCCACCAAGGACCAATCCTGTCATAAAAGGTTAGTGCAAGGACAAAATTTGGTTTTCTCAAAGTTTTTCATATCCCAGGGACCATTTTTGACAATTTTCAAAGTTCAGGGACTAAACTTGACATTTTGTGAAACTTTTCACCAAAGGACTTATGTAACTTTTTGATTTATAAGGACCTTTGGTGACTTTTTCAAGTTTTTAGAATGACCAGGGACTAGTTTTGACAACTTTTGAAAGTTAGGGGACTGAAACTGCCAATTATGCAAACTTTGTGCGTTTTTCATCTGTTTTTGGTATTTTGCATTTGAAACATGTAAAACACTTTCCTGGGATATTTTCACTATTTTGATTCATTATTGAGTGTTTTGAGATGTTTTGGCAGTTCAGAATGGTATAAAATGATGAGTATTTACACACTCATCAGTAACATGCTTGAACGTCTTAGGAAACATGAACCGATGTGTACTAGGTTTTATTGGTTGTATTTAATGCATGAGTAAATTCTAACGATCCCATGTTAGGAGCTTCTTAGCCGGCTCGACATAGGAGTGAAGTAGGCACTCATAAGATTGGGGAATTAAGTACGCCACCCCATGAATGGTATTAAGGAATACAATCCGTCATCCACGCAACTATAACAAGTAATTAACGTGTAAAAGATATCTAGGGAGTAGTGAAATCTAAGTAAACACATTTCTCCACTTATTGCTCACAACCTTAGTTTAATTTAGTTTTATTTTCATTTTTAGTATTTTATTTTGATTGCATCTTTAGTATTGGGTTAATTGACTAGCAACTAATTCCGCCCAAATCCTTCAAACCCCAGATATTTACTTGCTTTCTAAAAAATATAAAAATGCAAAAAAAGAATCATCTCTCCACTTATTTCTCACAACCTTAGTTTAATTTAGTTTTATTTTCATTTTTAGTATTTTATTTTGATTGCATCTTTAGTATTAGGTTAGTTGACTAGCAACTAATTCCGTCCAAATCCTTCAAACCCGAGATATTTACTTGCTTTCTAAAAAATATAAAAATACAAAAAAAGAATCATCTCTCATCTCTAGAACTAGTATTTAGGTTTTCTAATCCTAGCGACACTAATCCTAGCTGAACGATCAATCCCCCGGTACTTGTCATTATACTATACTGCATCGATCAGGTACACTGCCTGGTGGGGGTTGTAAGCTTCTCGAGATCCCTCGAGAGGTAAAGCCTGGTGCAATCCCTACGCATCAAGTTTTTGGTGCCGCAGCCCGGGGACTAGGTTCTTAAGTGATAAAACCGAAGCTTTTGAAAAATTTGAGATATTTAGTAAAATGATACAAAATAAGTTAGGATGCTCCATAGTCTCAATTAGAACGGACCATGGTAGGGAATTTGATAACGAATTACAATTCGGAAAATTTTGTGATAAAAATGGAATATCTCACAACTTTTCTGCTCCACGTACTCCACAATCAAATGGGGAAGTAGAAAGAAAAAACAGGTCTCTACAAGAAATGAGTAGAACAATGTTAAATGAACAATCTATCCCCAAAACTTTTGGTGTCACGCCGTAGATACATCAACATATATACTTAATAGAGTTTCTATTAGACGAATCTTAGGAAAAACTCCATATGAATTATTAAGAGGTAGAAAACCTAATATAGGCTACTTTAGAGTATTCGGAAGTAAATGCTTCATCCTTAATACAAAAGACTATCTAACTAAGTTCGACCCTAAGGCTTACGAAGGAGTTTTTCTAGGATATTCTCAAAATAGTAAGGCATATATAATTCTTAATAAACATACCATGAAAGTAGAAGAATCCCTAAATGTAACCTTTGATGAAACTCCTCTACTACCTAAAACATTACCCTTAGAAGATGATGATGTTATAGAGGAAGAAGCTACTGAGGTTAGTAAAACTAAACCCTTAGGTAATGATCTTGAAGTAGAAACTTTAGAAGAAAATGAAGTTGTAAATGTTAAAGAATCAAAGTCACATCCATTAGATAACATAATAGGTCACCTAAATCAAAGAACACTTACATCACAAGCTCAAGATAAAAATAACTTCTTTTCTTTTGTGTCAACAATAGAGCCTAAGAATATAAATGAAGCCTTAAAGGATGAAAGTTGGATTATGGCTATGCAAGAAGAATTAAATCAATTCAAAACAAATGATGTTTGGGAACTAGTCTCAAATCCTAGGAATGCGACCATAATAGGAACTAAGTGGGCATTTAGGAATAAATTAGATGAAAATGGAATAGTAACTAGGAATAAAGCTTGGTTAGTCGCCCAAGGTTATAATCAACAAGAAGGAATGGATTATGACGAAACCTATGCTCCTGTAGCTAGATTAGAATCCTTTTAGCTTATGCATGCGCCCTAGATTTTAAGTTATACCAAATGGATGTGAAGAGTGCATTCCTCAACGGTTTTATCAATGAGGAGGTTTATGTGGCACAACCTCCGGGATTCATTGACTTTGCAAAACCTGATTATGTTCACAAACTAAAGAAAGCTTTATATGGTCTTAAGCAAGCTCCAAAGGCTTGGTATGATAGACTTAAAGCTTTCCAAGTTGAGCATAATTATTCCATGGGAATGGTAGATAACACTCTCTTCACTAAAAGAAGTGACCCAAATATCATCATTGTTCAAATATATGTCGATGACATTGTATTTGGATCGACTTGTCAGGATATGTGTGATGAATTTGCCAAAATCATGCATGATGAGTTTGAGATGAGCATGATGGGTGAACTAAACTTCTTCCTAGGATTACAAATAAAACAACTAAAAGATGGAATATTTTTTAACCAATCAAAATACATTAAGGAAATGCTTAAGAAATTTGGCCTAGAAGACTCAAAACCCCTTAAGACACCTATGTCTACGGAAGTGAAACTCACAAGAGATGAAGAAGGTGAGTCCGTAGATAACACTAAGTATAGAGGAATGATAGGTAGTTTACTATACTTAATGGCAAGTAGACCCAATATCATGTTTAGTGTTTGCCTTTGTGCCCGCTTTCAAGAGGATCCCAAAACCTCTCACCTAGAAGCGGTTAATCGTATCTTCCGATACATTAAAGGCACTATACACTTAGGATTATGGTATACTAAGGGATCCAGCATAGAAACCATTGTCAATGCGGATTCGGATCATGCGAGAGGCTACGTGGATCGAAAAAGCACTAGTGGTACTTGCACGTTTATGGGATGTTGCCTAACGTCTTGGTTTTCCAAGAAGCAAACCGCTCTTGCCATTTCGACCACCGAAGCTGAATATGTAAGCGCTGGAAAGGCATGTCAACAAGCACTGTGGATGAAACAAGCTCTCGTAGACTATGGCGTTAGGTTAGAAAACATTCCTATAATGTGTTATAATAAAGGAGCCATAGATCTAAGTAAGAATCCCGTTCAACACTCTTGGACTAAACATATAGAAATACGTCATCACTTTCTTAGGGATAACGTACAAAAGGGAAACATAACTATAGAAAAGGTAGCCTCGGAAGATAACATTACGGATATATTTACTAAGCCCCTTAAGCGTGAATTATTTAACCACTTGCGTTTAGGATTAGGAATGATGGAACAAATAGATTAAAATTTTATTTCTGAAATTTCATGATTCTGAAGAAAAAAAAATTTGTCAGATGGGCGGACCCCTTAAATTTTTAAGGGCGGCCCCCTTAAAATTTAGGGGACCGGCCTCACTTTAAGGGGGTCGGCCATCTAAGCATAAAAATATTAAATTTTCTTTTCTTTCTTCTCAAGTCTGAGTCTAGGATTCTGTTTTGCACAAAAATCAGGAATTGAGATATTTTGTTTTTGCATATATATTCTCAAAAGAAAACCTCAATTCATTTTGAAATCATTCTCACGTTTAGGAAAACTCATTGTTGAGTAATGGTAAAAATGTTTTTCTAAAATCATGCATAAGAGTTCACATGAAGTGTCAAAATATATAATCCAATATATATCCTTGGCAATCATGGACTAAGCAAATTGAATCAAGGAGTTTTTGGATTGCTTCTTAGGATACATGTATTTCTTTGCATTAGGAGTCGAAGCAATCGCATCTCCACATTTGTTGCATGTAGGCACACACTAGAAAAATGTCAAGTATCACTTGGTCACATTTGTTCCATCATTAGTCTCTCCCTCACTAAGTTGCCTTATACTTTATTTGTTACCATAGGATACATAACTTGCTTATTTGTTCATTATCATTATTGTCTTTGCATGAAAACTATAATATTTGCTTAGTTGCCTACATATATATACTTTCCATGCATACTTCATCAAGATAATATTTGTTTAGTTGCCTAAAGAGATGGACTTGCCCAAAACCAAACCTCAAAACAAACATCTTTCTGGAAAAATCTGTGCCAAAAACCATTTCTGGCAATCTGGGAACCAGACATTAGGCGGCCCCCATAATTCTAACGGGCGGCCCCCTTAAAATTAAAGGGTCCGTCCATTAATTAAGGGGGCCGGCCACCTGATGGTCGAGGTTCCCTGTTTGCTTTCTGCTTTTTAGCCCATTTCACCCTATTTTGATTCCCCACTTCCCTAAATTCACAAACATTCTTTGTCTATCAAATCCACCACATATTATCCTTCCATAAACACCAAATCATCATACTATAAATACCCTCATTCATCATTCAACATTAATCATCACTCAATCAATCATGTCTTCCCCCAATCATCCAAGAACCAAACCTACAAGAGGTGCAAGAATCACCGTCAAACCCGTATGGAGAAGAAAACTTGATACTTGTCAAAAATTCTCATCCTTTAATGATGTTGTCTCCAACCAACCAACAACTAAACATTCAGTTCACCCAAATTATACCTTCACTTTACCTCCACATGACAACCTCACTATCTCACTCACCAACAATACTCCACATCTATCTCACTAAATTCTTCCAAATGATCCTTTTGAGGAACATACTCAATCCCAAAATCACATCCATTCTTCTCTTCAAGACATGAATCCTATGTTACATATCCAAACCTCAATCCCCTACAATAACCCAACTCCACCATCATCACCTTCCTCCGAACATAAAAAGTTCGTTGATGAGCTTAAAGAAGCCCATTAGCTTAGTGCTCTCCTTGCCCTACATCTTGCTCAACGCAATTTGGTTCAACAACCCTCTACCACTCCATTCTCATCATCCAACAACATTGTCCCACTTGAGAAGCATGTCGACAATTGTCCTTGTTGTATTTTTCTCCAAAAACAAACCATTGCTCTCAGTGAGCACTTCACTTGGATTGAGTATCTCCTCACAAGGTCTTCTCCACCACCATCACAAACACAACAATCCAACTCTTCCGCTCCAAGCTCACCTCCATCAACCACTCTAAACTCTCCAAACAAAATTCCCACAAAAGTCTACCTACACTAAATCTATGCTCCATGCTTCAAATCTCCAAGCAAGTCCTAGAGACCTCAAGATGGCAACTTAGTATTATCTAATGTAGTTTGCTAAGAAAAGCATATATGTATGCTTGTGTATCAATGATTATGTCTTCCAACATAATCTATTTTTATGAATAATGGATGCTTGTTGAGATTTATTGTTTGCTTTTTACATGTTTTCTTGTTATATATTTAGTTTATTGCATTATATATATATTATATGTTCTAAATATTTTTGCAAGCATTCCATATCTCGATTTGTCATTTAACCTTAAAACGAGGGGGAGTACACATCAAGGGGGGGGGGGCTCATCCGTCTTTGGGTAAACATTTTTGGTGTTCACAAAAAGGGGGAGAAGTGATATAAACTCACTACATACTTGCATATATAATAATTTTTTATTTAATGAGTTTAGATTTTGTAACCATCAAAAAGGGGAGATTGTTGATATAAATAATACGTAAAAACGTTATTAATATTTTTCGATATCCCTAAGTTTTGACGATCACAAAATGCAAAATCATTACGTAAATAAGTGTTTAGTGACAAAATATCATTATATCCACTAATTCACTTAAGGTATGAATAAACAAGTGTCTAATCCATTTTATGATCAAAGGAAGGTTTATTTACAAATTACAAATTATATAAAATGGTATAAACATTTTATATATTTAAGAAAAACATTTTTGGTAATTAAAGGAAAATGTTATTTCATAATAAATAAATGAATTCAAATTTTTAACCAAATTCAGTTAAATTTCCACCAAATAAACTTTCCCCAGAAAGGACAAAAAGTTCAGGCCGTTACAATGGGCGGCCCCCTTAATTTTAAGGGGGCCGGCACACAATTAAGGGGGCCGGCATACGTTCCTCTGTCAGAACTCTTTGCCTATAAATACTGGTTCAAATCAGAAATTTTTCCTCACCTTTTGCACTAAAACTTTCTGTTCTAATTCTTTCAAAACACCTTTATAAATCCTTTGATCATAAACATATTAGTTCTTGTTTCAAGTGATCCAATCCTTCATCATTCAAAGTGCAAGAGAAGAATACTCCTCCAACATCTTGTGAAGAAGTATTGTAGGCTTGTGTATATTATAAAGGTGTAGAAGTTGTGTAATAGATAGATCTAGGTGTGTTAGTAGTTGTGAATATAAGTAGTTGTGTTGGGTAGAAGTAGAAGTAGTTTTGTGAAAAAGAAGTAGTGAAGTTGTGTAGTAGTAGTGGTGTATATAAGTTGTGAAGAAGGTGTGTAGTGGTGTGAGATTGGTTCTAGCTACTATTAGGACTCGACATTTAGCTTAGTGTCGTAAATTGGTGTAAGCAAAAGCTGTGTAAGGTTTTCTCCGCCATAAGGGAGCTTGTTGACGTAGTGAAGAAAACTCTCGAGTTAGGTGCTCGGGGAGTGGAGTAGGGCGAAGAGGTGCTTCGTAGCCGAACCACTATAAATCCTTTGTCTTGTGGTGCGATCTTTCCATCTCAATCTCTTTACTAATTTACTTATATTGTTGTCATTTTATTTCGTAGATATTAGTATATATATATATATATAAGTGTTGTTTATTGATCTCACATAAAACTAGAATCGATTATTTTGCAAACAAAGTTTTTATAAAATAAAATTGACGTAAAACTATTCAACCCCCCTTCTAGTTTTTCCACATGCTTATATAGTAGAAGCTTGCTAATGTGTCTATCCTAAACTAGGGGTTTAAAGGCTTAAGGTGGAGGTTTTACTATTTAAGCCTTTGTTTCTTTCTAATATTCTTTATATCTAATCTATGTTCTAATTCTATTGAATTCTTAGGCTAAATCCTATCTTATACGGATGTCTTCCTAATTTTTCTATCTATTGGGGGTGGGGATTTTGATTTCTAACCTATAAAACCTTAAAGATTCCTAATCTTATTTTTCTATTTCCTCAAGGGTTTCTTAGATAGCCTATCTTAGTGATCTAAGGTATTCTATACTTAAGCTTATGTTTTCTAGGGATATCCTAAAGTTATTTCTAACCTCAAGTACGGGAATCCTAAAGAATATGGTTCGGGTTTTACTAAGGGGATGGGGAAAACTAATTCGGGAAAATCATAGTAATCTAAGGAAATAAAGAGGGAAAGGATAGGAATATGCTCTGTATATGATTATCATATATTTGTATATGGGATAGTTAGGGGTAGATTCTCTAACTAGGAAAAAGATAGCTTAAGAAAGCTAAGGAAGTAGCGAGGATTTAGAGATCAGAGGAAAAAGAATTCAGATCTCTATGGTGTAGAATAAGAATTCTCACCATTGATAAGGGAGAGTGTTTTTAGGAAAGGAGGAAGTATGAGGGGAGTTTAAAATAGTTTAGAGAATCTATGTATCTAAGGCATCGGGGTAGTTTTTCCTAAATTCCTAGGGGTAAGGGTTCGGGGTAGGTTATAACAAGTACCTAACTTGTTATGTTTTACGGGTTATATCTATTCTCCTAAGGGTTACTATTGGGTTAGGGATGACCTAGGGTAATATGGGAGAGGTATACCTAAATCTAGTTTATCTAAATTATCCTAATTGAGGGGCACTAGGTAGTTTCTAAAACTTAACTTTTAACTTATTTTATTGATTTCCTATCTTACATATCTTATAGGCACTAATTATTCTATGGTATAACTCTTAAGGCTATAAAAGGCATATTACTTAGGGGTTTCTAAGGTTTTTCCTAATTCCACGTGTTTGTGTTTTCTAGGTTTGATTGATGATTTTCCTCATCATCATCAATTATCTATTCTAAAGTACAAATCCTAAAGCGACTAAAGGCTATTTTATGGTGGTGTTTCATTTGGTTTTTCTGTATTTTAGCTACTTTAAAATGGTTTTCTTGTAAGGTATTTCTTAAACTACTATAGTCAGGTTGATTACCTAAGTTATTATCATGACCTTTTCCTATCTTCTCAAGAAGGTCAAGGAAAATTTCATCTAAATTATTTAAAATTTCCTCTAACTGATTTTCCTCATTTTCTAAAGTTGTCATAGTGGGGTTTTCTCCAAATTCATCTTTCCAAGATGAAATGGGAGGGTTTACTAAGTAAGGTGTAGGTCCTAAAGTATAGGGTTGCCTTGGGTCATATCTAAGGGTATCGGTAGGGATAGGGTTTCTAGGTATACATGGTTCTCTAGAGAGAAAGAAACCATGGGGTTCTAATCTAGGTGTGGGTAATGGTGGATGTAAAATAGGGTTTAGGGGAGGAATAGGTGATGCCTTAGCATAGAAATCTGTTAAGTGTTTTAAACGAGGGTTATCTAAGAAAGGTATAAAACCTAAGGGTGAAGGTGTATCTAAACTATTCCTAGAGTCTTCTAAGTGATCGGGAAAATATGGTTTAGGGGTATAATTTAGTACATTCAGAGAGGGAAGATCATTCTCCTGATGTAAACTAGATGAGACAGGGGTAGAATAGCGGGGAGTAGACATAACTATATAATAGTAAAAATACTGTAAATCATTTAGCAATTAATCAGGAAATTATTATACTAACCTTAGCACGTATAGTTACGGAGAATCGCAGGGGTACTAAGGACTTTCTCGGGTTTAGGAAAAATAGTTGTAGTTTAGGTTTTGACCTTGTTCACTACAACTTAAGCTCTGATGTCAATCTGTAACACCCCCATTTTTCACTAATCGTATCGGATTAAGTGTTTGGGGTATTACTTCATAGAATCACAGTTACAGTAATAGAAAACGACTCGAAAAGAGAAGTTTTTAGAAATTTAGTTATCATTCTTTTAATTATCAGAGTTTTATTAGTAAAAGATACTTTTACTTTTGATGAGGTTCCAAAGTCTAGGTGTGAGCTTATGTTTGAATGATAACCGGTTTGAAAGTCCTCCGAGTTCAGTGCCTCCTTCTGCCATATCTTCGTAGAAGTGATATACCTAGAATACATGCTTAAAAGTCAACACTAGGTGTTGAGTGAGAGTCATAGGTTTAAGTGTTAGTGAATACAAGTTCCCTGGGTTCCGTTGTTACACACATCTGGGAAAATGTTGTGTGTGTGTGTGTGATAATTGTAATGCATGCACAATTATCAAGAGTGGGGTGTGTTGCACTAACTTCATGAACCACACGTTAACAATCCGGGTCATGGGGGCTACAGAACCGACCATGAAGGGATGGGAAGGATAACTTGCCAAAGTTAATCATTCAGTGGGTTCAAATATAGTACTTATTGGTACCATCCAGAAAGATGTTAATACCAATGGGAGTTGTCAAACTCCAATAGATCTATAAACTGTATTCGCGTTCGCATGGGTAAAATATCCCAAACGATTAAATTCATGAATTTTATTTATGTAGTGGTGGCAGTTAGTTTACTCATGCAACAACCAAAGAAAATGACTTGTATTCAGTTTTAAGTAAAGCAAGTTGCATGTATCCCCCTCACAGGGTTTGTAAAGCATTTAGTGTGAAAGTTTAAAAAAAGAGTATGAGGCTATGAACTCACCTGGGCTTAGGGAAATCTAATTGATACAAAAAGTGACTCGGGAACTAGACTACCTTACTCACGTATCCTGGTGTGTTGTGGGTTTGGATGTATGTCAAGCTTTAGTTATCTTGTTTAAGTTTCTTAAGTAATCATTCTTAGGTTCGTTAATGTTTTATAACATAACACCATTCGGGCCATTACAATTCAGAAGTATAAGACTCCTCACATGAAGCTCCATACTATTGTATTATGTTATCAAAATAATACCGTTCGGGCCATCATAATTCAGAAGTTAATACTCCTCACGTGAAGCTCCCTACTATTGAATATGTTGTTATTAAGTTTAGTTATAACATAACCCCGTTCAGGCCATCATAATCCAGAAGTACATGCAATAATCGTTTGAGGAGCCATGGCACTTTAATTCGTAAACCCAGCAAACTCGTCAAAACGAAATATCCACATGGTACTCCTCACATACTATTGTGTTATACTTCTAACTTTAATTAAGTTTTAGATTTATATAATATTTTCACTTTATACCCTTATAGTTTATATATTTACATTTTTTACCCTAAACTTATAATACTTATACTATTTATACTTATAACTATCTATACTTGACACAATTAGTCCCTAAACTTCTATATTTTTAGAAAATGACAGAAATAACCCTTGGACTTATGAGTTTAATATATTTACCATTTAGACCCTTAACTTTATAATATTTGCATAACTAGTCCTTTTTAGTTTATAATTTATTTTAATTTCAATCCTAAGGTTTCAAAACTTTGCAAAATGAGTCCTTGCACTAATAACTTCTATGAAATGTCAAAAATAGTCCCTAGACTTTATAGTTTCAGGAATTTATGATATATACCCCTATGCATGTAAAGTTTTGCAAAACTAGTCCTAAATTTAAGTAAACTATATTTTTATGTAACAACTAAGTTTCCTAGCTTATGTTTAACTAATATTAGCTTATCTAAGTTACCTAAATTAGATTAAAACTTATTTAAAGGGCTTATAGCATGTTAAAGGCAATTCGACTCTATTTAGGGTTTTAAAAAGAAAACTAGTAAATGATATGGTTCAAGGCTTAGGAAAGGGTTCCTAGGGGATCTAAGGCATCCTAATACTATCCTAAGACTAAACTAAAGCTAAAGAAACTAGATTAGAAAGCCTACGTAACTAGGGAAGGGTTAACGATGGCTTTAGGATTTTCTAGGGCAAATATGGAACTCGACAAGGTCTTAGGTCTATCCCACTCGACTTCTAAGTTTCCTAGGGCTCTTGTACTTCTACCAAGACCAGAAGTTTGAAGGTAAAGAGAAGTGAAGGTGTGAGTTTGAAAGGAGGGAGTGGTGAGGGTATTTATAGGGTCGTTTGGCCTTGGTGAGCAAGTAACAAGAGCAGGAGGTGTCGAGGGGCGAGAGGTGAGTAAGCTAAGCTAGGGGAGGTCGTGTACGATCTAAGGAGTGACTAGGAGAAGCTATGGAGGTCTAGGAGGCGGTTTGAAGGGGTTTGTGGTGGAAATGAAACCGCGGCCAGAAGGAGGTGACAAGGTGGTGATCCACCACCTTGATTGCTAGCTTAGAGGTGCTAGGGTGTTTGCTTAAGATGACTAAGGTTCTAGGGTGCTAGGTTGAGGTGCTTGAGGTGCTTATGTTTAGGTTTTACTAGTTTAGGTTAAGTTTAGACCTAGTTTTACTTAATGAGAGTTTAGGGTTTTACCTAAGGTTTAGTGCCTAGGTTAGGTTCCTAAGAGTTTTTAGTGACTAATCCTAAGTCCTAAGGGGCTTATACTAAGTGATGGTAGCTTATGAGAAAGATTTGGGAAGGTTTGACCTAGTTTCGGGACCTAAATGACCTAATTGTACTTAGTGAGAGATTAGGGTTTATCCTAGGGTTTAGTGAGTAGGTTAAGGTCCTACGAGTGCCTAATAACTAATACTAGTTATTAAGAAGCTTATACTATGTGGTGGTGACTTATGGTGAAGTTTTGGGATAGTTTAGACCTAATTCTAGGAAGTTATGACCTAGTTATGGTTTTGTGTTTAAGGGACTTTTATCTAAGCTCTAAGGGGTTGTACTAGTTCCTAAGGGTCCTAAGGTATCCTAATGTTCCTAAGGTAACTCATACTTAAGCATTGGACACTTTCAAACTAGTTTAGTTAAGCATATAGGGTTTAGTAAGCACATAGACCTAATTAGGGTTTATTAGGGTTTTGTGATATATTTAGTGTGTTAGATTGGTAAATTACTTATTATGGTGTTGTTGTGATCATATGCTTGACATACCAGGGGTTTATAGGATGTGAGTGTTGATTTATTTGGCTTGTGTGAATACGTGAGCAGGTCTAGAGAGTCATGCAAGTAATTAATGCACATAAAAAGCAAAAATTTACCTGTGAAATACCTACTATAGGTATTTGTAATGGGAATGATAGTAATGAGATTTTGTGGGTTGTTAATGCAAGGGATTTGAACTCAATATCTACGCATCAACTAATGTGACAATGAAGATCAGTATAGTGCTCAAAATATCAACAAATAAATCGAGTTGATAGAAGGCTCCCTAACTAAAATACCATAACATTATGACTGAAATCAGAGCGAACAACATCAATTGCCTAGTGTAACAAGTGTTATTGGAGATAGAGACACATAAAATAGCAAGGTTCCTATGAGAGTTGCGTTCGTCGTCTGCACAATGAGAGGGAAGGTGGCGAGAGGTGGCGAGGGAAGGTGGTCTGGTGGCGAGCTTTCCATGTCACCACGGTGAGGGACGAGTGTTAGCCTTGCTATTTTATAAAAGATAACGTCACACATAAAGAAATGGACTAGATATCATACAAATAGTACTTTAGGGACTATTATTGTAATATAAGCAAACTAGTAATGTTAGGAGCCTATAAATACCCCTCATGACACTCCATGAGGGGTGTGGGAAAGTGTGTGTAAGTTTTACTTTATTTCATATTTAATAAACACTTAGTTCTTCACCTTTCTCTCTCTCTACTTTCTCTCTCTAGAACCATGATGTATTTCGATCAACCGCGACCTCCCGAAGGTGTTTCTTGGTGATAACAAGTGGCATCAGAGCTAACCGGGGGCGAATCGCGGTGTTTTTGGGTGTAAAATCGTGTTTTTTGGTGTTTTTTCTCGGAAAAATTACGTTTTTTAGCGAGTTTGAAAAATTCTTACCGAGTTTGAAATTTTTTTACCGAGTTTGAAAATTTCTTACCAAGTTAGAAAACAATTTTACCGAGTTTGAAAACATTTTTACCGAGTTAGAAATCAAAGTTTGTGAGTTAGGGTTCTGAGTTTCAAAGGTTACCGAGTTTGGTCAGATTTTACCGAGTTAGGTTATCTTACCGAGTTAGGTGATCTTACCGAGTTAGGTGATCTTACCGAGTTAGGTGGTGTTACCGAGTTAGGTGGTATTATGGAGTTAGGTGGTATTACTGAGTTAGGTGGTATTACCGAGTTAGGTGGTATTACCGAGTTAGGTGATCTTACCGAGTTTGGTCAACTTTACCGAGTTTGGGTTGATTTTTGAGCAATGGTTTCATGAGTTGAGTATGCTTCATATAGTTTGCCGAGTTAGGCTGGTCCAACCTTATCGTTTATCGAGTAAGGATTTCTTTTGGACTAATCTAAACGAAACTCTGCCGAAATTGACTTAGGATATCGAGTAACGAGATGGGATTTTGAGCAAGGACATATCAAAGGATTATTATATAAACAAAACCCTTACCTCATCGAATAACCTAATGTCTATAAACCCTAAAACCTAACTTTCACCTTTCCTAAACACATGAGATTATTGGTAAATCAATCTTATAGATCATGATTCATTTCCTTGTTTCATTATCATCAACACCAATATATCTCAAATCACCTCAAAACACACCACAAATTGCTTAAAAGATCCTGATCAAGAATCACAATCAAATGACAACAGCTAGTATCGGATTTTTGTGACTACGGAGTTTTTGTACGATATTGCTTATTTGGGTTTAAAGTTCATTTCACGGGCATGTGTACTTATTTATCTCAAAGTCTAAGGGTGGATGGATGCATGACTTTCGAAGATACTTGTTTGTGCATTCACTTATATTGATTGTGACGAAGACTTGGATTATCTAGTTTTCATAGGTCAAGGGGTGGATGGACGAAGACCTAGATAACTATCACTTAAAGGAGTTATGTTGTAGTGCTCAGTGTCACACGAAGTTGTGGATAATCAAGAGGTGATGTACGTCTTATACTTGATGGTTGGTTGGTTGGTTGAAGAGTATAGAGTACTCAGAGATTCGATGGTGTACGAACTCTCTACACCGTTCTTAGTCACACCATAGTACAAGATTAAGTAACATATCTACGGGATGTTTACTTTATTGTCAGATTTGTTATATTGGGTTGTTTCTATAGTCATTGGTCATTTACTAGCTGGTTGGAATTTGAAGAGGTCGCTTAAAGGTTGAAGAGAAGAGAAGAGATTGTAGAATAAAGAGAGTCATATCCTATCAGCATATTCTCACAAATTATGCTTTCATGGTCTATCTATACTGCATCAGAAGTGTAAAGTACGGGTAATTTTGGCATGTACACACAATAGTATGATGATTTCGATACATCGCAACCATCAGGAGGGAGAAGAACATGCCAAAAGAAGTAGTGTTTCATCTCTAGTACGTTGGTTGATCGAGGGAATTGTGCGTACACTAGAACCGAAGAAGTACTAATGATGTGTACATCGGAGCGTATTACCAACCTTATGTGCAATACTATGTGAGTTATGCTATGATGCTCCCAGAACGACAACCATAGTGCAAACTCATTAGTATCTACCTTATCCGCTGCGAGATGAGAAGAGAGGTGTCAGTTCAGGAGGGAGCAGAAGAAAAAGAATAAAGGCTCACTAGTTAGGAGGGAGTAATAACCTAACTAGACCATTACAGTTGAAGTTCAGAGCTACAAAGACCTTTGCCGTCAGTGTCAAAGATCATACGCCGAGATCATCGGAAGAGAGAACTTCAAGTCTGCCTCAGTATCTAGACTACAGAGACTCTGCGCTTCAACAACGTCAACATAGTTTACTATTGTTGTAATTTACATGTTTATGTGTTTATAGGTCTCATTGTATCCATTCATGTGTGACGATATCTTAGAGGGAGATTGTTAGCCTTGCTATTTTATAAAAGATAACGTCACACATAAAGAAATGGACTAGATATCATATAAATAGTACTTTAGGGACTATTATTGTAATATAGGCAAACTAGTAATGTTAGGAGCCTATAAATACCCCTCATGACTCTCCATGAGGGGTGTGGGAAAGTGTGTGTAAGTTTTACTTTATTTCATATTTAATAAATACTTAGTTCTTCACCTTTCTCTCTCTACTTTCTCTCTCTAGAACCATGATGTATTTCGATCAACCGCGACCTCCCGAAGGTGTTTCTTGGTGATAACAACGAGTAACACCACATCCAGTGCTCTAAGCATTTAATCACGGACTGTGTAACAATAAGAAATGGTTAACAACCTAAAAATAGTAAGGTGTTATTCAGTTACTACTCAAAAAATTGCATACTCTGGTGACAAACAACCATTAGTATGCATGCCTATACAATGGA
Organism: Artemisia argyi; assembly: GCA_030686995.1. Lineage (NCBI taxonomy): Eukaryota > Viridiplantae > Streptophyta > Magnoliopsida > Asterales > Asteraceae > Artemisia > Artemisia argyi. Next base: position 120,722,648 of record CM060683.1, on the reverse strand, counting down.
GATATAATCTTTAGCTTTATCTAAAACATTCGCCTGGTAGCAGTGATCAAGTAATCATCTAAGAATATCCTAGAAGCACAATAGGAGAATAATCAAATCTTGTACATCTACCTATGCAGCATAAAGAATGTAAATGCAATGATAATTCCTGTCAACCTGATAGTAGACAAACACGAGATCTTATCAAGCCCATGGTACTGTCATAAATTTCAAGGGTGGAATTGAGGAGTGGTAGATCTAGGCATATAGCAGTTTGGAACAAGAAGAAACCTCTCAATGAAGATTCTGGCGGTTCAGACTTTTGAATCTTGACCGGCCTTTTTCAGAACCTATGTGTATTCAGTAAGTGATGCTAACACCCATAAGCTCCATATACATATAGATCAAAGGTGTTTTGGTATTAGAAAGTTTGTGGATAACATTTACATTTAAGAGTTCAAGACCAACCAAATGCTGTCATGAATATAGTCAAGAATAGAAATGGACATTACAATTTATAAAAATGTACGTGTTCGTCATCAGCTTCATCTGAGAATATTATGGTACAGTTTTTTGTGAGAATGTATCATGTGCAGATGATGAAAAGTGGCAGCAGCTTAAATGCTTAAACGTACTTAAGTAAGCCGATGGCTCATACATTGTATCACAAAAGAGCAGTAAAAAATATAAAGGGGGGCATTGTCAGGAAGAAGTAAAATTTAAGCATTAATAGGAAAATATATCACCAAGCAAGAACAAGTAATACCTACTTATCAAATATCAACATAACTTATATGTTTTATATTAGTAAAACAAAAGTTGATGTGATGAATGCAAACAAAACACGGTAATAGCTAGTGATGAAGTGGTATGTGTTAATTCACATACCTTTTTATAGCAAAAAAGGGACCCAAATAGACTACTTATGCTAACAAAAATGCCAAAGAATGTGTGTTTTTATGTTTGTGAACGTGCATGCACGGATATATCGTAAAAATACGAAAAACAACAAAAACCCGACAATAACGAGCATGAGAGTAGAATGAGTCAGAAAGTCAAGTTGGAAATCATTTTGAGCTTATAAGGTCCTCAGAGATTGATATATGTGCAAAAGTGATCCTTATATGAAGTTTGAAGAATTGTCAAAATTGGTCCTTGCATTTTGATAATTGACACAATCAGTCCCTCATGGAATTTATGAAGAAAAAGGTTTAAATCAACCCTTGGAGAATCAAAGTTGTCATCATAAGTCTTTGAAAGATATTTTGGAACAAAGACAGGATCAGTCCTTGAAAGATTCAAGAATTACAAGATCAGTCCTTGTATCATAAATTTTGAAAATCCAAATTATAAAAAAAATCCTTGGTCCAATCTTTAATAAACTCCAAAGCCCAAACATAATATAAAAGCCCAAGTTTATTTTTCATACCCGAGCCCAATCCCATGGTCAAAGTACTAATACAGGGTCAAATGGTCAATGCCGGTCAATTACTGATAAAAAAACACAAACGCGCCCTTTTTACCCCCAATTCCCAAAACCCAGAACCACCATGAACCCTAGTTCATCACCGTGGTTCAATTGGCTCAAACCACTAAAATTGACCATGATTAGCTAGTCATTGGGGCATCTAGAAGCATACTCACGTGCAAGAAATGTGTCAGAGAGAATGATTAGAGCATGATGAGCTTCGTGGACACATGGCAGAGTACTATTGGACGTGATACCTCACTCTTCTCATTGGATTCTGCTTCTAGATGCTCTGACAAGGACGAAGAATGAGTGCACGATTGGGGACAGATGGAAGCATTTGATTGGACATGCCACGCCTCAAATTTTGATCCAAGGGTTAGTATGAGATCAAAGAAACACAAACTTGGTCAGAAGGCTATGAATAGAAGAGAGAAAGCACAGAGTGGTATGGATTGCCAGCTTGGCATTTGAGACTCCAACCTCCTCACCCTTGCTTATAAATAGGGCTTTATTTCCTCATTTCTGTATGTAGATTCTTAGCTTAGTGTTACTCTGTCGAATTTTTTACTCAGCTTATTAGTTTTATAATTTTCACTTTACTTTGTAATTTCAGTTTGAGTTTTAATAAAAATTCTCAGTTTGTTCATTCAATTTGCTTTTACTGTTATATTCTCAATTCATATTAGTATAGCTTATTTGTTCTTAAAGTTTTAAATCTTGTTTTCAATAGTTCTCAAAAGCTCATTAAGCTCATAGTTAATCTTTTACTTACTCATTAGTTTTCAAAGAAAATATAAAAATATATAAAAATCAAAAAATTAAAAAAATCAAAAAATGTTTCAATTCAGTTTTTATAGTTTTTGAATAAGCTGTAATAGCTTATACTCAGCTTATTCAAGCTCTTTAGCTTGATATAATCTGTTTTTATTTCATCCTCTCAAATAGTACTTTGATCAATTAAAGTCAAAAGGTTCAAATCAGTGGTTCCTGTGTTGATTTTGGATAGTTTGGACAATTGTGGAAGGTCCTGCCTATCCTAGATATAGGCAAGCTCAGTGAGCTCATTTTGTTTAGCTGAGGGAGAGTTATTTGGTAACTATCTGCTTTATATCACTTGATCTAGTAGCTACTGAATTTGATTCTGATATTGTTTTAGTTATAGTTGTTTATTAGCTTTAGTTTGCTGTTTTAGTTATAGCTTTCATTATATTTGAGCTTGTTTTGATCTTTCATTAATTTGATAGCTTGGATCCGAGTTGCTTAATTGTAACTGTCTTATGTACCATTTGTGTCTCTGAGTTGTTGTTTAGCTGTTAAATATTATAACTAGTTGTACTGATTTACTGAAATTAAGTGTTTGAGAATTGTTTTGGAGTGTTTGGGTGATAACTAGTGGATAATTAGTAAGTAGTGTAGTGTAAATCAGTTTTGCAAGGGTGTTTGGCAGAGTAGAGTTTGGACTGATCTGTTTGCCTTAAAGCTTGATTACTTGCCTCATTAGTATACATTAGGTTAGAATTTAGTAAGCAGTCAATATATTGGTGGAGTTAAGCATCTAAAGTCAAAACTAGACATTCTCTTAATTTCCACATTTTCTGTTTTAAATCTAATCCTATCACTTGGCAAATCTGATGTAATTTTTGTTTGAAAATAAGTTTTTAATGGTTAAACTTCATCATTAGATATCTAGATTCAGATTTGATTCATCAAAAGTAAGCTTAGTCAAAGTTTGAATGTAATAAGAAAGTCAAAAACACAACTCATAAGTTATAGTCTCATCTGATCTCAGGTCTATTTGAGGGATTAAAATAGGAACTTAGTGATTTCTTTTTGTGGAATTTGATACTCAGTTGTATTAATGAGCTTTTGCCCCATTTATTTTGTATTTCTGAGCTTATTTAGATAGCTTATTGCCTCTGTCTTTTAGTACTGCTGAGACAGTTGACTGTTTGTTCATCTAGGCCTGCTATTGATCAGTTGAGCTTGTATCAATGTTTGATGATTGTTTATGTTCCTCATTTGAGTAGAAATAGTGTTGTGCATCACTGTTTTGCTTTTGGATTTACATTTTCTTATTTTGCTTAGCATTTGAGCTTACTGATTGAGCTTTTTGCATAGTGATTGAGATTCTGTGGATTTTTGTGATTGAAATTGTTCATACATTGCATTTCTGAGCTTTTTATATCATCATAAGCCTGTGTTAAGAGTTCCACTCAGTTTTGGTTCACAAGTGCTTATATATAAGCACTTGTGAATAAGCAGTTTACTGTAATAAGCACTTATTCAGCTTCTTTTAACTTCAAAATTTTTCTCCAAGTTCTTTTTATTATTTTTGATTTTCTGGAATTTTTCCATATTTTTCCAAGATGATTTAGTATTTTTCTTAATTTTCCTTTGATTTTAATCATTTTTAAATAGATTTTAATAAACAAAAATTCATAAAAATTCAGAAAAAGCTGTGAAAAATACAAAAATATTTTAGAAATTTCTTTTATTATATTTTTGATTTTTCAGAATTTAATTTTCATTTTTCCTCTTTATTTTTCTTTTTTCCATTATTTTTAATTCTTTAAAGATGTCCAACATTATTTTTGGGATGACCCCTATTTGTTCAAAGTCTGTGCGGATCAAGTGATCCGGCGGTGTGTTCATGGTACGGAAGCCGTTGAAATTCTTAAGGCATGCCATAGTGGACCCACGGGGGGACATCATGGTACCAACTTCACCGCAATAAAGTGTTCGATTCCGGCTTCTATTGGCCGACGATTTATCGGGATGCCCATGAATTGGTGAAATCATGCGATTCTTGCCAACGTCAAGGGAAAATTTCTCAAAAAGATGAAATGCCACAAAATGCGATTCAAGTTTGTGAAATTTTTGACGTTTGGGGCATCGATTTCATGGGGCCATTCCCGTCATCAAGAGGAAATAAGTATATTCTCTTGGTCGTCGATTACTTGTCCAAATGGGTTGAAGCGAAGGCGCTCCCCATGAATGACGCCCGAGTAGTTGTTAAGTTCTTAAAAAGTCTCTTTGCCCGATTTGGTGCACCTCGAGCCATCATAAGTGATCGTGGGACCCATTTTTGTAATGACCAATTTGCAAAAGTAATGCTTAAATATGGTGTCACACATCGTCTTTCTACGGTTTATCATCCACAAACTAATGGTCAAGTGGAGGTGTCCAATCGTGGCCTAAAAAGGATATTAGGAAGGACAGTAGGAGAGCACCGTGCCTCATGGGCCGATAAACTAGACGATGCTTTATGGGCTTTCCGGACCGCTTACAAAACTCCCATTGGGTGTACTCCATATAAGCTGGTTTACAGGAAGGCTTGTCATTTGCCCCTAGAACTTGAGCACAAGGCCTACTGGGCCTTAAAACATGCAAATTTTGACTTGAAAACTGCGGGTGATAACCGAAAAGTTCAATTGAATGAGTTAGTCGAACTACGTGATCAAACTTATGAGAATTCTTTGATTTATAAAGAGAAAACAAAAAGACTTCATGATGCCAGGATCAAAGACTGCGTTTTCAACATTGGTGATCAAGTGCTTCTTTTTAACTCTCGTTTGAAGACTTTCTCGGGTAAGCTTAAAACCCGTTGGTCTGGACCATTCACCATAACACAAGTATTCCCTTATGGTACCATTGAGTTGGCTCAACCCGATGGTCCCAACTTTAAGGTGAATGGTCACCGTTTGAAACACTATTTCGGAGGGGATGTACCAACCATGGTAGTCCCGGATCTCCAAACTTTCCCCAAGGACGATTGAATTCGGGGATCGAGTCAAGCTACGTGACTCGGAAATAAAAAACAAAGCGCTTCGTGGATGGCAACCCATGCTTATCCAATTTCATCTTCTTATTTTTCTTATTTCTAACAAATAACATGAGGAGGGGGTGCCTCTTCTACTCTTGTGTTCCGTGGTTGTTTGTGATGTTTGTTTAGAATTGTCCGTGATTTATGATGACTCTCGTGCTCGTTATCTTCTCTCCACTCGAGTCTCATTTCATCGATGCTATTGGAAATCCTATATCCGTGAATCTTATCGACTAACGTTTTCTTTGGCATAATTAATAAATGGCCCTAGAATTTTGTTAGGATTACCTTAACCCACAAAACATTGAGGACAATGTTTCATTCTAGTCTGGGGGAGGGTGAATCTTCGATTCAATTTGACCTTGCATTTTTCACAATGTCGCGTACTCTTGCAACTCCGTTTTTCTACCAAAAATAAAAAAATTGAAAATTTTCAAAAATTTTGAGAAAAATCAATGAAAAAGTTATGGAAAAGCACAAAAAAAAAATGAGAAAAGTTGAAAAAAGTTGTGCAAAAATGTAATAAGTTTGAATAAGTGTTTTGACACCTTGTTGACTTTCTTGATGGCGAGAGTAGGAATAAATATTTTGACTTGACCGGGCGTGTTGAGCCCTAGCTTGTTCCCTTAACCAATGATAATCACATAAGCTTGTGCTAGTTTTGTACACCAGGAGCTATAAAATGCGAATTCTTTCTTAAGAATCTGCAAGTTCCCGTACTTGACTTTATACATGCGCAGCTTAAAAGCTTTCGCTAGTCTTTTACATCATGAGCTAGAAAACACGAATTCTTCTTCTAGAATTTGCATGTTTCCGTAACTGACTTTATATATACGTGGCTGATTATCAGCTAAGTATTCGCGGGTTTCATTATTTGGAATCTTAAATTGCGAAGAGCGAGAAATGATAGAGTTTATTTAGAAGTTAGATGCTAAACGTGGAGTAGTGGTTCTCTTTAGAGCTCATGGAAGGTACTTGTGGCTTTTTACTCCCATAAAATACGTCACCGATATATAATAGATGTTCTAGGTTAATTAGTGGTATTTAGGTTTGAATAATATTTAGTTCTTTGTTTTCGTAAGAGAATTTTTGCTTTAAAAGTTGGGTACATATCAAGGAACATCAAAAATAAGAGCAAAAGTTAAAAAATCAAAAGTCAAAAGTTGATTATGTATGTGGTTTTGGAGCTACCCGATAAGCTTCCATTGATGTTATGAGAAAAGTCAAGAAAGTAAAAGTATGAGAAAGTACGAAAAAAGTGAAAAAGTGAAAAATGAAAAAAAATGAAAGTTGAAAGTTGTATGAATAAGAGTTTGAATGTAAATAAGTTGTTGGCGCGTGAGGTGCATGTGTATAATTCTAAATTGGACACATGAGGTGCACGTGTAGTACTCCGCAACTTATATTTCTGATATTGTATGTACCAAAATTCGTTGATGTGGACCGAATTTCTATTGCAGTGGTTCTTAAGAGAAAATGGAAAACTATTTATCGTTTAAACTTAGGTGTCACTATCGGATTAAAAAATATTGAAACGAGAAAATATGAAGCAATTCATTTCTCAACAAAAATAAAATATTGAGATACAAAAACTTAGGACATGGGAGTAAGGAGTTTCCACAAGTAACTTATATGAGTAGTGTTAGCATCTAACTTGTAGATAAGCTGTGATCTCGTTTGTACGCTTAGTTTGGGGACTCGTGAAAACTCAAGGATGACAATTTTTATCCGAATGGTCACTTCTTAAATAGAAGTGTTTCTACTTGTTGACCCTAAAAATTATTGGAAAATAATAAAAGTTTAACAAACCGTCACAAGTATGAAGTATGAAGAGTCCAAAAATAGAAGTGATAGTGGAATAAAATAAAATTTTGGAAAATGGAGCGTTTGCGGGAATAAATGATTTTATTACTTCTTTCGAACCTCCTTGCTACTTTACAAAGTTAGTAGGAAGAGTTATAAAATTATTTTTCCCAAAAAGCGTGAATTGATCACATTGCGTGAGGACACGACACTACCTTAGTCTAGGGGATTTTGGTATGTGTTAATTCACATACCTTTTCATAGCAAAAAACGGACCCAAATAGACTACTTATGCTAACAAAATGCCAAAGAATGTGTGTTTTTATGTTTGTGAACGTGCAGGTACGGATATATCGTAAAAAGACGAAAAACAATAAAAACCCGGCAATAACGAGCATGAGAGTAGAATGAGTCAGAAAGTCAAGCTGGAAATCATTTTGAGCTTATAAGGTCCTCAAAGATTGATATATGTGCAAAAGTGATCCTTATATGAAGTTTGAAGAATTGTCAAAATTGGTCCTTGCATTTAGATAATTGACACAATCAGTCCCTCATGGAATTTATGAAGAAAAAGGTTAAAATCAACCCTTGGAGAATCAAAGTTGTTATCATAAGTCTTTAAAAGATATTTTGGAACAAAGGCAGGATCAATCCTTGAAAGATTCAAGAATTACAAGATCAGTCCTTGTATCATAAATTTTGAAAATCCAAATTATAAAAAAATCCTTGGTCCAATCTTTAATAAACTCCAAAGCCCAAACCTAATATAAAAGCCCAAGTTTCTTTTTCATACCCGAGCACAATCCCATGGTCAAAGTACTAATACATGGTCAAATGGTCAATGCTTGTCAATTACTAATAAAAAAACACAAGCGCACCCTTTTTACCCCCAATTCCCAAAACCCAGAACCACCATGAACTCTAGTTCATCACCATGGTTCAATTGGCTCAAACACTAAAATTGACCATGATTAGCTAGTCATTGGGGCATCTAGAAGCATACTCACGTGCAAGAAACGTGTCAGAGAGAATGATTAGAGCATGATGAGCTTCGTGGACACATGGCAGAGTACTATTGGACGCAACACGTCACTCTTCTCATTGGATTCTGCTTCTAGATGCTCTGACAAGGACAGAGAATGAGTGCACACTTGGGGATAGATGGAAGCATTTGATTGGACATGCCACGCCTCAAATTTTGATCCAAGGGTTAGTATGAGATCAAAGAAACACAAACTTGATCAGAAGGCTATGAATAAAAGAGAGAAAGCACAGAGTGGTGTGGATTGCCAGCTTGGCATTTGAGACTCCAACCTCCTCACCCTTGGTTATAAATAGGGCTTTATTTCCTCATTTCTGTATGTAGATTCTTAGCTTAGTGTTACTCTGTCGAATTTTTTACTCAGCTTATTAGTTTTATAATTTTCACTTTACTTTGTAATTTCAGTTTGAGTTTTAATAAAAATTCTCAGTTTGTTCATTCAATTTGCTTTTACTGTTATATTCTCAATTCATATTAGTATAGCTTATTTGTTCTTAAAGTTTTAAATCGTGTTTTCAATAGTTCTCAAAAGCTCATTAAGCTCATAGTTAATCTTTTACTTACTCTTTAGTTTTCAAAGAAAATATAAAAATATATAAAAATAAGAAAATTAAAAAAATAAAAAAATGTTTCAATTCAGTTTTTATAGTTTTTGAATAAGTTGTAATAGCTTATACTCAGCTTATTCAAGCTCTTTAGCTTGATATAAACTGTTTTTATTTCATCCTCTCAAATAGTAGTTTGGTCAATTAAAGTCAAAAGGTTCAAATCAGTGGTTCCTGTGTTGATTTTGGATAGTTTGGACAATTGTGGAAGGTCCTGCCTATCCTAGAGATAGGCAAGCTCAGTGAGCTCCCTCTGTTTAGCTAAGGGAGAGTTATTTGGTAACTATCTGCTTTATATCACTTGATCTAGTAGCTAATGAATTTGATTCTGATATTGTTTTAGTTATAGTTGTTTATTAGCTTTAGTTTGCTGTTTTAGTTATAGCTTTCATTATATTTGAGCTTGTTTTTATCTTTCATTAATTTGATAGCTTGGATCTGAGTTGCTACATTGTAACTGTCTTATGTACCATTTGTGTCTCTGAGTTGTTGTTTACCTGTTAAATATTATAACTAGTTGTACTGATTTACTGAAATTAAGTGTTTGAGAATTGTTTTGGAGTGTTTGGGTGATAACTAGTGGATAATTAGTAAGTAGTGTAGTGTAAATCAGTTTGCAAGGGTGTTTGGCAGAGTAGAGTTTGGACTGATCTGTTTGCCTTAAAGCTTGATTACTTGCATCATTAGTATACATTAGGTTAGAATTTAGTAAGCAGTCAATAAATTGGTGGAGTTAAGCATCTAAAGTCAAAATTAGACATTCTCTCAATTTCCACATTTTCTATTTTAAATCTAATCCTGTCACTTGGCAAATCTGATGTAAGTTTTGTTTGAAAATAAGTTTTTAATGGTTAAACTTCAGCATTAGATATATAGATTTCGATTTGATTCATTAAAAGTAAGCTTAGTCAAAGTTTGAATGTAATAAGAAAGTCAAAAACTCAACTCATAAGTTTGAGTCTCATTTGATCTCAGGTCTATTTGAGGGATTAAAATAGGAACTTAGTGATTTCTTTTTGTGGAATTTCATACTCAGCTGTATTAATGAGCTTTTGCCCCATTTAGTTTGTATTTCTGAGCTTATTTAGATAGCTTATTGCCTCTGTCTTTTAGTACTGCTGAGACAGTTGACTGTTTGTTCATCTAGGCCTGCTATTGATCAGTTGAGCTTGTATCAGTGTTTGAAGATTGTTTATGTACCTCATTTGAGTAGAAATAGTGTTGTGCATCACTGTTTTGCTTCTGGATTTACATTTTTTTATTCTGCTTATCATTTGAGCTTATTGATTGAGCTTTTTGCAAAGTGATTGAGATTCTGTGGATTTTTGTGTTTGAAATTGTTCGTACATTGCATTTCTGAGCTTTTTATATCATCATAAGCCTGTGTTAAGAGTTCCACTCAGTTTTGGTTCACAAGTGCTTATATATAAGCACTTGTGAATAAGCAGCTTGCTGTAATAAGCACTTATTCAGCTTCTTTTAACTTCAAAATTTTTCTCCAAGTTCTTTTTATTATTTTTGATTTTCTGGAATTTTTCCAAGATGATTTTGTATTTTTCTTAATTTTCCTTTGATTTAAATCATTTTTAAATAGATTTTAATAAACAAAAATTCAGAAAAATTCAGAAAAAGCTGTGAAAAATATAAAAATATTTTAGAAAATTCTTTTATTATATTTTAGATTTTTCAGAATTTAATTTTCATTTTTCCTCTTTATTTTTCTTTTTTCCTTTATTTTTAATTCATTTAAAATTACAAAAATCAAAATAAATTCATAGAAAATAAAAGAAAATTCAAAAAAATAATTTTCTTTTTCTGGAAATTCATTTTAGTAGTTTAAGATTTTTAGAAAATTATTTCACGTTTGTAGGATCATTTTTCGTTAAAAGTTACGTTTTAATAAACGCGTTTGCATTTCCGTTTTTACGTTTTTAACTTTGGTGCATATCTAGCTTGTACTTCTTGCATATTTCATCATTGTTTGTTAATACTTGAATTACTTGATCACTACTTTCTTCTTCACCACTTTCAATTCACGATTTACACGAATCAATATTCTTGATTCCATTCATCTTCACTCGGATACGACTCGGGTGATCCGTATTTCTCGCGGATCATTTCGATACTATACTACTATACTATAATAAGTTGATTTTCACACAATCATGAAGCACTTTATGTACCAAAACCTTTAAACCCATAAACTGGAGCTGAGCCATAATTTGTAAGTCCCATTAAGCAAATAAAGTAGTTGGTGAGAGTAAACTGCAGAAGAGTCAAAACTATCCAGAACTGGAAAGTGAGACTTACAAGTAGTTTTGCAATTGCATCATCATGTTAAATAAACAAAATGAATGTAACCGAATTAGCATGTGCAAATGAGCAACAACTCCTCATAGGTTGTTACGAAACAAGGCAAAATGAACAGCAACTAATAATATTAGATAATAGTAGTAATATATCATTAAACATCCAAAGAAAGACATAAAGAAAGGAAATGATTACAAGACGAGTTAATAAAAGAAAGAGTTGAGGCCAGTCCCTGTCTGGTGCCTTTGCATCCTCATCTTTCTGTGCGATTCAATCTTGTTGTCCCTTTTCTTTTTAGAATCCTCATCAGCATAAACAAAACCGTTATAGCTCTTAAACTTCTTAGGCTTTCTCAGTTTCTGTTTCCTTAGAGCTTCCGCATCCAATTGTCTCCTCTTTTTTCCATACACTAGTTCGTGAACATAATCTTTGTAGTCTTCATCTTCTAATTCCTCTAAAACATGATAAAGCTTTGATTTAGGTTTAGGAGGAGGGGTAACCATAAACAATTTCTACTGCGGAGGATGAGGACGCTTCCAAATTCCCCTTTTGTGCCCTAAGATCATTGTATAAGCGATCGCAATAGGATTCAAGATACAAGACAGAAGTAGTATCATAATAAGTTTTATATTTGTATGGGGTGTCCAACGGTAACCCCTTATACTCCAAAACATCTCTCCATGCACCTGCTGCTATCCATTCATCATCATCAAGTCATATGGTTGTCGTGCTTTGTCCAAATTTGCTTTGACATCATCTAGCATTTGATTATAGATACCTTCTCGGATGTTAGTTGGCATCTTATGGAACACACGTTCTAAATCTCGCTTCCAACTTTCATCTTCAACTAGTGGTTGTTGCAACATTTCCGAACGATTGATTAGGGTTTCAAATCGTTTTTTTATCCCTCTTATCTTTTCTTTCTTAGTTTACATATACTAAACTTTTTATTTTACTTAACCCATTAGCCCAATGTTTATTTTTCTTGGGGAATTTAATATCTCCCCTTCTAAAATTTAGAAATTTTAAATATATCCAAACATTTTATATTATTCATTCAATATTTGCACTTTAAACATATATGAAATTAATCATGAAAATATAATGATATGTGAAATTAATCATATTTTTTTACCAGCTAAAAAACCAAATGTTTGCTTGTTGTGTTTCTTACCAACTACAACCGTAATTGTTCTAACAAGTAATAGGGAAGATATCAAATAAAAAGACAAATATCCGTGAGAAAAATAATAAGACTTAAAAAAATAAAAACTTCTCAAAAAGTTCTGAAATTTTATTTGAAGATAGAGGATATTGGTGCATAAAAATGACGTGAAAGTAAGTTTTTCTAATTTTAAGTTTTTATACTTTCTTTTTAATTCACTAAAAACGAAATTTTGATGCAAAATATTTTTTTGATGCAAACGGTATAAGTTTATATGTTCTTTACATGATCTTTATATGATGCCATAAGTCCTTAGCATTAACCGGAGTAGTGACCACTTGATCTTGTAGATATCCGAGCACATACCTAATATCCATACTTTAACAAGGTCATCAAGGCGACTCCATCCCGTATATGTGGAACTAGAGGAAGTATCTTCAATATGTTTCTTCAAACCAATACTCCCAAGGTAGGATTTTAAAGAATGAACTTCAACAGTTGTAGTTCATCTTTTCAAGGTTGAGTTTGATAGGTACATTATTAGAGATACTTGTAACTCCAAATGGTATAAGTTTGTCAGAATGCGAAGGTGAAGTGGGGGAATTAGGAGGTGTTTCGTTGTCTCCAATCATTAGACTAGTAACGGAGCCAGAATTTTAATATTTGGTGGGCCAAAATAATTCTTTGCAAATAAAAATTGTGTTTAAAAGATTTGTCAGATTAGCTAATATAACATTTACTATGTTCGAACATGAATTTATGAATTGATAACATCGAAACTGAACCGAAATGTTCGATTTGTATAGAACCCAAAACCGAAACTGTTCGGTTTTTTGCGGTACGGTTTTTTCGGTTTATTATCGGTTTTGATTCGGTATTTTTGGTTTCTAACCGTTTATATTTGGGCATGACAAAATTACCAACAAACTTATATTACATAGAAAATTGGTTATTCTTATTTACTTTTTTTTTTTGTCAATCTAAACATAGTAATAAATTAATAATGTTTATCTCATAATTTTATAATTACACACATATAAATGAGACATACATATAAAAGTGAAAATACACATAGAATGATCTTTGTCATATATGTATTGATATTTTCTGAAGTAAACACACGAAACGACAAACACGCATATATACGTAAACGTTAAGATAAATATATTATAAATCTATCAACAATATGAATATGAGTTTATAGATTTGATTTATTTAGCTATTTATTCATATTATATTAAATATATATTATTATATAATAAAATCGATTCGGTTCGGTTTTTACGATTTGGTTTTTGGACAAAAACCAAAATCGAACCTTATTTTTCGGTTTTTGAAAAATTAAAAACCAAACCATTGGTTTTTTTGGTTCGGGTTTTTCGTTTTTCGGTTCGGTTTTGGTTTTCTTGGTTTTGTTTGCTCACCCCTACAAAAGAGTTACACTTATATGTACATGTTTGAATATGGGTGGGCCAAACCATTTCTAATGTTGACTATGGCACCATATAACATAGCATGCATACTTCCAATTTGACGGTTTAGGTTAGCCATGGCCCATCACCTCAAATAGTGGCTCCGTCATTAGACTAAGGTTTCATTTGAAGTAGAGGGGAAGAGAGAAAAAAGCGTTAGATTTAGAGGGGAATTAGAAAGGGGTCGTATTTGATCTAGATACCATATTAGAAATATAATTGGCTTGCTCATTCATTAACTGGTAATTACAATATATAATCACTTCAGATTATTCTAGATAAAAACAAAAGTAGGCTAGGCCTAACAAACTCAACAAAGCCCATAATAAATTGACTAATAAAGTAACGTCTAACAATATACTCCTTTCGCCCCGAAAATGGTATCCACAAGCAAATTTGTGGAGTTTATAATACTCAATGTTGCAAAAATCGTGAATCGGTCCTGAGGCGGTCGACCACCCTGCAGCCTGTAATCGGTCAAGGCGGTGATTAATCGGTGATTAATCGGTTTGGCATTTCCTGCATGTTTTGGGAATTTCTGGAGAGCAAACTAAAGATCTTAACTGATTCAAGCCTTCTATGTTTTCAAACCTCAATAAAAGGCTTCAATTCTGATTATGAGGCTCATTGTGCGTTATAAGTGAAATAAATGATCCCTAAATTAAGTAAAATGTCTAAATTTTTATTTTTTAAATTTGACCGATTCGGCCGATTCGGCTGATTTTTGACCGATTCGGCCGATTTTTTGCCGATTTTTTTCCCAGACCGATTTTTTTAGCCGATTAGCCTAAATCGCCAAGGTCTATGGCCGATTACCTTGGAATCGGCGATTAATCGGCCGATTTTTCCGATTTTTGCAACACTGATAATACTAGACGAGTACCCCGTCCATAGCAATGAGATTTTTTATAGCGGCAGATAGTTATAATGATATTTTGATTACACAAACGAAATTTTAGTTAATTGTTTTGTGTGGCCAAAATATCACTATAATTATCTGCCGCTATAAAATCTCATTGGTATGCACAAGTACTCGTCTGTTAATTATACTAAGACCAATGTTATATCGAGGATGAAATCTCTTTTATTAATGTGACTATATCATAATAACCCATAAAAATAAAGACTTATTTTTCGTTGATTTCGGGGAAGAAATCATCTTTAAAGAGGTAATGATGTAATATCGGGTAACTTTAATACAATAAAGGCTTGAGACAATGTAAATATAGACTCACATTCATATTTAAATAATGAAAGATAGTTAAAAACAAAGTAATGTATTTAGATGAAGATTTCTATAATTAATGGAAGGCAATATATGAAAGTCAAAAAGAAAAGTCATGTGGAATTGGTCAAAATGAAACCATCAACACACGTCCTCCTGTAGCCGAATTTTTAGTCCATAACCAGTTTATTTAGTTCTATATTATCCGATTGATCATTCATGTAACTAGAAAAAAAAAAATTTGAGAAAAAAATTGAACAAAAAAAAAACAAAATAACAAACACTATCATACTTTCCGTGAATGATTCAATAGTTGCCATATTTTCAAGCAATATATTCAATAGTTTCCTTCAATAGATTTATATGCTTCAATACTTTTCGTAATGATTCAATATTTGATTCAATGGAGTTTTTAAGCTTAATTAAGGGTAATTTAGACAAAAAATTAATTTAAGTTTTTCACTTTCAAGAATAGGTGATTTTCAATTATAGATAGTATAGATGTGTAACAAATGTAGATTCAAGGTAATGAAATGTTGTTTTTACCCATGCAATTAATGCATATGGGATAATTTCAGAAATACCTCAGTTGCCTGTGTGCTATTTACATTCGAGACCTAAACTTTTGTGCTTTTGAAAATAGATCGGGCAACTGGGCAACTTAAATTACCCTATCATGTGTCGCCATGTGTCCCAAATTATTTTACCAAAGTAGATCAGTTGCCCAATTGTTATACCGTTGTAGACAAGTTGTCCTATGACTCATCACCTCATAATCAGTAAAAGTCACACTTGTCACTTACTGGTTTGATTTACCCAATTGTACATGGGCAACTCAGTCTAGTTTCGGAAGCACAAAAGTTTAAGTCTCTGATGTAAATAGCACAAAGGCTATGTTTGGCGCGGAGCTTTTTGGAGCTTTTTAGGGCGATGAGCTACAGCAATGAGCTTTTTGATTTTTATTGTTTGTTTGGCAAAGGAGCGGTGAACTTTGCTATTTTTTAGGAAAGCTCATTTTTCCAATGTTTCTTTAAGAAGCTGTGAGTGATGAGTTGGGAGCTGTGGTTACTGATCACAGCTACTGCCCATAGCTCACTGGTCACAGCTCACTGCTACTGCTCACTGCTACTTTTATCAAACAAACCCAAAGTCAACTGGGGTATTTCTGGAATTATCCCTTGATTAAATGCAGATTTTATAACATGGTAAGTATTTAAGGGTAAAATAGGCCGAATGACTAATTATTAATTTTATTTGTTGCAAGTAAACAATTTTTTTAGGACGAACTAAAATAGCAAAATGGACTTTTAAAATAAGACGGATAGAGTTTTTAAAAGGTAACGTTATATTTTTGGGGATATCATCCCTGCTGTTTACAGCAGGGAGTTACCTGCTGTCCTTCACAAAATCCACTCCCCGATGTTACTAAATGGTCCCTGAATGTTCATGTTGCAGCAAAAATGGTCCCTGTTGAAGCCTTTACAGCAGCAAAAATCACTGCTGTTTACAGCAGTGACAATTTTCCCTATATTTTTATATATGTTTCTAGGTGTGAAATAGAGTAAATTACATGGATGGTCCATGTGGTTATATCATAATTTCACATATTCTCCCAAAGTTATAAATATTACATTGTGTATTTGTGGTTCTCAAATCTGCACAATGAGACCATGGACATTTTCTAATTGACAGTATTTCTTTTCATTTCTTTTTAACCAAACACTTCTTAACTCATAACTGAATATCCTCCTACTATATCTGAACATCTCTAATCTTCCATTTCGAACTCAACCAAAAAAATTAACAAAGAACATTAAATGAAGCCAAATTAAAATAAAAAGAGTTAAAAAAAATGCGAAGTAAAACATAAGGGGTATGAATTTGAACCATGTCTTGAAGATTAGTAATAGCTATATTTATTATTTTCAATGAGTAACATATTTTGATTTGTTAACACAATTTTACTGCTATATTTATGATTTTGATTTGTATATTTTAGTGATTTAGTGTACTTTTACTCTTTTTTTAGATAAGTTATTTTAAGTTTGTGTGAATGTGAAGAAAAGGGTGTTTTGTTTTATGAGTAATGTAAGAAAATTTAATGTGTAACTTATGAGAGTGTTTGGTTAAAAAAGAAATGAAGGGTATTATTGTCATTTAAATAATACTAATGGTGTTAGGGATCGTAGCCACAAAGACTATTGGTTTAACTTTTAAGACTTTGTGACTAATATGAAATTATGATATAACTACAATAAGGACTATCCTTGTAATATTTTTTAAAATAATACATATCTACACCCGGTTTCTGTGGAAATTGATTAATTGACATTTATTTATGTAATCTTAATTTAAAAATTACTTGTTGTAGATAATAGAAAGTACAGTTGTAAACAGAACGAGGGCAGCAGGTAAAATAGTTAAATACCATCAAATATGATGAGATTCCAATATTCCATTATTCCAAACTTCCAAAATATATAATATTAATTTTTTCTTACTCAATTTTTGCTTGAGGTGGTGTAAATAATGAAACTTATTTTTTCTATATGATTATCATTGTATACAAATTATTATATTTTTCAATTTTATCTCATATGGTTAAAAATATATGTGATTTCCTTACATGAATTGGTTGAAAACCTTATACTACATGCGTCTCAAATTTATTGTCCTTTTTTGATTTTTTAAAGTCTTTTTCTATCAATTTTAATTTTTAATATTTTTGTTTATGTTATACAAAACTAGATGAAAATTATATCAATGAAAAATATATTTTAAAAGCTATTTATTAATATATTTTACAACAACTATTATATAACACAAACAAAAATATTTAAAATTAAAGTTGAAAAAATAAGACTTTAAAAAGTCAAAAGATGACAACTATTTTGGGACGGAGGGAGTATATTTTTAGTATCAAAGGTTGGTTAATTAGATACAATAAAAAAGAATGGGCAACTCATCGCTGCTGTTGCAGCAGCCAACTTATCTACTGCCACATGAAAAATAATTTTACAATTTATATTTTTTACCCTTCAACGTTTTCAACTTTACACATTTGGTCCTTTCCTTAATACCTTTGTAGCAGGTAAGATCCCTGCAGTCAACAGCAGGGATCATTTTCCCAAAAAGAATATGGGTTTAGTTAAAATGCTTGCATATGACGACATCTGATAGTATGTTATTTTTTGTCTGAAATTTGTTAATAATAAGGCTAATGGACAAGGGAGTGACTTTCAACTTGGTGACTACTATGTCACGAGTGAATACCGTGCCTTCAAGCCAAGGTCACGAGTGAGTTCAATTTTTGAGGCAAGTTATGGTGACTAGTCACCAAGTTGTATGTGGTGTGAAGTGAGACTTTTGTTTTGTTTTATTGTTTTTATAATTTGTTTGTTAATGCGTGTGGTATATTTAGTGAAATATATTTGTATAAAGAGGGTATTTTAATAAAATGTGAGGGTAAAAGACCATGTTCAATAAAAGGTCAAAAGGAGTGATTGGGAAGTGATGGGAGAGAGAAAGCTGAGATAGCGCTGATGTATAAAGTGAGAATGTGTTAAAACTCGATAACCATGCCTACCAGTCTAATAATAACTTGTAGACATAACTAATTTTATGAACATTTGAAAACCATTACGCGCATGTTTAAAACCATGAAAACAGCTTTTTTGACACAAACACAAAACCGTACAGAGTTTTTGTTTGTTCGTGTAATTGCTTGGTGATTCGAGTTGTACTCGAAGGAGACACCATGACTGCCACCTCTTCTCTCTCTAGTTGTCCGTGTGGTATGGTAAAACCACCTCTCATCTTGTTTATTTTGTTACCGATTAGTTAGTTGTCTAGTTTTCGTGGATCAAAACGGGTTACTAACTGTTGTGGATTAAAATGTGGATTTAAAACGTGTTGAAAAACAAGATTAAAACACATGTTTGATAATGTTTTCGTGTGGTAAAAATCTGTGAAAATAGCTTCTGGTTCGATTTTGTTGACTTACTATCGGGTCAGATTTGTGTTTTGCTCTTGGTCTCGGTAAATTTGAAGCTACTAATAAATGTTTTGATATCATTTTGTGTGGTAAGAAAGACTGCCAAAAGGGTGATTGTTTGTGTCTCGATTCACAGTAGGAAACGCCCACTTAGGGTCATTTGTTTCGATTTGGAATTAACTTGTTCATTTGTTTTATGTTGGTCTCGTTATGTGTTTAGATCTACTCATTTTACTTGTACTCGTTTGCGTGTTTATCCTCGGTTCACAAACAGTAATACCAAGGGGTGTTAATAATTCCATTTGTCTTTAAAAATGTTTTGAATCTAGCAAGTATTGTATATTAAAAATGAGGGTGTTGTGTTTGATTTTATGTTTGATACAAGGGTACGTTTGATTTGTTGTTGTGAACGGGATTGCGTTGCGTTTTTGTTGTTTGCTAAAGGGTTAAATTAGAGTGCATGTGTTAGATGCTTACTGATCCAGCTTATTTCTAACAACTGTTTTCAGCAGTTAAGATGCATTTTAACCATTGGTGATTTGAATCAATAAAGTGTCATTTGTAAAAGTAGCAAATGAAAGCATGAGACTAGTCAACTTGTTTTAAATCTGTGTCGCACAATATGGGTGCATTTTGTTTGTGTCTTCATTTATAGGTGCATTTGGATTTAGTTATGGGTTAAGCCCACCAAGCTAAAACAAGTTATGTTATTTTTGTTGAACTTATACTTACCAGGTGTTAATAATTTTTCGAATATTAACATGTTTATTTATTTTTAACATATGTGCTCATTGGTACGTTTCGGATATATTACGATTGATAAATGAGATTGGACTTGAATAACACTTGATGGATTAAATACTCAGGTTATGATTTATATCGACATCTATTGGACATTGACCATTGGACCATTTGGAGTTGTTGGACTTCAACCGAATACAATATATTAGACTCTATACGAATTTAATATATTTGATTCGTAACGGACACACAATAAGGAAATATTGTCTAATAATCAATGAATACTTTTATTAATTTTCTATAAAATTGTCGGGAAATATAGTTTTGAGAAAATTGATTTTGTTAAAGTCATGTTGACTTGGTAATGTTGTATAAAAGGGCGCGTCATGCTGAATTTTATACAACTCTCTAAACTTGTAATTATTGTTCAAAACCTCCTATTCTTATAAAATCCGACAAGAATATAAACTTATGTGTAGTATACTCTAATATGAGAACAAGGATGGTTAAGTGTATAGGTTGATTAAGGTGTAGATTTCTAGTGAGAAGTTAGAGAGAGAAAGAGATGGAACCTTAGAGAGAAAATTGTGAAATGTTAGATTGCAAGTGAAGGTTCAACCCTTTCTCATGGGTGGGAAAGGGTATATATAGTTACAATGGAAACGCCCCTTGAAACGGGCTGTAGAGCGGGCTAACAGTGGGTAAAGACCCGACCCGACTCCACAAATACTAACTAATACTACTCTACATACTAACTAATATGATAATTACTACAAGCTACAATATGCTAAGCTATACTCGGGGTGACTGAGTCTTCATATAAATAATCGTATTCCTAACAATCTCCCCCTAAGGGAGGTCACCCCGGAAAATAAGTGTTGAATCATAGCATTCAGATCTTAGATGACATCTTTGTAGCTCGTAGCCTTTTGATTCTTCATTGTTGAGATCTTTGTGCATTAAGTGGTAGACTCTAGATGACACCTTCAATATGGTGGATGATCTTTGGAAATTGTAACAGCTTCATCATCCAAATGATTGTCAGAGGGTCATCTATGAGCAGCAACGTCTCCATGTGATTCGAACATCTTTGTGTTGACATGCTCACACTATTCAGGATCATGATCTTTTACATCAGAGTTGTGGAAGTATATTTGAGGCCCAATCAATGATCATGATTTCTTAGATTGTGAAGTTGAAGTGTGAGCATGTGTTGATGGATCAACATCTTTTCAGCAAACACCCGCAACCGTCAGAAATTCCTGCAAGTAGACAGTTAGCAACAAATCTTCCGGTACTTATAGGTTTGGAATTAGAGATTGTCAACAGCATAGTGTGAAGACTCCTTCTAATCCTTACCAAGACCGTTCCCAATCGGCAAACCCCCGAGAGGATTTACACGATCTACCTAAGTAAATCAATGACAGGGTGAGTCGCTGGAGTTCACTCCACGACTGTAGACCATTGGTAACCGCCACGACCACTAAGCGTAATCCATAAGGAATTACCGAAGTGACCTGCTTTCAGGGCAGCTTGATGTTGACCCTGGCAGGAATTTCCATTCAATCACTGGGAGTTACAGTAGCAACATCCCTCATAAATGTTCTGGCAGACTGCTAAGATCTGCGTAGGACTCATAAGTTTACCACTGGTGTCCTTAATGTTGAACAACCAGGGTAGAAGTAGCACGTGTTCCTATGAGATCTTTGTATGCATCTCGAGGCTTTAGACTCAATAAGTGCATTTGGTTTTCCTATGCGAAGATTAGGGAGAGGTCTCCTGTTTCAATATCAACCATCTCTAAGAGATACGTTGATAGATTACGCCGGTTCCCCGTGAGAATGAAACAAGTTCTTTTAAGAGAACTTGAGTGGCTAGAAGGTTTAGTTCATTGTGTCACTGGGTCCATGACATCTTGTCTTCAATACCGATGTTGCCTTAGCAGCCATCAGTAGATTATGAATTGAACCCGATCTCTGCCCTAAGGTTGAATAATTGGAGGGTTATTTCTTTTCACCCTTTCTCATTTCATTTCTTTTTAATTCTTCAACCCCTTCTTTCTCCATTCTCACATTTCTCCTTTTTTCATAATCATACCTACGGACTTTCTAATACTATCTGTTTGGTATTGTCCATGGGTAGATCCCTCCGGCTTTGGCGGATCATAGGACGGTTTTCCTAACCTTAGCCACCTTATAACTTCATGACTACCCTATGTTGCCATATACCAAATCATTGAAAATTCTGTCAACGTGTTTACGATAGAGAAACACATTTTGTGACCACATTGAGAGTTTTGTCATTTTCAAATGCTCCCCCTTAACATGTGCTCATATGTATTGATTTGAAAATTTGCACATGTCGGGAAGAGTTGCACTTTTTTGAATTGATCTACCTTAAGTGAACATGACCAGGCATTCGAGACACGCTTACATCACTAGTTAAACTAGCTTGAAGTTATTACCCGGCCCGATCAGATTCACCAAATCTCAAAACGGTACATTCTACTTAAACTAGTCCTCTTCGAGACACGCTTACATCACTGGTTAAACCAGCTTGAAGTTATTACCCGTCCAGGACTAGTCCTTTCGATTCAGGACATTTGTGTTTCGTCAATTCATGAGTCAAGACTGAGAAGCACTCATATGAAATGTAAGGATCCTTTTTCACAAACCATTTTGCTCCCCCTCAATATGTGCATTGATATACAAAAGAGTTTGGCACATAGGGAGGAGCATATTTATGTTATTGGGTTCAAAACATCATGTTTTAATCAGTTTTTCATATTTAAATCACATCTTCTCCCCCGATCAAAAATTTCAAACCAATTGAGATTTGTGATCCCAAGTGATTTAAATAAGTTTAAAGTTTTTGGAGAAAGATGTGACATTTTTAAGTATGACTGATTTTGAGACAGCATTTTGCTCCCCCTCAAACCTTGAGGGAGTATGTTATGTGTTAGAGGTGATGAGTTTATAAATAATGTTGAGTTTAGCGAGAGACTCATGAGAAATTTATATACTAACACATAACAATTGCATTTAATCCACTTGAGTTATGCACAAAGATCTTGTTTTGATGATATATAGTTTTTGAAATCGTTCTCCCCCTCAATCGATGACATATATAAAATTAAGCATTTTGCATAAAGTATTAATTCTTATAGCATCGATTGAGTGGCAAATTTTAAACCACATTTAGAGTTTGTTTGATCTTCAAAAACCATGGTACCACCAAGTTTGGAACAAATATTTTCTCGAAGAATCATTGAAGGAAAAATATTTGATATGCAAAGAAGACTTCTCTTCTTTTACCAGAAATGATGCACTTAAGCGTACATCAAATTGGAAAGGCACGAATGTAAAGTAATTCAAGCCTTTGTTAGGAACAGTCGTCTTTTTGGCGACGAACCTTCCCCAATATAAAGACCGGGTTGCTATCTGAAGTAATAGCAAACCATTTTGAAAGAATAGTGTTAGAGACGACATGTTTTAGAAGACATAATTAATAAAAGGAACTTTTGCTCAAGCATATGTATGATTCCGTGTGATTATTGAATGACATTTCTAGAAGCGTACATAATATTGATTAGACAAGAGACATGTCGTGAGAAGAATATTTTTGGTTTTTATGATTTTCCAATTTTTTATGGTTTTTGAAGGTTTTATAATTTTCTATTTTCTTTTTGTTTTTAAGATTATGTACAAAGGATATGTGAAGCAACCCCTTTACTCCTCCTGATCTTCCTGAAGACTTATGAGATCCTCAGGAGTGAGACTCTTCATACCAAGGCGAGGGAGAATGAATTGAAATCGATCCCTAGAGAGTGCTTTGGTAAAGATATCAACTAGCTGGAACTCAGTCCTCACGAAGTAAAGCTCCACAATTTCTTTCTCAACTTGCTCCCTGATGAAGTGATGTCGAATGTCAATGTGATTAGTTCTTGAGTGCTGGACATTGTTGCAACAGAGTGCAATCGCACTTTTGTTGTCACAATACATGGGAATCTTGTTGCATACGAAGCCATAGTCCGAAAGTTGAGATCTCATCCATAAGATCTGAGCACAGCACGAGAACATGGAAATGTATTTAGCCTCTGTGGAGGATATTGATGTACTCATTTGTTTCTTTGAAGACCAACTAACTAGCTTATTACCCAAGAACTGAGCACCCCCAGATGTACTTCGACAAGTATCTTGACATCCCACATGGTCAGCATCCGAATAGGCTGTGAGTGCCATAGAAGTGTCCTTTGGGTACCATAGGCCCATGTAGATTGTTCCTTTAAGATATCGAAAGACTTTCTTGACAGCTTCCAGGTGTTTCTTGGTAGGTTTGGATTGATACAGAGCACACATGTAAACTGCAAATAGTAGATCCGGTCTGCTAGCAGTAAGATACATTAAGGAACCAATCATGCTTCGATACTTGGTTTGTTCAACCGGGATCCCAACATCATCTTCATCAAGTTTTGATCTTTCAATCATAGGAGTATCAACTGCGTCACATGAATCGAATCCAAATTTCTTCAAAATTTCATTAGCATACTTGGATTGATTGATGAAGATGCCATTGGGATTCTGAGATATTTGCAAGCCAAGAAAGAAGGATATTTGACC
The DNA here is from genome assembly GCA_030686995.1 of Artemisia argyi. Taxonomy (NCBI): domain Eukaryota; kingdom Viridiplantae; phylum Streptophyta; class Magnoliopsida; order Asterales; family Asteraceae; genus Artemisia; species Artemisia argyi. The sequence goes on along the minus strand of CM060683.1, from coordinate 120,698,399 downwards.
CATCATGGACATCTGGAACTCAGAACTCATCTCTTGGGAGAAACGATCACATTGGGATCAGAGAAGGCAAATATGATATCATCTACGTAGATTTGCACATGAAGAAATGTTTTGCCCGTTTTTCTGGTAAAGAGTGTAGGATCAACAGCACCTTTGGAGAACTTGTTGGCAAGAAGGAATTTTGACAAGGTGTTGTACCACGCCCTGGGAGCTTCTTTAAGTCCATAAAGAGCCTTCTTCAAGCGATACACATGGTTAGGACGTTCAGGATCCACGAATCCTTCGGGTTGGATTACATACACCACCTCTTTAAGATCGCCATTTAAGAATGCAGTCTTGACATCCATCTGATAAACCACCATATTTTGACTAGCAGCATTTTCCAGAAATATTCTTATGGATTCAATTCTAGCAACTGGTGCGAAGGATTCTTCAAAGTCAATACCCTCTTCTTGATGATATCCTTTTGCCACAAGCCTAGCCTTGTTCTTCAATACATCTCCATGCTCATCAAGTTTAACTTTAAGTATCCATTTGAGAGCAATGATCATAGCACACTCAGGAGGCGGTACTAATTCCCACACATCAAGTCGATCAAACTCATGAATTTCGTCCACCATAGTAGTGAACCATGAGTGTTTAGACATTGCATCCTTGAAATCTTTTGGCTAAACTTTAGAGAGGACAAAATTGAAGAAGCACCACAATGCGTCGGTAGCAAGTTGCTTACGGGTTGATACCGGACGTGAGGGGTTTCCAATAATGTTGTCAATTGGGTGATCATTTGTCGATTTCCTAAGGTGTTCATGAGGTTGAGGATAGGGAACTGAGGTAGCCGTGTTAGATTCATCTGAGGATGTAGCATCATTTGACGATTCAGGAGCAAGGATGTTAATAAACGGCTCATTATCAGGTGGAGCGAAAGGATTAACTTCAAAAGAATTATCCACAGCTACTACTTGTTGTACAGATGACGATTGACCATTAGATGTGGTAATTGAATGACTGATGGTGGGAGCTTCATGATCCCATGATAATGAAGTGGATGGTCCAGCATTATCATCTGGGACATTAGCTACCCCAGCTGGTTGTGGAACGACTGTGGCTTCAGGAGCATCCACATTTTGAGGTTCAAAGTATTCATCAAACATGGGGTCAAACAGCTTCTTCCAATCATCACTTGTAGGAGGTACAAAAGGAGTAGCAGGAGTGGGATTCTGTACAAGCCTGGAGCTTATAGGTCCAGGAGACAAAAGGTTAGGTACGGGTCCAGAACTTGATTGTCCAGGAACCAGTTGCTCTGTCAGCTCATCGAAAGTAACGTGGATTGTTTCTATTATGTCTCTGGTACGTTTGTTGTAGATTCGGTATCCCTTTCGTTCTGGAGCATAGCCAACGAAGAAACCAATGTCAGCCTTGGCCTTGAGTTTCCCAAGGTCTTCACTGTCATTTGTTGGATAGCACAATGCACCAAATATACGAAGAAACGAAAGATCAGGTTTTCTGCCATGAACCAATTCATATGGAGTCTTGCAGTAGAGAGGATGTATCAAGGATCGGTTCTGTATGTAGCATGCAGTAGCAATTGCTTCAGTCCAAAGGAACATAGGAGATTTGGAGAAGATGAGCATAGTCCTAGCAGCTTCAACCAAGGTGCGATTACGTCTTTCTACAACTCCATTTTGTTGAGGTGTACGTGGAATGCTCTTTTGATGACTAATGCCGACACCTTCATAAAATTGAGTAAGTTGTTTGTTCACGAACTCCGTTCCATTATCAGTACGAATGAACCGAACTGTTTTGTTGAGTCGAACTTGCAATTGTTTAATGAGTTTGATGATGATTTCCGGAGTTTCATCTTTTGATCGTAAAAACTTTACTCACGTGAAACGAGAGTGATCATCAACAATAACAAGCACATATTTCTTTCCGTTGATACTTTGAATCCTCATTGGTCCACAGAGATCCATGTGAAGAGTGTGGAGGACTTCCATGATGGAATTGACTGTTTTGGGTTTATGGGTGTGCTTTTTGCTCTTGCCCAGTTGACATGCGGAACATAGATGATCTTTTTCATACTTAAGTCTGGGCAAGCCTCGAACAAGATCCTTACGAGTTAGTTCATTGATGGTACCGAAGTTCAAGAGGTTTAGACGACGATGCCATAACCATGATTTGTTCTTAGAGGCTTTTGAGAGTAGGCAAATCGGAGAGGACCGCAACATGTCTTCAATAGAGATGGTATAAAGGTTAGTACCCCGACTTCCTTTGAGAAGATCTACACCATCTAATTCTCTAACAAAACAGGTGTGCTTTCTGAAGGCAACTTCGAGATCAGAGTCACAGAATTGACCAATAGAGAATAGATTGTGTCCAAGTCCCTCCTCATAGTATACTCTGGATATCACACTGTCACCAAAGACATAATCACCATAGCCCATTATAGATCCAAAATGGTCGTTCCCGAATCTGACCGTACCAATGAACTTTTCCACGAAATTCTTGAGCCGCGAGCGATCACCAGTCATATGTTTTGAGCAGCCTGAGTCCAAATACCAAAGGACGATTTGTACGACCTGCATTTGAAACCAGACAATGGTGGATAACTGAAAAAGCTGGAGCCCCACAAACAGTTGGGGTCCGTTTGGTTAGCACACACAAATATTGGATTATCATATGTCACGGATACATCACTGGAATTTACACCTTTTAATGCACTAGATCTAGGAGTGGTACTAAGTGCTTCTATGGGGAACTTTCTACCAGTAGGTCTCCATTTCTTAATAGGCACAACTTTGGAGTTAGTTATCCTAGTCAACGGGCACTTTTCTCCTAAGGTGAATTTTCTTTCAGTAGGTCTCCATTGATATCCAACATTAGTGAACACTTTTCCTGTTTTATTCCAGACTTGTTTAACCCTTTTAGCACTTGAAACATTCATGACAGGAGATTGCATAGTGGATTTTAAGAATGACACAACACAAGCATCATGGTTACCAAAAAATAAACATTCGTTACAAGTCTTACATATAGCACTAGAATTCGAATTAATTACATCATTGTTACCACAAATGTTTGATTCAACTCGATTCTTTTCATTAAGCAAAACTTTATTGTTCCTAGAGGATTCTTCTACTTCCTTCATAAGTGTACTCTTAGCTGGCAAAGTCCTATCATTCTTTGTATTGCATCTAGGCTGTGACTTGCTAGCTTTTGATACACCTTTTACTCCTGTAGAAGCAATGACGGGAACATTAGTATGATTAGTTGCAACTTGTTTACCGGTGATCATGATGGTGGATTGTGACATGGTTTAGGGATAATCAAATGTAACATGTTTGTTGCCACTGTTGGAGTGCGACGCAAATGACCTATCCGGCTTGTTATCATTCTTGGGGCATGATCCTATGGCATATTCTAATAATTCCTGGGCTCTATTAGTGAGGAAGCATGCACCAACAATAACATCATCCTGTGGTTTAGGTCTCTTCTTTTCCTCAATGGTTTCTCTAAGCATAGCCAGGCAGTCCTTAAGATATCTAAGATAGTTGCTATGAACTAACTTATTGTTCCTAAGGGAAAGAGGGACATTCACAGCATCGCACGCATATTTCTTACAAGCATGGACATTGGAAATTGCATGATCACATGAAACGATGGGCATTTTACCCTTCACCATAGTCTTTAGATTCTCAATTTCGTTTAGCAAAGAAGTGACTCTTTCATTGTTTTGGTCACGCGTTATTTTAATAGACTCAAATAACTCTTTGTAACGTTGTTTAGCGTTTGACATTTCAGCACAAAGCCACTCATTTTCATGTTGTAATACATTGATAATGCCTTGTTTCAGACAGTTTTGAGAATCTATCGACATCTGGTAATTGGTATTGGTCATGTCACCTTTGTTCGACTTTAATTGTGCAATTTGGGCCCTCAACTTCCGAATCGTGTTTGAGTGAGCTTGAATTACGTTATCCTTTTTGGCTAATTCAAAACATGTGTCAAACTCAGGAGCATCCGAAGATGTCTTGGCATTTGATAATTTTATGTTTTCTTCTAGATGTTGGTATTTTAGTTGCAAGTTAAGATTATCAACTTCTAGTTTTGAAAAACTCCTGACCATGTTATCATGGTCGTCGTTTTGAATTTTGTTATTTAGTTTGTAATTCTCCCCCTCAAGCTCAATCACACGATTCTGGAATACATTTAAAGTGATCGACATTTCATGAAATTGCCGAGCAGATAGGGCTGAACCAGTAACAATGTAAAACACATCTTGTGCAATGCAATTAGCAATCAAGTTCTCATTCATGATGAGAATGTTTTTTTTGTCAATTTCACTATATTTGAGATCAATAGCTAATTGGTTACCCTCATTTTCCACCTCTTTAAAAACCTTTTTCATTTGAGTCACGTCATCATTAATGGTATTTTTAAGACCTTCAAAATGTTCTTTAAGAAGGTCGAAAAATGGCATGACTTCAGTTAGGTAACACTATTTTGTTTGCTCAAAACCCCTTTCCCCTTCTGTAATCCCCGTTGGTGTAATTCTTGTTTTACATGTTTTTTCAAAGTCCTTAAACAATTGACCTAGAACATATAACGCAATTAGGGTATTACACTGTGTGGGAAGAGTATATGGAACTAGATGCTTGGGTGTGTGCAGGGGATAGATGGTTGGGTCAGCAATCCTAAAGATGGTACGTGTGTTACCTATGATTCTTTCAGCTTTCATTTTTTCCATGTCAATATTCCAAAACACTTTGTCAGGGAGGATTTTCTTTTGAGGAACAAAAATGGCTGAATGATTGGTGTAATCATGGTGAAACACAATATTTTTAGCAATGCACAGGGGATCCTTAAGTCGCTCAGCAAGTTTTTCCCTAGTTCTATCCTCAGCCTCATCAATCTCGTCATAGGATTTCACATATGGAGGGGCATGGTTAGAGTCAAGCATAGTGTTTGCATCATAAAGTGCAGGTTGAGCACCTATACCATTTCTAAGAAATTTGGCTTTAGTCTTAGAGGCATCTAGTTCACTAAATTCATCTCTTAGTTTCCTATGGTTTTGCATCATTTGAGCAGATTGAATGGTTTGGCCTTGCGTGTACAACTTATCTTCCAATTTGTTTTTCAACATTTTAAGTTTTGAGAAATCATTTAGAAGTTTAGTTTCTTTATCTTTGTATTCGAGTTTGATTGAAGTCAACCCATTTTGAATTTCCTGTCTTTGTTTGACAGTTTGATCCAATTGTTTTTTTAAAGATACTAACTCCCTTTTCAATGTTTCTTGTTTGGAATTGTTTTCAGATATGTACGCACGCATTTGCCATTCCATTTTCTGCTCACGTTCATTAAGCTTGAATTTAGCACGCTGCTCGTATATGGTCACCTGATCCTTAAGGATGTTAACTCTAGTGATCAAGGAGTCATCAGGGTTGTATATAGTGTGCTCATGTAGCTCATGTTCTCTAGAATCAATTGATGGCATGTCACTTGGTACAACAATCATTTTATTGTCATTCACATACCGTTCATATGGGATATAATTGGTATTTCCCATATTAGTGGTTAATGTGTTGTCAATATTCTTGGGTTGTACCGAGTCACATGCCCCCTGTGGATTGGTAGAGTAATTCAGATTAGAATTTAGTGACGTTGGTACCTCAGAGATAGCAGATGTGATGGAGGAGCCAGACTACTATGGGGATGATGCAGCTGCAGACAGATTAGCCATGAAGATGGTTTGAGCTATGGGTTCGTCATCAACATCTGAATCAAAAGCATCACAGTCTTCAACTTGAAAGATGTTAGGATCATTTAGTGCCATGTCCAGAACAGGTTGATCATCCACATCAGCATCAAACGTATTCTTGTCATCACCAGCCAGAAAGAGCAAAGCTTCGTCATCCAGAGCAGTTCCATTTTCTTGTGCCTGCATTAGCAACATCTTGTCCTTGAAGTACTCAGAGTTTTGAGGACGCTTTGGGAGAGTGCAATTCCTAGCTATATGGCCCAACCCTCCACAGTTATAGCACTTAGGCTGCCTATCTTGTACTTGAAGCGCCTTCCCGACTCTATACTGCCCATTATCCCTACCAGCATTTCTTGGATTGACGTTTTGTCTTCCTTGCACATTCTGCACCACCACCCTTCCATCTTCAATGACTGCCTGATTCCGTGGGTTAGACGAAGTCCTGAGTTGGTTATTAGTTGGTGGAAGTACAGCTCTGAACTGTTGGACTAATAAGGAGACTTGGTTGGAGAGGTTATCAATCATCATGTCAGTATGAGAATACCCAGAGTCAAGGTGGGTGTTTTAGGCAGGTGGTGAGGGAGTTGATGATTGACCATTAGTAGAGGTAGATCTGGATGAAGGTGGTTGAGATTGATCATTTGAAGGTTGAGTGAGTTGTTGAACATTAGAGACAAAGGCAAGAGACTCATTTGTTGTTGTAGGACTGAGCTTTTCTCGCATTAACCGATCATAAACTGCATGTTTCTCATGTTATTGTAGATATGCATAGAGTTGTTCATGATTAGTATGCCTGAGACCTTTGTTGAGTTTAATAGCTGTAACAAACCTATCCCATTCTGGTGCCATGTTATTCACGAATTTTGAGTTGAGCTGAATGTTGGGCATTGTCATCTTGATGGCTCTCATGTCATTGACCAGCTTGTGAAATCTGACGTAGTAGTCAGTGATGCTTTCACCTGGGTTCATTTTGAAGTGCTCGAATTCATCATATAGCTGAGACTCCCTATCTTCTTTGGTTAACTCAGACCCTGCAAGAAGCATCTTCACATTATCCCAAACTGCTTTGGCTTCTGTGTTAAAGTTGATGAGTTTGTAGACATCTTTAGGAAGCCCTTGAATGACAATATTCGATGCTCTGATGTCAGCATCATAGCGTTTCTTTTCTTCATCTGAAGGTTCATTGTAGGTGCGAGGTTTTTCTGGACCGACTGCCGCAGGTTGGTCATCAGTAGCTGCGATTGTGTCTCTAGTTGTGCCCATGTGGAAAGGTCCTTCATCAATGGATTTCAAGATGTTCACACCGTTTTCCTTACCCAAGCAGTATAGATGAATCCTTTGTGCCCATGATTCATAATCAGTTCTGTCCAGCATAGGAGGACGAGTGTCCGACCCTGCAGCCTGAATGTCATCAGAAGAAGTGCTTGCCATTCTTGTGGAAAGTAAGTCAGTGTTAGTACTAGGGTTCAAACACAAGTTAATTTCGTGTAACGTTGCAACAAGTCAAATCACAACCGCTCAAAAAGTACCAAGTCGAGTCGTAAGATAATCCTCACAACGTCAAGTTACTGTCGAGTTAGTCTTAACAACTTAAGTCGCAACAGCGCACAATTTTCACTAAAGTGAACAACTCGCTAAGTACACCAACTCACTACAAGTATCAACTCACTGGAACAGTGAAATCAACTCGCTGAAATAATAGCCTCAACTCGCTAGATAGACCAAGTCGCTAGACAGGATCAACTCTCTAGATCAGGTTAACTCGCTGCACCCTGTAACAACTCGCTACCAACCTCAACTCGCTAGAATCAATACCTCAACTCTCTAGAACAGTATACTCAAAGACAACTCGCTAGGACAGGGATCAACTCGCTAGGAGTGGTAACTCACTAAACAGATCAAACCTCTAGTAATGCCAACTCGCTGGCTACTCAACTCGCTAGGCTAATAGGACAGAAACATCACTATCTAGCGTTTTGTCTTAAAGTCCAAAAATAGCAACCCGCCAAACCTCAAATATGAGAACAAGGATAGTTAAGTGTATAGGTTGATTAAGGTGTAGATTTCTAGTGAGAAGTTAGAGAGAGAAAGAGATGGAACCTTAGAGAGAAAATTGTGAAATGTTAGATTGCAAGTGAAGGTTCAACCCTTTCCCTTGGGTGGGAAAGGGTATATATAGTTACAATGGAAACGGCCCTTGAAACGGGCTATAGAGCGGGCTGACAGTGGGTAAAGACCCGACCCGACTCCACAAATACTAACTAATACTACTCTACATATTAACTAATATGATAATTACTACGAGCTACAATATGCTAAGCTATACTCGGGGTGACCGAGTCTTCATATGAATAATCGTATTCCTAACATTATGTTTTATGAAGTTGAAAAGCCTTTTGCTCAAATTGTGAATGCAAACTTATTTTGTTTGTATATTTTACATAAACTACTTGAGCTCTCTTATAAAACTTAGATTTGCACTTCCAAACGTTATTTACTCTTTACAAATTGTTTGGGGAATATGGGTGAATACCGAAACTACCAATCGACCTATCTATATTACATAATAGGTCGTCATCTTTCTAAGATTTTCTTAGTTGAGTTCTCGTCAGCATTTTCTCGACTATGTCTATGTTTATTGCTCTTTGGTGTGAGTAATATTTTGAGTCTATACTTTCTTACCACCACACGAAACATAAAGCTTTCTTACGAAATGTCGATACTAAACTTTTCATAGGTTCTGAATAATCCACGAAAACTATGACACACTATCTTTTATAGACTTTATTATTGTACGAGCTATATTTTGAGATAATCGTATGCGTATTAGGTTACGCCGCCTCTATACCATTGTACTCGTGAATACCTATTTTCTGGGATTATCGTTGTGATTAGCTCTAGATGCCAGTCATGTTAGTCGTGATCTTTGCATTGCTGTGGCTAAGGTGAGTTCATACCCCTTACTTTTCAAATAGTTTTCATAACTATTTTGGGGTAGGATACATGCTCGTTTTAACTAAATTTGATGATTGTTTATCTGGATACGTGAACTGTTGATTGAGATGTGATTGATTGATTGATTGACTGATATACTTGAAATGGCTATTTTCTGGACCTGTTATTAAGTTTAGATTTGCTATATTGTGTTGACTAGTTAAGGTTAGATTTGCGATAGTTGGTGATCTTCTAGGGCTGACCTAGCTAAGAATAGACTGCTACCTACGGCCTAGTCCCAGGGCAGTAACGGGTGGTTCCTTGCTGTATCGATGACCTGGCTAGTGACCGCCGAAGGATCCGCTCAGTATGACCACTTATCTTTCTTAAGATAAGAAATTTGTCGTTGTGAATTGTTATGTTGTTGGAATGCGTATCTATGCCTGCCTCTAGTCACACATAGCGCTTAAATCTTCAGGTCCACAACTGTTCTTTTAAACATTTAAAATTATGAACTCACCAGCGTAAGCTGACCTTTAGCATGTATTCTCAGGTATACGGCGTTAGCTCATTTTTTAAGGCGCTTGGCAAGGGGCATGGTCATATGTGACTCTGATAAAGCAATTGGGACCACTTCAACTATCTTATAGGCCTATTTCCGCACTTCTTTTATAAAATGTAAACTTAACGTTTTGTTAATACATTTTATTTTCAATAAATGAAATAAAAACCGTTCTTTGTATGTACTTATGTTATGATGCCTTTGTAGTAGCACCCCAATGACGTGTATGCTTCCGCTGGACCCGATTTTTGAGGGTGTTACAACATGACAATTTAGGGGTGAGCAAAGGTCCAAAACTGAACCGACTCGACAAAAACCGAACTGACCTGAGAACCAATTTCGTGAAAAACATGAACCGAAATCGAAACGAATATGATCAGTTCGGTTCAGTTTTGTGTCGGTTTGGTTCGGTTTAGGTGTGTTTTTATTGGTTTTGGGTCGAACCGAACTGACCCAAAATCAAAAATAGGAAAAACGTGAAACCGAGACCGAAGAGTTGTCGGGTCGGCTCGGTTTTTGTCGGTTCGGCAAACCAATACCGATCAATACCTGAACGGAACGAATTCGAGCTTCTCCTAGAATAGTTTCCGGTGCGAAATGAAATTCATAGGATATATGAGTAATTCAAAGGATAAATAGAAAGATTTTATAGGATTCTTTAGTAATGAACAAAACAAATAGATTGATTATGTATCATAATTTCATCACTACATCGAAGGCTTTTTTTGTAAATATATTAATAAGATAGCTTGGTGTCCAAACTGTATCAATAATTGTGATCCTCATTGTGTAGTATACATAATTTGTGTTAGGGTCTACCAAAGATGGTGGTTTTGTCACTCCGGTTCGGTTTTGGGTCGTCCATGCTCGGCCCTAGTACATTTTTCAAAACTTATCAAATAAATAGGAAGAAATAGTGATGCAACTTGTCCCGGGGTGAAGTTGGAGAAATATTGTTTATGGATGCTAAGTTGTCATCAGGGGTGAACAATCAAAAAGGTTTTTAAATTTTTTGTGAGCACTCAAATTAGGGAATATTAGTGGAGTGAAGTTGTAACGGTTTGTAGTCCACCGAAAGGATTATACTTAGTGAAAAGCATCGGTGTCATGGATTCGCAACTGGACGTACGGATGGCATAAAACCCCATCCTGAATCAGTATATATCGTGGTGTCTCTTTACTTGGTTTATATGCTTTGGTTGTGTTTGTGGTTGTTGGATTCTTGTACAACCACTTATTGATCTTTGGGCTTGAAGTTTTTAAATTTCGAAGAATCCGAAAAGACCGTATTCACCCCCTCTACGGTTCTACATAAATATTTTTTATATTTTTGTTTTGGTGGTGATCATAGAAGGTAAAAAGTTGTGATAGTGATGGTTTGTTGAATGATAATGTAATGCTATTATGAAAGTGGTGAAAGTGGTGATAATGATAATGTAACCCACAAAAAAGTACAAAAATTTACTCAGGGACACATGAATTTTGTGAGTCTCAAAGTACTTTTTTGTGGGTCGTTGTGTACTTTTTATACTTTTTTTGTGTGCTTAACTTGTGCCTCATTGTATAAGTTATAAAAATTTGCTTAAATGCCACCTAATATACAACATACCTTAACCTTAACTACATTGAGTTTCATAAAACAAATATTTCATACAACCTAATTCTCGACGTACATGACATAAATATATAACTTAAACCTTTAACTTTAACCTTACGAGCACATACTTCATCGTCAAAGACACATGCTTTCTAGACTTGCAAACAAAATTGGAAACCTAAATCCTCAAATGTTATGTCAAGTACTAGCCAATTTATTAACAACTTGATATACAAACTCAGATATATGGAGTCTGTTTCATCCAAAGCAACGTGTAAGAACAAACGACAAAAACGAAGCCGATGTCAACGCTGTTAGAATATATAAAACATGACAATCATATAAATAGGTAAACACATATGTAGAAGCGATGGAACATCTATAACATATGTTGGATCGATATACTCTGATCAAACTACTTTGTAGCTTGTAAAGGTTTAATAATATTAAGTAAACTCAACACTATTAATATTGAAACACCGTTTGACCTTGTAAAGTATGCGGAACTTACTAACACAAAGCTTAAGAAGAACTTTTATATTAAACCAAACTTGAATTTGCTTTGTTACACAGATTCACTAACAACCCCTAACTATTATCGACTTTGTAAAGCTCTAAGACTCTTAGAACTTCGACTAAAAACATATATCCCTAATACCATCATAAGGCTCCTTATATAGATAACCTTAAGTCGGTTTACAACATATATCTTGAACGACAAGTATTTATCCCTAACTAATTCTAGAATATTCCATAATAATCCTTTAATCAATATTGCAATTAAGTCCTTATAGTCTTCGAAGTACTTTGAACAATCTTCAATAAACAGAAGTACTTTGACTTTGATCTTCAAGCAGCACTTTGACTTTAATCTTCAAGCAGTAGTACTTTGACATACGGAAGTACCTTGATCTTTTATATCCCAACAATCCTCCCCTAACTTGAACTCCACTTGCTTGATTTCAAGTTTCTTTGTTATCTTTGATCTTCAAAATCTTTAATCATTCATAAAGATTGTTTCTTTATCTCTTTATCTTTTATCTGTCATGTATCAAAGTACTCTTTATCAGCATCTTCTCTGCAATAAACCTCCTCAGCTACTCAGCAACATTTTGGTACAATAGTCATCAAATCTTTTAAAGTTTCATACTATTCTCATCACTTCCAGGTGTGTAAACTCCTGTGAGAGGTGAATCATTGAAAATTAATGGATTTTTATGTCTCTTTACCAAAGCCATTAACTCTGGAGTAGCCAATGTTTAGGTTAGAACAACCATGGTACATTAATAACCATATGATTTTTAGCAAATCATCAGCTATCAACGGATTTGAGTAATCTTTACCAAGAGCCGTTTGCTTTTGGACTAGTTAGTTCTTTGATCTTAACCATGGTGAACTAATTACCAAAAATGGATTTTCCACAACCTTTACCACAAGCCATTTTATCTTGTGGGCTAGCCAACTCTTCACTTTTACAGATATGGTGAGTTGAAAACCATACAATTTTTAGTAAATTGTCAACTAAAAATGGATTTGATTGTCACATCAGAGTCGTACCCTCATGATGAGTCAAACTCTTTCTTGTTTGTTAAACATGGTGAGTTGATTACCATTTTCTGTGCAGTATAAATACTAACACCATGTATTTCTTTTCAAATCCTTTTATTGACTTCACTTTTAAACATCAAAAACCTTTTATTTTATTTTACAAAGGACTTATACTGGTTTAATGCAGCAAGCAGTACTTTGATAAAGTACTGTTTGTCTTTGCAGTACATTAAAAAATACTTATTATACAAAACAAATCATACCGGTATTTTACAATATCATTCTTCAGACTTAGTCTATCTGATAAATAACTTGATCACATCCAAAGCTACATCAGATTCATCTTCAAGTTCCATTCCACGATCCAGCATTCTGAGCATAATTTCTCTAATCAAAGGATATCTTCTCTCAGCAAGCATGTGAATCATGGTACCATCTTCCATCTCTAGTGAATGAACTCCTGATGACTCAAAGAATCTCCATCTTGTAATTTCCCAATTTTCTTGATCATTCCACAGAGTATCAACACTTGTTTCTCAGATGGTAATTAAATCTCCAAGAAAAATTAATCCCACTCCTGATGCTTCAATCTCTTCATAGTATGTCTGCACTTGCATATATAAGTCATATAGATCTTCTCTGGTGATAAAATACAGAACATCCCATAACATATTGAATACTGTGAAGCTTTCATCTTCTCTGTTGAACATAAGATAATTCCCTTCTTTTGATTCAACCACAGAGAATGAGATTATTTTTTATTTCTTTCCAGAGTCTTCTGTTTTCTTATTTTCAAAATCAACTACTCTGAAATAATTTCTCAGCTCATCAATTGTATCTTCATGTATCATCTTAAGTCTTTTTGACAATTGATCATCTTGAACTGCTTTCTTTCTCTTCAACTTTCTTTGCTCAGCCTGTTCTTTCCTTATATCTTCTAATTTCTTCTCTCTATCAACATCCATGGGTACAAAATTTTCTACCTCTTTCCTAATAGACTCTTGTACTTGTTCCCATAAAGCTTTCACTTCTAGATACCTCATTCTTTGTAAATTCTTGTATCCTCTTCTTTTCAAGAAACTAATCATCCAGTTTCTTTCTTGAGCAATAGTCATTGGCTTCTTTGTAATTGGGTTACTTATCTCTGCCAAATACTCTGCATCATACTCAGCTTGTTGCTTTCTAGCAACCTCTGCATCCTTTGCTATCTTTATTTCTCTTATCTGTGCAAGATTAAATTTCTTCTTCTTCTTAATATTCTTCTGTTTCATGATCCCTTTCCCTTTGTCTTTGGGATCAAGTTCTTCAGATTTAGAAGTACTCTCAGAAACTTGTTGTGCAGGCTCAGAAATGTGTATACCTCCTGAAGGTCTATTCAAATTGATCATAATCTGAGCTATAGTTTCATCATCACTTGCTGTATGCACCTTCACTTCTTCTTGCTGTATAAAAGTAGAACGACCAGCTTCATCTTCAAAATTCTTTGTAGAAAGTCCAGCTACAGAAGTTCAACTTTCATCAATATTCATAGCAGCAGTACTTTGCTCAGCAGTACCTTGCAGACCAGTACTTTTAGCAACAGTACCTTAAACATTAATTCCTTCTATGTCAATTTCTTTTGTATCTCCACTTTTAACAGCATCATCCTCAACTTCAAGATTAACTTGTTCAGTCTCATCACTTTTCCTCTCAGTAGAATTTTCATAATTTGTTTCTTGTTGAGCAATGTTTTCTGTCTCAGCATACTGCCATATATGAGTATCTTCTGAATATTGAATCTTAGCATCATCTCTATCCAAATTATCATCTTGATTCCTCCCCAATTTGATAGATGATGACCGATTATGCTTCTTCTTGGATTTAGAAGGCTTCTTGGAAGATTTAGACTTGTGCTTCTGAGACTGTTTCTTTTCCTTCACATAAAACCTAAAATTTTGGACAAGAGGCCAGACAAACTTCTTTAACCTTCTGAACTTCTTCACTAACTTCTTGATTTCTGCAGCTTGATCATCCATAGTTTTCTTCATCCTCTTCACTTCTCTAGTCAAAGCATAATTATTCATAGACCCTCCAACTCCCTCATCTCCTCCAGGTGTTTGAAGCCCACCTGTGGAAGTATAATCATTGGGAGAAGGTGCTGGAGTATGCTCTGAAGCAGTACCTTTAGACGAAGTACTTTGTGGAGAAGTACCTTTAGCAGAAATAGGTTTTTCCAAAGAAGCTGACACTGAGTGAGTTCTTTCACTAAAATCATCATGCTGAGGTGAAACAATAGGTGATGTAGGTGTATGTACTGATGCAGAATGCTCAGAAGGATCAGGTTGATCAGGATCATCAGAATTAGCAGAACCACTATTGTCAATATCATCCCTAACAGCCTGTGCTACCTTTAACATGTAAGCATTGAGAGGTGTATTTTTACCCAAAAAATTTACTCCCTTGTGAGACATAAAGGTGAACACCTTAGGTGGCATCCTAATAGTGGGTACATAATCCTGAGGTTTTTGTATCCCATCAAGTGGATTCTCTAAGAGAAGTTGAACAAATCTAGGATACATCAGAAAAGGGGATCCAACCTTAATATGTGTTATCATACCATCAAGGATCATGTATGAAAAGTTGAAGGATTGATTGGTAATGAGACCAACAAATGCAGAAGCTATAGCATGGCTAAACTGATCCCAAACAGTACTCTTTGGACTTAAGTAATGAAGTAAAACATGATTGAGAAACTTCCAATGAGGACTTACCATTGCTTTCTGAAAAGTAAGCTTATCCAAAGGTCCTTCATACCCAATGTCTCTTAATACATTCCAAATCTCTTGTTTAACAAACAAAACAGAGCCTCCTTCATCTTCAAACAACAGAGCCTCCCTGATTGTTGCTTCTGTAACACGAATAGCTCTCCCAACAACTGTAGCATGTATAACATCCTCGCCATCTTCAACCGCAGACCTTGCCGTAGCCCAAAACTCCTGTATCCAAGGTCCAATAATCTCTGGCTTGACTAAAAGTGAGTAACAGATGGTAGTTCCGGTGAGAAAATCAATAATACCATGAAAATCAATGTTGCTTTGCGTTTTCTCAAGATTGGTGATCATGTTGTGTTTGTTGTTGGTTGGGCGGTTTGCCATTGTGATAAGGATTTGAGAGAAGAATGGTAATTGGTGAGGATGTGATGTGAGTGGGTTTGATGAATAAGAATGGCGAATGAATACGGGTGAATAAATAAGAAAAAAATATGAGGTATAAAAGGAGAATATACAAAAAATCACGGTTAATTAGTTATTTTACCGTTATTTTTGGAAGCGATAATCCCCATATCTTTTGAAAGTTTGTTACCCGTAAATCTGACCGTTGGAACAGTATTCTGACACATCAGCATACCCTTTATATCACCAAGCAATACTTTCCATAGAATATGGAGCAGTACATTCAGTTATAAACCCAAGCAGTATGTTGACCAAAGTACTTCCCAAGCAAAATATCTTGATAGTTGACTGTTTGACCAAAATATCTTTGAAAGTCAGCCCGAAGTAATTACTATCTCCCCAAATTAATTCCCAAAGCTACCAAGGCAAGTAGAATTTAATGAACTTCATTTAATAACCTTATACCTTGCCTTGCCTATAAAAGGAACTCTTCCACTAACATACTTCATTCATCTCACGTTTCATTACCATAACACAAAAACCCTAGTGATAACAATGAGTCACTTCCCATTGGTGTACATCTCCTCTGACTCAGATGACTCCACAGACTAAGAAATAAGCTACTATTCTAATTCAGAGTTTGAGGATCCAGGATGGATGGGGTTCTTTCCTCCAACTGTATCATCCTCATCTATAAGTGTAGCAAATTCTACCATAACTGATGCAGCAAGTACTACCAACCCAAAGCCCAAGAAGAAAAAGTCTGTCCCTGGTTCATCTCTGGCTAATGAGCTTCCACATGCTTTGACTCAAGCCCTGGAATCAGCAATACAGAACATGAAGTGGCCGGCTCCAAGAAAAGAGAAACCTCCCAAGCAAGTTCTTGGCCTGGCTTGCCCAAGAAAGCAAGCTTCTTTTGATGACAAAAGAAAGACTGCTCAAAAGGGAAAGCAGAGCTATGAGGGCAAGGGAAAAAGACCTATGGAGTAGGGTGTGTGGAGCTTGGTAGTAGGTTGTGTTGTGGTAGTTGTCAGTGTGACTTGTCAGTGTCTGTGGTTCAACTTTGTATGTGTCATGAAGTATCTTGTGGAACTGTTTGATGTAACCTATCTTGGAATAATGAATAAAGTACTTTTCTTTTTGAATGATACATGTAGCCTCCCCTCAAATAATGACTAACTACTAATGCCTCCCCTCAAAAGTAGCTTAATTATTAATCATACCAATACTCACAACTAAAAAAGTAAATCTTGAAACATCAAAGCCCTTTGTGAGTAGATCTGCTACATTATCATCAGTATGGACTTTAACCACATTGATAAGCCTATGCTCATAGCAATCTCTTATAAAATGATGCCTAATCTGAATGTGCTTGGTCTTGGAGTGATAAACTAGATTCTTCACAATACAGATAGTACTCTCATTATCAATGTTGATAGGAGTATTCTTGAAGTTGAATCCATAATCCAAGAGCTGATTTTGCAACCAAAGTACTTGTGCACAACAACTTGCATCAGTGACATACTCAGCTTCTGTGGAAGATGTTGCTGCAATTGTTTGCTTTTTGCATTGCCATGAGACTAACCTACTTCCAAGGTACTGACATCCTCCGGTTATGGATCTTCTATCATAGTTATCTCCAGCATAATCACTATCTGAAAAGGCTTGTAGATGAAAAGGTGACTCCCTAGGGTACCATAATCCTAGCTTTGGTTTTTGCCTAAGGTACCTAAAAATCCTTTTGACAGCATTCAAGTGTGATACCTTGGGATGAACTTGATGTCTTGCACATAAACACACAGCAAAAGTAATATCAGGTCTAGATGCAGTTAAATACATGAGACATCTAATCATAGACTTGTATAATGTGACATCAACATCTTCTCCTTCTTCATCTTTTCCCAAAGGTTTGTTAGTATCCACAGGTGTAGATGTAGGCTTGACAGTTGTGAAATTGAATCTCTTAAGAATATCTGCAACATACTTATCTTGACAAATATAGATTCCACTGCTTGACTGTTGCACTTGAAGTCCCAAGAAGAATGTTAATTCTCCCATTGAACTCATCTGAAACTATTTTTGCATAAGATCTTCAAATTCCTTCACCATAGATTGCTTAGTAGCACCAAAAATGATATCATCTACATAAACTTGGACAAGCATGATATCCTTCTTATCTCTCTTGATGAACAAAGTCTTGTCAATAGCTCCTCTCTTATAATCATGCTGTAATAGAAAATTTGAAAGTCTTTCATACCATGCTCTTGGAGCTTGATGAAGGCCATACAGAGCCTTGATAACCTTGTAGACTTTGTTTGTGTTGGTTATTAAGTGTTAACAAGTTCCCAGATTAGGGTTAAGATAATCAATAAGGTACCGGATATTCACTTGAAATCGTGGTATCACTTTCTAATAGAAACTATTCGACCCTATGCCTGGGTTACACGAATATCTCTATGGGATAAGACCAAGTGATGTTCTTTTTTTAGGCATAAACCAAGAACCAGATGCGTATTCAAGTGTTTAGGGTTTTGTGTTTTCGTATATCCATGCAGATGTGTTATGACCTCTATTTATAATAGAGAATACTCAAAACCCTAGCCCATGTAATTATATATAATTAACGGCCCATTAATTATATCATAATACTTTCCATAATAGTAGGAATCAATGGTTAAAACCGAGCAGCAAGATTGCTGATGCTATCAGCAGATTCACACTAGCAGCAGAATGCTATCAGCAGCAGAATCAGCTAGCAGCAGGATCACAACACTAGCAGCAGAATCAGATTCATGCATCAGCAGAATCAGATTCACACTAGCACAACCACTATTGAGTTAGGGTAATCAGGGACTTGATGGGTGTACACTCCGTACCTCCAAACCCATTTCCAAGTATGATTTGATCCCTCAAGTGCACTAAATTTTCCAACAATCCTCCCCAAATTTAGTTCACTTCCTTTGCATGAAAAATTAAACACAAAACAAAACAAGTGCATAAATGAAAATATCATGAGGATTGAATTTCCACATTAGTACATATACTTTCAAATATTCGAGAATCAGGGTGTTCTAAGAATTGAACCCTTCAACCCATTTGAATACCTGATGATAAATACACACAAGTTTTCAAACACTAAAATACTCCTGACAGTATACAAGCGATGTGTCCATATCCAATTCATAAATGTTGTAAAAGCTAAAAGTCCAAAGCTTCCTGAAGCGGCAAAACTTCAACATTCACATAGGTGGTTCATCTTTAATTCATGCTCCTGCTTAGCACTTTTTCAAAAAAAATTAACCATTAAGAAGTTATGACTTCATCCTCCTTTCCAGC
Source organism: Artemisia argyi (assembly GCA_030686995.1). Classification (NCBI taxonomy): domain Eukaryota; kingdom Viridiplantae; phylum Streptophyta; class Magnoliopsida; order Asterales; family Asteraceae; genus Artemisia; species Artemisia argyi. The sequence continues at coordinate 120,679,515 of CM060683.1, read as the reverse complement.
AGGTAACAAGCATAACCTTGGGATGTTTGTGATACATGTGCTTCAGTCCACTAAATGATCAGCTTTCCATATTGAACTCAGCTTCCAAGTTTCCTTAGAAGGGAGTTGGGTATCCTTGCATTCAGTGACTAAGTTAGACTTAAACCCATCCCTTTAGCAGACTTCAAAACCAAGTCTCTAGCCAAACCCATCGTCAAGTGATCAACTAAGTTTTGTTGAGATTTAACAAACTCTATAGATATCACCCCATTCATGATAAGCTCACGAATCATGCTATGCCTAACACCTAAGTGTCTAGACTTTCCATTGTACATCTGGCTATAAGCCTTTGCCAATGTAGCAGCACTATCACAATGGATAGAAATAGGTGCTATAGGTTTAGGCCACAATGGAATCTCAAGAAGCAAGTTTTTCAACCATTCAGCTTCTTTGCCAGCAGCAGCTAAAGCCACAAATTTAGATTCCATGGTTGAACTGGTAATGCAAGTTTGTTTCTTGGATGCCCGAGAAATTGCACCTCCACCAAGTAGGAATGCCCAGCCACTAGTAGACGAATTGTCTTCAGTGTTACTGATCCAACTTGCATCAGTGTATCCTTCTAATACTGAAGGATAATCAGTATATGAGAGACTATAATCCATAGTTCTCTTCAAATACTTATAGACCCTCTAAATTGCTTGCCAATGATGAGCACTAGGATTACTAGTATACCTGCTCAGTTTACCCACAACAAAAGCAATGTCAGGTCTTGTACAAGTCATGGCATACATCAAGCAGCAAATCACCCTAGAATACTCAAGTTGAGATACAGCTTTGCCAGTATTAGGCATTAGCTTCTCACTTGTATCCATAGGAGTACTCACTGGAGTACAATCAAAGTAATTAAATTTCCTTAACACCTTCTCAACGTAATGAGACTGAGAAATAGAAATTTTGTTACTTTCATGTTTAATCCTAATACCAAGGATAACATCAGCCTCCCCCATATCCTTCATGGAAAACTTTGATGACAAAAATTCTTTTGTAAGATCAACTTGATTTTGGTCAGTGCCAAAGATCAACATGTCATCAACATATAGACAAATGATGACTCCTTTACCAGATTCATCAAATTTGCTATATACACATTTGTCAGCCTGATTAAGTAAATAACCACTAGACAAAACCACTTCATCAAACTTTTGATGCCATTGCTTAGGTGCCTGTTTTAGTCCATAAAGAGACTTAATCAGTTTACACACCTTGTTTTCATTTCCAGGCATGATGAAGCCCTGAGGTTGGTTCATGTAAACCTCCTCATCTAAATCACCATTCAAGAAAGCTGTCTTCACATCCATTTGATGAATAATCAGATTGTGAATTGATGCCAAAGCAATTAGCAATTTTATGGTACTGATACGTGCCACTGGAGCATAAGTATCAAAGTAGTCTATTCCTGACTTTTGTTTAAAGCCTTGAATAACTAATCTTGCCTTGAACTTTTCAACAATTCCATCTTCCTTCATTTTCTTTTTGAAAGTCCATTTGCAACCTAGAGGTTTGCAACCAAGTGGTAGATCAGTCAACACATAAGTGTTATTGCCCATAATGGAGTCCATCTCATCATTTATTGCTTCTTTCCAGAAAGCAACATCCTGGGACGTCATTGCTTCTTCAAATGTTTTAGGATCATCCTCCACAATGAAGCAATAGGAGTATTGGTCAGAGACCTCACTCCTTGTACCTTCAATTAAGTATAATTGAAACTCAGGTCCAAATGATTTTGGAGTCCTCACCCTATTGCTCCTTCTGAGCTCAGGTTCAGGTTGTTGTTGCACAACCTCAACAGGAACCTCAGGAGGAACCTCATCAGATACTTCTGAAACACCATTGTCATTGGTTCCATTTGGAATCCTTTGACTTGGTCTAGGGATAGATGAGAATCTGTTCTCATCAAAGAGTGCATCCCTTGATTCAATTATTTAGTTAATTGAAACAGAATCATTAGGTTCTATAACATAAAACCTATATGCCTTGGAATGCTCAGCATATCCAACAAAGATGCATTCAATGCCTCTTTCTCCCAAAGTTTTCTGCTTTAGATCAGGGAGTCTTACAACAGCCCTACAACCCCATATCTTAAGATAATTAAGGTTAGGTTTCTTTTTAGTCCAAAGTTCATAAGGTGTAACTTTGTTCCTTTTGTTGGGAACCCTATTAAATAAATAGCAAGCTGTTAACATAGCTTCACCCCAGAACCCTTGACTCAGTCCTGAATAGGACAACATGGAATTAACCATCTCTTTCAGCACCCTGTTTTTCCTTTCAGAAATACCATTTTGCTGAGGAGTATAGAGAGCAGTTGTTTCATGGATTATACCAACAGACTTAAAATACATAGTATCCATGTACTCACCTCCCCTATCAGTCCTTAATCTTTTGATCAGGGAACTTTGTTGCAATTCAACTTCAGTTTTAAATACTTTAAATTTATCTAATGCTTCATCTTTAGAATGTAATAAATAAACTTTACAAAACCTAGAAGCATCATCAATAAAAGTCACAAAGTATTTCTTATTCCCCAAAGAGGGAGTAGCATGTAAATCACAAAGGTCACTGTGAATTAACTCCAAAACTTTAGTTTCACGTTTTACTCCTTGAAAAGGTTTCTTAGTTATCTTGTTCAACATACAAGTTTTACACTTTTCAGTGTTCATATCAAAAGTTGGTATTAACCCATCCTTGGACATATCTTGCATTCTTTTAAAATGTACATGCCCAAGTCTTGCATGCCATAGGTTTGAATCATAAAGTTTAGATGTATATATAAAAGCATAATCAATATTATCATGAACAATATTAAGTCTGAACATTTGATTACACAAATAACCAAAACCAATAAACACACCATTTTTAGACAAAACAAACTTATCAGATTCAATAACTTGTTTATAGCCACAATTATTCAAAACACTACTAGAAACCAAATTCTTTCTAATATCAGGAACATGTAAAACATTAAACAAAGAAACAATCTTTCCAGAACTAAACTTCAAATCTACACATCCTATTCCATGCACCAGGGCAGTTGACTCGTTTCCCATATGAAGAATAGAACCATCATTCATTGACTCATAGGTCTTGAACCAGCTTCTATCTTTACACACATGAATCGTTGCTCTAGAGTCAACCCACCACGCAACATCATCATCCTGCACAAAATAAATGTCAGATATATATGTAACATAATAAATCTTAAAAGACTTATTAAACACATTCTGACCTTTCAGAGAATTGGTGTTACCATTCCCTCCACCTGTGCCTGATCCATTGGATTTGTTTCTAACTTTACCACCCTTGCAATCTTTCCTGAAGTGTCCAGGTTTCCCACACTTCCAACAAGTCACCTTAGGTTTCTTGTTAAGATCAGATTTGGTGTTACCTTGATGCTTACGCTTGCCCTTATTGTCATCGTACTTGGTGGAGTTGTTATGCTCCACCATATTGACAACTGATGGACCAGTAGCAGTGCTACTCTTTGGCTTGTCAATGTCTTGAGCTTTGAGTGAATCCTCAATGCGCAAGTGACTGCCCAACTCAATAAGAGTTAACTCCTCCTTCTTATGCTTAAGCATATGCTTAAAATCTTTCCAAGAGGGAGGCAGTTTATCGATGATACACGATACTGAAATAGCCTCATCCATGTTCATATTGTGTTGTGTGAATCGACCAAGTATACTAAGAAGTTCATTGTATTGTTCCATGACAGGTCTAGAATCAACCATTTTGTAATTGTTAAAATTACTTACAAGGAACTTCTTACTTGATGCATCCTCAGCTATATATTTGGCTTCCAAGGAATCCCATAGTTCTTGAGAAGTTTCAACATTCTGATAAATATCAAATAGAGAATCAGACATACCATTGAGAATTAAACCTCTGCAAACATAATCATCATTCTCCCATTTGCTTCTTGCCCTCATCTGATCCATAGTAGCATCTTCTCCATAATCTTCAGGAATCTCAGTTGTCAGAACATAAACCACATTCATACTTGACAACAAGAAGTGCATCTTCTTTTGCCATCTTCTGAAATCAACACCTTCAAACTTTTCCAACTTAGAAAAGTTAGCAGCCATTTGTCTCATAGAAGCAGCCATTGATTATCACTAATAGTTTCTATTGATTGTTGGTTATTAAGTGTTAACAAGTTCCCAGATTAGGGTTAAGATAATCAATAAGGTACCGGATATTCACTTGAAATCGTGGTATCACTTTCCAATAGAAACTATTCGACCCTATGCTTGGGTTACACGTATATCGCTATGGGATAAGACCAAGTGATGTTCTTGTTTTAGGCACAAACCAAGAACCAGAAGCGTATTCAAGTGTTTAGGGTTTTGTGTTTTTGTATATCCATGCAGATGTGTTATGACCTCTATTTATAATAGAGAATACTCAAAACCCTAGACCATGGAATTATATATAATTAACGGCCCATTAATTATATCATAATACTTTCCATAATAGTAGGAATTAGTGGTTAAAACCGAACAGCAGAATTGCTGATGCTATCAACAGATTCATACTAGCAGTAGAATGTTATCAGTAGCAGAATCAGCTAGCAGCAGGATCACAACACTAGCAGCAGAATCAGATTCATGCATCAGCAGAATCAGATTCACACTAGCACAACCACTATTGAGTCAGGGTAATCAGGGACTTGATGGGTGTACACTCCGTACCTCAAAACCCATTTCCAAGTATGATTTGATCCCTCAAGTGCACTAAATTTTCCAACAGTTTGGGTGTGCAGGATCTTTAAAACTAGGAGGCTGTTTGACATAAACTTCTTCTGTGATAGTGCTATATAGAAAAGCACTTTTAACATCCATTTGGTATACAGGAAATCCCATATAAGATGCAAAAGCCAAAAATAGCCTTATGGCTTCAATCCTTGCCACAGGAGCAAAGACTTCATCATAGTCTACTCCTTCTTCCTATCTATATCCTTGAGCCACTAACCTTGCCTTACTCTTAATAACATTCCCTCTTTCATCTCTTTTTACCCTGAAGACCCATTTTGTGCCAATCAGTTTCTTACCATCAGGTAAATCACACGAGACCCATACTTCTTGAAGTTTAAACTGTAAGAGTTCTTCTTGCATAGCTTCAACCCAACTCTCCTTGGCTAATGCTTGTTTTATATTCTTAGGTTCTTCTTGAGACAGAAAACAAGCAAATAAACACAATTTCTGATTCTTGTGATTCACCCTGTTTTGCTTATAAATAAAGCTAAGTAAAGAACTATGTTGTTGAGACATATTCTTAGCTTTAGTTCTTGTGAGCACTCCTGAAGCTGAGGGTCCAATAATCTTGCTGACAGGGTGATCTTTGTGAATTCTTAGAGTAGGAGTTGGTGAAACTGCAAGATTATCTTCCAAATTAGTTAAATCAGGATCTTCATTAGAATATGAGAAAATGCATTCTTGATCCAATTCATCATCAGTGTCTTCTAAGTTAAGCTTGTTTGGATCATCCAAATCATCAGTATCTTCTAAGTTAGGCATGTTTGGATCAGTCACAGCATCAGTATTTATCCAATTTGAAGTATCTAAAGGTTGAAAAGTACTTTCAAATGGATCAGCAGTACTTTGGGGTAAAGTACTGTCAGTGCCTTTAGCCTTCTTCTTTTCTGATTCATAAACTCTCCTTTGTTCATCTTCATAAGACTTAGCCATTGTTTCTTGAAAAAGCATCCTACTAAGTTCATCTTGAATGACTTGGTCTTCATCAGATACTATGGTTTTTGGTGGAGCAGTACTTTGAGGATCAACAGTACTGTTAGGTTCAACAGTACTTTGAGGCTCAGAAGTACTTTTCTTCCCATCATTTACTTTATCATTAGACTCATCTTCAGATTTTAAATTAACATCATGAACAATGTACTGTGCTTCTTCCTCAGTGGGTGCAACCCGATTTTCTTCCCTTACAGGTACATAATTCATAGATGAAGACATTAAATCAAGATCAAACATCCAATCAGGACCTTTACCTTTAGAATTTTCTTGCTCTTCTAGAAAATCAACATGAAGACATTCTTGAACCTTCTTTGTAGCCCTGTTGTACACTCTGAATCCTTTGCTATTGGTACAATATCCCAATAAGTATCCTTCATCTGACTTTCCATCAAATTTGCCCAAATTATCAGCAGTGTTTAAAATAGTCAGGGGACATCCAAAAGGTTTCATAAACTTGATACTAGGTTTCTTTCCCATGAGTAACTCATAAGGTGTCTTCATTTGAGGTTTTGTCACAGATACTCTGTTCAACACATAACAAGCAACACTTACAGCTTCAGCCCAGGATGGAACAGGTAATTAGGAATCTGCAAGCATTGTCCTTGCTGCTTCTATTAGAGTTCTATTCTTTCTTTCTGCAACTCCATTTTGCTGTGGAGTTCTGGCAATACTGAACTCTCTTTTAATTCATTTCTTGGCACAAAAGTCATCCATTAGCTGATTCTTGAACTCAGTCCCATTATCACATCTAATGCTTCTAACCTTGAGTCTTAACTGATTTTCAAGTGCTATTATAAGATCATGAATAGCATCAAAAGTTTCATCCTTGAAGCATAAGAAAAAGACCCAACTAAACCTGCTACAGTCATCTGTCACAACCAAACAGTACTTCTTCTTGTTCAAACTAACAACTGAGACAGGTCTAAACAGATCCATGTGCAGCAATTCCAAAGGCTCTTTAATGGTTTTCTCTTCAATCTTCTTACAGGAAGCCTTGTGTTGTTTACCCTTTTTACAAGCAAGACATGAGTGATCATTCTTGAATGTTTTAGAAGGTAAACCTCTAACTAAATTTCCTTTGACCAGCTTATTGATATTTTTGAAATTTACATGCCCCAATCTTCTGTGCCACTGATGTGCTTCTTCCATTGTTGCTCTTGCAATCAAGCATGTTGCTCTTTCAGCAGAATTGATATTCTTCAAGTCTATGCTATACACATCATTAGTTCTTGGTGCTCTCAGCATCACCAAGTTTCTATCTTCTAACTTAAAATCAGGAGAAAGTATAAGACATTCTGTGTCTAAGAATAACACAAGATACTTCTTATCACAAATCTGAGAGGCTGACAAAAGATTGAATTTAAGCTCCTTCACATATCTAACATTCTCAAAATCAATGTTTCCTGCCTTGATAGTTCTTTTGCCAGTGATTCTTCCTTCATCAGGATCATTCCCAAATGCAACTTTTCCTCCAAAATAAGCTTTAAAATTTGACAAGAGCTCCTTTTCTCCTGTCATACTTCCAGAGCAACCACTATCAACAATCAGATGATCTTTAAGCTTCTCTTCTGGGTTGCCCTGCATACACATGAAAAAGGTTAGTTTCTTTTAGGAACCCAAGCCATTACTGACTTGTGTTCCCCTTGTGGAGTGACATACTCAAATTCTTTGAGTATGTAATCACCACTGTCTTTGAAAACATGATCAAGAATTAAGGTTTTTGTTTCCAAAACTTTTGGTTTATTATGATCAATTTTCCCTTTTTCACCCTTAACCTCTGAAAGTACTGGTTCTTCCCCAGCAGTACCTTCTTTCTTAACCCATTTAGTTGTAACTTTTGGAGTTGGGTTCTGTGTTCTAGCATCTTTTCTTGTGTTGTAAGGCCTTCTAGGTTTATAGTAATTGATTCTCCTATGTCTTACACTTGAGTGTCTGCTAGCAGCACCTTGGTTAGGGAACATTCTGTCAGTACTTTGAGAAGGTACTGTGGGTTTGGAGAATGATCTTTTCTGATGAGGGTACCTATAGTCTTTTGAGAAATTGCTATGGTTAACCCTATTTGTGTAATTCCAAACTGGTTTGTTATCCCTTGGCTTATTTTCCCTGTGACTTTGATTTGCAGACCTGGTCCTTGGATATTTGCTTAAGTATTCTGAATGATAATCACAGTCCTTAATCAAATGGTGAGGACTATAACATACATAACAGACCTTTGGACCAATATCCCCAAATCCCTTTCCAAAAGGTTTTCTAAAATTAGCAGTATTTTGAAAATATTTTCTTGGAGGTACTGCTGAGTGATCAGCAGTACTTTGAAAAGTGTTTGAAGGTACTGCTTGTTTTGAAAAAAATTTCTCATCAACCCTAGGTGCTTCAACAGATTTTTCTAAAGTTTCAGGATTAGATTGACTTTTAAGCTTTTTCCTAAACTCTAGGTTATCTACCCCATAACAAGAGACATCTTTCCTAGGTGGTTAAAAGCTACCTGGGGTATTAGGAACTGCATTGTATCCCTTGTCATTCTTATATTCAGGAGGTGTTGGACTAGGGAATTCCTCATCACTAGAAGTGTTTTCATCCAAACTTATGAATTCTTCATCACTAGTGGAGTTGTCTACTGTAAGATTTAGTTCCTTACTCTTAAATGGAATACCTTCTGTGCTATCATTATCATAACCTAGGCCAGTTTTAATGTTTGATGTTCTTTGCTTTTCAACAAATTAAACATGTGACAGACCTGATTCATTCCAAACAACAAGTTTTTCTAACAACTTATCTCTTTCAGCAGTAACTTTTTCTAGTTCAGACACCTTACATCCTAGTTTCCATTCACTCAACTTTACTTGGTACTCTTGTTGCTTATATGTTTCAGCCCATGCTACTTCATTGTTTTCATGTGTAATTATTTTGGCCTCCATTGACTCTAAAGTCAACTGGTAGCCAGCTATCTCAGACCTAGCCCTTTGAAATTTATCTCTTTCAGCTACATATTCACTAAGTAACTTTTGATACATGTCATTACACTTAGAGCATACCTCATAGATAGTGGATGAAGTTGGTGAAGTAGCTACCATAGCAAGCTGAATAGGATCTTCTTCAAACTCAATGCTCCAATCAAAGCTTCCTAGACCATCTCTTGACTCCAAAGCAGCATATCCAGGTTCTTCATCATAAGTTGTGCTCTAGTCTTCCAATGCAACCATTGAATAGGTTACAAGTTCATCATCAAACTCATTGGACCAATCAATCTCTGACAGATTCTCTTGAGCAACCAAAGCTTTTGGTTTTGGTTCAGTAATAGGAACCTCTTTTCTTTCAGGCTTGGGTTGTTCAATCATCTTGTTTGCTTGATACTTTGCAAATTTGCATTCCCTTGCAAAGTGACCAGTCCTATGACAATTGAAGCACTCAATTTTGGACTTATCAAAGGTTATTCCCTACTTAGCTTTGAAATTGATGTCTCTTCCTGTCTTATTCACAAACTTCTTGATCCTTGCAGTGAGCATGGCAACTTGCCATCTGATATCAATTTCTTCCAAAGCATCATCATCTATTTGCAAGACATCCTCTTGATAGGTTACAGGTAGAGATGCTTTTTGAGCAAAGAATGAACATAGAACATCATCTGAGGTGGGGGAGTTTGATGGTGATGAAGTGGTAGTGACCATAGTTGTACATGGAACCTGAGTTTCAATCACAGTACTTTGGACAGGATAAGCAGTACCTTTATTGGAAGTACTTCTTCTATTTTTAGAAGATACAAAAGCAATGTTTTGGGGTTTCTGATGTGTGCTTGAACCTGTAGTGTTGGGAATAAAATGCACAAGTTAAAGAGTCTGCCAGAAGAGCCTGCCAAATGATAGTTAAGCCTGCCTCTTTAGTTTTGTTGAAGTTGAAGATATACAAACAGTACCTTCTGGGTAAGAAGGTACTGCTAGTTAATGAAGGTCCTACCAGTTTTAACGACAAGTTGTTATATTTTATTTAGAGATATTTAGTTGTATTATTAGTCTTTGTACAAAGTTACATGCTTAGTAGAAGTAGTACAGAGGTCTCAGTAGATAATATGGAGTGTTTTACCTTGAAAGGTGTAATATTAGGATAAGATAAGTCTCTAATATATTATATTAAGCAACTTGACAACTTGTAATAAGGGCTCCTTATACTATAAAAGGAACCCTTAAGTCACCTTCAAAACATAACTAAAAACATAACAGATAACTAGATCAATCACTGCATGCATAACTTCCATCTTTAAATCCTTTTCACGTATCAAAGATTCAAGGTTACAGTTGTAATCCTGGTGATAGTTTAGATCACCCGTATTATTTCATAAATAATATTGAATCGTTTTGTGTTATTCATGTTGTGTTCATCACTCTAAATTATTCACGTTTACTTATTCACCACCTTTGTTCCTTTAGTATGTTCTAGTAAATTCTGCGTAGTAAAACATATTCATTAATAAATAGCCCAAACACATTACTAAGACTAACATCTCAAGTGTTTGAACGTATTAATCCTTCCACAAGTGGTATCAGAGCAAGGCTGATATTTACGACATAAAAGAACAAAGCAAAAATGGATGTTGAGCACATTCAAACCAATGTGGCTGCAAAACTTCCATTACTCAAACAAAATGAGTTTGAGATGTGGAGACTGAGGGTTGAGCAATACTTCCAAGTGCAAGACTACGCACTTTGGGAGATTATTGAAGAATGAAACTCATTCAAACCAATAACTACCACCTCCACAGTAAACGATGCACTTGTCACAACTGTGCAAGTAAATCCAACAACCGCAGAAGAAAGAATCCAAAAGAGAAATGATCTTAAAGCCAGGAGTATGCTTCTCATGTCTATTCCAAATGATCAGCTCTTAATCTTTAACAAGTACAAATGTGCTAAAACCCTCTTTCAAGCTATTGTGGCTAGATATGGTGGAAATGATGCCACCAAGAAAACTCAGAAAACACTTTTAAAACAACAGTTTGAAAACTTTTAAGCCACAACAAATGAGTCTTTGGACAGCATGTTCAATAGACTACAAAAGCTTTCTAGTCAGTTAGCCATTCATGAGGTGATAATATCTCAAGAAGACTTAAACTCCAAATTCCTTAGAAGTCTACCCTCTGAATGGGCCATGCATGTCATTGTCTGGAAAAACAAACCAGATATTGATTCCATGAGTCTTAATGATCTTTACAACAACTTCAAAATAGTAGAGCATGAACTGAAGAAGTCTACTAGTTCAAGCTCAGGAAATATGGCATTTGTGTCATCTCATGGTACCTCCAAGAAAGTTGATGAAGAAAAAGATGGTAGAGAAGAAGGTACTTCCAACACAAATTTTGGTACTGCCAGTATTTCTAGCAGTACCAAAACCATTTTAGATGAAACAATTGGTTGTGCTTTCCTAACATCACAACACAATGGTTCCATATTGACATTTGAAGATCTTCAAGAAATCAGTGATGATGATCTTGAAGAAATGGACATAAAGTGGCAACTTTCACTTCTTAGCATGAGGGCTAAGAAATATTTGATGAGAACTGGAAAGAAGATTGTCATCAATGGCAATGAACCTGCTGGGTATGACAAGTCTAAAGTGGAGTGCTACAACTGCCACATGAGGGGTCACTACTCAAGAGATTGTAGGATACCAAAGAATCAGGGTGATAAGGGAAGAGGTTTTGAGAACAAGAACAGGGAAAACAATGAGAACAAGAGCAAGGAAGTGGCCATCACTGAAACAAAAGCTATGGTAGCTATTGATGGGATGGGTTTTGATTGGAGCTTTATGGGTGAAGAAGAGTCAGCTTCAAATGAAATGGCTTTAATGGCTTTCTCCAATCCTGAGGTACAAATTACTAAATGTTCTGCTACTTGTGAAGTTTTTAAAGAATTAGAAATCTTAAGAAAACTTTATGATGAACTGAAAGTAGAAGAAAGAAAAACTCATCAAGACCTAGTTAATCATAAGTGTGGTATGGCCAAACATGAGAAACAGATAATTCACTTTAGAGAAAATGAACTCACCTTTTCTGACACAAAAGCTATTCTTAATAGAGACATATATTTAAAAGATGTTGAAATAAGTCTGTTGAGAACTGAGTTTGCTAAAGTGAAACAAGCAAAAGATAATATTCAACTAACTGTTACAACATTAGAAAATGCTTCTGCATGTACTAGAAGTATAGTTGAAAACCAAATGAACAAGAAAATCAAATCTGGGATTGGATACAACACATGTCCACCTCCTTACAGAGGAATTCCCTGTCCCCCAGGTATAGATCTTGCTGAATCAGGTTTACATGAACTCACTCATAAACCACTAGAAAATGTAAAACCTGTAGAAAATAGTGAACCTTTTGAGAGTTCAAGTGATACTTCACTCTCCAAAGAAAATGTGCTCACTGATAAGAGCTCAGATGATACATCTATTGAAGATTGGACATCTGATGAGAATGAAAAAAGAGACTGTTTCTAAGAAAGGAAACAAAGTAGGACCAACCAGTCCTAAAAGTGTAGAGAGTATGACAAAGACTAAAGTTGTTCTAAAAATAGTTGAATGTTGTGCTAAATGTAATCGCAAACCTAGAGGTAGTCAGAGAAATTGGAACAATCTTAAGTCACACCAACTTGGTGATAATTTTGTTATGTACAATAAGGCATGCTATTACTGTGGTAGTTTTAATCATACTCATGCTTATTGTAACAATTGGGTTTCTGGGAGTACATCAAAGTCTAAAACAAATAAAACAAATCCCAGAAAAGGTTTTGTGAAATCTAACACACCAAAAGTCAATCATAATGTTAGACCAAATGAGCCTGTTTACCCAAAATTCACTACTAAGGATGCAAGTAATATTTTCAAACATACACCAAGAGTTGTGAAAAGTCTCATTGAAAGGGATTATGTGGTTAAAACACAAAATTGGAGACCAAAACCAAAAGGTCCTGCTAGACCAAATGGTACTGCTAAATTTGGTACTGTCAGACCAAAAACCACAAAATGTGTTAAGAATAAAAATGCTGTTAAGTCCTCAGCATGTTGGATTTGGAGACCACTCCAATCAAATGGTGCATCAACAGTCCTAAAGAGGTTTGATTACATTGATGCACGAGGCAAACCCAAGTCAGTCATGGCTTGGGTACCCCAAGGAAACTAATATGTGTATACATGTGCAGGAACATTCAAATGATATTGCTGATCAAGGATATGTAGATAGTGGATGTTCAAGGCATATGACAGGTAACATGTCTTACCTCACAGACTTCAAATCATTTTATGGAGGATATGTTAACTTTGGGGGAGGAATCAAAGGAAAGATTACTGGAAAAGGTACAATTAAAACCAGTAAATTAGATTTTGAAAATGTGTACTTTGTGAAAGAACTACAGTTTAATCTCTTAAGTGTCTCACAAATGTGTGACACAAAGAACAATGTTCTTTTTACTGACACTGAATGCATTGTACTTTCTCCTGATTTCAAAATTCCTAATGAAAGTCATATTCTTTATAAAATCCCTAGAAAGAACAATATGTACATTGTTGTTTTAAAGAACATTGTTCCTAAAGAGAGTTTAACCTGCTAGTAGCAAAAGCCTCATTAGATGAATCTATGCTTTGGCATAGAAGGCTTGGTCATGTAAACTTTAAAACAATCAATACAATTGCAAAATATGATTTGGTTAGAGGTTTACCCAAAAAGATTTTTCAAAATGTCCAAACCTGTGTTGATTGTCTAAAAGGCAAGCAACATAGAGCTTCTTGTAAGCCCAAGACCCATAACTCAATCTCTCAAGCTTTATACATGCTTCATATGGACCTCTTTGGTCCTACATCTGTGAATAGCTTAAATAGTAAAAAATATTATCTTGTAGTTATTGATGATTACAGTAGATTTTCTTGGGTTTTCTTTTTGAGAACTAAGGATGAAACAAGTGAGATCCTTAAGTCCTATATTATAGGGATAGAAAACCAAATTGATAAGAAAGTAAAAGTAATTAGATGTGACAATGGGACAGAATTCAAGAATAGAGTTATGGATGAATTTTGCAAAGAAAAAGGAATAAAAATAGAATATAGTGTAGCTAGAACCCCACAGCAAAATGGAGTAGCAGAAAGGAAATTAGAACTCTTATAGAGGCTGCTAGAACAATGTTAGTAGACTCTAAGTTAACTATTTCATTTTGGGCTGAAGCTGTAGGTACTGCTTGTTATGTGCAGAACAGGGTTCTTGTGATTAAACCTCATAGAAAGACTCCCTATGAACTTTTGTTTGGTAGAACACCATCTTTAAGTTTTATGAGACCTTTTGGATGTCATGTCACTATTCTCAATACCAAAGATCATCTAGGAAAGTTTGAAGGAAAAGCTGATGAAGGCTACATGATAGGGTATTCTTTGCAAAGTAAGGCCTATATGGTGTATAATAGATGCACTAGGCTAGTGGAAGAAAATCTGCACATAGAGTTTCAAGAGAAACTACCAAATGTTTCAGGCATTGGACCAGATTGGTGTTTTGACATTGATAAGCTTTCAGAATCTATGAATTATGTGCCTGTCACAGGTACAAATACTAATGATAATGCAGGTTTTGAAGACAATGTTGAAACAACTGAGGATCAAGATTACATCTTGATGTCAATTTGGAAAGATTTCGATTCATCTTCAAGTCATGGAGAGCCTTCAAATACAACAAATGAAGGTGTTGGAGATGATCATGGAACTCAAGGTCAAGGAAATCAAGAAAATTTTGCAAATGAAAATGGTACTGCCAGTTCAACAGATGGTACTGCCAGTTCACAAGTTGGTCCTGCTGAACCATTAAATGTTCTATCAGATGATTCCTTACCAGAAGATGTAGGGATTGGCAATCTTCCAATTACCTATGATGTTCCTACAACACACAACACAAGACTTCTCAAAGATCACTCCATTGATAATGTGATTGGCAGCATTGATTCTGGTGTTAAAACAAGAACTCAAGTCTTATCTTCAGACCAAGATGGGTTTGTCTTAACTGTGTATGAAGAAAACAACCATGAAGTTGCCCACATATGCCTGTTTTCATGCTTTCTCTCACAAGTAGAACCCAAAAACATTACAAAAGCCTTAGATGATTCAAGTTGGGTTGAAGCAATGCAAGAAGAGCTACTTCAATTCAAACTTCGGAAGGTTTAGATACTGGTTGATTTGCCCAAAGGTTACATGGCAATTCGAACCAAATGGGTTTTCAGGAATAAGAAAGATGAAAGGAGAATAGTGATAAAAAACAAAGCAAGATTGGTGGCCCAAGGGTATACTCAAGAAGAAGGAGTGGATTATGAAGAAGTTTTTGCTCCTGTTGCAAGAATTGAAGCAATTAGGCTGTTCTTGGCCTATGCTTCTTTCATAGGCTTCACTGTCTACCAAATGGATGTCAAAAATGCCTTTTTATATGGTACTATTGAAGAAGAGGTGTATGTTTCTCAACCTCCAGGCTTCATTGATGCAGAATATCCAGACAAGGTGTACAAGGTTACCAAAGCTCTTTATGGTCTACACCAAGCTCCTAGGGCATGGTATGAAACATTGGCTTTCTATTTATTGGAAAATGGATTTCAAAGAGGCAAGATTGATCCAACTTTATTCATCAAAAGAACCATGAAAGACATCTTGCTGGTACAGATTTATGTTGATGACATTATCTTTGGATCCACAAACCAGGAGTTGTGTGTAGAGTTTGAAAAACTTATGCATAATAAGTTTGAAATGAGTTCCATGGGGGAACTTACTTTCGTTCTGGGTCTCCAAGTGAAACAATCAAATGAAGGCATACTTATCAGCCAAGATAAGTATGTAGCAGAGATCCTAAGGAAGTTTGGGCTTGCAGATTCAAAGGTTGCAAGTACACCAATGGATCCAGAAAAGGGGTTACTCAAAGATGCTGAGGGTGAAGATGTTGATGTGCACAATTACAGATCAATGATTGGGTCCTTGATGTACCTTACATCATCAAGACCAGATATCATGTTCTCAGTATGTGTATGTGTAAGGTTTCAAGTAAATCCAAAAGTTTCTCATCTTACAACAGTCAAAAGGATTTTTAGATACCTCAAGGGTCAACCTAGATTGGTCTATGGTATCCAAGGGAATCATCTTTTGATTTTGTAGCTTATTCAGACAGTGACTATGCTGGTGCAACCCTAGACAGAAAATCCACAACTGGTGGATGTCAATTTCTTGGCTGCAGACTCATATCATGGCAATGCAAGAAGCAAACAATGGTGGCCAATTCTACAACTGAAGCAGAATATGTTGCAAGTGCAAGTTGTTGTGGCCAAGTTCTTTGGATCCAAAATCAATTGCTTGACTATGGGTACAATTTTCTTAACACCATTTTTTACATTGACAATAGCAGTACTATTTGTATCATTAAAAATCCAGTTCAACATTCAAAAACAAAACACATTGAAATCAGACACCATTTCATAAGAGATTGCAATGAGAAAAGGTTAATACAAGTTGTCAAAATTGATTCTGAAAAGAATTTTGCAGACCTTCTCACCAAAGCTTTTGATTTAGGTAGATTTAAATACCTGGTAGCAGGTATTGGTATGATAAATCTTTGAAAAACTTGTGTTTTTGTATATAAAATAAACAAGTTCTGGCCTTTAAACATGGTACTGCTAGTTAGTCATAAGGTACTGTCAGTTCACAATGGTACTGTTAGTATAAAGTTTGCTCTGTTTTTGTTCATCTTGATGCTTAAAATGTTAACAGTGATATAAAACAAGTGCTCTGCACTCTGTTCTTTTGTCTACAACTAACAAATTTCAGGTTTCTCAAGATTGATAATGTGGAAATGGTAATCAGTTCACCAAGTTTTACAAACTTAAAGAGCTGGCTAGTCCAAAGCAAACGGCTCTTGGTAAAGACTTCTCAAATCCGTTGATAGCTGATAGTTTGCTAAAAACTATAAGGTAATCAGTTCACCCAGTTTTACAAACTTAAAGAGCTGACTAGTCCAAAAGCAAACGACTATTGGTAAAGACTTATCAAATCCGTTGATAGCTGATAGTTTGCTAAAAACTATAAGGGATTTTTACATATATTTCAAAGAGACTGCCAAGTTATATTTCTAAAAACAAGGTACTGGTAGTTCAAATTTTAGTACTGGTAGAGTAAAATGGTACTGCTACATAGCCGTTGAGTCTGTCAGGTTAAAAATATAGCCGTTGTTTTGAAGGGTATTTTTGTGAATTACTCAAGTTTTCCTCGAATTAAGGATATAATTATTATATTAAAAGATCTTTTTGATCGCCTCTTCAATTACTTATCTATATCTTTAATAGTCGGTCAAAAGTAATTTTCTCATAATCAATCCTTATAACAAATTCACACTCATCTTTCATCTTCTACCAGTACAACAATAAAATCCCACCATCATAATCAAATTTTTCTTCAAAACTTTCACCATGGTTCATCTAAGTTTTGTCAAACGTCACAACCAATTAGCATTTTTGAAAAAGTCTGAGGAAAATGAATCTTTTCATCATGCAGTGGATTTTCTAAACAATTCTTATATCAGGTTTGCTTTACTCGTGAATCCCACTATTTTTGAATCTCAAATTTTACAATTTTGGCAAACTGCTAGAGTTAAAACTCTTAGTAATAGGATTCAATAGTTAAAGGTCAAAGTGGATGGCAGAACTCTGACTTTTACCGAATCTTCCATTAGAAGACATCTTCATTTGGATGATTCAGATGGTATTAGTCAATTGCTTGATACTAAAATCTTTGAAAATTTGACAAAAATGGGGTATAATGTGACTTCTACAAAGCTTACATTTCTTAAAAAGCATTTTACCCCTCAATGGAGATTTTTGATTCATACCATCCTTCATTGTTTAAGCCAAAAGAAAACCTCATGGGAGCAGTTTAGTGGTAACATGGCTACAGCTCTCATTTGCCTGGCAACAAACAAGAAATTCAACTTTACAAAATATATTTTTGAAGGATTGGTTAAAAATGTGGACAGTGAAACAAAGTTTTTGATGTACCCAAGGTTTATTCAGTGCCTCATCAACAAATCCAAATATTTGTTACTTACCCCAAACAAACCTTTTAAAACTCCAAAACTTACACACAAGGTGTTTTCAAATATGAAAATTGGTTTTCAAGGAGAAGAAGTACCACTTTTTGAGGAGATGTTACCACAACATTCTGAAGAACCATCCACATCAACTGATCATTCATCACCAAACCCATCACCAGTACCATCTGTCACACCACCAATACCATCAATCACACCACCATCACCAGTACCACCACCATCTCACCAACCAACACAAACACCATCTGCAACATCACCATCATTATCACATCATAACTCACCACCCTACTCTCCTCCACATCAGAGTTCAGATGCTCAGACTGTAAAGGATCTAAAGGAGCAAGTGCAGCACTTGCAAACCACGCTTGAAAGTCAAAACAAACACTTTACAGAGTTTAGCACCAAGCTAGTTAAGAGGGTTGAGAAATTAGAGTTAAAGGTGAAATTGTTGAAGGATAAAAGAACTTCTCAGTTGGTTGTTTCTAGTTCTTCAAGTTCAGATGCAGAAGGTTTGGGTCTTTCTTCCAAAAAGGGGAGGATGGGTAGTTCTAAGAGTGAAGAAGAAATTCAATTTCAATTTCATGAAGGAACAGAAGTGATTGATGAAGAGCCTGCTATTCAAGAAAAAGAGCCTGTTAGTGCAAAAGATACTGCTGAAGCAGAGCAAGAGCCTGCTGGGATTCAGAGGCTATTGGCTATGAATTTAAAAGGTTCTGATCAAATGTTCTACAAAAGAAAAAGGGGATCACAGCCTCAGGGGAGGTTTCTTGTTTCTGATGAACAATCTGCTGCTCCAAGTCTAGAATCATCACCAAAAGATAAGGGCAAGAAAATTGTGGTTGAAGATGAACCAGAGCCTAAAAAGTTGAAGAAGAAAGAGAAAGTACAATTGGCTGTAGATGAAAGGTTATCCAAACAGCTTCATGAAGAAGAAGTTATGGGGGCTGAAGAAGAATCAAGAATGCTACAAGAAAAGTTTGATGCTCAGCTACAATATATCATTTCCATTGATCCAATTGTAAGGGGTGAAGCTTACACTCTTGTGTGTGATGAGTCTCTTAGCTCAGATGAAATGACAATCAAGCTCAATGATTTCATCACTAAGAAATACAATCAAGAGGCATTGGATGATGTCTATCAGCAGATCCAGAAGAATCAGAAGAAAGGATTTAAAATGCCTCATTCTGAGACAGATCAGAAGAAATTCTTCAAGATATATCTGAAAAGAGAAGTGAACATGAAGGATCATCAACTCAAAGGTAAATCATTTGATGAATTGAAGCTTCTATACTTAGAGGCTTACAGAAGAAACAAAACCAGTTTTCTCATGGATACACAAGAAAGGCCTTCCAAAAGAAGAAGAGATGATTAGAAGGATCAAGCAGAGAAAGCAGACTTGCCTCCTGTTCAGTCAAGAGAAATGGTTGTCCATGTTCCACAAGTTGTCTTTGTTGAACCTTTACATGCAAGGCATCCAATCATAGATTGGGAAATCTACAATGACAAGTTTGGTAAAGCATGGAAGATAACAAGAGTTGGAAATAAGGTTGAAATTTTCATGAACTTTGAAAATCTACTTAGAGCATGTAGCAGAATGGATTTAGATGAATTGTGGGAATTAGTTCAAGAGAAGCTGAAAACCAAGTATAAACCTGATGCAAAGGAGCAAGAGCTATGGGTGGAGTTCAGCAGATTATATGATCCAAATCCTACTGATACACATTGGAACTTTCCTTACTATGATTTATCTGTTACATGGGAATACTTCAGCATGAGCCATGTTCATCATCTTTCCACTCAGAGTGGAATAGAACTCTTTATGCTAGGTGAGAAGGAGTATCCTTTAAGCTATGAAGTATTATCAGTCTTGATCTCCAATAAGCTATTGTATGAAGAAGAAACTGATGCAGTCAAAAGATTGAAGGAAAGCATATTGGATCAGTATGAAAGCCTAAGGAGAAATAGATAAGGTTTTTGGAAGAGTTCCCTCAAATCCTCAAGGTATGAATTTTATTCACAAGAAACTTGGTTATTTTAAAAGGGAATAACAAGTTTAGGGGAGGATTGTTGGGAATAAAATGCACAAGTTAAAGAGTCTGCCAGAAGAGCCTGCCAAATGATAGTTAAGCCTGCCTCTTTAGTTTTGTTGAAGTTGAAGATATACTAACAGTACCTTCTGGGTAAGAAGGTACTGCTAGTTAATGAAGGTCCTGCCAGTTTTAACGACAAGTTGTTATATTTTATTTAGAGATATTTAGTTGTATTATTAGTCTTTGTACAAAGTTACATGCTTAGTAGAAGTAGTACAGAGGTCTCAGTAGATAATATGGAGTGTTTTACCTTGAAAGGTGTAATATTAGGATAAGATAAGTCTCTAATATATTATATTAAGCAACTTGAAAACTTGTAATAAGGGCTCCTTATACTATAAAAGGAATCCTTAAGTCACTTTCAAAACATAACTAAAAAGCATAACAGATAACTAGATCAATCACTGCATGCATAACTTCCATCTTTAAATCCTTTTCACATATCAAAGATTCAAGGTTACATTTGTAATCCTGGTGATAGTTTAGATCACCCGTATTATTTCATAAATAATATTGAATCGTTTTGTGTTATTCATGTTGTGTTCATCACTCTAAATTATTCACATTTACTTATTCACCACCTTTGTTCCTTTAGTATGTTCTAGTAAATTCCGCGTACTAAAACATATTCATTCATAAATATCCCAAACACATTACTAAGACTAACATCTCAAGTGTTTGAACGTATTAATCCTTCCACATGTAGTACCATTCATCTCATGCTCATACACCTTCATATTGTTGTAGAGATCATCAAAGTTCATTGTATCCAACCCTGGTTGTCCTCTGATCATAGTAGCAACTACATGCCATGCTGATGGCAAGCTTCTCAAGAACTTCAAATTAGCATCTTCAACTGATGCCTCAGCATCATATAGTTCTAGCATACTCAGAAGATTTTGGAATCTTTCATAAGCAGAATCAAGACCTTCTCTTTCACCAACAGTGAAAGTTTCAAATTGTTGCTTCAACAAGTTCCTGTGCATCTTCTTGGAAGCATCATTACCTCCAAACTTTTTCTTAATTGCAGCCCATAGTTGTTTTGCATCCTTGGCATCATGAAACTTCAATAAGTGCCCATCAGGAATGGCAGAGAGCAGTATGTTGAGAGCCTTGTCTTGATTTCTTTTGGTAGCAGCTGGTATGGTTGGCTTAGGTGGTATTGGTTGTCCAGGAATCTCCACGGGTTCTTCAATTTGCATATTACCATTGACAATCACATCCCATAGTGCATGGTCTGTGATGGCAATGTACTGCCTCATCTTCATGCCCCATAAGTCACATTCTCCCTTCTTAACAGTAGGAATTCTAACAGCAGTGATTGATGGAGCAGGTGCAGCCTCTGTCGACATCTTGAAGGGTTTGTAGTAGAATCGGTTTAAATGTTTTTCTTCTTAATCAGAGTTTCCAACACAAGCTCTGATACCACTTGTTGGATCGATATACTCTGATCAAACTACTTTGTAGCTTGTAAAGGTTTAATAATATTAAGTAAACTTAACACTATTAATATCAAAACACTGTTTGACCTTGTAAAGTATGCGGAATTTACTAACACGAAGCTTAAGAAGAACTTTTATATTAAACCAAACTTCAATCTACTTTGTTACACAGATTCACTAACAATCCCTAACTATTATCGACTTTGTAAAGCTCTAAGACTCTTAGAACTTCGACTAAAAACATATATCCCTAATACCATCATAAGGCTCCTTATATAGATAACCTTAAGTCGGTTTACAACATATATCTTGAACGACAAGTAATTATCCCTAACTAATTCTAGGATATTCCATAATAATCCTTTAATCAATATTGCAATTAAGTCCTTATAGTCTTCGAAGTACTTTGAACAATCTTTAATAAACAGCAGTACTTTGACTTTGATCTTCAAGCAGCACTTTGACTTTAATCTTCAAGCAGCAGTACTTTGACATACAGAAGTACCTTGATCTTTTATATCCCAACAACATATAAAAAATTAACATAAACTTAAATAGGAACGTACCTTCAGTGATTCTAGCAAAACAAGAATCAATTAGTAATCTTGAACAATATGATGAACCCTAATTAGGGTTTATATGGATCAATGATTAACCCCTTACCGTTTTGTTAATCGATCAAAGATGTAAACAATAGTGTGTTTACACCATGTTCTTGTACACACGTACTATTAACGAATAAAAGTTAATGCTAGTTAAAGTATACACAAAATAATATATGTTTTAAAAACAAATCAATAACCAAAGAAAACAAATCACCAAAATACTATTTGTTGTCACTGTTGATCACAGAAATCAAAACAAATATATATGTTGTCACTGTCGATTATAGAAATCAAAAGGAAAACAAACATATTAATTATATATACATGCACATGCATATAAATCTGTGATCATGTCGAGAAAAGCAAGGAGAAAAGTAAAGTTTCGGATTTTAATGTGTACAAGAGATACCCGATTAAAATCTTTGCCTTTGCTTTTATAGGATACAAAACTTAGGGAACAAGTTAGGGCTTGGGTTCTAGATCTTTCTTGTTCTCTATTTTTATCCATGGTCCTTATCTTTGTACATTATTCAATTTTTGTTAATTACTAATGTTCTTTTATTTGTTTTGTGTAATTAATAATTAAATATAACTTTTTATATTAAATTATTAAACTTTAAGTCTCATATGTATAGTGTGCAATCTCATGGTCTCGAGTTCGATAATAGACATATACTTATTAATATTTATCCACAAACCTAACAGCTCCCACTTGGGTATCTATTAATAGTATAATGACATTGTTTAGCGTCTAGCAACACGTTAATGCCCCTAGTTCAACTCGAGGTAGGTCTCCTGGAAAAACCTTTAATGATTCATCATTATTATTATCCATTTGTTTCTAATACCACATTAATAAAGATATGGATCTTAGTCATTCTTTAATTAACAATTCTATTTCTCGTTGTTTATGATTGAGCAAGATTACCAAAACATCTGAACGTATTCCAGATAGACTTTGGGCGTACGCACGCAAATATCTTGTCAACCCCACGAGGGGCACAGCAGTTTAAACTTCAAAACAAATTTGAAGGAATAAATTCTTTCTTGACTACAAGAATAACCCATGAACTTTGCAACACTTCTAAAAATAATCCTTATAACTACCAGTTACGGATTGCGGTAAATTGCTTCACAGAAACGCACCAAATCCATGACACTTATCTGGTATCTCATGTCTGAGGATAACTGTTTTCATGATTTACTTAATGACAAGATCCATAAAGTAAACTCATGTAGTTGGGATAAGTCATATATTCAATTCATTGAATATCATGTGAAATTGGTATGTCAATACATCAATATACTTTCAAGTATATTATAACCAGTACTCAGATTTATCTTAGTTCAATAATATTCCCATATCATTAATTGACAACGGATATTTAGAATAAAGAATTGGACGTTGGACGAAGAGGTGGCTTTGGCAAAAGCGTGGGTTCATATTTCGACATGTCTAAAAGTCGGGAATGAATAAAATAGAGAAAGTTTTTGAAAAAGAATTTTAGAGCATTTCAAAGAAAACGTGAAAAATACTAATCGAGCAACCCATAGCTTGAACACAAAGTGGCAAAATATGCATACCGCCATGAGTACTTTTAACGGCCTATTCATCCAACAAGTAATTTTTAAACTATATACTTATTATACTTTGTATTTGATATAGTTGTATTAATTTATACACAATATTTGTATACTTGTATTAATTTATACTTGTTACTTTTATAATTGTAGACCTGTGTTCGTGAGAGTGAGTGTGGAGATGTTGACATGATGAAAAATGCTATGGCCGATTACAATAAGAATACAAAAGGCACGTCTAATTTAGTCATATTGAAGCATGGGAGATTGTTAGGAAAGCAGACAAATTGTTGGAACAACCAACTGTGGGTCAAGCAAATTCGTCTACTTCCGAAAAACGAAGAAACTCGTCGGAATCTAGCAATGACAATGTTGAGACTATTGTTGACATAAATAATGTCTAAAAACATTGTTAGCATATTAACAATATCTCTATGTTTTGATAATTACAAAGCATAAACTCATTAATCTAAAACTTATGACGTAAACAAGTTTTTAGTGCTTAATATTTGTCTTTGCATCCATATCACTTAAGGTATGAATAAACAAAGTGTTTATTGCTTTCATGATCAAAGGAAATTTTTCTAATCACTAGAATTTTTATAAAATGTATTAAACATTCTATATCTTTTACAAAATTACTTTTGGATTTAAAAGAATATGTTTAAGTCATCATAAATATATGATTTCAAATTTCCAAACAAAAATGGCAAATTTTATCCAGAAAAATTTTCCTCACTAGAAGACAAGAAAATCCAACGTTCTGAAGGGGTGGCCCCCTTAATTCCTTAGGTATCCCCCTTAATCATTAAGGGGACCGGCCACGCTCCAGAACAGTAAATTTTCTCCCTATAAATACTGGTTCATCCCACAGAATTTTCTCACCTTTTGCACTCCTAAACTTTCTGTTCTAGATCCCCATTTCTATTCTCTTAATCCTTTGATCGTAAATAAATAATTCTTTGTTTCAAAGTGGTTCAAACATCATCCTCTCAAGTGCAAGAGAAGAATACTTCTATCCTCTAAGACAAGAAGTATTACAACTTGTGGTGACCTCCACATCCAAGTTGTTTGTGCATCATCAAGATTATTTACATAATTCTTTGTGAAGATTGTTGTGAATTGTTGATTGTAGATAGTTGTGCTAGGTATATTGATTGTGTGATTAGTTAGTTGTTTGGTGTGAAGAAGAAAAGTTAGGAATTAGATTGTAGTGAAGAAGCTAGGTGTGAAGTTGTTAGTTGTGAAGAAAATTAGTGTGAAGAAGATAGGCGTGGAGTAGTTAGTTGTGAAGTAGATTGGTGTGAAGAAGTTGTGTAGAAGTTATGATTTAGTTGTGAAGAAGTTGTGGTGTGTAAATTGGTGTGTAAGGTTTTCTCCGCCATAAGGGAGCTTGTTGATATAGTGAAGAAAACTCTCGAGTTAGGTGCTCGGGGAGTGGAGTAGGGCAAGGAAGGTGTCCTTGTAGCCGAACTACTATAAATCTCTTGTCTCGCGGTTCGATCTTTCCATCTCTCATTTATTTCTTTACTTATCATTGCTATATCTTACTTATTGATAGTTGTTTATATTGTGCAAGACTTGAGATCATATATTATCGAATCTAAATTTTAAAAACTAAGAAAACACTAAAACTATCTTTTATAACGAATTAAAAAGACGTAAAACAATTCAACCCCCCTTCTAGTTTTCCACAATTGGTATCAGGAGCCACGTCGAGCAAGATTTTTAAAATATATTGTATTTTAAAACTTGTAACGATCTATGGAATCTGAAAAATATTTAGAAGGGCAATCTATGCAAAGACCACCACTATTTGAAAGTGATGGATTTTTATATTAGAAAAATAAATTCGAAACGTATGTGAAATCAAAAGATCTTGATCTTTGGCATATTATTACCTTTGGTGATTTTCCCCCTATTCAATATAATGTTGAAACTAAAATGGATGAAATTGTATCTTTTGAAAAACAAAATGATGATTTGAAAAAGAAACTAGCAAAAAATAATGAGGCTAAAATGGTCATTTATAATGCGTTACCACGCAAAGAATATGAAAGAATTTTTATGTGTAAAACCGCAAAAGAAATTTGGGATTCTTTACTAATTACTCACCAAGGTAATAGTCAAGTTAAAGATAACAAAATAGATATTCTTGTACAACAATATGAACAATTTACTATTCCGGAAGAGGAATCAATTGATAATGCTTTTGCTAAATTTAACACTATTATCACAGGTTTAAAAGCACTTGATGAGACATTTTCTAGTAAAAATTGTGTTAGGAAATTTCTTAGGGCATTGCATCCGAAATGGCGAGCTAAGGTCACGGCAATTGAAGAATCAAAGAACTTGATGACGTTATCACTAGATGAACTAACTGGCAACTTGAAGGTTCATGAAGAAATTATAAGAAGAGATTCGGAAACGGTCAAAGTCAAGAAAGAACAAACCAAATCCATTGCTCTAAAAGCCAAAAAGGAACCTAGTGATGATGATGATTCAAGTGACGAAAGTGAAGACGAAGAATATGCAATGGCCGTAAGAGAATTCAAGAAATTCTTCAAGAGACGAGGAAGATTCACTAGATCATCACGAGACGAAAGGAAACCATTCCAAAGAAATAGAAGTGACAACTACGGGAAAAGAAAGTGCTTTAGATGTGGAAGTCCAAATCATCTCATTGGCGAATGTCTAAAGCCGCCGGGTTATGAAAATCAAGGCGCATTTGTTAGTGGAACATGGAGTGATAGTGACAAAGAAGAAGTTGAGAAGCCAAGAGACGAAAACTGTTTTACGGCAAAAGAAACCGACGAAATATATTTAGGAATTGACTTGGAGCCTGACGAATGGATCAAAGATAGCGGATGTTCGAGGCACATGACGGGGAACCGCAAGCTATTCTCTACATACAAGGCATACAATGGAGGTAATGTTATTTTCGGTAGTGACTTACGTGGAAAAATCATTGGAAAAGGTACGATTTCTCAAGACTCACTTACTATTGAAAATGTAGAGTATGTAGATAATTTAACATATAACTTGCTTAGTATAGGACAAATATGTGATAATAAATGTAGAGTCACTTTTACCGAAGAGGATAGCGAAATAGTTAAGAATGGAAAAATTATAGGTAGAGGAATTAGGAAAGGTGGCATATATGTTATGAAACTAGGAAACAATCCTGATAACGACCCTAGATGAAAACTCTACATTGTGGCATAGGAGATTAGGACATGCTAACATGCAACAAATACAATCTTTGGCCTCTAAGGAATTAGTTAGAAATTTGCCTAATCTAAAATATGACAAGCATTTTTGTGATGCATGTAAAATTGGAAAACAAGCTCATGCTAGTCACAAAGCTAAGAATATAGTATCTACTACTAGGTACCTAGAATTATTACATATGGATCTTTTCGGTCCATCCGCTATGCGGAGCTATGGAGGAAACAAATATACCTTAGTAATAGTAGATGACTACTCACGATACACGTGGACTAGGTTTTTAAGTGACAAAACCCAAGCCTTTGAAAAATTCAAAATATTTAGTAAAATGATTCAAAATAAATTAGGATGCACAATAGTTGCCATTAGGACGGACCATGGTAGGGAATTTGATAACGAAGTACAATTCGGAAAATATTGTGATTTAAATGGAATATCTCACAATTTCTCCGCTCCTCGTACTCCTCAATCAAATGGCGTAGTAGAAAGAAAAAATAGGTCACTACAAGAAATGAGTAGAACAATATTAAATGAACAATCCATCCCACAAAAATTTTGGTGTCACGCCGTAGATACATCGACATATATTTTAAATAGGGTATCAATTAGGAGAATTCTAGGAAAAACTCCTTATGAGTTACTAAGAGGTAGAAAACCAAACTTAAGCTACTTTAGGGTATTTGGAAGTAAATGTTATATTCTAAACACTAAGGATTACCTCACTAAGTTTGATCCAAAATCATATGAAGGAATATTTTTAGGATACTCACAAAATAGTAAAGCATATATAATACTTAACAAACACTCCATGAAAGTAGAAGAATCACTAAATGTAACATTTGATGAAACACCACCACCTCCTAAAACATTACCTTTAGAAGATGATGACTTTAGTCGAAGATGAAGCTATTGAGGTTAGTAAAACAAAACCCATAGGAAATGATACTGAAGACATTCACTTAGGAAATAACGAAATTGTTAATGTTAAAGAATCTAGATCACATCCATTAGATAATATAATAGGACATTTTAACCAAATAACCCTTAGGTCACAAGCCCAAGATAAAAACAACTTCTTTTGTTTCCTCTCAGCAATAGAACCTAAGAATATTAATGAGGCTTTAAAAGATGAAAGTTGGGTTATAGCTATGCAAGAAGAATTAAATCAATTTAAGGCAAATGATGTTTGGGAATTAGTCCCAAATCCAAAGAATATGACCATCATAGGAACTAAATGGGTATATAGGAATAAGTTAGATGAGAATGGAATAGTTACTAGGAATAAAGCTAGGTTAGTTGCCCAAGGTTATAATCAACAAGAAGGAATTAATTATGACGAAACTTATGCCCCCGTAGCTAGACTAGAATCGATTAGGATATTACTTGCCTATGCATGCGCCCTAGATTTTAAGTTATTCCAAATGGACGTGAAAAGTGCATTCCTTAACGGTTTTATCAATGAGGAGGTATATGTGGCACAACCTCCAGGATTTATTGACTTCGCCAAACCTAATTATGTTTATAAGTTAAAGAAAGCTTTGTATGGACTCAAACAAGCTCCCAAAGCTTGGTATGATCGATTAAAAGCTTTTCTTATTAAACATGATTATTCCATGGGAATGGTAGATAACACTCTTTTCACTAAAAGGAAATACCCAAATCTCATCATTGTCCAAATATATGTTGATGACATTATATTTGGATCGACTTGTCAAGACATGTGTGATGAATTTGCCAAAATCATGCATGATGAGTTTGAGATGAGTATGATGGGTGAGCTTAACTTCTTCCTAGGATTACAAATAAAACAATTAGAAGATGGAATATTTTTTAACCAATCTAAGTACATTAAGGAAATGCTTAAGAAATTTGGCCTAGAAGACTCAAAACCCATGAAAACTCCCATATCTACGGAAGTAAAGCTCACGAAGGATGATGAAGGTGAGTCCGTAGACAACACCAAGTATAGAGGAATGATAGGTAGTTTACTATACTTGACGGCAAGTAGACCCGATATCATGTTTAGTGTCTGTCTTTGTGCCCGTTTTCAAGAGGATCCCAAAACCTCTCACCTAGAAGTGGTTAAGCGTATCTTCCGATACATTAAAGGCACTATACACTTAGGATTATGGTATCCTAAGGGATCTGGCATAGAAACCATCGTCTATGCAGATTCGGATCATGCACGAGACTGCGTAGATAGAAAAAGCAATAGCGCTATTTGCACGTTTATGGGATGCTGTCTAACATCTTGGTTTTCGAAGAAGCAAACCGCTCTTGCTATTTCTACCACCTAAGCCGAATATGTAAGCACTGGAAAGGCATGTCAACAAGCACTATGGATGAAACAAGCTCTTTGATTGGCTCCAAACAGTCAACCTAAACTGACCAAGGAATGGTCAACAAGGTCAAACAGCCTAGAGTCAATGCTCCGTGGAAGTATAGGGTTTCCCCGGGTCGTTATGTCCCGACGAGGTGTGATGGTTATTAAACGGGTTTGTGATCGGGTGAATCTGGACAGGAAAAGGTTTGTGAGTGATTAAACTAAGGAATATACGAAGAAATAGCTTAAACAAGCTATAAAGATGATTACGTGAAAGTTAGATACCTAAAAATGCTTAATATCTAAAAACGCGTACGTTCACGTTTTAAATAACGCGAACGTACAAAATAAAACGTAAAAACTAAAATCTGAAAACCCACAGGGGGTGAAAATGACACTTTTACAAACTTAAAATGAAAAGAAAATTTAAAATGAAAATGAGATTATTAAAATGATTATTTTAATATTTTAATACTATTTAATTAATTAAAACTATTTAAAAAGTAAATTAAACCTAGTTTATATAAACTAAAAATGATAAACACTACAAATTAAACTAAAAACTTGCAAAAATATTTTCTTAACCTTAAAAAGAACTTGAAGAAAGTATAAAAAATAAAAATAAATGTTTTTATCTTTTTATGAGTTTTTTATTAATTAAAAACTATTTATATTAATTAAGCTAATTAAACTATTTTAAATTACTATTAATACTAAATTAACTTAGAAAATTATGGAAAAATTCCTAAAACTATTTTATAACATATAGAAGCAAGGAAAAATATAAAAACTAGGTTTTGCTTTATAAAAACTAATTATGCTATTTAAAACTAATTATTAATTAATTATTAACAAAATTAAGATTAATTCTAATAAATACTAAATGAAAAAATAAAAATCTGAGAAAATTACTAATATTACTTTAATATGATAGGAATTTAAGAAAAATATAAAATAGCTAAGTACTTAATAAAAATTGAAAAATGAAAATTAAAATTAAATTACATTAAATAGAAACTATCACTTAATATTAAATTTGTTTTTCTTGATTTTTCTTTCACAACTCTATTTTAAAACTAAAAACACACAAATTTTACAAAAACAACTTTTTTATAAAATGAAAATAAGCACTGTGGAAAGCAAAAAGCTAAACAGTTGACTTTTGTTGACCACAAAGGAAAATAAGCTAAATTGGGCTTAAGTGGGACCCACTCTGGTTGATTCAGGTCCAAACAAGTTAAGAGAACATGAATAAGCTAGAAAAATCACTTGGGGACCACAGAATAAGCTATAAGCTAACAATAAGCACTTTGAAACTTAATTGAGGACTGAAAATGGGGACAGATTTTAGGGGCAAAATTAGGTGGGGTCCACAGAGTTTTAGGTCAAAGGATTGGTTAATCCCTGAAGCCTAGCATGGGGGGGGTTGAGAGAACCAAGGTTGGGGTCTTGTGGACCACTGTGGTGGCCAGAAAACCACCACCAAGTGGTGGTTTGGGACTGATGAGCTGCTGATGCAGGGGAGTGACTTCCCCTGCAAGTAACTTTTAGGCTAAGTGGAGCCTAGGGAAAAATTTGCAAAAATCTAAGGGCCATGGAAACTTAAAGTTGAACTGGTATACTTTGAATAGAAACAAGTTTCACAATCCAAATCAACACACAAAAATCAAAACAAATACTTGAACTTTTGTAAAAATCTGAAATGTAACTTTTTGACTTTTGAAGAAAAACTTGGAACTTTGACTTTGATCAACTTTGATTTGGTCTAACTGATTGACATTGATGTTTTAGGTTATATTAGAGCTGACTTAGGCTAGATGAACAACTTTTAAGCAAAATGGTGAGTTTTGAGACCCAATTACCTTGACAGTTAACTGTCAAAGTAAATCAAGAAGTGATTTGACTTTTTTTTTTTTTTTTTTTTTTTTTTTTTTTTTTGCTTTTGAAACTTGGATTTAAGACATTACCTAGCCTGTTATGAACCTATGAAATGTAATTATACTAAAGCAACAACAACACCACCTAGTAAAAGACTAATCCAAACACCCCTTTATAAATTAAACATGAACTTTTTCAAAGCATAAAGCTTATTTACACTATGAAACTGATGCACAGGGATCTATTATGTTATAATAAACCAATTTGAACTCTTAAACATCAATTAATCACAACTAATACCTACAAACTACTAACATGTGCACATGATCAATTAACTGTGAGAAATTTGGCACAAGTAATTCAATAAACAAGCAATTGAAATTAACTAATAATATCACTAAACTACACTAACTAAGCATACCAAACACAGGGATAAGCCCTAACACAAGCTTCAATAGTAAAGAGTAAAAAAAATGGAATTGTGAGCTTACAACTGCATCCAAGCAAAGATTATAGAACCAAGGTCAAATAGCACTGCCTACACTCCCCATGGAGTACTAACACCCAAAGCAATCCAAAATACCAGGTTCCATTCTTTCCTCCACCTTCCTTGTTGATTTTTGTATTTTTGAGCTATTTAATTTCTATTTTTGATTATTTTTGCCTAATGAACTAAAGCTGAGTAAATTACAAAGGAAACCTTATCAAACCTTTTATGTAACCTATTTGAGCTTATAAAACTATAAAATAACAACTTGTTACAATGTTAGGGCTGAATGAGATTTTAAGTTAATAATGCTAAAAAAAACTGAATTCAACTGAGAAAGCTAAAATTCACCATTAAAATGAGTTTAAATTACATTGAAACATTACAATCACAACTGAGAAGCTAATTAGAACAATGGAATTTAGAAATTTTACTAAAGCAACTACACTACTAACTAATCTAATTAACTACCACTAACTACTAACTCATTCTTCATTTTTTCTTTCTTTTTATAGCTCCTGGAGTCTCTCTCCTCCTTTCCCACATCCATTCTCAGCCATTAGATGAGTAAATGTGATCATGGCCGTTCAATTTTTTATTGGCGGGAAAAGTTGTTTCGGCAGCTAGGGTGACTTGGAGGGATTAAAGGACAATTAATGCATTTTGGAGTTATTGGTAAGTTGGGGGAGACAAGGATTGGTGGAGTTGAGGTGGGGGAATGGGTGAGGTGAAGTGTTGCAGTGGTTTAGCAGGGAAGTGGGGGAGGTTAGGAGTGAGTCAACCTTGGGTTTGACCAATGTGTGATTATTTGAAACGGTTTGGGGTTTTTAATATTTTGGTGGATTGGGCTATGTGAGTGGGATTGGGCTTGGGGAATTTAGTGGGCTATGGATTGGAGTAATAAGGGGTGTTATTGGACTGGTGTTGGTTGGTATTTGGTTTTGGGTTTAGATATTAAAAAGGGATCCGTTTGGTTTTGTTATTATTTCACAAGGACCTCTTTTGTAATTTTTAGAAAGTTGTGGGCTGTAATTGTAATTTTCACAAAGTATTCACAAGGACTCATTTTGACAACATTGGAATATTACAAGGATGAAAATTAATATTTTCCAAAATAAAATACCCGGAGACTAATTTTGCATATTTCCAAACTCCGGGGACTAAACTTGTAATTTTCTCAAAATTTTCATCCAGGGATTAAAATTGACACATGTGAATTCCCAATGACCCAAAATGATTTTTCATTCAAAAATATCCCACCAGGGACCAAATCTGCCAAAGTTTGAAACTCCAGGGACCAAACTGTAAATTTCCAAAACTTTTCCAATTTTTCACCAAAGGACTAAATATGACAACTTATGATTTCAAAAGGACCTTTGGTGATAATTTTCCATATTTTGAATGACCAGGGACTAGTTTTGTAATTTTATGAAAGTTGGAGGACTGAAACTGCCAATTTTGCAAACTTTGTACATTTTTCATCCGTTTTTACTCGTTTTGCATCTAAAACGTATAAAACACAATTTTGAAATATTTTTAGTATTTTGATGCATTTCTGAGTGTTTTTGTATGTTTTGCAGTTCAGATTTGACTAAAAATTATGAGTGTTTGAGCACTCATCAATCCCCCACACTAAACTATTGCTAGTCCCTAGCAATAAACTGTTTTGAAAACTTGATGGATTTTAAACTCTTTACCAAAAGCCATCACTTCTGGAGTAGCCAGGTGTAAGAACTGTGGCACACCTGATAACCGTGTGATTTTGAGCAAACCACCAGCTGTCAACGGATTTGATTAGTCTTTACCAAAAGCAGTTTGCTTCTGGACTAGCCAACTCTTGATGGAATAGTCAACATCTTGGTGAGCTGATTACCAATTATGAATTTTCCATTGCCTTTACCACAAGCCATAATCTTGCGGGCTAGCCAACTCATTCGCTTTATGGGATATGGCGAGTTGAGGTACCATACAATTTTTGGTAAATTGCAAGCCATAAACGGATTTGATATATCTTTAGCAAGAGCCGTTTGCTCCTGGATTAGCCAATCCCTTTGTCGGTTAGACCTGGCGGACTGATTACCACAAAAATTTTGAAGCACCAGTGAAAATTTTTTGAAAATTTTTTAAAATTTTGGCTAAAAACAGGGGTATTAGATAATAAAAATGTGATAAAATTCGCTAGAATAGCGAAATACCCCCCCCCCCCCCAACACTTAGCATGAATATTGTCCTCAATATTCAAAATCCCGGCTATTATGCCGCCATTTTGAATGTAAAAGGGCAACATTACAAGCTAAGCGTGGAAAACACCATTTTGTTTTTCACTTCATTTGTAACCATAGCATTGGGGATGCCCCCACACTTAGGGTGAAAACCCTATATGAATGCTACAGTTTTTGTTTACAGAGTCGCTAGCTTGACTCGACCCTGAATTCATTTGTCCTTGGGGAAGCATGATGTGGAAGAAACAATCTCAATCGGACTTTCATTCAAGATGTTTGGACAAACATTTGAAGCACGTGAAAGTTCCACACCGATGAGATATAATACCGGCTCAAGATAATTATACATGAAAATGCCGGGATCAAAGATGGTATCTTCATTCCCGAAGGAGTGAAGAACAAGAGAAGTCACCCTATAGGTGAAGAAAAGGAAGAAAACCATGATGAAAATCATAATAAGATTTTCTTCCTCGAGAGCAGGCTCCGTAGCCTAAGTTTGGATTTCAAAGGGTAAGCTCAAAAACATCCCGGGAGGGTGGGTGGGAATTTGCAAATCTTCATGATTGAGTGCATCTCCCCCCGGGATATCAAACTCCGGAGGAGTCATAATATGATGAGTGAGTTCACCGGAGAACTCCTCATGAAGAGAATTATTCACAAGATGTGAATCTGTGAATTCATGTTCCGGACTATACTCATCATAATCCTCATTCTGAATATCAAAGAGTGGATTATCAGAAATCAAAGTGAATTCAGATTCGAATTCAAATAGAGGATTGGTGAGAATACTATTGAATGTTTCGGGAACAAAGAGATTAACATTCTCTATTGGACTGTTGGGATCAGAAGTGAGTGACGGATCATGATAAAGGAGACTTTCAATTTCTCCCAAATCGGCTTCGAAATCGAGGAGACCATCATCACTTTCAAATGAAAGTGGATTGATGTGAGTAAGTTCATCGGCGAACTCCTCAAGAAGAGGATCAGCATCAGACTATGGGAGTGATGCCTCAATATACTCAATGTCTCCATGAGATGTACAATCATCATTAAAATCTGAGAAAATCTCAAAATGATCGTTTGAACACTCAAGAGGGGAAGGTAAATCACACACATGATCAAAAGTTCCTTGTGACTCTCTCGGGATTGGGACAAGGATTTCAACACTAGACTTTATTAATTCGTCCGATTCCTTATTAGGAACAGTGCTAAGATGCTCATCCCCCATGTTTAGAGAGTGAGTGTGAACTTCGGGTGTGATAACAGACTGAGGGAGATGAGAGGAGCTAGCATTCATGGATTGTACAAGTTCCATTTGATCTTCTGCTAGTAATTTCCCCGTCTCATTATTTTCTCCCTGATTTTCAATGGGAGGAATGACAAGTGATGAATCTGAGGAACCCTTATAAAATTGAAGGATATCAAGGGTGTCCTCATTATCACTATCATCATTACAGTCTAGAAGAGCAGCTTGACGAAATTTAGCACGTGTGTATAGCTGCTTGTTCTAAGACAAGTAATTCTTCCATGCTCAATTCGTTTTTAGCCTCTCGTTCTTCAGCAAGTAATTCTGTCATAGATTTCTCACGAGAGTCTTGAAACGATGTGGTAACCAACTCCTCCTTAAGTTCTTTCAATATATCAAGAGCCTTTAGTAAAAGGTCTTGCTCAGTATCATGAGGAGTTGTGTGAATCATTTGGTATTGTGGAGGTGGGTCTGAAAATGAATCTTCGTAATTGTTACAAGGAAATGGATTCCTTGTTTGACAATCCGAGCTAGAGTGTGGACCTCCACAGTAATCACAACAGTGAAACTGATGTGGTTGCGGGTGGTATGTGCTAGAGTCATAAGTGTTATCAGGAAACTGCTTATAGACAAGCGTGTTTCCCAATTGACAATCAGAGCTGTAGTGTGAACCACCACAGTACTCACAACAGTAAAATTTCTGAGTCTCATGGTGTGGTAACTGATGGAATGAATCAGTCGTGTCATGGTAGGAATATGGATTCTGGTTATAGACAGACCCGTTTCCTGACTCTACCATGCCACAACTGGGGCAATTACCACCATTATAAGGATTACCACACCAATGGAAAACCAGAAGGTGTGGGTGAGACATAGAAAGAATCAAATGTGTATAGAGGGGTAGGGATGAAGAATAAAAGATGTGAGAGGGTAAAGGTGAATGTTCTTGGATTTTTTGGAAATCATTTTGCACAAATGATAAAGAAAATGTTTTTGTGTTTTTTTTTCTGTTCATTGAAAACTTGATTTAAAAAGTTTTCAGGAACGTTTTTGTGTTTATAATAAGAAGATATGAACAAAGGATGGTAAATTTACAAAGGGTTGAATATCCCGATTCACCAATACGCAAAACCGTTTAGAATAGCGCTTACACCTCCCCGGCAGCGGCGCCAAAATTTGATTGGCTCCAAACAGTCAACCTAAACTGACCAAGGAATGGTCAACAAGGTCAAACAGCCTAGAGTCAATGCTCCGTGGAAGTATAGGGTTTCCCCGGGTCGTTATGTCCCGACGAGGTGTGATGGTTATTAAACGGGTTTGTGATCGGGTGAATCTGGACAGGAAAAGGTTTGTGAGTGATTAAACTAAGGAATATACGAAGAAATAGCTTAAACAAGCTATAAAGATGATTACGTGAAAGTTAGATACCTAAATATGCTTAATATCAAAAAACGCGTACGTTCACGTTTTAAATAACGCGAACGTACAAAATAAAACGTAAAAACTGAAATCTGAAAACCCACAGGGGGTGAAAATGACACTTTTACAAACTTAAAATGAAAAGAAAATTTAAAATGAAAATGAAATTATTAAAATGATTATTTTAATATTTTAATACTATTTAATTAATTAAAACTATTTAAAAAGTAAATTAAACCTAGTTTATATAAACTAAAAATGATAAACACTACAAATTAAACTAAAAACTTGCAAAAATATTTTCTAAACCTTAAAAAGAACTTGAAGAAAGTATAAAAAATAAAAATAAATGTTTTTGTCTTTTTATGAGTTTTTTATTAATTAAAAACTATTTATATTAATTAAGCTAATTAAACTATTTTAAATTACTATTAATACTAAATTAACTTAGAAAATTATGGAAAAATTCCTAAAACTATTTTATAACATATAGAAGCTAGGAAAAATATAAAAACTAGGTTTTGCTTTATAAAAACTAATTATGCTATTTAAAACTAATTATTAATTAATTATTAATAAAATTAAGATTAATTCTAATAAATACTAAATGACAAAATAAAAATATGAGAAAATTACTAAACTTACTTTAATATGAGAGGAATTTAAGAAAAATATAAAATAGCTAAGTACTTAATAAAAATTTAAAAATGAAAATTAAAATTAAATTACATTAAATAAAAACTATCACTTAATATTAAATTTGTTTTTCTTGATTTTTCTTTCACAAATCTATTTTACAACTAAAAACACACAACTTTTACAAAAACAACTTTTTTTATAAAATGAAAATAAGCACTGTGGAAAGCAAAAAGCTAAACAGTTGACTTTTGTTGACCACAAAGGAAAATAAGCTAAATTGGGCTTAAGTGGGACCCACTCTGGTTGATTCAGGTCCAAACAAGTTAAGAGAACATAAATAAGCTAGAAAAATCACTTGGGGACCACAGAATAAGCCATAAGCTAACAATAAGCACTTTGAAACTTAATTGAGGACTGAAAATGGGGACAGATTTTAGGGGCAAAATTAGGTGGGGTCCACAGAGTTTTAGGTCAAAGGATTGGTCAATCCCTGAAGCCTAGCATGGGGGGGGATTGAGAGAACCATGGTTGGGGTCTTGTGGACCACTGTGGTGGCCAGAAAACCACCACCAAGTGGTGGTTTGGGACTGATGAGCTGCTGATGCAGGGGAGTGACTTCCCCTGCAAGTAACTTTTAGGCTAAGTGGAGCCTAGGGAAAAATTTGCAAAAATCTAAGGGCCATGGAAACTTAAAGTTGAACTGGTATACTTTGAATAGAAACAAGTTTCACAATCCAAATCAACACACAAAAATCAAAACAAATACTTGAACTTTTGTAAAAATCTGAAATGTAACTTTTTGACTTTTGAAGAAAAACTTGGACTAGTTTTGTTATTTTATGAAAGTTGGGGGACTGAAACTGCCATTTTTGCAAACTTTGTACGTTTTTCATCTGTTTTTACTCATTTTGCATCTAAAACATATAAAACACAATTTTAAAATATTTTTAGTATTTTGATGCATTTCTGGGTGTTTTTGTATGTTTTGCAGTTCAGATTTGATTAAAAATGATGAGTGTTTGAGCACTCATCACTCTTATAGACTATGGCATTAGGTTAGAAAATGTTCCCATTATGTGCGATAACAAAGGTGCGATAGATTTAAGTAAAAATCCGGTGCAACACTCTAGGACTAAACATATAGAAATACGCCACCACTTTCTTAGGGATAATGTACAAAAAGGAAACATATCTATAGAGAAAGTTGCATCGGAATATAACATTGCGGATATATTCACAAAACCCCTTAAGCGTGAATTATTCAACCACTTGCGTTTAGGATTAGGAATGATGGAACAAGTTGATTAAATTATATTGAACTAACACAAATTTATACTTGCATAAAATTTACTTTTCGTCCACTTCTTCACTTTTGAGTCTAGGAATCCATTTTGCACAAAATTAATGATTGGGAAACCTCACTTTCATTGCATATACTCTCTTGTAAAACCCAATCAAAATTTCTTGAAAACTATTCTCACATCTAGGAATTACATGAAAATCATTTTCCTTGCATTGTTGACAAACGCTAAAAACTTTTTCCTAAATCATGCATAAACTCTCACATAAATTGTCAAAATATATAATCTAATATATATTATTGACATTCATGAATCGAGCAA
Organism: Artemisia argyi; assembly: GCA_030686995.1. Lineage (NCBI taxonomy): Eukaryota > Viridiplantae > Streptophyta > Magnoliopsida > Asterales > Asteraceae > Artemisia > Artemisia argyi. The sequence continues at coordinate 120,640,850 of CM060683.1, read as the reverse complement.
AAATTGATTCAAGGAGATCTTTTAGATTGTTTCTTAGGATCGTTATCTCTCTTTGCATTTAGGAGTCGAAACAATCACAACTCCACATTTGTTGCATATAGACACACACTAGGACAAATTCACTAATAATGTTGTCATCTTGCTCCATCACTAGTTCTCCACTCACTAGTTACCTTTACCTTTGATCTAAGATAGTTGCTCTAGGAAGATTAAGTGCCCTTGCCTTTGTTTGGCCTCTCTTGCTTATTACTAATTGCTTGATTGCTCTTTTACTTAAGTGTTGTTGCATGCATGCTATATTATAGTTAGATTAGATGCTATATTGTCTCAAGGAGTTGAACTTTCTTGAATTCTAATCCAAACACACAAACTTTCTATAAATTTTCTGCCAAAAACCCAATTCTGGCAATCTGGAAATCACCAGATGGGCGGCCCCCTTAATTTTGTAAGGCGGCCCCCTTAATCATTAAGGGGACCGCCCCCTAATTAAGGGGACCGGCCATCTGATGGTCGGGTTTACAGAATCTTTTCTGCTTTTTAGCCCATTTCAACCTACATTTCCCATTTTTCACCAACATATTTTGTCATAATCTCCCAAACTAACCTTATCCATCCATAAACACACAAATCTTACACTATAAATATCCCCAATCCTCTACACTCTCCATTCATCCCTTCATGACTTCTCCAAACAAACCAAAACCAAAAGCCTCAAGGCTTGCAAGGATGACAGAAAAACCCGTTTGGCGAAGAAAAAGCCCTCGAAACAAATCAATTATAACAAATGAAGCTGGAAATCACTCAACACCTCCAACCACTTACTTCCCAAACTTTACACCAAATTCACAAGGACATTCATTTGATCCTCTTTACAAACCATACAACATTAGCCAAACATCTTCCTTCATGCCAAACCACTCATCTCATCCACCAACCATTTATAATGATCCATACAAGTTTGATCAACCATCCAACTACAATTCCAACTACACAAACCCAATTCATCCATATCAACACAATGACTCTCTCCGCATTGCCGCGGAAAAGCAAAAGTTCTGTGATGAAATATCCCAAATCCATGATCTTAGTGATCTCAATGCCATGCATCTTGCACAATGCAACAAAGGGCAACTTCCATCATCACCCTACAACAATTTCCTACCTCACTCTCTCAACTTGGATCAAGTTACAAACCACACTCACTATTGCCCTTGTTGCATCTTCCTTCAAAAACAAATCCTATACTTGAGTGAAGATATTTCTTGGATTGAGTATCTCCTCACTCGTCCTCATCCCATACCACCCTTAACACGATACAACATCATAAGATCCACCTCTTCCGCTCCATACCCCACTCCATATCCCTCTCCATCTAACAACTAAGCTTTATGCTTATGTTCTCCTTCAAGCAAATAAAACAATCAACCATGGGTTGCAAGCAAGTCCAAGTGCTCTCTTAGGCAATATAGGACTATGTCTTTTCTTTTGTTTTATTGTAATCAATATGCCTTAAGCATATTGAATGTTGTAATGCTAATCATTTCTATGATGCTTGAATGAATCTATTTTTATTTGCATAATTATTGCTGTTGGGAACGTTTGAAGTGACGATCATTATCGAGTCAATGAGTCGTGTAATAGGGTACAATATTATGTTTGTACGTTAAAGATTTAATATGTTTTATGCTAGTTTATTAATGTTTTCATATTTTGCCAAAGTCTAAGGGCTATAAGTGATATAATGTGAAAGATGTTAGTTGCCCTAGACATGGCCTATAAATAGTCTTGTAAACCTCTCATTTGAGGTTGGTTGGTTGGTCCAAGGAATAAGAAATTCTCTTATTTCCTCTCTTGTTTCTCTCTCTCTCTAAAACTTATCATCTTTATCTCTCTAGATCTCATATGTGTGAAATGATATAAAACTTGGGTCCTAACAATTGGTATCAAGAGCTAGAAGATGATTTAGAAGTTTTTGGTGTTTTAAAATCTCATTTTTTTTTTGTCTAATCTTGTCATATCTTGTCAAAATCTCATTTTTTTAGAAGTTATAAATTTATTTTTTAACTGTTAAACAAGTATTGCACTGTTTGGTATTTTTCTTTTCTACTAGTTTGTTTTAACAAATCTGGTCTGTCTGGTCTCATTTTTCATTAATATCTGTGGTCAAAAGTCATAAAAAGGGTAATTTTTAAGTCTCGTTTTTCTGGGTTTTTTCTGGGAATTTTTTTGAAGATTATCGAGTTAGCAACAAATCTTATCAAGTTAGGAGCAAATTTTTTGAAGATCATCGAGTTAAGAGTCAATTTTATCGAGTTAGTCATCTGTTTATCGAGTTAACTAATTTTTGGCGAGTTATAACCTTTTTCTGGCGAGTGTGCAATTGTTGTCGAGTTACTATTTTTGCCGAGTTTGGCATTGCACCTTATCGTTTATCGAGTAAGGTTTTCTGTTGCTTAATACTTAGGCCAAACTATACACGATTTTGAACAACTTATCGAGTTAGGATTCTTAGATTTATCGAGTTTGAAAATATATATATATATATATATATATATATATATATATATATATATCCTTATTGAGTTAGAACTGACCCGTAGACCTCTGATCTTATTAATTTTCCTTGGTCCAAAACTGATAAAACAATAAAAGAAAAAAGGAAGAAGAAATGAGAATACCAATATCAACATAACCCAAATCTAACAACATATAATCCTATCTAACTTAACCCTTCGACAACTTCAATATACACTAAACCTATCTCTGTCAGTCAACATCTATATGCCAAGCTCCATCTAAATTTACTACAGTGATTCGAAGTTAATTTACAAAAACAAGAAGATCTCAGCCGTGTTCAACTTTTGTATCAATCGTTGAAGATTTTAAGTTGTTGTACTACTAACCATCATCGATCTAAATGAAGCTTAGCTTCTGTTTTTTATCCGAATGTCAACAAGAAAAGACGATAACAACGTTGTTATCATCTGTCTTTTATTCGATTTAAACAAAACAAAGCACAAAACATAAACCTACCTGGGTTCATTTCAAACATCAAGAAGTCGAGTAATTGTGGGTTTCTTTGTGCTTCGAGCAGCAAGAAAACAAACCGTGTGTTTGTTATTCGATTGAATTAGAAGGAAAGGAGAAGGTTAATTGTGTTTTGATCGGATTGGATTTACCAGAAGGATGGATTTTTTTTATATGCGTTTGATTTGAGATAAAAGGAGAGAAGAAAGAAGTTTAGGTGACTGCATTTTTTTGGAATAAAATTAGTGTAGTGAGTGTAGTGTGTTACTTATATAGCTAAACTTTAGGGTTGTTAGAGTTGGATTAATATTGGACTTATCAAAGACTTGGGCTAAGTATTGTTTAAGTTGGTATTGGGCTGGCACGTGTACAACATAAAATTGAACCAAACTTTTGAGTTTGAAGTTGGGTTATAGGATCGGGCATTATTCTTTAACCAACAAAGGACGAATTTGGTGCATTTTGGATATTATTTGGTTTAAGAATTTGATTGAAAAGGGATGTATTCTTGATTATATTTTTGGACCACGATTTGGTTTGAGTTTCAATATTCTGAGATTGAGTATTATTTTGGGTTAAAGATTATTCGGGTTCGTGTGGACATAACTACCGTGCTAGTTATTGAGAAATCGTGAACAACGGACAAGAGATTCATTTGAGAAACACAATTACTTCTTTATCGTTTACAAGATCCACTTTCATTTCACACTTACGAAACCAGTTTAGTATTTTTGGCGGAAAAATTTGAGTAAAATTTATTTTTTGCATGAGACTAAACGTTCAATTTTTACGCGAGATTCAAATTTTGGTATAACGTTGAAAATTTTGGCCCAAATTTCAAATTTTTAGGCCAAAATTCAAATTTTTTCGGTAAAATTTGGCGGCAAAATTTTTGAAACTCAAAATTTTCTTGCAACCTTAAAATTACATTTCATAGTGATTTTTCAAATTTTGGGAGAGAAAATTTTTCAAATTTATTTTGAAGGGAAAATCAGAAATCACTATTTCGACCTTGCGTGTCATATACCAACCATACATTTTAGTTTGATTATTCCGATTACATCGCAACAATCACGGGGGAGAGTAAATGTATCAATCAAGTTCACAAGGGAGAAAGATGTCTGAAGTTGAGAAAAGAGCCATCCATTCTATAGAAGATTGTTTAGCATATTTTCATTCAGTTAAAATTCAATGCACGATTCTCTCATATACAAGGTTTCCTTCGTGGAGTACCTTTACTGTATTCTTCGGATCAGATACGGACGTTCTAACCTTTCAAAGGAAACTCCGAGAAAACATAGTTCAACTTGAAAAGCAAATTAAACTGGGAAGCGATTGCATGGCAGGATTTAGAGCGCTCAAGGCTCAGTTCAGAGGGTTCATGGCAATGGATTTTAAAGTGTTCAAAACTTCTCGAGACAATGAATCTCAAAGCAGGTTATGGAGAGAGAACATCAATAGTATGGAGGTTGAAGCTTTTAGAGATCAGCTTGTTTCACGAATGAGCTACTTAGAATTTGTTCTTAATGAAAGATCACTTCATCTGAGTGCTATCAAAGAATTGGAGATGCAGAAAAGAGAGTTAAAAGAAAATGTCGGGAGAATGGAAGTAAAAGGCAGACACATGAAGGAATAGTCATAAATGAAGGGACGTTGAATGATAGTTTGGTATTTACCGGTAACAATGCATTATCAGAACTGCAGACTAAAAGCAGCACTTCAGGGAATGATTCAGATGTTGACGGGAAACACAAATGTAAGGATGGTTTGAATAATGCAACTGCTGTCAGTCCTTCACGAAGTTCAGTCGCACTCGTTCAGGTACATCAATCTAATGATGATGATATATTTGAAAATGTGTTTGGTCATGAGACACAAAGTCATGGACAACCTGAGTACATTAACGACACATATGTGGTGAATCAGGATGATAGAAATATTACTCCTGAAACTCCACATGTGGATCTTAATGGAGGTACGGTTGAACATAACAGTGTGAATCATGATCAAGAATGTGCTTCAACTGCTTTAATGATTAAGAAAATGAAATACGAAGTTACTCAATGTAACAAGCTCAATTCTGAACTAAAAGCAAAAAATGTGTCATTAACAAGGGACATTGAGTGCTATAAAATACAACTTTCAAATCATGAAAACAAAGCCAAACGTGAAAAAAAACTTTTGAAGTGGGATTTCAAGAATATTACAATAAAGAACAAGATCTTCAACACAAAATACGCGAATTAATTGAGTCGAACGGAAAATTGGTTTCAAAACTCGAAAATGAAAAATGTGAACTCAAACAACAAGTTGAACAACTTCAAAAAGAGCTTTCAAAAACACAAACAGAGTTGTCAGCTTGCAAAAAGGAATTTTGTGAACATAAAGTGAGAAAAAGGAAAAAGGAAGACTCGTATCTTAACGACATTGTTGATTTAGAAGCTAAATTGAAAGTTTTTGAAAAATCTGCTTGTGATAAATCGTTGAGTGTTGAGTCTGAAATCTTAAGAGTGGAAAATGGGATGTTGAGACACGAAAATGAGAAGATGTTAAAAGAGTCAAGCGACATCCAAGAGAAACTTAAACGTCAAATATTTTCTCTTGAACAAAATTTTCAAAGATGTCAAGCACAAAGCATTAACTTTGAGCTAGCTTTACAACACAATCTTGAAAAGCAGTCTTTTGAAAACCCCTGGATGTCAAAGCTTGAATAAGTTGAAGATGAAAACGTGTCAATGAAATGTCAAATTTCAAAATACGAAAAAGAGATTGAGCGTTTGAAACAGATTTACAAAAACCTGTTTGATTCAATCAAAAGTTCACGAGTTCATAAACAAAACTCAAACTTGAAACAAAAAGAGACTAAATATTTGAAGTCTCAATTGAATGAATTTGCAGATAAAAAGTTTGAAAAAGTTTTGCAAAAGATTGAATCAATGAAAAAGAAAAATGTTGATTTTCTAATCACAAAAGTTTCCTTCCCAAAACCCCTGTTCGATTCTAATACTCCAGATTTTGAAAAGGAAACGGGGGAGAAAGTGTATCTTTTTGAAAATGAAAATCATGTGCTTCAAACGAAAGTGGTTGAGCTTGAAACAGTTTTAGCTCAACAAACAAACGATTTTGAGGATGCCAAAACCGACTTTTTCAACAAAGTAACCAAATTTGAAAATTATTTTGAAAGACTTGAAAAAGAAAATGTTGAGTTCGAACGGAAAATGGCTCGTAAAACGAATGATTCTAAAGCCGAAAAGGATCAACTTTTGAAACAAATTGCTTCTTTAGAATCAAAATTAGCATCCCAAGATCATCTTTCTCTTCAAAAAGAATACAATGATTTGAGAGTTTCATACAATGCTTTAAAAGTGAAATTTGATACTCTTAACCGATCAAAGGGTAAAGCTCCAATTTCAAATGTTTCAACACCAGAAGTGAGTGTTTCGAAGAAGGTTTACACGGGTGAATCTTCAAAACCATTTTAGAAAAGGGTTTCTCAGTTTACAACCTATTCTTTGCAAAAAGGAAGGAAGTTTACAAAGAGACCAAGTTTTTCCGAAACATTTACTTCCAAAAGGTTTTCAAATCCAAATGCTTCAAGTAAAATGAAACAAGTTCTTCAAACTCCACACTCTCATTTTACACCGGTAAAGCAAGTGTGGAGACCAAAACAAGGTTTTTCAAAACCCCCAAATGCTTCAAAAGAAAAGAATCATTTTTTTTCAAACTCCACACTCACGTATTACACCGGTAAAGCAAGTGTGGAGACCAAAGCAAAGTCGTTCAAAACCTTTCAAATATTCAATATCAGAATTGCTTTCGCTGCAACATGAAAATGACTCTGCTTTGAACATTCCTAATACCGGAAGGTTTCCATTTATCACAGAAACAAATCTTCAAAAAGAACCCATGAGGTTCAACTCTAGATGGAAATCTTCTTCGTCATATTTTAAAACTCCAAGAGAAACGCCGGGTTTCTCAAACAATTTTCAACAGAAAAAGAGTTTTAAATCTCCATTGATTCCGCGAGTGTTATTTCAAAATGAAACACCAGTTTTCAGTCCTCGTTGGAATTCAACATCTTTAAATCAGATTGACACAACCTACAAATGGATTTCAAAATTTAGTAAACCCGTTGGCGCCATGCTTAAATGGGTTCCCAAGGTTGTTGTCTAATCTTAAATTTTTTAATGGCTTGTAAGTATTTCAGCTTACAACCCGGGCTTAAACATTACAACTTGTGCACACATCTCAGTGTACAACTCGGGTTTCAAATAAAGGAAAGTGTCTTGCTAAACCATTCTTTAAAACCAAATGTGCACTTATCCTTGAAAACAAGAAGAAGTTCTCATGCAAAGCTTATCTAAAACTTCTTAATCTTGAGCAAAATTTATTCAAAAATTTTCAAAAGGTTTTTTCAAAACTTTTCAAAATTTTGCTCAAGATTTTTCAAATCTTTACTCCCCAATTCGCTCCAAAGTTTAAAATTGTCAAAACACATGCTAGTTTTGAGGGGGAGTATTTCAGCGTATAATGTTTTAGTTACCTTGAAGCAAAATTTATTCAAGAATTTTTCAAACTGAAATTTCTAAATCTTTCAGAATTTTGCTTCAAGAAGACTCCTTCCCTCAAACTTTAAAAAGTTTAAAATTCTCAAAACATATGCGAGTTTTGAGGGGGAGTATTTCAAAACCAAAATGTTCCGTCAAAATCATGCTTAATTGCTTGTGCACATATAGCAGTGTACAACCCGTTCTTTAAAATTAAAGGACCCTGAGGTACGCTTCAGTGCCTCAATCCTTACATAAGGAGCGAAAGCTTCTTACTTTTGAGTAGAATTAATCAAATTTTCAAAGTTTTTTCTAAATTCTACTGAAAAGGACAAGTATTCCCTCTCGTAATCAAAACCTCAAAAAGTTATTTCACTTATTGAGAGGGAGTATTTGAAATGATCTTTGTTCTAAATGATTAGTTCTTGGTGAATCTCCCCATAAGACTCAAAAAAGCATATTTTAATCAAAAGTTCATCAAAAACAACATCTTATATGTTATTTTTGAGGGGGAGAAAAGTAAAAGTGATTAAAATATGGATGACAATGGATGCTTTAAGATTGAATCTCATGCGAGCTCGACTCAGAATTGACCCAGGAATTGACGAAACAATAAAAGTTAGTAAATTCGAAAAGACTTTTTCTCGACGGGTAATAACATCAAGTTAGTTACTAGAGCTAGTTGTCACCTAAAAGATGACAATGGAACTCTTTAACTAGCCACGTAAGCGTGTCTCGAAAAGGATATGTCTTAGTAGAAATGTACCATTTCGAGAAACTTTTTATGGACTTGACCAGGCCGGGTAATAACTTCAAGCTAGTTTAACTAGTGATGTAAGCGTGTCTCGAATCGGTCTTGTTCACTGAAAGTAGATCAATTCAAAAGTGCTTGCTCCTCCCGCATGTGCAAATTTATTTAATACTTATGAGCACATGTGAAGGGGGAGCCCTTCAAAAGTTAACACAAAACTCTCAAAGTGTTAAACCAAATGTTTGATAATTACAAACACTTTGAGAGATTTTCAAAGGTTTCTAGGCTATTGTCGGATAATCATGGAGTTATAAGGTGATTAAGATAGGAAAACCCATCCTATGATCCGCCAGAGCCGGAGGGATCTACCTAAGGACATCTCCAATAATTAGATTTAGAAGTCCTTAGGTATGATACGAAAAAGGAGAAAAGAATGAAAGGGGAAAGAAGGAGTTGAAGACTTAAAAAGAAAAGTAAAGAAAAGGGTGAAAAGAAATAGCCCTCCATATGTTCAACCTTAGGGCAGACACCGGGTTCAATTCATATGCTACTGGTTGTTGTTAAGGCAACACCGGTATTGAAGATAAAGTCGTCATGGACCAGTGACGCAATGCACTAAACCTTCTTAACCACTCAAGTCCTCTTAAAAGAGCTTGTTTCATTCTCACGGGGAACTAGTGTAATCTATCGACTTATCTCTTAGAGATAGTTGATATTGTAGCAGGAGACCCCTCCCTAGTCTCCATATAGGAAACCTAAGTGAGCACTTATCGAGTCTAGAGCCATGAGATACATCAAAGATCTCTTAGGAACACTTAGTATTTCTACAACTGGTGTTCTACATCAATGGACACCAGCTGTAAATTATCGAGTCCTTCGCAGATCTCAGCAATCTGCCGAGAACGTTTATGAGAGAATTACATATGTATTTCTCAATGATTGAACGGAAATCCTGCCAGGGTCAACATCAAACATCCCTGACAGCAGGTCACTTCGGTAACTCCTTGTGGGTTACGCTTAGTGTTTGCGGTGGTTCTTTAGCAGTCTACAGTCGTGGAGTGATCCCCAGCGACTCACCCAATCATTGAGCTACTTAGTAGGTCTCGTAAGCTCCTTCAGGAGTATCTGATATGGGAACGGCCTGGATAAGGATTAGAAGGAGTCTTCACAATATGCTGTTGACGAGCTCTAATTCCTTATCTGTAAGTACCGGTTGATTATTGCTAACTGTTTACCTTCAGGTACATATCACCTCCATGATGAGAGATTTCGCATGCTCATACATACATCTTGAATTCAAAGAAAGCTCCCTCAAAGATCTAAGCAACACAAAGTTCAAAGAAAGATTCTACGCCAAAAAGAAGAATCTACAAAGTAAAGAGACTAAAGATCAAAGTGAAAGAAAGGGAACTACGTGCATGTGGAAGTCAAAGTCCAAAGATGTATGAGCATGTTGGAATGGCGGACAACCACCATAAACGCAGAAGTGAGGAAAGGCAGATTACCCCATCATTTGATCACAACAACAAGAACGAAGTACGAAGATCACAAAGCATGATTGAAACAAAGAATCTAGCAAGGCTATTACACAAAGACTCAAAGTTCAAAACGACAAGCATCAAAGAAGCCAAAAGATTAGTCATTTCTATTGGTGGACCCATAACCCACAGGTCGCAAAAGAGATCTCAATGATCACCCCTTTAGGGGGAGATTGTTAGAAACACAAAAGTGATGATCATAAATGCAATCAAAGAGAGATCTCAATGATCGTCCCTTAGGGGGAGATTGTTGGGAACGTTTGAAGTGACGATCATTATCGAGTCAATGAGTCGTGTAATAGGGTACAATATTATGTTTGTACGTTAAAGATTTAATATGTTTTATGCTAGTTTATTAATGTTTTCATGTTTTGCCAAAGTCTAAGGGCTATAAGTGATATAATATGAAAGATGTTAGTTGCCCTAGACATGGCCTATAAATAGTCTTGTAAACCTCTCATTTGAGGTTGGTTGGTTGGTCCAAGGAATAAGAAATTCTCTTATTTCCTCTCTCGTTTCTCTCTCTCTCTCTAAAACTTATCATATTTATCTCTCTAGATCTCATATGTGTGGAATGATATAAAACTTGGGTCCTAACAATTGCTTTGCATGTATATGTGTCTTGTTCTCCTCACATATTTTTTGTAGCCAAGATTTCCATAGCTCGTTTCCTTGGTACTCTCAATTAAGGGGGAGCATACATCAAGGGGGAGCTCTCTACCCGTTTAACTTATTTTATGAAGTTTAAACGGCCTAACCTTTTTGATTTTACAAAAAGGGGGAGAAGAGAATGTTAAACTCTAATAATACTTGTCTAAAAAAATTATTTTTTAGACCTAATGAGCTTAAGGTTTTGTAATCATCAAAAAGGGGGAGATTGTTGACATAAATAATGTCTAAAAACATTGTTAGCATATTAACAATATCTCTATGTTTTGATAATTACAAAGCATAAAGTCATTAATCTAAAACTTATGACATAAACAAGTTTTTAGTGCTTAATATTTGTCTTTGCATCCATATCACTTAAGGTATGAATAAACAAAGTGCTAAATATTTTTCTAAACAAGTTTTTAGTGCTTAATATTTTTCTAATCACTAGAATTTTTATAAAATGTATTAAACATTCTATATCTTTTACAAAATTACTTTTGGAATTAAAAGAATATGTTTAATTCATTATAAATATATGATTTCAAATTTCCAACCAAAAATGGCAAATTTTATCCAGAAAAATTTTCCCTACTAGAAGACAAGAAAATCCAACGTTCTGACGGGGCGGCCCCCTTAATTCCTTAGGCGGCCCCCTTAATCATTAAGGGGACCAGCCTCTAATTAAGGGGACCGGCCACGCTCCAGAACAGTAAATTTTCTCCCTATAAATACTAGTTCATCCCACAAAATTTTCTCACCTTTTGCACTCCTAAACTTTCTGTTCTAGATCCCCATTTCTATTCACTTAATCCTTTGATCATAAATACATAATTCTTTGTTTCAAAGTGATTCAAACATCATCCTCTCAAGTGCAAGAGAAGAATACTTCTATCCTCCAAGACAAGAAGTATTACAACTTGTTGTGACCTCCACATCCAAGTTGTTGGTGCATCATCAAGATTATTTACATAATTCTTTGTGAAGATTGTTGTGAATAGTTGATTGTAGATAGTTGTGCTAGGTATATTGATTGTGTGATTAGTTAGTTGTTTGGTGTGAAGAAGAATAGTTAGGAATTAGATTGTAGTGAAGAAGCTAGGTGTGAAGTTGTTAGTTGTGAAGAAAATTGGTGTGAAGAAGATAGGCGTGGAGTAGTTAGTTGTGAAGTAGATTGGTGTGAAGAAGTTGTGTAGAAGTTGTGATATAGTTGTGAAGAAGTTGTGGTGTGTAAGGTTTTCTCCGCCATAAGGGAGCTTGTTGATATAGTGAAGAAAACTCTCGAGTTAGGTGCTCGGGGAGTGGAGTAGGGCAAGGAAGGTGTCCTTGTAGCCGAACCACTATAAATCTCTTGTCTCGCGGTTCGATCTTTCCATCTGTCATTTATTTCTTTACTTATCATTGCTATATCTTACTTATTGATAGTTGTTTATATTGTGCAAGACTTGAGATCATATATTATCAAATCTAAATTTTAAAAACTAAGAAAACACTAAAACTATATTTTATAACGAATTAAAAAAGACGTAAAACTATTCAACCCCCCTTCTAGTTTTCCACAACTATTATTCCGGATCTGAATGACGACACAACTCCTACACGGAAAAAAAGGGCAAAAAGACCGATAGCGAGCCGTCGTCAAAGAATAGTGTTGATGTGACCTTCGAAACTTACTATGACAAATCGTAATTTCAGGTAATTTCTCAAACTTTGAAACTTTACGATCCACATTCACTATTCATCATTTTCGTAAACTAGGTTTACGAGTACCAATTCGTGTAACCGTATGGGTTAAGCCGCGTATTCATGGAACATCATTGATGACACATCATATACACTAGAATTAGTCTACGTATCATCAGTAACATCATGTCCATATTAGGTCATTCGCGAGTTTGCATCATTTCAATTTACGTATATTTATTTATTAAATAAACATTATTGCATGATCAATTATTTTGAGCAATTGACCCGACACTCCCGACTATGGTCCTAATATATTTTTACACTCATTATAGTGATATAAAAATTATATTATTATTTTGCCCGGTGTTTTAATTTTATTTGGTATATGTATAGTTAAAAGCTTATAACTATGACAATTTACGAAATTTTGATATGATAATTATTTATACACCTGATACTTAAATGAAATGCATTTTTATAATTTTATGACTTCGTTATACTTTATTTTGTTCCATTAAAATTTATTTCTAGCTAACTCAATACCCGAAAACAAAATATCTTAATTATTATACACTAAATCCTATCCTAATTACACAAAACTACAAATAACATAAGCTTAAAATACAACCCTTTGTGTTTCTGTGCTTCGTATTGTAACAGGGACAAACCAAAGCAAAACCAAACCAAGTTCTAAAACAACTAGACCTTAACTAAACTAATATGAACACCATTAGCCCAAACAAGTTTACTTATACACATGTCTATTTAGTCCTTGCTCAACAACATCAAGCCATGCACATGTTGGTCTTTGATAACTATTCGAACAAGACACAAACCCACCTGAACTTTATTACAACCCATGAATCATATTATCTTGCTTACAAAGTTTAACATGTGGAAAATCCATGCCATGCACTCTAATCCCTCATAGTATATATAAATCGAGCAAAACTCACATTTTCACTCCATTTGTTTTCAAACATAACACTCACTCATTCACCTACTGTGTTTCAAGACCAAATAAGAAGAAGAAGAAGAAGATCACCATAGAATTTCAAGCTCTTGTATTTTCCTAGTTCCATTAGTCCTATATTTCAAGGTTTTGAAATATAAACCTTTAGGCTAATTAGGTATTTTGCTACGAAAACAAAAAATCTTCAATCATCAAGTAAGTTTCTAAATAGTATTTCCTACTCTTACATACTCCTACTTGATCTATCTTTATATTCTAGTAACAAAAACATGCAAGTATACTATGTTTCATACCACTTTTACTTGTTTTTATTACTTATTATAAACTTAAAGTATCCTACAAGTTTTCTTATGAAACCTATCATTCTTGGTGAAGTTTAGGAACCCATAACACCCTAAAAAGGTGTATGGTAGGTTTAGAATACCTTTGGTGTTGATTGGAAGGGATTAGTACAAGCCTTGAACTAGTAAAAATCATTTTTGACACTATATAATGAGGGGCTGTTCTAATTTATAAAACCTGGGAATTTCAGTGGGTTGTGGACTATTTTGGCTTATATTTCCAGAAAATACACTCAAAAACGAAGTCATGGCCACTGGAATGAGTAAAAATGAGCTTACAACGAAAAAGATATGCTAAGAACAAGTTAACGACGAAAACTAATTTTCACAAAAATAGTAAGCTGTAACACGATTTTCCAGGAGTAGGCATTAAACGTGAACTAGACAAGCCGACATATCACAAATCTATTAGTTCACTGTAACACGAAGCCGAGGACATAAAGAACGTAGAAAACAAGCTTATAACGACCGAGATACAAGAGATAGAAAACCGACGTTCAAAACATAATTTTCGACCATAAACATCATTTCCAAAATTTCACGAGTGGTATTGATTGGTTCTGAACGGTCAACTAAGTTCACCAGGTAATGGTCAACCAAGTCGAATGTCAAAAACCAACTAACCAAGGAGTTTAGGGAATCCCCGGGTCGTTTTGTCCCAGCGAGGCGTGCAATTGTATTTGTGAACGTTTTAAAGGATCGGGTGATTGATCAGAAAGGTCAGGAATTTGATTATTATGGTTACACTACGAGATAATGATGGAAAATGACTTATGAACACTTAATTAGCAATTACTGATGATCAGATGATTTAAAAACGCAATTTAACCTAAAAACGCGCGTTTTAATTACAAATAAACGCGAACGCGCAAATAAAAAAGTGAAACGGGAGTAAACAAAGTCCTACGAACGTGAAATTTATATTTTTACAATCCTAATGACTTAAGAAAATTTTTAGAAAAAGAAAAGTAATTTTTACACTATTTAATTAATTACTATTAATTAATTACTATTTAATAATTACTTTTTAATTAACTAAATTACCCTAAATTACTAATAATTATAAAAATTAACTAGAAAAATGAAAATAAAATTTAGAAAAATCTAAAATAATATAAAACTAATTTTGAAACAGGAAAACTATTTTTTCTAACTTTTAATTAATTATTACTAATTAAAAACTATTTAATTAATTAATTTAAATTAAACTAAATTATAAAAAATACTAAATGATTACAGAAAAATCTGAAAAAATTCCTAAAAATCTTTTATGAAACCAGAAGCCTAAGAAAAATTTAAAAATAACTTTTGCTTATGAATAAGCAGAAAATAAGCTAAGATAGCTTAAATAGAAGCTATCACTTCTAATTTTTTTTTGTCTTTTTCAAAATTTTCTTTTACCAAACTGTTTACCAACTAAAAAAAAACACTTTTTATGAAGGAACTTTTTATGGGAATGGAAAATAAGCTCTATGCAACTGAATAAGCTTAACAGCCAAGCTTATTATAAGATTTTGAGGTCTAAAAGGCTATTAAATAAGCTATAAGCTGAGAACCATGAACAATCTAAGCTACAAACATTAAAGTGTACAAGAAATAAGCTATATCATGCAATGGTTTGGACTTAGATTACAACAATAAGCAATTAAGCTGTTCCACAATGCCTAGTACCAAACAGACCTTGAGGGTCACTTGCAGCCCCCTGTGGGGTCCACAAGACTAGTCAAAGGTCTGAAATAAGCCTTGAGCTTATTAGTCCACCCAATGGGCTTTCCAAAAAGCCTACAAGCTCAGAAGAAGCTTGTGTGTGGAGCAATTTAGAGCTCTGAGAAGATGGTGCAAAACACTGACTAGGTACAGTGTGCACAGGTAAAAAAAACAATGTGCCAAATAAGCTCAAAAGTGTAAATCACAGATAAATACAAGCAAGACTAACTTAGGAAACCATATTCAAACAATAATCTCAATTCAAGCACAAGGGTCACTATTGAACATGAAATCAACAAGCTCTTTGTAAGCTGATCAATCAGCATAAACAGGACCAAGGTGTAAGTTTGAGGGACAAGATAAGCAAGTTAAAAGAGCAAATAAAAGCAAACCAAAGGTACTGATAACAAAACAACCTAAGTGGCTACACAAAACACCAAATTCCAAAAGTAATGGCCAAGTATTGAACAAGATGTAATTTTGGAAAAAATGGGTCAAGTCTGATGCACAGGGGAGATCAAAGCTAAACAGGTCAACTTGAGGCCAAAATTTTATGAACAAACAAGTTTGAAAATCAAATTTTTTTGTTGAATCACAAACACAAGCTACCAAAGATCACTCATCAACAACAATCTCCTATTTCCAATCCATATTAAACACTGTGCACAACCTTGAAGATCTGTCCATTTGATAGTTGTAAAAAAAAAACTTTGACTTTTTACATTACATGTTCAGCTTGACTTAACTGAATTTCCAATGATCCTAGACACCTAAATTTGTTATCCTAACCTACAATGAGACCACAGTTAACTAAATTACCAATTTTTATAACTATAACTAAGATTTAGAACTCTATTATCCTATCAGTTAACAGCTTCTAAATTTGTACACTAGTTTTTACTTTCTAACTAAATAATTTCAAGTTTCTTGACTGAACTAAGCTCCTAGAACTTGAATATGCTTATACAAACATAAACTACCAACAAAACTCACTTGTGCTCAGTGAGACCACCTGATCCAAACACTCCTAATCTAGCTGAGTTACAACTTTATGAGGCAATTCACATAGAAAGACTGTGAAACTTAGTAATGGATTAAGACAAGCTCAGATTAACATAATTAAGCTAAAATAAATATTAAACTACAACTATGACACAATATGCTAAATTATACTGACTTCATAAAATTAGACTAGGATTGAAAAACCTTGAGCCTAGCTTAACTAGGTGCTCTTGAATCAGCAACAAGCTCTAGCTTGTCTTAAGACAAGCTAGTAAAGTCCTTCTTGCCATTCCACAACTGGCAACTTCCCATGCTTTCCACATTTCAAGCTAAGGTATCCCTGCAACTTAATTGTTTACTTCTTATTTTTTTTTTTTTTTTTTTTTCTCCTTCTGTTTTTATTTTGTTTTCTTGGTGATTACTGAGAGCAAATGTGAGGTTATGAAACTTCAAAATAACAATAATAACTTCAACTGTAATCTGAGACAATATGAAACTGAGAGTAATTTTCACTTGAAATTTTGAAGAAACTAAAATTGCATTGATATTTAAAAAAGGTTTACAGACTACTGAATTACATAAACAACTACTAAGATTACTTGACTACTTTTCTTACTTAACTCACTTCCCTAACTACTTGCCCTCAGGCATACAATGACAATACTTATATAAAAAAATAAAAACTTTAACCAGGCTGTCTTCTTTTTTTCTTTTTCTCTTTTGCACTTTGTCTCTGCTTGTTTGGTGCCTTTTGTTGCTTTTGTACCATGGAAACATTGCTTCTATCATTTTGTCCATTGCTCAATCCTGGAGTGAGGGACAATTGGGTGTAAATTAGGGTTGACTTTAGGAGGTGAGTGGGATGTAGGTTGGCTGGGTAGGAGAAGAGGGGGGGGACAATGTTGTTGGGATAGCAGAGGTGATTGGGGGGCTGTGTGTTTGGCTATGGCGGGCAAGAAAAAGGGGGGGTGGAGGGTTGACTAATTTTGACCGACCATATTATTAAAAGATTGGGTGGGCTCGGGTTAAGTTGGTGGGCTGGGATAACAATGGGCTGAGGGTGATTGTGTTTGTGGAGTGGGTTGGTTTTGGTTTAGTTACAATTACAAAGGTCCGTTTGTTTTGTTTAATTTCAATCACAAGGACCAAATTTGTAGAATTTGATTTTATGAGGACCAAAGTTGCCATTCACCCAAAGTATTTCAAGGGACTGAATTTGCCATATTTCAATAACACAAGGGCCACAAAAGACATTTCTCACTTTTAAAAATTCCCAGGGACTGATTCTGTCAATTTCCCAAACTGCAGGGACCAAAAGTGTAATTTTCCAAAGTTTTTGCCTAAGGATCGATTTTGATAATATTTGATTTATAAATGCCTTAGGTTGACTTTTCTTTCAAAACAAATGCGTAGGGACTAGTTTTGTAAATTTTTGAAAGTCGGGGGACTAAAACTGCCAATTGTGTAAACTTTGTTCGTTTTTTATTGTTTTTGCTCATTTTGCATTAGAAACATATAAAATACAATCCCTGGGATATTTTAAGTATTTTGATGCATTTCTGAGCGTTTTCGGATGTTTTGGCAGTTTAAATACGATGAAAATGATGAGTGTTTGAGCACTCATCAATCCCCCACACTAAACTATTGCTAGTCCCTAGCAATATTTTTGGAAAACTTGATGGATTTTAAACTCTTTACCAAAAGCCATCACTTCTGGAGTAGCCAGGTGTAAGAACTGTGGCACACCTGATAACCGTGTGATTTTGAGCAAACCACCAGCTTTCAACGGATTTGATTTGTCTTTACCAAGAGCCGTTTGCTCCTGGACTAGCCAGCTCTTGATGGAATAGTCAACATCTTGGTGAGCTGATTACCAATTATGGTTTTTCCACGGCCTTTACCACAAGCCATAATCTTGCGGGCTAGCCAACTCATTTGTTTTCGGGGAGTTGAGGAACCATACAATTTTGGGCAAATTGCAAGCCGTCAACGGATTTGAGATATCTTTACCAAGAGCCGTTTGCTCCTGGACTAGCCAATCCCTTTTTTTCGTTTAGACACGGCGGACTGATTACCACAAAAATTTTGAAATAAAGTGAAAAATTTTTGAAAATTTTGGGCCAAAATGGGGGTACTTGAAAGTATTTTGCGATAAAATTCGCTAAAATTTCCCCCCCACACTTAGAAATGAATATTGTCCTCAATATTCAAAGTCCCGGCTATTACCGAACCTAAGAACGTAAAAAGATAATATTCGAAGCTAACTGTGGAAATATTGTTTTGTATTTTTTCACTTTATTTGTCTGTACATACAATCACACACATTTTTTTTTTTTTTTTTTTTTGAACTTATATACATATATACATTTTCAAATTAGCGGGGGGTTGGCCATTCCCCCACACTAGGGTGGTAGAAAGTAGAAAGAAGTCAGAAATACGGGTGAAAACCCATATATGTTGCTAATTTTTGTTCACCGAGTCGCTAGCTTGACTCAATCCCCGAATTTAATTGTCCTTGGGGAACGTTTGGAGATCCGGGACAACCATGGATGGTATGTCCTCTCCAAAGTAGTGTTTCAACCGATATCCATTC
Source organism: Artemisia argyi (assembly GCA_030686995.1). NCBI lineage: Eukaryota > Viridiplantae > Streptophyta > Magnoliopsida > Asterales > Asteraceae > Artemisia > Artemisia argyi. The sequence continues at coordinate 120,622,034 of CM060683.1, read as the reverse complement.
ACTTTGAAATTAGGACCGTCATTTTGAGATAATTCGACGGTGCCATAAGGGTAAACTTTTGTGATAGTGAATGGACCAGTCCATCGGGTTTTGAGCTTTCCCGAGAAGATCTTGAGTCTAGAATTGAAAAGAAGGACTCGATCACCAACGTTGAAAACGCGGTTTTTGATTTTGGAGTCATGAATCTTCTTTGTCTTTTCCTTATAGATCAAAGAGTTCTCGTAAGCTTGATCACGAAGTTCATTTAATTCATTCAGTTGAACTTTCCTGTGATCACCCGCCGTATTTAGGTCAAAATTGGCATGCTTGAGGGCCCAATAGGCTTTATGCTCAAGCTCGATCGGAAGATGGCACGCTTTCCCGTACACAAGTTTATATGGCGTACACCCGATGGGTGTTTTATACGCCATACGGAAAGCCCAAAGTGCATCATCTAACTTATCCGACCACGATGCACGATTCTCACCTACAGTTCTTTCCAATATTCTCTTAATGCCCCGATTGGAAACTTCTACTTGTCCACTTGTTTGAGGGTGGTACGCAGTAGAAAGACGGTGAGTTACACCATACTTTTGCATGACTTTGTCGAATTTGTCATTGCAAAAATGCGTACCATGATCGCTAATTATAGCACGTGGAGTTCCAAATCGAGCAAAAAGAGCTTTAAAAAATTTCACAACTACTCGGGCATCATTTGTGGGTAAAGCTTTGGCTTCAACCCATTTTGACAAATAGTCAACAGCCACGAGTAAGTACTTATTTCCATGAGATGATGGAAATGGCCCCATAAAGTCGATGCCCCATACGTCAAAGATTTCACAAACTTGGATTGCATTTTGTGGCATTTCATTCTTTTGTGAAATATTCCCGTGACGTTGACAAGCGTCACAGGATTTGACTAATTCCTGGGCATCCTTATAGATCGTGGGCCAGTAGAACCCGGAATCAAACACCTTTTTGGCGGTGTAGTTTGGATTATGGTGGCCCCCCGTGGGACCAGCATGGCAAGCCTTTAGAATTTCAGAGGCTTCTTGGCCATAAACACACCGCCGGATGACTTGATCCGCACAGATTTTAAATAAGTAGGGGTCGTCCCAAAAGTAATGTTTTACATCTTTGAAAAATTTATTTTTTTGTTGGGACGACATCCCTTTCACAATGAAGTTACCCGCAAGGTAATTTACAAAATCGGCAAACCAAGGGGTAACAGAATCTCCACGGAAGGAAACCGCATTGAGTGTCTCGAGAGGGAATGTTTCATTAATTTCTTTTCTCTCAAAGACATCTTGATGGGGGTTTTCCAATCGGGAGAGATGATCAGCAGCTAGGTTCTCAGCTCCTTTTTTATCACGAATAATGATATCAAATTCCTGTAGGAGGAGAACCCAACGTAGAAGTCTCGGCTTTGCATCTTGTTTTGCAAAAAGGTACTTCAAAGCCGAGTGATCCGTATACACTATGCTTTTTGTCAAGATCAAATATGACCGGAATTTCTCAAAGGCATACACCACAGCTAATAATTCTTTTTCAGTGGTGGTGTAATGACTTTGAGCCTCGGTCATTGTTTTGCTCGCATAGTGTATAGGCTGAAAGTGTTTCGTTTTACGTTGCCCCAAGACTGCCCCAATAGCATAATCACTCGCATCACACATGAGCTCAAAGGGCAAGTCCCAATCGGGGGCAACAAGAATCGGTGCCTCGGTAAGCCTTTTCTTTAATGTTTCAAAGGCTTCGATGCACTCGGGAGAGAAGATAAAAGGAGCATCCTTCTCGAGGAGATGGGTCATAGGCCGGGCGATTTTAGAAAAATCTTGAATGAACCTACGGTAAAAACCGGCATGACCCAAAAAGCTCCTAACACCTTTGACGGTAGTGGGATGAGGTAATTTTGCTATGACATCAACTTTGGCTTTGTCGACCTCAATCCCACTCTTTGAAATTTTATGGCCGAGGACAATGCCCTCTTTGACCATAAAGTGACTTTTCTCCCAATTTAGACATAACCTTGTGTCTTCACAACGTTTAAGCATGTTGTCTAAATGGGAGAGACATGTTTGAAACGAATCCCCAATGACCGAAAAATCGTCCATGAAGACCTCCATAGTTTTCCCGATCATGTCGGAAAATATGGCCATCATACATCGTTGAAACGTGCCCGGAGCATTACATAAGTCAAATGGCATACGTTTATACGCAAAAGTTCCATAGGGGCACGTGAACGTGGTCTTCTCTTGATCTTGCGGATCAATGGGAATCTGAAAGTAACCCGAGAAACCATCGAGGAAGCAATAGTACTCATTCCCCGCTAATCTCTCGAGCATCTGATCCATAAAGGGTAGAGGAAAATGATCCTTACGGGTGGCGTCATTTAACTTGCGATAATCAATACAGACACGCCACCCCGTAACCAAACGAGTTGGAATCAACTCATTTTCCTCATTTGTGACAACAGTAATGCCACCCTTTTTTGGAACGCAGTGAATTGGGCTCACCCAAGGACTGTCCGAGATAGGGTAAATCAATCCGACATCAAGGAGTTTTAAAACTTCTTGTTTGATCACCTCATGAATTTTTGGATTCACCCTTCTTTGTTGTTGGACTGCCGGTTTGAAGTCGTCCTCCATTAAAATCTTATGTGTACAGAATTCAGGGTCAATGCCCTTTATGTCGGAGAGACGCCAAGCAATTGCTTGTTTATGTGACTTCAAAACCTTTATTAGAGCAGCCTTTTCCTCATCACTTAAATCCTTAGCAATTATGACGGGTAATTTATCATCACCCTCAAGAAATGCGTATTCAAGATGAGGCGGCAAGTCCTTAAGCTCGACCTCAGGAAAATCATCAGTTTCTTCAACATATTTGATTTCCTGATTATGAAGTTGTTGTGGTAGAACGGGAAGAGGAGAGGGATCTTCATTTAACAATTTCTCAAGGAGAAGAATATCCCTCTCTGGGTTAATCTCTTGGTTATCGATTCCATCGGGAATCGAATCACTTTTGAGAAAGGACTCAATCTCTTCTAAGATGAAGTCACTTCCCTCAAACGGAGTGAGGGAAGGATCAGAATTAGCAATGATGGGGTAAGAAGACGGAGTGAAATTTTCACTCGTAGAATCATCAACGAAACCTAAAACCTCTTGAGCGTACTCCTCAGCCGCAACATCGATGACATCAATTCGGTTTACCGATTCAGAGTCATAATTGGAGGTGTACCTTGATGTTTGATCAAGGTTAAAGGTGATTGCTTCAGTTCCAACACGCAATGTGATCTCATGCTCAAATACATCGATAAGAGCGTGCCCAGTTCTAAGGAATCCCCTTCCAAGAATGAGAGGAACCCTTGAATCGGCATCAAAGTCAACAATCACAAAATCTGCTGGAAAATGGAACTTTCCCACTCTAACAAATACGTCCTCGGCTATGCCAAGAGGACGAGAAATCGATCGATCGGCAAGCTCTAAAGTCATGCACGTGGGAGTGAGTTCGGGAAGAGATAATTTCTTCCACACAGAATATGGCATCAGGTTAATGCTAGCACCAAGATCGGCCAAGGCGAAGCATTCAACCATACCCGGAAAAATACAAGGAATGAGAAACTTTCCGGGGTCTCCAAGCTTTTCAGGAAGCTTTTTCAAGAGCACTGCCGAGCAGTGCTCATTCAATGGAGTTCTTGCCATCTCAAAGAGTTTTTCCTTATTACTTAACAGATTTTTGATTGTTGATGCAAACTTGGGCATCAAGAGAATAGCATCCGCGAAGCTAATGTCAAAATGCAAATCTTGAAAGATTTGGAAAAATTTATCCATTTGGTGACTAGCCTTTTCGCGGAGCTTTTGTTCATTGAGACGTGATGGATAGGGGATAGAAGTTTTGGATTTAGGGTTGTCCACTGGAGTTTCAGGTGGTTCAAAGACAACTCCAGGCTTGCATCTGGTTTCAGGAATATCCTGAGGTTGGACGTGTGCGGTACTTCGTGGGCTAGGAGTTTGCACCTTGTCCTTGGTCACCTCAGGTTCACGATTCACTACCTTTGGAGGAGAGGAAGAAGAGGTAGTAGGAATCGCGGGTTCATCATAAGAAGCACCACTTCTAGTTGTGATCGCCTTAGCATCGCCCCTCGTGTTAGCGATCGTATTGCTCGGAAGTGTTCCTGAGCCCGAGGGTCGTTCATTTAAAGACTTCTTAATTTCAGAAATCTGGCTGACCAACAACTTGTTCATTTCTTCTTGGGACTTCATGAATTGTTTTAACAACTCGTCGGATGAAGGCCCAGTAGGAACAATGGCTTGATTTTGGTTGTTAAAATTTTGAGCACGATTGTTCTGATTGGGGCCTTGATTTTGAAAATTACCCTGATTAGGGTTGTTGTTTCCATGAAAATACCCGGGATTGAAATTACCCTGACCTTGGTTTCTATTAAAGTTTCCTTGATTTTGTTGTTGGAAACCTTGATTTTGGAAACCTTGGTTTTGATTCTGAAAACCATGACCTTGATTGAAGTTACCTTGGTTTTGAAAACCTTGGTTTCCTCTGTTTTGATTCTGGCCACGGTTTTGGACATTTTGGTTTTGATGAAAACCAGGAGGTCCAGGATAATGATTAGGACGGTAGTTCGGGTCCATAGGAGGGCGATATTGATTGCCTCCTTGATTAGATGACCCGACTACAGCATGAGCTTCAAACGGAGAACCATCAGTAGCTGTGCAATTGTAGTAGGCATGCGGCCCACCACAAGTTACACAGACTTCCACTTTCTTAACCTCAGCAGGTGGAGGATGTTGTGGAAATGAGACTTTCTTAGTCTGGGCGAGAACCAAAGCTTGAATAGCCTCAGTAAGCTTGTCAATCTTAGCATCGGTGCTAGACTGACTCGAAGGAGATGAAGTGGAAGGACCCGCACTAATTTGTGAAACAACCGGCTTGCTTCGTGTAGAGCGGACCTTAGACTTGTTCTCGATGATTGCTAAGGCTTCTTTGGTGGTTCTACTCAAAAAGTTACCTCCCGCGGAGGCATTGAGAGAATCCTGATCAACTTGGCTCACGCCATTGTAGAAAGTATCGAGTTGCATCAACTCGGAGAAACCATGATGTGGACACTTGCGAAGTAATTCTTTGAAACGGTCCCACGCTTCACCAAATGATTCGTCATATTTCTGAGTGAACTTGGTGATCTCGTTTTTAAGACTCGTGGTCTTAGAAGGTGGGAAGAATTCATTCACAAACTTTTTTACCAGATCCTCCCATGTCTCAATAGATCGAGGGGGTTGTTTCTCAAGCCAAATCCGGGCTTGACCCTCGAGGGAGAATGGGAAGAGAAGAAGCTTAATTGCTTCACACGGGACATTTTTGTACTTGATGGTCGATGTGATTTTATTAAACCATCGAATATGAGCATGAGGATCGTCCCTCTAAAAACCGTAAAACTGACTTGAGGTTACAAGATTAAGTAACCCGGTTTTGAGCTCAAAACTATCAGCCACGATGGCTGGGACAACAATAGCATCTCCGTAACCCTCGATGGGTGCTTGGAGAAGCTCACACATAGGGCGGTCTTCCGCCATGGTGACAGCTGGAGTGGAAACAGTACGGATCTCAGATCCGACTGTTGGTGCGGAACGTCTACGAGGTCTTCTAGGTTTTCGTACAAGCTCACGTAATGGGCTAGTAGACCTAGAAGAGCGGGTGCGCATGCACTAGTAACCAAAAATCAATCAAAACAAAGTCGAGGCAAAACCACAGTGAACTTAAACCAATAATCGCAAGTAAGTGGCTTCTTTAAGAAAGGTACACCACTCACATGGATACAAAGGAAAGTTTTAATCTTTTTGATTTGGGAACTTATTTGTTCACACCCCCAGTTGGAAGGTGTTCTGTCTTGGTTTTCGACGGTTTATTTTTACGTAGAATTATTCACAAAAAAAGACGAATGTTTTTGGGTTTTTGTGAATGGGTGAAAAAACTTTTGGACAATCTTTTTTGGTATCGTTTCGTTTACCAAAATCGTATTTCTTTAAGAGTCACCTTAAAAGAAACCCGATATAAAAAACGTAACGATCTGTTTTGTTTGTTTTTTTTTTTTTTTTTTTTTTTTTGGTGTTGTTAACACTTTAGGAAAAGTGTTAATGACATTTTTGTTTTATGATTAACATTTACAAAAAGTTGGTGGTATTTGTACAGTGATGTGTGAAAAATCACAAATCTTAAAGAACGTGTGCAGATACGCAGCAGCCTCCCCGGCAGCGGCGCCAAATTTTGATTGGTTCTGAACGGTCAACTAAGTTCACCAGGTAATGGTCAACCAAGTTGAATGTCAAAAACCAACTAACCAAGGAGTTTAGGGAATCCCCGGGTCGTTTTGTCCCAGCGAGGCGTGCAATTGTATTTGTGAACGTTTTAAAGGATCGGGTGATTGATCAGAAAGGTCAGGAATTTGATTATTATGGTTACACTACGAGATAATGATGGAAAATGACTTATGAACACTTAATTAGCAATTACTGATGATCAGATGATTTAAAAACGCAATTTAACCTAAAAACGCGCGTTTTAATTACAAATAAACGTGAACGCGCAAATAAAAAAGTGAAACGGGAGTAAACAAAGTCCTACGAACGTGAAATTTATATTTTTACAATCCTAATGACTTAAGAAAATTTTTAGAAAAAGAAAAGTAATTTTTACACTATTTAATTAATTACTATTAATTAATTACTATTTAATAATTACTTTTTAATTAACTAAATTACCCTAAATTACTAATAATTATAAAAATTAACTAGAAAAATGAAAATAAAATTTAGAAAAATCTAAAATAATATAAAACTAATTTTGAAACAGGAAAACTATTTTTTCTAACTTTTAATTAATTATTACTAATTAAAAACTATTTAATTAATTAATTTAAATTAAACTAAATTATAAAAAATACTAAATGATTACAGAAAAATCTGAAAAAATTCCTAAAAATCTTTTATGAAACCAGAAGCCTAAGAAAAATTTAAAAATAACTTTTGCTTATGAATAAGCAGAAAATAAGCTAAGATAGCTTAAATAGAAGCTATCACTTCTAATTTTTTTTTGTCTTTTTCAAAATTTTCTTTTACCAAACTGTTTACCAACTAAAAACAAACACTTTTTATGAAGGAACTTTTTATGGGAATGGAAAATAAGCTCTATGCAACTGAATAAGCTTAACAGCCAAGCTTATTATAAGATTTTGAGGTCTAAAAGGCTATTAAATAAGCTATAAGCTGAGAACCATGAACAATCTAAGCTACAAACATTAAAGTGTACAAGAAATAAGCTATATCATGCAATGGTTTGGACTTAGATTACAACAATAAGCAATTAAGCTGTTCCACAATGCCTAGTACCAAACAGACCTTGAGGGTCACTTGCAGCCCCCTGTGGGGTCCACAAGACTGGTCAAAGGTCTGAAATAAGCCTTGAGCTTATTAGTCCACCCAATGGGCTTTCCAAAAAGCCTACAAGCTCAGAAGAAGCTTGCGTGTGGAGCAATTTAGAGCTCTGAGAAGATGGTGCAAAACACTGACTAGGTACAGTGTGCACAGGTAAAAAAAACAATGTGCCAAATAAGCTCAAAAGTGTAAATCACAGATAAATACAAGCAAGACTAACTTAGGAAACCATATTCAAACAATAATCTCAATTCAAGCACAAGGGTCACTATTGAACATGAAATCAACAAGCTCTTTGTAAGCTGATCAATCAGCATAAACAGGACCAAGGTGTAAGTTTGAGGGACAAAATAAGCAAGTTAAAAGAGCAAATAAAAGCAAACCAAAGGTACTGATAACAAAACAACCTAAGTGGCTACACAAAACACCAAATTCCAAAAGTAATGGCCAAGTATTGAACAAGATGTAATTTTGGAAAAAATGGGTCAAGTCTGATGCACAGGGGAGATCAAAGCTAAACAGGTCAACTTGAGGCCAAAATTTTATGAACAAACAAGTTTGAAAATCAAATTTTTTTGTTGAATCACAAACACAAGCTACCAAAGATCACTCATCAACAACAATCTCCTATTTCCAATCCATATTAAACACTGTGCACAACCTTGAAGATCTGTCCATTTGATAGTTGTAAAAAAAAACTTTGACTTTTTACATTACATGTTCAGCTTGACTTAACTGAATTTCCAATGATCCTAGACACGTAAATTTGTTATCCTAACCTACAATGAGACCACAGTTAACTAAATTACCAATTTTTATAACTATAACTAAGATTTAGAACTCTATTATCCTATCAGTTAACAGCTTCTAAATTTGTACACTAGTTTTTACTTTCTAACTAAATAATTTCAAGTTTCTTGACTGAACTGAGCTCCTAGAACTTGAATATGCTTATACAAACATAAACTACCAACAAAACTCACTTGTGCTCAGTGAGACCACCTGATCCAAACACTCCTAATCTAGCTGAGTTACAACTTTATGAGGCAATTCACATAGAAAGACTGTGAAACTTAGTAATGGATTAAGACAAGCTCAGATTAACATAATTAAGCTAAAATAAATATTAAACTACAACTATGACACAATATGCTAAATTATACTGACTTCATAAAATTAGACTAGGATTGAAAAACCTTGAGCCTAGCTTAACTAGGTGCTCTTGAATCAGCAACAAGCTCTAGCTTGTCTTAAGACAAGCTAGTAAAGTCCTTCTTGCCATTCCACAACTGGCAACTTTCCATGCTTTCCACATTTCAAGCTAAGGTATCCCTGCAACTTAATTGTTTACTTCTTATTTTTTTTTTTTTTTATATTTTCTCCTTCTGTTTTTATTTTGTTTTCTTGGTGATTACTGAGAGCAAATGTGAGGTTATGAAACTTCAAAATAACAATAATAACTTCAACTGTAATCTGAGACAATATGAAACTGAGAGTAATTTTCACTTGAAATTTTGAAGAAACTAAAATTGCATTGATATTTAAAAAAGGTTTACAGACTACTGAATTACATAAACAACTACTAAGATTACTTGACTACTTTTCTTACTTAACTCACTTCCCTAACTACTTGCCCTCAGGCATACAATGACAATACTTATATAAAAAAATAAAAACTTTAACCAGGCTGTCTTCTTTTTTTCTTTTTCTCTTTTGCACTTTGTCTCTGCTTGTTTGGTGCCTTTTGTTGCTTTTGTACCATGGAAACATTGCTTCTATCATTTTGTCCATTGCTCAATCCTGGAGTGGGGGACAATTGGGTGTAAATTAGGGTTGACTTTAGGAGGTGAGTGGGATGTAGGTTGGCTGGGTAGGAGAAGAGGGGGGGGACAATGTTGTTGGGATAGCAGAGGTGATTGGGGGGCTGTGTGTTTGGCTATGGCGGGCAAGAAAAAGGGGGGGTGGAGGGTTGACTAATTTTGACCGACCATATTATTAAAAGATTGGGTGGGCTCGGGTTAAGTTGGTGGGCTGGGATAACAATGGGCTGAGGGTGATTGTGTTTGTGGAGTGGGTTGGTTTTGGTTTAGTTACAATTACAAAGGTCCGTTTGTTTTGTTTAATTTCAATCACAAGGACCAAATTTGTAGAATTTGATTTTATGAGGACCAAAGTTGCCATTCACCCAAAGTATTTCAAGGGACTGAATTTGCCATATTTCAATAACACAAGGGCCACAAAAGACATTTCTCACTTTTAAAAATTCCCAGGGACTGATTCTGTCAATTTCCCAAACTGCAGGGACCAAAAGTGTAATTTTCCAAAGTTTTTGCCTAAGGATCGATTTTGATAATATTTGATTTATAAATGCCTTAGGTTGACTTTTCTTTCAAAACAAATGCGTAGGGACTAGTTTTGTAAATTTTTGAAAGTCGGGGGACTAAAACTGCCAATTGTGTAAACTTTGTTCGTTTTTTATTATTTTTGCTCATTTTGCATTAGAAACATATAAAATACAATCCCTGGGATATTTTAAGTATTTTGATGCATTTCTGAGCGTTTTCGGATGTTTTGGCAGTTTAAATACGATGAAAATGATGAGTGTTTGAGCACTCATCAGGTATCGATAACATACGTATTTGCATGTACGCCATCATCTCACGACTTAAATTAGATCTATAGAACGGTAGAGGGGGGTGAATACAGTTTCTTCGGCTTTTTAGATGTTTAAAAACTTTAAGCCAAAGAGAACATCAAGTGGTTGTACAATAATCCAACAACCACTAACGCAACCAAAGTATATAAAGCAAGTAAGAACACAATGATATATAATGGTTCGGGATGGGGGGTTTATACCATCCGTACGCCCAGTTGCGAATCCGCGACTCCGATACTATTCACTAGTAAAATCCTTTCGGTGGACTGCAAACCGTTACAATTCACTCCACCAATATTCACCAATATTGATGCTCACAAAGAAGGAGTTACTCCCACGGTATTCCGCCCTCGGAAACCACCCAAAAGAATCTCATGATTCGAATTCTCCTAAGGATCACAAAGATCACTACCAAGACTTCCCACCGGAAGTATCAAACCCCAACTAGATCCCCAATGATCTAGGCTTGGTCACCAAGACACAAGTCTTCCCTTACAATCAATTGAATGAATGAATAAGTGTTTGTTCAACCAAGCCCTAACCTAACCTAGAGACTCAATTCTAGTAGAAAGGGTATAGATAATAAGACCCTCGACACAATCACAAGAGTGGATTAGGTTCTTGTGATTCTTTCCTTGCAAGGAGATGTGTTCTTTCAAAGATGTTAGAGTGAGAATCAAGAACCCAAGATTAGAGATAGAGAGATTTGAGAGTGTTTAGAGAGAAAGAATATAGAGAGAAAGAGTAATGGTAAGGGGTGAAGAATACAAGAGGCAAGGTATGTATTTATAGGCCAAGAACCCAACTTGGGAAAATTTTACCGAGGCCGGCGCGCTGCCCACGCGTTGACGCGTGGGTGGCGCGCCAGACACCCAAAGAAAATTTTCCCAAAGCTTTGGGTGTTGGCTTTATAAATACCTTACCTTGCTAAACCCCCAATTGTACTTCACACTAAACCTTAACATTAATCAATCTAAGGTTTACCAACTCAAATAGCCAATTAGAAAATCATGTTGTGAAGTGTTTATAAGAAAACCAAATACCAAGGGTAGAAGAGTAGAAAGGGTAATTTGGTAGGTGTAGAAATGGTATTCCTCACATGGCATAATAGAGAAGAGAATATGCCATGGGATATTCCAAAGGTATATTCCTTTGCTTGGGGGGAAAGAATAAGATGGAGGGTTGAGATGAGATGGTTTGAATTGGATGGCTAGGATCAAAGGGAGCCTCCTTTGAAATTCAAATTAATTGGCATGTGGGAAATATGGAGGGTTGAGATGGTTTTGTTTGAAATGGATAATGGAGATCAAGGAAGCCTTTGTTTGGATTAAGAAGGGATATTCCAAAGGAATATGCTTTGCTTGAGGGAAAGGGTGAATCAATGGTTGAGATGGTTTTGGTTTGAAATGGATGGCTTGGATTAAACATATGTGATGGAATAGAGAGGAGGTTGGATGGATGGTTGAGATGTGTTTAGTTTGAATTGAATGGTTAGGATCAATAGAGCCACTTTTGAAATTCAAATTAAATCCCATGTGATGAAATAGAGGGTTGAGATGTGTTGTAATGGAATGGATGGTTGAGATGTAGTGTAAGGAATGAGTTGGATGGTGTAAGGGATGTGATGTTGTAAGGGATTTGTGTAAGAGAATATATGATTTGGATTGATTGGATATGGTGGTATTTGTCTTTTGTAGAAATGAGATTAAGAGAAGATTAAATAGTAATCTAATTGTCATAAAGAAGAAAAGGTTTAGACAATTAAGATTATAAGTTGAGAAAATCATAGGTTACTTACAAGTTCAAGTAACACAACGTCGAGAATCCATAGGTTCATATCTCGTAACTTTCCACGACTCGACGTTCTCAACTAATACCTTGTTTTAAATAAGTTAAGTGATTTGCCTTGATGTAAAGCATAACCCAAGTGGGAAAGGATGTGTTTACGCAAAGTGACCTTTGACTTATTTTGACCAATAAGGGAGTAAATCCGTTACGTAATTAGATAAGATGTAAGCACGGGATATGAGCATATGGATGCTTTCACATGATGTTACGTGAAGTATATAAGCTCCCTAAGTTTTAGAAAAGCCTTGGCTAGAGGCGATAGTTAGAAAACATGAGTTGGCGTTTTCCCGTAAGTGGGTGTTTTAAAAGTAGGATCTCTCAAGTCTCAAAACTCGTTTCGAGTGTTCTCAATTAAGCACATAACATATCATACCTGTATTGAAAGATCCACATTTGTCGGGTAAGGGGAAATCCGACTTTCTAAATTCGCCTGGAGCAATACAGACTCTTGGCGCGTCACCCGCGCGTTGACGCGTGGGCAGCGCGCCAGCAGCAGCTATTGGCTCTGGCAATTTTAAGCTAACGTTTGTTATTTTATGTTTTTCGATGGTTTATTTGTCATCATTAAAACATAAAGAGATCTTGATCATGTTGCCTCAACAAGATCATATCATTCATGTTAGGTTGCGGTTAGAGACCAAGCCTCATTTCAGTGTTATCACTATTATCATAATCATTGCATCAGGTGAGTTTTCATAGCCCCGTTTTTCAATTTATTATTTCATTTCAAACCTACGGGGGGAATACATTGCACTATTTTCATACGGGCCAAAGTATCAAATTCATTTACATTGCTTAAGTTACCGCATTGCCATGTTAAAGTCCCCTGTTTATCATGAACCGTTAATTTTTAGTAAGTGAGAGTGAATGAATAGATCTATTGAGGGTGACACCGCCGTCCGGGTTGGTAGCGCCAACTTGTCAAACGGACGCATTTCATTTTTATCATATTAGAGTGTCTGGAAAAACACTCTGTTGCCCAATTCCATTTCAGTCTAGCTTTGGGTCATGAGCATAGAGCAAATGTATTATTTTTCAGTATATGGCGACATTGTCATATGTACATTATACTTGTGGTTCCGTACAGACATACCATTTACATAAACCTATGATTTCTCACCAACATTGTTGTTGACCGTTTTAGCAATGTATTTTCAGGTAATTAAGGCGTTCACTTCATGACATGCATGTGGACTTATCATAGAGTCGCGGTGTCGACGCGTCTCACTTGTTTAATTATGCACTTTTAAACATCGTTTGGCTTGTAACAAACTTATTTCCGCAAACTTGTATTATCTTTTGGGACCTATCTTTTGTAACTCTGAATGTTTTTAATTAATCAAACGATGTACTTTTAAAACGACACTTTAGGTCATTCAATATAACTGTAACTATGATGCTATGGCAGTCGCGCCCCAAGTATTCCATTCCGCTGCAAATCATGTATTTGGGGGTGTGATAGATTGGCATCAGAGCGAAGGTTATAGAGAACTAGGTTGCATCATTGACCCTAGACTGTAACTACACCAACATAGCATCATATCATTTCATCATAAGTGAATATTCACTATACGTTCGGTTTCATACGTACACTATGCGGGTTATTTACTTTAATTTCACATCGATTGTCATAGAGATGTCTTCAGATACCCATCCCATCATCTTTCTATCAAATTCCGACATTGAAGATGCCATGTCATATTCCACTGCCATTGTTGTAACATCCTCATTTTTCACTGATCGCAGCGGATAAAGTGTTTGGGGTATTACTTCATAGAATCACAGATACAGTAATAGAAAATGACTCGAAAAGAGACGTTTTGAAAATTTAGTTATCATTCATAATTATCAGAGTTTTAATTATAAAAGATATACTTTTATTTTGTTGAGGTCCCAAAAATCTAAGTGTTAGGTTGGTTGTGTTTGAATGATAACCATGAAAAGTCCTCCGAGTTCAGTACCTCCTTTCGCTATAGGTCCATAGAAGTAATAAACCTAGAATACATGCTTAAAAAGTCAACAGTAGGTGTTGAGTGAGAATCATAGGTTTAGGGGTTAGTGAATACAAGTTCCTTGGGTTCAGTTGTTACACCCATCTAGGAAAATGAAAGTTTTTGTGATAATTGTGATGCATGCACAATTATCAAGAGTTTAGTAGGTTGCACTAAGCTCATGAATCACACCTTAACGATCCAGTTCATGTGGGCTACAGACCCAACATGAGGGGATAGAAGGATAACTTGCCAAAGTTATACCTTGAGTGGATTCAAATATAGTACTTATTCGTACCACCTAGTGCGGTGTTAATACTAACGGGAGTTGTCAAACTCTAATAGATCTATCAACTTTATTCTCGTTCGATTGGGTAAAACCTCCCAAATGATTAGATTCATGAATTTTGGTTATGTAGTGGTGGCAGTTAGTTTACTCGTGCAAACAACCAAAGAAAAAGACTTGTATTCGGTTTTAAGTAAAGCATTTAGCATGTATCCCCTTTACAGGGTTTATAAAAGCATTTAGAGTGAAAGTTTAAAAAGATGTAAGGCTATGAATAACTCACCTATGTGTAGAGTAATCTAAGTAATGAAAATAGTGACTCGGGAACTAGACCGCCTTACTCACGTATCCTAGTGTGTTGTTGTTGGTTTTGTATGTATGTCAAGCTTTTAGTTATCATGTTTTATGTTTCTTAAGTTATTGTTTTTAGGTTCGTTAATGTTTTTAGATATAACATAACACCGTTCAGGCCATTGTAATTCAGAAGTATATGACTCCTCACATGAAGCTCCCTACTATTGTACTATGTTATCAACATAATACCGTTCGGGCCATCATAATTCAGAAGTTAATACTCCTCACACAAAGCTCCGTATTATTGAGTTATGTTGTTATTAGGGTTTAGTTATAATCATATCACCGTTCGGGCCATCATATCTCAAAAGTATATGCAATAATCGTTCGAGGAGTCAGGGCACTTTAATTCGTAAACCCAACAAACTCGTCAAAAACGAAATATCCACATAGTACTCCTCGCATGAAGCTCCCTAGTATTGTGTTATGCTTCTAACTTTATTTAGGTTTTATACTTATATGATATTTTCACTTTTTACCCTTATAGTTTATATATATACGTTTTCTACCCTAAGTTTTATATTACTTATATTGCTTATACTAATAACTATCTATACTTGACACAACTAGTCCCTAGAATTATATATTTTATGTAATTAACCTAAGACTCCTAAGTTTTCTATATTTACCATTTTAGACCTTTAACTTTATACTATTTACATTTTTAGTCCTTTTTAGTTTATACTTATGTTATTATCTATCTTAGGGTTTTAATATTATGCAAAACTAGTCCTTACTACTTATAACTTCTAGGAAAGGTCAAAAACAGTCCCTAGACTTTATAATTTCAGGAATTTACGATATATATCCCTATGCATGTAAACTATTGCAAAACTAGTCCTAATATGCATGTAACTTATATTTTATCTAGTATTTAAGTTTTCTAGCCTATGTTTTACTTATTTTAAATTATCTAAGTTATGTTTAACTAGTGTATGACCTAAATTAACTACTTATAGCATGCATGCATGTATATGACTCGATCTAGGGTTTTAAAATGTAAACTAGCAAGTAGAATGGTTCTAGGCTCATGCAAGGGTATCTAATCTATCTAAGGCATCCTAAATATATCCTAAGACTATACTAAAGCTATATTAACTAAATTTAAGACTTATCTGGCTAGGGGGTTTACGTGGGTTAGAACTAGGGTTAGGGTTTTTTAGGGCTCGTACGACTTCAAACCACAACACAACTCGACCAAGGCCTAGCTACTCGTTCCTAACAGCTTCTAATGACTTAGTACTACAGAAATATGAGGTAGAGAGGAAAGGGAGAGGTGTGGAGAAGAAATGAGAGGGGAGGGGGTATTTATAGCCTCGATGAGGCGGTTTTGGGTGAAATGGCTGTTTAGGTGTCACAGAAGGGAAGGGCAGAGCAAGCAGAGCTAAAGGGGGTATTGGCAAGTCTAATGGTGACAAGGAGCAGCTAGGGAGTAGCTAGGGGCTGGAATAGGCCGGTTGTGGTGGAAATCAGTTGTGGGAGGCGGTTCGAGGGTAGCAGCTTACAAGGAGGTGATGCACCACCTTGATTGGGTGCTTGGAGGTGCTTGTAAGCTTCTTAGGGTGTTTAAGGGTGGTTTAGGGTGATTAGGGGTGATTAGGGGTGGTTTAGTGGTGGATTAGGGGAGGTTTAGGGTGTATTAGTGGTTATTAGTGGTGGATTAGCCAAGTAGGTGATGCACCTACTTGTGTGTGTGCTTAGAGGTGTTAGGGTGTGTGCTTCGGTATGACTAAGGTGTTAGGGTGCTAGGTTGAAGTGTTTAAGGTGCTTATGTTTAGGTTTTTCTAAGTTTTAGTTAAGTTTAGACCTAGTTTCTACTTACTATGTGTTTAAGGTTTTACCTAACGTTTAATGCCTAAATTAAGTTCCTAAGTGTGCCTAGTGACTAATCCTAAGACCTAAAGGGTTTATTCTGAGTGTGGGTAACCAATGGGAAAGTTTTGGGAAGGTTTGATCTAATTTTGTAACCTAAATGACCTAAGTGGGTTTAGTGAGAGACTAGAGTTTATCCTATGGTTTTGTGCCTAAGTTAGTGTCCTAAGGGTATCTAATAACTATTTCTAAGTTCCTAAAGGCTTATACTAACTGGTAGTGACCTATGGGGAAGTATTGGGAGGGTTTAGACCTAATTCTAGTTATCTATGACCTAGTTATGATTTAGGGCTTAGGGGGTTTGTATCTAAGTTCTAAGGGTTCTATTCTATATCCTAATAGTCCTAATATATCCTAATATTCCTAAAGATACTCTTACTTAAGCCTTGAACACATTCATACAAGTTTAACTAAGCATATAGGTTCAGATAAGCACATAATCCTACTTAAGTTTTAATTTAGGGTTTATTAGGGTTTTGTGTGATGTTTAGTGTTTTAGATTGGTGTATTACTTATTATGGTGTTGTTATGAGTTTATGCTTGACATACCTGGGGTTTATAGGATGTGAGTGTTGAGTTATTTGGCTTGTGTAGATACGTGAGCAGGTCTAGTGAGTCATGCAAGTAATAATGTACATAAAAAGCAAAAATTTACCTGTGAAATACCTACTATAGGTATTTGTAATGAGAATGATAGTAATGGGTGTTTGTAGGTTGTTATAGTCTTACCCCCTTAGAGAAAATCATGTCCTGAGATTTTGACGATTATAGGAGTAGGGGAGAGAAATAGTCGAGAAAGTAGAGAAAGAATAGGATTATCGAGGAAGATGATGTGAAAAGGAAGAAGATTTTGCACAATCGGAGTAAGAATTGCTTGTACAGATACCAAATACTTATGTTTTTATATCTCATTATTTGCAAATAAAGGCGTCCCAATATTTGAAAACGAGAGCATATAAACTCTTAACCTATTTGACTTATAACTTTCTCATTAAAATGTAGGAACATCCTAGTTCATTTTAAGAGGATAGTCATCATAAATCATCCTTAAGTAGTATCAGTGGAAAATGAAGAGAGTTTTACCATATTTAAGGATATATGGTAAGGAAATTTTTAGAGACAAGTTTCAACTGATAGTTGTCATATCAGTGAAGACAAGTTCTAGATGCGGTAGAGGAATATTCTAGTCAAGTAGAGACAAGTTCTAGTCATGATAGAGACAAGTTCTAGTCATGATAGAGACAAGTTCTAATGTTCTCCGGTTTAGCAACTTGTCACATGGTAGATTCCCATGTTAAGACTAGAATGACGGACGTAGAAGATCTCATTTTTACAATTTCTTGCAAAGCGAGATTTAATATCGTAGTCGAACATAATGAGGATTACAGTTCGATGTAGATATTCTTACAAGTTCTAACTAATAGAAACTTTCGTTATGACGAGAAATGCAAGTTCTAACTAATAGAACATTGCAGGATGAGGTAGGGAGAGAATATAGAGAGAAGAAAATAGAGTGTAAAATGACGGAGAAATAAAAATGAAGGGAAATGGAGGGAATGATTTATGGGAGTGGAGTGGAGTGAAAAAGGAAAAAGGATGAATGGGTAAAGTAGGGGAAATGGAAAAGGAAAAGAAGTTTGGAGTGGATTGAGTGGGAAAAAGTATAGGAGTGAAGAAAATGGAAAAGTGTGGTTTTAATTTGTGGAGTGGGGAAAAAGGCGGGAAAATAGGGTTTTAAATGGAAGAGTAGGAAGAAGTGAGAGGAAAAGATTTAAACAGTAGAAGGAGAGAAATGAAAAGATGAGATTAAACGGAAGAATAAGAGTATAGGATACCTGAAGGAGAATATCCTATCGGAGTTTTAGATTTACTAGATTTCTTCCCAGAGTTTTGTTTTCCCCCTAAGGTTCTTCTAACTAATCCTAATTTCTAAGGGTGAGGTGTTTGGTTCCATTGAGGTAGAGGGTTCTAAAGAGAGATTAGGTTTACGTGTTTTCTTTCCTAAGGGTTGACTAGGTATATCCTTATTTTTTGGTGTTGTTTCAGGTTTTCTCTTTTGTTTTAGGTTGTCTATTATTACCATTATTACTATTATTATGAGTATTACTATTCCTAGGGATTTGAAACCAGCTAAGGTACTATCCATAGTGTCTCCTAAGTGAAATTTCCTCAAGTATGGAAATCCTAACTAAGGTTTTGGGGTTTACTAAAGGGGATTGGGGAAACATAGCTCAGGTATCATAGTAATCTAAGAGTAGGAATATGCTTATATATGAGGATCATATATTTGCATATGGAATAGTTAGGGGTAGATCTCTAACTAGAACGAAGATAGCTTAAGAAAGCCATGGAAAGAAGTGATGGTTTAGAGATCAGAGGAGAAAGAATTCAGATCTCTATGGTGAAGAATGAGGATTCTCACCATTGGTAAGGGGAAAAAGAGTTGAAAAGGGTTAGAGTAAGAGAAATTTAAAACAGTTTAGAGATTCTATTTACCAAAGACATCGGGGTAGGTTAAGGGTAAGGGTTAAAGGTTAAGGGTAGGTTATGGGTTTTCCTAAGGGTTTTCTAAGGTGAAGGGTAATCCTAAGTCTAGTTATCTAATCTATCCTAATTGAGGGGTACCAGGCAGTTTCTAAATCCTAACTTATTTTATTTATTTCCTATTGTACTTATCCTAAAGGCTCTAACTATTCTAAGGCATGTCTTCAAGGGTTATTTATCTACCTAAGTTTTCTAAAGTTTCCTAATTACCTAATTCCATGTGTTAGTGTTTTCTAAGTTTTCCTCGTCATTATCTATTATATTTTCTAAAGTGCAAATCCAAAAGTGGGCAAAAGCTATTTTATGGTGATGTTTCATTTGGTTTTTCCTGTATTTTAGCTATTTTAAAACAGTTTTTTGTAAATTCTCTCTTAAACTATTATAGTCAGGTTGATTATCTAAGTTATTATTATTATTATGACCTTTTTCTATCTTCTCTAAGAGATCAAGAAAATTTTCATCTAAGTTATTTAAAATCTCCTCTAATTGGTTTTCCTCATCTTCTAGAGTCAACCTAGAGGGTTTTTCTCCAATTTCATCTTTCTAAGATGGAATGGAAGGGTTTATTAAGTATGGGGTAGGGTTTAAGGTATAGGGTTGTCTAAAGTCAAATCTAGGGGTATAGGTGGGGATAGGGTGTTTAGGTATATATGGTTCTCTCGGGAGAAAGAAACCATGGGGGTTCTGTTTTATGGGTAGGAAAAAGTGGATGTATAATGGGGTTTAGGGGAGGTAGGGGTGATGTCTTAGCATAGAAATCTCTTATGTGTTTTAAATTAGGGTTATCTAGGCTATTCCTAGAGTCTTCTAAGTTATAGGGTTTAGGGGAATAATCTAGTACATTCGGAGAGGAAAGATCATTCTCCGAATGTGGACTAGATGAGATAGGGGTAGAGTAGAGTGGAGTAGACATAAGTATATAATAAAGAAAATATTGTAAATCATTTAGCAGTTAAGCAGGCAATTATTATACTTACCTTGGCACATATGGTTATGGAGGATGGCAGAGGTACTGAGGACTTCCTCGGGTTTAGGAAAAATTGTTGTAGTTTAGGTTTTGACCTTGTTCTCTACAACTGAAGCACTGATGCCAATCTATAATACCCCCATTTTCACTGATCGCAGCGGATAAAGTGTTTGGGGTATTACTTCATAGAATCACAGATACAGTAATAGAAAAAGACTCGAAGAGAGACGTTTTGAAAATTTAGTTATCATTCATAGTTATCAGAGTTTTAATTATAAAAGATATACTTTTATTTTGTTGAGTTCCCAAAAATCTAAGTGTTAGGTTGGTTGTGTTTGAATGATAACCATGAAAAGTCCTCCGAGTTCAGTACCTCCTTCCGCTATAGGTCCATAGAAGTAATAACCTAGAATACATGCTTAAAAAGTCAACACTAGGTGTTGAGTGAGAATCATAGGTTTAGGGGTTAGTGAATACAAGTTCCCTGGGTTCAGTTGTTACACCCATTTGGGAAAATGCAAGTTTTTATGATAATTGTGATGCATGCACAATTATCAGGAGTTTAGTAGGTTGCACTAAGCTCATGAATCATACCTTAACGATCCGGGTCATGTGGGCTGCAGACCCAACATGAGGGGATAGAAGGATAACTTGCCAAAGTTATACCTTGAGTGGATTCAAATATAGTACTTATTGGTACCACCTTGTGGGGTGTTAATACCAACGGGAGTTGTCAAACTCCAATAGATCTATCAACTATATTTGCGTTCGATTGGGTAAAACCTCCCAAACGATTAGATTCATGAATTTTGGTTATGTAGTGGTGGCAGTTAGTTTACTCGTGCAAACAACCAAAGAAAAAGACTTGTATTCGGTTTTAAGTAAAGCATTTAGCATGTATCTCCCTTACAGGGTTTATAAAAGCATTTAGAGTGAAAGTTTAAAAAGATGTAAGGCTATGAAGAACTCACAGGGTTTATAACACCGTTCAGGCCATTGTAATTCAGAAGTATATGACTCTTCACATGAAGCTCCGTACTATTGTATTATGTTATCAATATAATATTGTTGAGTTATGTTGTTATTAGGGTTTAGTTATAATCATATCACCGTTCGGGCAATCATATCTCAGAAGTATATGCAATAATCGTTCGAGGAGTCAGGGCACTTTAATTCGTAAACCAAACAAACTCGTCAAAAACGAAATATCCACATAGTACTCCTCGCATGAAGCTCCCTAGTATTGTGTTATGCTTCTAACTTTATTTAGGATTTATACTTATATGATATTTTCACTTTTTACCCTTCTAGTTTATATATATACGTTTTCTACCCTAAGTTTTATATTACTTATATTACTTATACTAATAACTATCTATACTTGACACAACTAGTCCCTAGACTTCTATATTTTATGTAATTAAACTAAGACTCCTAAGTTTTCTATATTTACCATTTTAAACCTTTAACTTTATACTATTTATGTTTTTAGTCCTTTTTAGTTTATACTTATGTTATTATATATCCTAGGGTTTTAATATTATGCAAAACTAGTCCTTACTACTTATAACTTCTAGGAAAGGTCAAAAACAGTCCCTAGACTTTATAATTTCAGGAATTTATGATATATACCCCTATGCATGTAAACTATTGCAAAACTAGTCCTAATATGCATGTAACTTATATTTTATCTAGTATTTAAGTTTTCTAGCCTATGTTTTACTTATTTTAAGTTATATAAGTTATGTTTAACTTGTGTATGACCTAAATTAACTATTATAGCATGCATGCAAGTATATGACTCGATCTAGGGTTTTAAAACGTAAACTAGCAAGTAGAATGGTTTTAGCCTCATGCAAGGGTATCTAATCTATCAAAAGCATCCTAAATCTATCCTAAGACTATACTAAAGCTATATTAACTAAATGTAAGAATTACTTGGCTAGGGGGTTTACGTGGGTTAGAACTAGGGTTAGGGTTTTCTAGGGCTTGTACGACTTAAAACCACAACACAACTCGACCAAGGCCTAGCTACTCATTCCTAACAGCTTCTAATGACTTAGTACTACAAAAATATGAGGTAGAGAGGAGGGGAAGAGGTGTGGAGTAGAAATGAGAGGGGAGGGGGTATTTATAGTCTCGATGAGGCAGTTTTGGGTGAAATGGTTGTCTAGGTGTCACGGATGGGGAGGGCTGAGCAAGCAGAGTTACAGGGGGTTTGTGGCAAGTCTAATGGTGACAAGGAGCACCTAGGGAGTAGCTAGGGGGCTGGAGTAGGCCGGTTGTGGTGGAAATCATCCGTGGGAGGCGGTTCGAGGGTAAAAGCTTACAAGGAGGTGATGCACCTCCTTGCTTGGGTGCTTGGAGGTGCTTGTAAGCTGCTTGGGGTGTTTAAGGGTGGTTTATGGTGGTTAGGGGTGATTAGGGGTGGTTTAGTGGTGGATTAGGGGAGGTTTAGTGTGGATTAGTGGTGGATTAGCCAAGTAGGTGATGCACCTACTCGTGTATGTGCTTAGAGGTGTTAGGGTGTGTGATTGGGTATGACTAAGGTGTTAGGGTGCTAGGTTGAGGTGTTTAAGGTGCTTATGTTTAGGTTTTACTAAGTTTTAGTTAAGTTTAGACCTAGTTTCTACTTACTATGTGTTTAAGGTTTTACCTAAGGTTTAGTGCCTAAATTAAGTCCTAAGTGTGCCTAGTGACTAATCTTAAGACCTAAAGGGTTTATTCTAAGTGTGGGTAACCTATGGGAATGTTTTGGGAAGGTTTGACCTAATTTTGTGACCTAAATGACCTAAGTGGGTTTAGTGAGAGACTAGGGTTTATCCTATGGTTTTGTGCCTAAGTTAGTGTCCTAAGGGTATCTAATAACTATTCCTAAGTTCCTAAAGGTTTATACTAAGTGGTAGTGACCTATGGGGAAGTTTTGGGAGGGTTTAGACCTAATTCTAGTTATCTATGCCCTAGTTATGGTTTAGGGCTTAGGGGGTTTGTATCTAAGTTCTAAGGGTTCTATTCTATAGCCTAATAGTCCTAATATATCCTAATATTCCTAAAGATATTCTTACTTAAGCCTTGAACACATCCATACTAGTTTAACTAAGCATATAGGTTCAGATAAGCACATAATCCTACTTAAGTTTTAGTTTAGGGTTTATTAGGGTTTTGTGTTATGTTTAGTGTTTTAGATTGGTGTATTACTTATTATGGTGTTGTTATGAGTTTATGCTTGACATACCTGGGGTTTATAGAATGTGAGTGTTGAGTTATTTGGCTTGTGTAGATACGTGAGCAGGTCTAGTGAGTCATGCAAGTAATAATGTATATAAAAAACAAAAATTTACCTGTGAAATACCTACTATAGGTATTTGTAATGAGAATGATAGTAATGGGTGTTTGTGGGTTGTTATAATTGTACCACCAGTTGTCCCTACACCAGACTCACCACTCATAGCATCCGATGCTGAGACAAAACCCTTTGAGGAGGGTGAAGTCGAACCTACACCACCACTATCACCATTGATTCGCTGAAGGAATAGGGCTATTCCTATCATTCAGTCGGAACAGATTATACCGTTTGGTAGGGCTTATAGGCTTAGTCCTAATGGACCTCTTAGGATGTTCACTACTAGGAAGAGAGTACGTTCCCTTACCCTCACTCCTAGACCAACGACTGCTACTCGTCCACCACCACCATCAGTTGATCCTATCATTGGACATCCCATAGTCCATAATCCATCTTATCCTCTCATACGCCACGAGACCACGTGGAAGAGGGTTGCATTTCATACACCATTTTCACCATCATCTCCATCATCACTATCATCGTCATCCTCATCATCATTATCAGGTGGAGCACCAGGAGGTGCCTAGATTAGACTTATATCATATTAGCTTTTACTACTATTATTATCCTAATCATGAGGTGTGTGACATAGTTTAAAGAACTTGTAGTCTTTTTGTTGTTGTACAAACAAAAGAATCAAGTGTTGACTCTACTATATGGGTATGGTTGTGTTATCTATGATATCGGTCCAAGTAGGAAGGAATTTTCATGTATTATATTCATGTGTGTTGTGATTATAATTATGATATATATTTCGTGGTTGTTTCTCGTTGTGATTTCATTCTATACATGTTGTGGTTGTATATATCATGTGTGTGATGATCGTTTCTACTTATGAGTTATCATCATTGTTATCTCTAGTGATTTTGAAGAATCATGCCACCAAGGAAAGCTACACCTGCTATGACACAAGCTGTTATCCGAAAACTTGTTAAGGATAGTATAGCTGAGGCACTAGTGATAGAACGAGCGACTGTAGTTGCTGCTACTGCCGAGGCTACGGCTGCTGCTGAAACTGCCAGGCCTACTGTTGTTACTGCTGCAAGGGCTACAGGAGGGTCTGGATTTCGTAAATGTACATGGAAGGACTTTAAGAACGGCGATCCCACAAAGTTCAAAGGCACGGAAGGAGCCACTGCTATCATCCGTTGGTTTGAAAAGACGGAATCTTTATTTCTTCTATGTAATTGCCCAGATGACTGCAAGGTAAAGTTTGCCACCGGTACACTCTTGGATGGCGTAATGTCATGCTGGAACTCTTATGCGCAGCCTATTGGTATGGAAAATGCTTACAAGCTCATGTGGGATCAATTCAAGAAGATGATGACTAAGAAGTATTGTCCACGCACAGAAGTCAAGAAACTAGAAACGGAATTTTATGAGTTGATAGCCATAGGTGATGATATCAAGACCTACATCAGGAGGTTTCAAGAATTGGCCGCACTATGTCCAACTATGGTTCCAGATAACGAGAAAAAGCTAGAAAATTTCATTGGAAGGCTTCCAGAAAGCATCCGAGGAGATGTAATTTCTTTTGATCCACAAACACTCGATGAAGCTATCAGAATGGCTCAGAAGCTTATGGCACAAGTAGTGAAAGGTAAAGCTACTGCTAGCAACAACAATCGTAACAACAATTCCAGCAACAACTACAACAATAACCGAAACAACAACAACTATAACAACAATCGAAACAACAACTCCAACAACAATAACAACAACAACAAGAGAAGATGGGACAACAACCAAGGTGACAATGCTACTCAACAACTACCTAAAAGACAAGAAGTTGCTAAGGCCTATGCTGCAGGTCCAGCTGAAAAGAAGAGTTACACAGGTAATCTACCTAAATGTGAAAAGTGTCAAAGTCATCATAACCCAGGCCATTGCCCAAATCCATGTGGCAACTGTAAGAAGGTTTTGGCATCTGACCAGAGACTGCAGAATTCCTACTATCGACGAAAATCAGAAACCTCCAGCAACGTGTTTTGGCTGTGGAGAGAGAGAACATTTTAGGAATGAATGTCTAAAACAGAGGAACCAAGGAACCGGGAATCAGGGT
Source organism: Artemisia argyi (assembly GCA_030686995.1). Taxonomy (NCBI): domain Eukaryota; kingdom Viridiplantae; phylum Streptophyta; class Magnoliopsida; order Asterales; family Asteraceae; genus Artemisia; species Artemisia argyi. The sequence goes on along the minus strand of CM060683.1, from coordinate 120,596,693 downwards.
GGAATAGCTCGTGGGAGAGCTTTTATCATCGGAGGAGGAGATTTCCAGGACATCAACAACGTTGAGGACGACAACAATGCTTAAGAACAAGGAACTTCTAGCTTAATAATAAACCATAGACGGAGCCCTCTAGGGTTGTACTCCTTTAAGTAGTCTATCTTAAGTACTTTCTTGTAGCCTAGTTGTAACAAGTACGTTTCTGTGCAATGTAATCTTTGTATTTTATCATCTCCACGATAATCACAACCTTCTTTTACATCATTTCCTATTCCATTTGCCCAATTTTCAATCATTTCACAACAACATACCCTTATCATACTAGAGATTAGACCAATTTCATTCTTGACTGATTAGTAGACTATTATCATCCTATAAGATCCTTTCACGTATCCTACAAATCATTCAACAAATTTTATTTCAAGCTATTTTGCTACCAATATGTAAATTGATTTTTCTGTCATTCTATTAACTATTTACTACCATTATCCGAATCAAATTTTCTTGTTACCTAGAAAAGAATTATTTAGGCTACCATTTTACAAAACAACACGTTGAACCTACCATCTAAAACTTTTGAAAAACATAATACCACTTTGACTAAACCAAGCATCACATCATCTGTCCTCAATTATACATAGCCTGATCACCTATGTCTAATTCGGGAAGGATCATGTCATGAAGGGAATAATTATCTTTCAAACCTTTCTAAAAGCAACTCTCACTTGAAACATTGAAAAGCAACATTCTGTACATAATTAAACTATCCATAAACATCATCTTCTTAAAGCGCCATAGACATCCTCACCACTTATTCAATCGATAAATCAGATTACACTGTTGACCTTTCTTAGGAATGACCTTCCATACCGTCAACAAGGACGATTCCTCGATATAAGCAAACCATTAGAATTTCAAGTTGGCAACAGAGTTATGTTGAAAGTCTCGCCTTGAGAGGCGTGATACGATTCAGAAAACTGAACCCGAGGTAAATTGTGCAATTTAAGATTCGGGATAGAGTCGGTCTAGTAACATACAAACTTGAGCTTCCGTTAGAGCTCAGCAGCGTACCTAACACATTTCACGTTTCAAATCTCAAGAAGTATCTTTCAGATGAATCCCTCGTAATTCCATTAGAAGAAATTCAACTCGACGATAAGCTCAATTTCGTAGAAGAACCAGCAGAGATCATGGACCGTGAGGTCAAACAGTTGAAACAAAGTCGTATTCCTATCGTGAAAGTTCATTGGAATTCTCGAAGAGGTCCCGAGTTTACTTGGGAGTGGAAAGACCAGATGCGACTCAAGTATCCACATCTTTTCTCCAATACCACTCCAGAGACCAACACTAACTGAATTCAGGGACTGAATATCTTTTAGAGTGGAAGACTATGACAAATCATAATTTTAGGTCATTTCTCAAACTTTGAAACTTTACTATCCACATTCACTATTCATCATTTTCGTAAACTAGGTTTACGAGTATCAATTCACGTAACCAATGGGTTAAGCCGCGTATTCATGGAACATCATTGAGGACACATCATATAGACTATAATTAGTCTACATATCATCAATAACATCATGTTCATATTAGGTCATTCGCGAGTTTGCATCGTTTCAATTTACGTATATTTATTTATTGAATAAACATTATCGCACGATCAATTATTTTGAGCAATTGACCCGACACTCCCGACTATGGTCCTAATATATTTTTACACTAGTTATAGTGATATAAAAATTATATTATTAATTTACTTGGTGTTTTAAATTTATTTGGTATATGTATCGTTAAAAGCTTATAATTATGACGGTTTACGAAATTTTGATATGATAATTATTTATACACCCCTTACTTAAACGAAATGCATTTTTATAATTTTATGACTTCTTTATACTTATTTTGTTTCGTTAAAATTTATTTCTAGCTAACTCAATACCTGATAACAAAATATCTTAATTATTATACACTTAATCCTATCCTAATTACACATAACTACAAATAACATAAGCTTAAAACACAACCCTTTGTGTTTCTGTGCTTCGTATTGTAACAGGGACAAACCAAATCAAAACCAAACTAAGTCCTAAAACAACTAGACCTTAACTAAACTAATATGAACACCATTAGCCCAAACAAGTATACTTATACACATGTCTCCTAGATATTTAGTCCTTGGTCAACAACATCAAGCCATGTACATGTTGGTCTTTGATAACCATTCGAACAAGACATAAACCCACCTGAACTTTACTACAACCCATGAATCATATTATCTTGCTTACAAAGTTTAACAGGTGGCAAATCCATGTCATGCACTCTAGTCCCTTGTAGTATATATAAATCGAGCAAAACTCACATTTTCACTCCATTTGTTTTCAAACATAACACTCACTCATTCACCTACTGTGTTTCAAGACCAAAGAAGAAGAAGATCACCATAGAATTTCAAGCTCTTGTATTTTCCTAGTTCCATTAGTCCTATATTTCAAGGTTTTGAAATATAAACCTTTAGGCTAATTAGGTATTTTGCTACGAAAACAAAAACTCTTCAATGATCAAGTAAGTTTCTAAATAGTATTTCCTACTCTTACATACTCCTACTTGATCTATCTTTATATTCTAGTTACAAAAACATGCAAGTATACTATGTTTCATACCACTTTTACTTGTTTTTATTACTTATTATAAACTTAAAGTATCCTACTAGTGTTCTTATGAAATCTACCATTCTTGGTGAAGTTTAGGAACTCATGACACCCTAAGAAGATGCATGGTAGGTTTAGAATAGCTTTGGTGTTGATTGGAAGGGATTAGTACAAGCCTTGAACTAGTAAAAATCATTTTTGACACTATATAATGAAGGGCTGTTCTAATTTATAAAACCTGGGAATTTCAGTGGGTTGTGGACTATTTTGGCTTATATTTCCAGAAAATACACTCAAAAACGAAGTCATGGCCACTGGAATGAGTAAAAATGAGCTTATAACGAAAAAGATACGCTAAGAACAAGTTAACGACGAAAACTAATTTTCACAAAAATAGTAAGCTGTAACACGATTTTCCAGGAGTAGGCATTAAACGTGAGCTAGACAAGCCGACATATCACAAATCTATTAGTTCACTGTAACACAAAGCCGAGGACATAAAGAACGTAGAAAACAAGCTTATAACGGCTGAGATACAAGAGATAGAAAACCGACGTTCAAAACATAATTTTCGACGATAAACATCATTTCCAAAATTTCACGAGTGGTATCAATAACATACGTATTTGCATGTACGCCATCATCTCATGACTTAAATTAGATCATATCATTCATGTTAGGTTACGGTTAGAGACCGAGCCTCATTTCAGTGTTATCACTATTATCATAAGCATTGCATCAGGTGAGTTTTCATAGCCCCGTTTTTCAATTTATTATTTCATTTCAAACCTACGGGGGGAATACATTGCACCATTTTCATATGGGCCAAAGTATCTGATTGGTGCTAAACAGTCAACTTAAATTGACCAAGTAAATGGTCAACAAAGTCAAACTACCTAGACCAATGCTCCGGGTAATATAAGGTATCACCAGGTCGTTAAATCCCGACAAGGTGTGAATTGTAACTGAGCGTAATTCGTGATCGGGTGATTATTCACAGAAAAGGGTTTTTATGAGAATTATTTGGAAATGATTAACAGAAATAGCTTAGGAAAGCTATGTGATTAATTACTGGAACTTAGATTGAGAAGAAATTACTTAAAACCTAAAAACTGTACGTTTGCTGAAAACGCGAACAAACGTACGTGAAATAAAAGTGAATGAGGTGATCTGAAAAGGCTACTGGTATGAAAATGGTATTTTTACAAACCTAATGATTAAAGAAAATTTTTGGAAATTTAAAATTAATTTTTACACTAATTTTATAATTACTATTAATTAAATACTAATTTCCTAATTACTTTTAATTAAATAAATTAACCTAAATTACAAATAAATATGAAAGTAACTTGGAAAAAGAAAAATTAAACTTAGAAAAGTCTAAAATACAATAAAACTAATTTTATAAATGAAAATATATTTTTAAGACTTTTTAATTAATTATTATTAATTATTAACTAATTATTAATTACTTTTTAATTATTTAAATTATCCTAAATTCTAATTAATTATTAAATTACACTAGAAAATTGAAAATAAAATTTAGAAAAATTAAAAATAACTAAAAACTAATTTTAAAATTTAATTTATATTTTTTTATTTTCTAATTAATTATTATTAATTATTAACTATTTAATATTTATTAAAAACTAAATTAAATTAAGAAAAATAATAAATTATGCAACAAAAATCTAAACAAATTACAGAAATTATTTTTATATACCAGAAGCCTAGGAAAAATATAAAATTGAAAATTGCTTATTAATAAGCTGAAGATTAAGCCAATTGGCTTAAATAGAAGCTATCACTTCTATTAAGTTGGGCTTTTTGGGATTTTTCTTTTTCAAAACTGCTAATTAGATGATTTTAAGCAACTTTAATGAAGGAAGTTTGGCTAAGACCAAGTGAATAAGCACTTCAAGTGCTTATTACCTAGGCAGTTGACTTTCTTTGACTTATAAGAGAAATAAGCACAAATGGCCAAGTGTAGGGTCCACAATGGCTAATTCTGATTCAAATGAGTTTCTTGAACAATGTTCAGCAGGATTCAATGAAATAAGACAAATGAATAAGCTGAAAATCCACAATAAGCACTTTGCTTATTTGGTTTCTGAAGCAGAAAATGGGACAATTTTTAGGTGCAATTCCAAGTGGGGTCCACAGGTTCCAAGGTCAAACAAAAGGTCAAAATCTCAACCCTGGTACGAGGGGGGTTGAATGAATCCAAATTGGGTCAATGGGACCCACTGGAGTGGTCACAATGAACCACTAAAGTGGTGGTTGTGACTGAGTCTGCTGATGCACAGGGCAACACCTTGCCCTGCAAGTGACTTTGAGGGGTAGAATTGTCCACAACAAAAATTCACAAAAATCAAACAGGTATGAAAATCACTAGTTCTACTGGTAGACTTTAATCACAACAAGTTTGAAGTCCTAAATCTTACCACAAAAATCAAGAAAATTCATGCCATATTTGGAAAAATCTGAGACTTATGCTTCTGACTTTTTAGAAAACTTTGATATTTTGACTTTTATGAAACTCAAATCACTTTTGTTGCTTGAATCTGTTATATTAAGCTAGAATATGACCAATTTAAGCTATAGTACCAACTTATGAATGGATGTGATGGGTTTTGGACTTGAAAATCCCACACAGTTAACTGTGTGGGTAAGTTTTGTTGATATAAATAATTGACTAAAAACATTATTCATATCTTTCGATATCTCTAAGTTTTGATAATCACAAAACAAAAACTCATCAAACCAAAGGATATGACGTAAACAAGTATTTAGTAGTAAATACTCATTTTCACCATCTAATCACTTAAGGTATGAATAAACAAAGTGATTAATGCATTATAAGATCAAAGGAAATTTTGTATTAATACATAACATTTTATAAAATGTTTTTAACATTTTATAAATATTTGTAAATCATTTTTGGTATAGCTTTATTAAACCACAAAGATATGATTTCAAATTTCCAACCAAAAAGGGGAAATTTTATCCAGAAAAACTTTTCAAACGTTCAGGAGGGCGGCCCCCTTAAAGTTACTAGGCGGCCCCCTTAATCATTAAGGGGACCGGCCTATAATTAAGGGGACCGGCACGCTCCCGAACAGTAAAATCTGGCCCTTTAAATACTGGATCATTTTACACATTTTCCTCACCTTTTTGCACTAGAAACTTTCTGATCTAAACATCCATCTCCTTTCTCTAAAAATCCTTTGATCTTATATACTTTGATCTTTGTTTCAAAGTGATTCAAGCCTCAACATTCAAAGTGCAAAGAGAAGAATACTTCTATTAGAAGTATTACAACTTAGTATCATCTTGCTATCTAAGTTGCTTGTTTATATTTTCTTGTAAATCTTTCATTCTTTGGTGAATAAGGTGTATGTATTAGTTAGCTAGATTTAGTTGAAGAATCCAGAATTGTTGTAAGTGTAAAGTGGAACTTGAAGTGAAGAAGAAGGGTTAGATAGTATTGGTGATAGGAGATTGTAGCAATAGGGACTTGTTGTGAAGATATTGAGGGTTCCAAGTGAAGAAGACATTAGTGACTTGAAGGTGTCAAGACATTAGTGGCTTAAAGGTGTGAAGACATTAGTGACTTGAAGGTGTCAAGACATTAGTGGCTTAAAGGTGTGAAGACATTAGTGACTTGAAGGTGTCAAGACATCAGTGCCTTAAAGGTGTGAAGATATTAGTGGCTTGAAGGTGTCAAGACATTAGTGCCTTGAAGGTGTGAAGATACTTGTGGTGTGAAGAAGTATTGAAGTAGTGCAAAGGTGTGAAGAAGAAGTGGTGTGATATTTGGTGTGAGATTGGTTCTAGCTACGATTAGAACTCGACATCTTGCTTTGTGTCGTTAATTGGTGTAAGCTTTTGGTGTGTACGGTTTTCTCCGCCATAAGGGAGGTTATTGACTTAGTGAAGAAAACTCTCGAGTTCGGTGCTCGGGGAGTGGAGTAGGGCAAGGAAGGTGTCCTTGTAGCCGAACCACTATAAATCCTTTGTCTCTCGGTTTGATCTTTCCATCTCTTACTCTTTGCTTGCTTACTTACTAGCTTTTCATATATTGTTAATATTGTGTGTTGTGCATATATTGATTTCACATAAAGATCAAACTAGGTTCCATTTAAAACATTAGTTATACTTTAGTAAAATATAAGTATAATCAATTACTAAGACACATATATCTATATTAGTACAAACTTGTAACTAAGTAAGATATATGAAATTATAATTTCTATTCAACACTTTAAATAAGTAGTGTATATATGATATATGTGAATTAGTTTGTATCTATACTTTAGCTTCAAAGGTTTTTACAATTACCATCAATTCTTTGAAAAGCGAATTCTTATTAAACGAAAAAGACGCAAAACTATTCAACCCCCCCTTCTAGTTTTCCACAATTGGTATCAGAGCCACGTCTAGCAAGATTTTTAAAATAGATTGTATTTTAAAACTTGTAACGATCTATGGAATTTGAAAAATATTAAGAAGGGGAATTTATGCAACAACCACCATTATTTGAAAATGATCATTTTCTTGAATGGAAAAACAAATTTGAAAATTATGTGAAATCAATAGATCTTGATCTTTGGCATATCATTTCAATTGGTGATCTTAAACCAACCAAAATGGATTTTCAAAATCAATATAATAACCTTCAAACCAAATTTGATAAAAACACTAAAGCCAAATTACTTATTTTCAAAACTCTACCAAGAGTTGAATATGAAAGATTACTTCCTTATAAAACGGCAAATGATATTTGGAAATGCCTTTTAAAATTTCACCAAGAGAAATGTAAAACCAAAGATAATAAACTTGATATTGCACATAAAATAGTTACTCTAGAAAATTTAATAGATAAATATTTAGTTGAAATAAACACATGTACTACTAGTTCAAATATGGTTATTGAAGGTACAAATAAAGAAGAACACATGTGTCTAATCCGAAGAAAGTATGTCAATAAACCATGGTGCAACAAGGAAAATGAAGATGATGAAAATATGGCTTACATGAATTCTCTAACTAATGAGAATACAAGTGGTGACGGCAAGGATTACATGATTCAAGATCCAAGCAACACTACAAACAAAACATGGAGTGACATGAACAATAGAATTGATCACCGCTTAGCATGTGAAGATTGTACAACTACAAATAAGGACTCTTGTTTTACCATTCTTGATCCTTATTGCGTTGGGATTCGTCTTTGCTACTTCTACATACTTTGGGCAAAATTTTAAGACGTCTTCTATTGCTCTTTTACCCACTCTTAAAGGAAAGCTGGACCTGAGGTAAGTTTTCTTTTCAAAACTTTGTTAATGTCACAATATATCATAGTATGCCATGATTAGTATACTAATATGATTTAATCCATAAGTTGTTATGCCTTTAGATCATAAATACCAATATATGCATACATGATATTAGGACAATTAATTCTCTTGTTGTTATGACTACTTTAATTTATATGTTCTTAACTAATTGGATTAATAGATAATTAAGACTTGCTAGTAACTCAATACTACAATGTACCTTCTATGCATATATATATATATATATATATATATATATATATATATATATATATATATATATATATATATATATATATATATATATATATATATATATATATATATATATATATATATATATATATATATACATATGTCTATATTGTATTCATTGATGATTTTCTTTGTCCCTTCCTATCTCATTGCATTTAGATGTTTAATGTCTACCATATCTCTTTCACATCTTTAGTTGCCATTAGAGATGATTATGTGTGACAATGGACCTAATCGATTCTCTTGAAGTATATCTTTCTCTTGAAATTTCTTGATTGTCAAAATCAAACATCATATTTAAAAACTTCTCTCTTTGAATTAAAATCTTTCAAATATCTATTTTATGCTTCTTCAAACAACATGCTTAATCATAAGCTATCATAACATTATTTTGATCTTTATCAAGATAGAAACATTTCTCTTTTTGAAACAAAACAAAATTTGTTTTATTGGGATACAAACTTGAATGTACTTCAAAACATTAAGCCAAGTATTAGTGAATCAAGAAAACTTCATATTTGGTAATCTTCGATAGGTAAATTTAGGAACTCAATTTCTTCTAAAAAGAGAATGACTACTGGAGAATCAATTGACTAGAAATTCAATTTAACCTAACGGTTGAATTGCTTCTATGTGAGAAGTTGGGTGTGTGTAACCTGTAAAAACGGTCGTGTTTAGCCTGAATTGAGCACCACTAGTAATAGTCTCATACTCATTCTCCAACTTGATTAAATTGCACTTCCTATATATACCTAACGCTAGTTCACTTTTATGAACTTTTCTTCTCATTAAATTCTTTCATTTCCAGATTTATGGCATTAAGTTAGATAAGCATGCGAAAACATAGGAACTATAGATGTTAGGTTATATCCCATTCAACACTCTCACATCTAAATGAAAACTTACTTTCAAACATTGTTGAATAAAACTAAAAACATTTTGCCTAAAACATTCTTTGATTATCTCATATATGTCTTGCATTTATGTAAAAATGACATTCACAATTTAATCAAATCATTTCTTGAGAATCATGGTTTGCCCATATGGATCTTGTTTGTAACAAATCTTAAAGTCCATACAATCATTACTTCCAATTTGTTTCTTGTAGGCACTCACTATTTTGTTCAAACTAGCCAATTTATTATGGTTACCATGTCTTATTGCTTCCTTAGTTGTGAAACTTAATTGACCAATAAGTAGATTGCATGAAAATTGGAAATTATTTGCCTACTTAACTCATCTTTATTACATTCTCTAGATATATGATTAGTTTATCCTATATTGCTTCTAAAGAATTGATGCAAATTGTTTGTACTAGACTACATAGCATTTGTATCCTTCTACTTGTTAATTGTTAACTTTCATCAATATGTTTGCACTAGTCTACATATTATCATTTTCATATAGTTATACATTTAACTAATTTGCCTTATTGCCTCCTTAGTTGCACATCTTAATTGATAAATTAATAGATTGCATGATGATTAGAAATTAATTATCTTATTTAATTGTTTCTATATCACTCTCTACATTCATGAATAGTATGCCCTATATTGCTTCAAAGAATTGAACTTGCTTGAATCCAAACCCCAAAACATAACCTTTCTGAAAATTTTCTGTCAAAAACCCAATTCTGGCATTCTGGAATTCACCAGATGGGCGGCCCCCTTAATTATATAAGGCGGCCCCCTTAATGATTAAGGGGACCGGCCCCTAATTAAGGGGACCGGCCATCTGATGGTCGAGGATACTGTTTTCTTTATCACTTTTTGACCCATTTCAGCCTATACTTCCCAAAATTCACAAACATATTTTGTCCAATGCTATCCCTCAAAATTTGCCTTCCTAATCAACATTTCTCATACACTATAAATACCCTTATCCCATCATTAATGCCATCACACCCAAACATGTCATCTCCCAACAACCAAAAACCTAAGGTTTCAAGAACCGCAAGGATCTCCGTCAAACCCGTTTGGAGGAGAAAACTTGATTCTTGTCATAACTCAAGTGATGTTGTTCCAAGTCAACCAATTACCAAACCTCAAACCCACAAGAATGATTCATCTCACAACCTATCACCCACTCATTCCCTCATTCATGCTTCTTCTTATGATGAGCATGCTCAATCCCAAAACAATAATCCCAATTTCTCAATCAATACTTCTCATGTTGCTCATTCAACAAAAACACCATCAACTCATGAAACATCTCTTCCACCCATATCATGTTTTCATGATTACCCAAGCTCAATCATGTCTCCACCACCAAGAGTACCACCACCACATCCTACAATTTCACATGACTCTCCCATGTTGCAAGTTCAAACTTTCACCCAAGACAACTATCAAGCTCCACCACCATCACCTTCCTCCGAACAATTGAAGTTCGTTGAGGAGCTAAAAGAGGCTCATGAGCTTAGTGCTCTTTTAGCATTACATCTTGCACAACGCAATTTGGATCCACCACAATCAAGCTCACCATCATCACCACATAACACAAACCAGATTGAGAAGCATGTTAACAATTGCCCTTGTTGCATCTTCCTTCAACAACAAACCATTGCTTTGAATGAGCACTTCACTTGGATTGAGTATCTTCTTACTAGATCTCAGCAAACACCATCACTTGAACAACATCAACCAACAAACCCAACTTCAAATCCACCTCCTCCAAGCTCCACATCTCCAAACCAACCAACATCCATGCAACCAAATGTTTACCTCCATTAAGCTACCAACATGATCCCCATTCACCATTCTCACCCAAGCATTTTATATGCTTATCTTTCTCATTTTCAAATAAAACACCTCAACCATTTTGGAATTCAAGAAAGTTTGATGGCACTCTTTGTTGGCACAATAGGATATTCTACTTAGTATTAGGATTCCATCATTATAGCTTATGTAACAATGATTGTGTAGTTGACATAATCATTTTAAATTAATGAATGCTTTTATGTGTGTTTAAAATTCTTTTTTGCCATGCTATTAGTTGTTATCATGTTAAATATATATTTGCTTGTGCCTCTAATATTTTTCTTGCAAGAGTTCCATAGCTCAAACCCTTGGTGCCCTCAAACGAGGGGGAGCATACATCAAGGGGGAGCCTTTTTATTATCGGCTTAAACCTTTTTGATTCTACAAAAAGGGGGAGAAGTGAATATAAACTCACTAAATACTTGTCTAAAAATTAACTTTTAGATTTAATGAGTTTAGCTTTTGTAATCATCAAAAAGGGGGAGATTGTTGATATAAATAATTGACTAAAAACATTATTCATATCTTTCGATATCTCTAAGTTTTGATAATCACAAAACGAAAACTCATCAAACCAAAGGATATGACGTAAACAAGTATTTAGTAGTAAATACTCATTTTCACCATCTAATCACTTAAGGTATGAATAAACAAAGTGATTAATGCATTATAAGATCAAAGGAAATTTTGTATTAATACATAACATTTTATAAAATGTTTTTAACATTTTATAAATATTTGTAAATTATTTTTGGTATAGCTTTATTAAACCACAAAGATATGATTTCAAATTTCCAACCAAAAAGGGCAAATTTTATCCAGAAAAACTTTTCAAACGTTCAGGAGGGCGGCCCCCTTAAAGTTACTAGGTGGCCCCCTTAATCATTAAGGGGACCGGCCTATAATTAAGGGGACCGGCACGCTCCCGAACAGTAAAATCTGGCCCTTTAAATACTGGATCATTTTACACATTTTCCTCACCTTTTTGCACTAGAAACTTTCTGATCTAAACATCCATCTCCTTTCTCTAAAAATCCTTTGATCTTATATACTTTGATCTTTGTTTCAAAGTGATTCAAGCCTCAACATTCAAAGTGCAAAGAGAAGAATACTTCTATTAGAAGTATTACAACTTAGTATCATCTTGCTATCTAAGTTGCTTGTTTATATTTTCTTGTAAATCTTTCATTCTTTGGTGAATAAGGTGTATGTATTAGTTAGCTAGATTTAGTTGAAGAATCCAGAATTGTTGTAAGTGTAAAGTGGAACTTGAAGTGAAGAAGAAGGGTTAGATAGTATTGGTGATAGGAGATTGTAGCAATAGGGACTTGTTGTGAAGATATTGAGGGTTCCAAGTGAAGAAGACATTAGTGACTTGAAGGTGTCAAGACATTAGTGGCTTAAAGGTGTGAAGACATTAGTGACTTGAAGGTGTCAAGACATTAGTGGCTTAAAGGTGTGAAGACATTAGTGACTTGAAGGTGTCAAGACATTAGTGGCTTAAAGGTGTGAAGACATTAGTGACTTGAAGGTGTCAAGACATCAGTGCCTTAAAGGTGTGAAGATATTAGTGGCTTGAAGGTGTCAAGACATTAGTGCCTTGAAGGTGTGAAGATACTTGTGGTGTGAAGAAGTATTGAAGTAGTGCAAAGGTGTGAAGAAGAAGTGGTGTGATATTTGGTGTGAGATTGGTTCTAGCTACGATTAGAACTCGACATCTTGCTTTGTGTCGTTAATTGGTGTAAGCTTTTGGTGTGTACGGTTTTCTCCGCCATAAGGGAGGTTATTGACTTAGTGAAGAAAACTCTCGAGTTCGGTGCTCGGGGAGTGGAGTAGGGCAAGGAAGGTGTCCTTGTAGCCGAACCACTATAAATCCTTTGTCTCTCGGTTTGATCTTTCCATCTCTTACTCTTTGCTTGCTTACTTACTAGCTTTTCATATATTGTTAATATTGTGTGTTGTGCATATATTGATTTCACATAAAGATCAAACTAGGTTCCATTTAAAACATTAATTATACTTTAGTAAAATATAAGTATAATCAATTACTAAGACACATATATCTATATTAGTACAAACTTGTAATTAAGTAAGATATATGAAATTATAATTTCTATTCAACACTTTAAATAAGTAGTGTATATATGATATATGTGAATTAGTTTGTATCTATACTTTAGCTTCAAAGGTTTTTACAATTACCATCAATTCTTTGAAAAGCGAATTCTTATTAAACGAAAAAGACGCAAAACTATTCAACCCCCCCTTCTAGTTTTCCACAAGTTTGCTTGTGATTTTTACTATTAGGGTGGTTACAACCAAAAACTAGACTGATTTGGTGTTCTAGGGGTATGAGTATGATATGCAAATACTGAACAAGCAATGAAGGTCACTGAGTCACTCAATACTAACAATTCCAAACACCCCTTATCGACACAGATTTGAAGTTTTGTAAAGCCAAATGAGATTTAAACCTAAAAAACCATTACCTACTAACTTGTTATGTTTTAATAAGTTAATATAAGCTAACAAACACAGTTATACACTATCAAACAACTAGAATTACTACTAAGAATAAATTGACAGTTAACTAAAAATTTTAAACCACAACACAATTTAAATCACAACCAACAAAGTAATCACCTTAATTACATTAAACTATGCTCATTATGCACAAACAAGATAGAAATAAGCTGTGATAAACAGTTAAAAAGAAACAGAAGGAAATGGTACAAGAACTCACAAAGTGCAATCCAAGCTCAGTTCAAGAACCAAGGACCACATAAACCAACCTAATGACCTCCCATGAGGTCTCTAACCCACAGCCATCCAACATATACTGTGCTCCTTGCTTTCTTCTTCCCTTTCACAATTTTTTTTTATTTTATTTTTATTTTTTATTATTTTTGCTATTTTTCTTAAACTTAGGTAAAAAACATTCCACAACTTGAAAACTTATTTAAAACAGATACATGAGGGTTTATAAGAGTGAGCAAACAATTATATATCACTAATAATCCTTAAGCAAGAGATTTGAATTTCTAAATAAACTTAAAAACTACCAACTGTGAATAAACTTGAAACAGATCTTTAATTAACTTAAAAATGGATTACAGAGGTATAATTTGATATTAAAACAATAAAAACTACATACTACACATCTCTATGCTCTTATTGAGCTACAATATATATAACAAGCTAAAAATAATACATATCTTCTCCCACATGGCTTCCCTTTGAAATATGAGTGTCCCACTAGTCTTTACTTTGACCTCTGACCAAATCCTCACCATCCAATTGTAATTTGATCAATCCAAGCCCTTGATTGGTGTTTTCCCGCCAAATTGAGATACGGCAAAACTGAGTGTTATGGTTGGGGCATTAAATGGAGTGGTGGTGGGGGTTGGTTAGTTTGGTGAGGAGCATTTATTGTGGGGGGCTATGGGTGAAAAGGTGAGGAGGGGGAGGGAACATGAGGCCTGGTTTTACGTTTGTATGTTGGGGGAAGAAGACGGGTCAAAGGTGGGTTGACCATTTGACCGTTTGACCCTGGCTTTAATATAAAAGGGAGATGGGCCTGGGTGGAATGGGCTTTGGTTTTGGTTAAATGGATTGGGGTTTGGTTTTGGTTTTGTTGTAATAAAAAGGGTCCGGCTGGTTTTTTAGTTATCACAAGGACCATTTTTGCAATTTTACCAAACCTGAAGGACTGAAAATGTAGTGTTTCCCAAATTATACCAAGGACCAAACATGTCATAATTCCAAAGTTCAAGAACCATTTTTGCCATTTTCATTTTTCAAAATTTCCCAGGGACCTATTTTACCAATTTTGAAATCTCAGGGACCAAACATGTAATTTTGGAAAACTTATGACCCAAGTGTAATATTTTGTGAAATTTGACTTTCAAAAGCTTGGGTTGACTTTTCCTTTCAAAATAAATGCATAGGGACTATTTTTGACAAGTTTTGAAACTTGGGGGACTGAAACTGCCAATATTGCAAACTTTGTACGTTTTTCCTTTGTTTTTGCTCATTTTGCTTTTAAAACATATAAAACACAATCCCTGGGATAATTTAAGTATTTTGATAACTTTTTGATTGTTTTTGTATGTTTTGGCAGTTTAAATACGACAAAAATGATGAGTGTTTGAGCACTCATCAATCCCCCACACTAAACTATTGCTATTCCCTAGCAATCTTTATAGAAAACTTGATGGATTTGAAAAACTCTTTACCAAAAGCCATCACTTCTGGAGTAGCCAGATGTATCGATTCAAGTAAGAACTATGGTCCATCTGGTAACCATGTGATTTTTAGCAAACCACCAGCTTTCAACGGTTTTGATTAGTCTTTACCAAGAGTCGTTTGCTCCTGGACTAGCCAACTCTTGATGGACGTAGTCAACATCTTGGTGAGCTGATTACCAATTATGGTTTTTCCACTGCCTTTACCACAAGCCATAATCTTGCAGGCTAGCCAACTCATTCGCTTTATGGGATATGGCAAGTTGATTTACCATACAATTTTGGGCAAATTGCAAGCCGTCAACGGATTTGAGTTATCTTTACCAAGAGCCGTTTGCTCCTGGATTAGCCAATCCCTTTGTCGGTTAGACCTGGCGGACTGATTACCACAAAAATTTTGAAATAAAGTGAAAAATTTTTGAAAATTTTGGCCAAAAACGGGGGTACTAGAAGATATATTTTGATAAAATTCGCTAGAATTTCCCCCCCCCCCCCCCCCCCACACTTAGAAATTAATATTGTCCTCAATATTCAAAGTCCCGGCTATTATGCCGACTCTTTGAACGGAAAAAGCTAATATTCGAATCTAACTGTGGAAATACCATATTTCACTTTATTTCTATATATATACACTATATTTTTTTTTCAAACTTATATACATATATACATTTTTCAAACAGCGGGGGGGGGGGGGGGGGGGGGGGGGGTTGGTTGGCCATTCCCCCACACTAGGTGGTAGAAAGTAGAAAGAACCAGATATACGGGTGAAAACCCATATTGTGCTATTGTTTTTGTTCATCGAGTCACTAGCTTGACTCGATCCCCGAATTCAATTGTCCTTGGAGAAAGTTTGGAGATCCGGGACAACCATGGATGGTATGTCCTCTCCAAAGTAGTGCTTTAAACGATGTCCATTCACTTTGAAATTTGGACCGTCATTTTGAGATAAGTCGACGGTGCCATAAGGATAAACCTTAGCGATAGTGAATGGACCAGTCCGTCGGGTTTTGAGCTTTCCCGAGAAGATCTTGAGTCTAGAGTTGAAAAGAAGGACTCGATCACCAACGTTGAAAACGCGGTTCTTGATTTTTGAGTCATGAATCTTCTTTGTCTTTTCTTTATAGATCAAAGAGTTCTCGTAAGCTTGATCACGAAGTTCATTTAATTCATTTAGTTGAACTTTTCTATGATCACCCGCAGTTTTGAGGTCGAAATTGGCATGCTTGAGAGCCCAATAGGCTTTGTGCTCAAGCTCGATCGGAAGATGGCACGCTTTCCCATACACAAGTTTGTAAGGCGTACACCCAATGGGTGTTTTGTAAGCCGTACGGAAAGCCCAAAGTGCATCATCTAATTTATCCGACCACGATACACGAATTTCACCTACGGTTCTTTCTAAAATTCTTTTAATGCCCCGATTGGAAACCTCGACTTGTCCACTTGTTTGAGGGTGGTACGCAGTAGAAAGACGGTGAGTTACACCGTACTTTTGCATGACTTTGTCGAATTTTTCATTACAGAAGTGCGTACCACGATCACTAATAATAGCACGTGGAGTTCCGAATCGGGCAAAAAGAGCTTTTAAAAATTTCACAACTACTCGGGCATCATTTGTGGGTAAAGCTTTCGCTTCAACCCATTTTGACAAATAGTCAACTGCCACGAGTATGTATTTGTTACCATGAGAAGACGGAAATGGCCCCATAAAGTCGATGCCCCAGATGTCAAAAATTTCACAAACTTGAATTGCATTCTGAGGCATTTCATTCTTTTGTGAAATATTCCCATGACGTTGACAAGCGTCACAGGACTTGACTAATTCTTAGGCATCCTTGTAAATCGAGGGCCAATAAAAGCCGGAATCAAACACCTTTTTGGCGGTGTAGTTGGGATTATGGTGGCCCCCCGTGGGACCAGCATGGCAAGCCTTTAAAATTTCAGTGGCTTCCTGACCATACACACACCGCCGGATGACTTGATCCGCGCATAGTTTGAACAAGTAGGGGTCGTCCCAGAAGTAATGTTTTACATCTTTGAAAAATTTATTTTTTTGTTGGGACGACATCCCTTTCACAATGAAGTTACCCGCAAGGTAGTTTGCAAAGTCGGCAAACCATGGGGTAATCAAGTCTCCACGAAATGAAACCGCATTGAGGGTTTCGAGAGGAAATGTTTCATTTATTTCCCTTTTCTCGAAAGCATCTTGGTGAGGGTTTTCAAGACGGGAGAGATGATCAGCAGCTAGGTTCTCAGCTCCTTTTTTATCACGAATAATGATATCAAATTCCTGTAGGAGGAGAACCCAACGGAGTAGTATCGGATTTGCATCTTGTTTTGCAAAGAGGTACTTCAAAGCCGAGTGATCCGTATACACTATGCTTTTGGTCAGTATCAAGTATGGCCGGAATTTTTCGAAAGCATACACCACAGCTAATAATTCTTTTTCAGTGGTGGTGTAATGACTTTGAGCCTCGGTCATAGTTTTGCTGGCATAGTGTATAGGCTGAAAATGTTTTGTTTTTCGTTGCCCCAAGACTTCCCCTATTGCATAATCACTTGCATCACACATGAGCTCGAAGGGCAAGTCCCAATCGGGGGCAACAAGAATCGGTGCCTCGGTAAGCTTTTTCTTTAATGTTTCAAAAGCTTTAATGCACTCGGGGGAGAAGATAAAAGGAGCATCCTTTTCGAGGAGATGGGTCATAGGCCGGGCGATTTTAGAAAAATCTTGAATAAACCTACGATAGAAACCGGCATGACCCAAAAAGCTCCTAACACCTTTTACGGTTGTAGGATGAGGCAATTTTGCAATGACGTCCACTTTGGCTCTGTCAACCTCAATCCCGTTCTTTGAAATTTTATGGCCGAGGACAATGCCCTCTTTGACCATAAAGTGACTCTTCTCCCAATTTAGACATAACTTTGTGTCTTCACATTGTTTTAGCATGCTGTCTAAATAGGAGAGACATGATTGGAACGAATCCCCAATGACCGAAAAATCGTCCATAAAGACCTCCATAGTTTTCCCGATCATGTCGGAAAATATGGCCATCATACATCTTTGAAACGTGCCCGGAGCATTACATAAGCCAAATGGTATACGTTTATATGCAAAAGTTCCATAGGGGCACGTGAAAGTGGTCCTTTCCTGATCTTTCGGATCAATGGGAATCTGAAAGTAACCCGAGAAACCATCGAGGAAGCAATAGTACTCATTCCCCGCTAATCTCTCGAGCATCTGATCCATAAAGGGCAGAGGAAAATGATCTTTACGGGTGGCGTCATTTAACTTACGATAGTCAATGCAGATGCACCAACCCGTAACCAAAAGAGTTGGAATCAACTCATTCTCCTCATTTGTGACAACAGTAATGCCACCCTTTTTTGGAACACAATGAATTGGGCTAACCCAAGGACTGTCCGAGATAGGGTAAATCAATCCGGCATCAAGAAGTTTTAAAACCTCTTGTTTGATAACCTCGTGAATTTTTGGATTCACCCTTCTTTGTTGTTGGACTGCTGGTTTGAAGTCGTCCTCCATTAAAATCTTGTGAGTACAAAATTCAGGGTCAATGCCCTTGATGTCGAAGAGACGCCAAGCAATTGCTTGTTTATGAGACTTCAAAACCTTTAGTAAAGCAGCCTTTTCCTCAACACTTAAGTCTTTAGCAATTATGACGGGTAATTTATCATCACCCTCCAGAAATGCATATTCAAGATGAGGCGGCAAGTCCTTAAGTTCAACCTCGGGAAAGTCATCAGTTTTCTCAACATTTTTGACTTCTTCCTTATGAAGTGGTTGTGGTAGAATAGGAAGAGGAGAAGGATCTTCGTTTAATAATTTCTCAAGTAGGAGAATATCCCTCTCGGGGTCAATCTCTTGGTTATCGACTCCGTCGGGAATCGAATCAATTTTGAGAAAGGCCTCAATTTCTTCTAAGATGAAGTCATTTCCCTCAAACGGAGTGAGGGAAGGAGAAGAATTGGCAATGATGGGATGAGAAGATTGAGTGAGATTTTCACTCGAAGAATCATCAACAAAACCTAAAACCTCTTGAGCGTACTCCTCAGCAGCAACATCGATGACATCTATTCGGTTTACCGATTCAGCGTCATAATTAGAGGAGTACCTCGTAGTTTGATCGAGGTTGAAGGTAATGGCTTCCGTTCCAACACGTAATGTGATCTCATGCTCAAATACATCGATAAGAGCGCACCTAGTTCTAAGGAATCCCCTTCCAAGAATGAGAGGGACCCTAGAATCGGCATCAAAGTCAACAATCACAAAATCTGCTGGAAAATGGAACTTTCCCACTTTAACGAATACGTCCTCGGAAATGCCAAGGGGACGAGTAATCGAACGATCGGCAAGCTCTAAAGTCATGCACGTGGGAGTGAGTTCGGGAAGAGAAAGTTTCTTCCACACAGAATATGGCATCAGGTTAATGCTAGCACCTAGATCGGCTAAGGCGAAGCATTCAACCATACCCGGGAAAGTACAAGGAATGAGAAATTTCCCGGGGTCTCCAAGCTTTTCAGGAAGCTTTTTCAAGAGAACTGCAGAGCAGTGCTCATTCAGAGGAGTTCTTGCCAACTCAAAGAGTTTTTCCTTATTACTTAACAGATTCTTGATTGTTGATGCGAACTTGGGCATCAAGAGAATAGCATCCGCGAAGCTAATGTCAAAGTGCAAATCTTGGAAGATTTGGAAAAATTTATCCATTTGGTGACTAGCCTTTTCGCGGAGCTTTTGTTCATTGAGACGTGATGGATAAGGAATAGAGGTTTTGGATTTAGGGTTGTCCACTGGAGGTTCTGATGGTTCAAAGACAACTCCAGGTTTGGATTTGGTCTTTGGAATAACTTGAGGATGGACGTGTGTGGTACTTCGTGGGCTAGTAGATTGCACCTTGTCCGTGGTTGCCTCAGGCTCAATTTCCACTACCTTGGGAAAAGGAGGAGGAGGAGGAGGAGTGAAAATTGGTGGTTCTTCATAAGCTTTACCACTGCGTGTGGTAATAGCTTTGAGTTCACCCTTGGGGTTGACAACTGTATTACCAGGGAGACCTCCCGAGGTAGAGGGTGGAGCGAGATGACTCATGAGACTGGCAAACATATTCTCAATCTTGTTTTGAGATTGATCAATTTTGTTGTTTGTTGCCATCAGCTCACTCTTCAGCTCATGACCCTGCTTGGCTATTGATGATTGGAAATCATTCTTCAACGTTGAGATTTGATTCTGCATTGCCCTCATTTTGGTCTCATTAACTTTGATGTAGTTATTGAGCTCGTTTGGGAGGGGTTCTTGATAATTTGGAGCTGAATACCCTTGATTACCCCTTTGGGGTGGGTATTGATTAACCGGGGCATGATTTTGATTTTGCATGTTAGGCCCCCTTGGTGGATTAGGATTAAACCTATTTGGATTTTGAGGTGGAGGAAATCCGGGTGGTCCACTTTGGTTGCTAGCCCGGTAGTTTGGTTCCACTTGAAGACGGTATTGGTTACCTCCTTGGTGGGAACTGCCGGCTATTGCATTAACTTCAAATGGATTGCCTTCGGTGGCAGTGCAATTGTAATATGAGTGTGGACCACCACAAGTGACACAAACTTCTATCTTTTTTATTTCAGCTTGTGGAGAAGGATGAGGAGAAGAAACTTTCTTGCTTTTGGTGAGAACCAATGCATGAATTGCTTCCGTGAGTTTGTCAAGTCTAGCATCGGTGCTAGACTGAGCCATGGGCGATGAGGTAGAAGGAACAACATTCCCTTGGGAAACAACCGGTTTGCTTCGTGGAATGCGGACCTTAGATTTATTCTCAATGATCGTTAAAGCATCCTTTGCGGTACGATTCAAGAAATTACCTCCAGCGGAGGAATTGAGAGAGTCTTGATCGGATTGGCTCACACCGTTGTAGAAAGTATCGAGCTGCATGAGATCAGAAAACCCGTGGTGAGGACATTTTCGTAGCAATTCCTTGTAACGATCCCATGCCTCTCTAAAGGATTCATCAAATTTCTGCGTGAATTTCATGATCTCATTCTTAAGACTCGTGGTTTTGGAAGGAGGAAAGAATTCATTTACGAACTTCTTATTCAAATCTTCCCATCTTTCAATCGATCGAGGGGGTTGTTTATCAAGCCAAATCCGGGCAGCCCCATCGATAGAAAAAGGGAAAAGAAGAAGTTTGATTGCCTCTTCAGGGACATTCTTGCATTTGATGGTGGATGTGATTTTATTAAACCATCGAATGTGATCTTGAGGATCGTCCCTCTCAAAATCGTAGAATTGACGTGAGGTGGCCAGATTTATCAACCCGGTTTTAAGCTCAAAATTATCGGCCACGATTGCCGGAACAACGATAGCATCTCCGTAACCCTCGACGGGTGCTTGGAGAAGCTCATTCATAGTGGGTTCAGCCGCCATGATGACAGCTGAAGGTGCAACAGTACGAATCTCAGATCCGACTGTTGGTGCAGAACGTCTACGAGGTCTTCGAGGTTTCCGGATAAGCTCACGTAATGGGCTAGTGAACCTTGAAGAACGAGTGCGCATGCACTAGGGATAAAAACTTTTTGGACAATATTTTTGGTATCGTCCCGTAATCTAGAATCGTTTCTCTTTAAGAATCACCTTAAAAGAAAACCGAATCAGAAAACGTTACGATCTGTTTTGTTGTTTTTAATTTTTTTGGTGTTTTAACACTTTAGGAAAAGTGTTAATGACTTTTTTTTGTTTTGATTTAAAATTTACAGAAGTGGTGGTATTTGTACAGTGATGATGGTGAGATAACACTAATCTCAAAAGACGCTGCAGAAACGCGCACACCTCCCCGGCAGCGGCGCCAAAAATTGATTGGTGCCAAACAGTCAACTTAAATTGACCAAGTAAATGGTCAACAAAGTCAAACTACCTAGACTAATGCTCCGGGTAATATAAGGTATCACCAGGTCGTTAAATCCCGACAAGGTGTGAATTGTAACTGAGCGTAATTCGTGATCGGGTGATTATTCACAGAAAAGGGTTTTTATGATAATTATTTGGAAATGATTAACAGAAATAGCTTAGGAAAGCTATGTGATTAATTACTGGAACTTAGATTGAGAAGAAATTACTTAAAACCTAAAAACTGTACGTTTGCTGAAAACGCGAACAAACGTACGTGAAATAAAAGTGAATGAGATGATCTGAAAAGGCTACTGGTATGAAAATGGTATTTTTACAAACCTAATGATTAAAGAAAATTTTTGGAAATTTAAAATTAATTTTTACACTAATTTTATAATTACTATTAATTAAATACTAATTTCCTAATTACTTTTAATTAAATAAATTAACCTAAATTACAAATAAATATGAAATTAACTTGGAAAAATAAAAATTAAACTTAGAAAAGTCTAAAATACTATAAAACTAATTTTAAAAATGAAAATATATTTTTAAGACTTTTTAATTAATTATTACTAATTATTAATTACTTTTTAATTTTTTAAATTATCCTAAATTCTAATTAATTATTAAATTACACTAGAAAATTGAAAATAAAATTTAGAAAAATTAAAAATAACTAAAAACTAATTTTAAAATTTAATTTATATTTTTCTGATTTTCTAATTAATTATTATTAATTATTAACTATTTAATATTTATTAAAAACTAAATTAAATTAAGAAAAATACTAAATTATGTAAGAAAAATCTGAAAAAATTACAGAAATTATTTTTATATACCAGAAGCCTAGAAAAAAATATAAAAATGAAAATTGCTTATTAATAAGCTGAAGATTAAGCCAATTGGCTTAAATAGAAGTTATCACTTCTATTAAGTTGGGCTTTTTGGGATTTTTCTTTTTCAAAACTGCTTATTAGATGATTTTAAGCAACTTTAATGAAGGAAGTTTGGCTGAGACCAAGTGAATAAGCACTTCAAGTGCTTATTACCTAGGTAGTTGACTTTCTTTGACTTAGAAGAGAAATAAGCACAAATGGCCAAGTGTGGGGTCCACAATGGCTAATTCTGATTCAAATGAGTTTCTTGAACAATGTTAAGCAGGATTCAATGAAATAAGACAACTGAATAAGCTGAAAATACACAATAAGCACTTTGCTTATTTGGTTTTTGAAGCAGAAAATGGGACAACTTTTAGGTGCAATTCCAAGTGGGGTCCACAGGTTCCAAGGTCAAACAAAAGGTCAAAACCTCAACCCTGGTAGGAGGGGGGTTGAATGAAACCAAATTGGGTCAATGGGACCCACTGGAGTGGTCACAATGAACCACTAAAGTGGTGGTTGTGACTGAGTCTGCTGATGCACAGGGCAACACCTTGCCCTGCAAGTGACTTTGAGGGGTAGAATTGTCCACAACAAAAATTCAAAAAAATCAAACAGGTATGAAAATCACTAGTTCTACTGGTAGACTTTAATCACAACAAGTTTGAAGTCCTAAATCTTACCACAAAAATCAAGAAAATTCATGCCATATTTGGAAAAATCTGAGACTTATGCTTTTGACTTTTTAGAAAACTTTGATATTTTGACTTTTATGAAACTCAAATCACTTTTGTTGCTTGAATCTGTTATATTAAGCTAGAATATGACCAATTTAAGCTATAGTACCAACTTATGAATGGATGTGATGGGTTTTGGACTTGAAAATCCCACACAGTTAACTGTGTGGGTAAGTTTGCTTGTGATTTTGACTATTAGGGTGGTTACAACCAAAAACTAGACTGATTTGGTATTCTAGGGGTATGAGTATGATATGCAAATACTGAACAAGCAATGAAGGTCACTGAGTCACTAAATACAAACAATTCCAAACACCCCTTATCAACACAGATTTGAAGTTTTGTAAAGCCAAATGAGATTTAAACCTAAAAAACCATTACCTACTGACTTGTTATGTTTTGATAAGTTAATATAAGCTAACAAACACAGTTATACACTATAAAACAATTAGAATTACTACTAAGAATAAATTGACAGTTAACTAAAATTTTTAAACCGCAACACAATTTAAATCACAACCAACAAAGTAATCACCTTAATTACTTTAAACTATGCTCATTATGCACAAACAAGATAGAAATAAGCTGTGATAAACAGTTAAAAAGAAAAAGAAGGAAACGGTACAAGAACTCACAAAGTGCAATCCAAGCTCAGTTCAAGAACCAAGGACCACATAAACCAACCTAATGACCTCCCATGAGGTCTCTAACCCACAGCCATCCAACATATACTGTGCTCCTTGCTTTCTTCTTCCCTTTCACAATTTTTTTTATTTTATTTTTATTTTTTATTATTTTTGCTATTTTTCTTAAACTTAGGTAAAAAACATTCCACAACTTGAAAACTTATTTAAAACAGATACATGAGGGTTTATAAGAGTGAGCAAACAATTATATATCACTAATAATCCTTAAGCAAGAGATTTGAATTTCTAAATAAACTTAAAAACTACCAACTGTGAATAAACTTGAAACAGATCTTTAATTAACTTAAAAATGGATTACAAAGGTATAATTTGATATTAAAACAATAAAAACTACATACTACACACCTCTATGCTTATATTGAGCTACAATATATATAACGAGCTAAAAATAATACATATCTTCTCCCACATGGCTTCCCTTTGAAATATGAGTGTCCCACTAGTCTTTACTTTGACCTCTGACCAAATCCTCACCATCCAATTGTAATTTGATAAATCCAAGCCCTTGATTGATGTTTTCCCGCCAAATTGAGATAAGGCAAAACTGAGTGTTATGGTTGGGGCATTAAATGGAGTGGTGGTGGGGGTTGGTTAGTTTGGTGAGGAGCATTTATTGTGGGGGGCTATGGGTGAAAAGGTGAGGAGGGGGGAGGGAACATGAGGCCTGGTTTTACGTTTGTATGTTGGGGGGAAGAAGACGGGTCAAAGGTGGGTTGACCCTTTGACCGTTTGACCCTGGCTTTAATATAAAAGGGAGATGGGCCTGGGTGGATTGGGCTTTGGTTTTGGTTAAATGGATTGGGGTTTGGTTTTGGTTTTGTTGTAATAAAAAGGGTCCGGCTGGTTTTTTAGTTATCACAAGGACCATTTTTGCAATTTTACCAAACCTGAAGGACTGAAAATGTAGTGTTTCCCAAATTATACCAAGGACCAAACATGTCATAATTCCAAAGTCCAAGAACCATTTTTGTCATTTTCATTTTTCAAAATTTCCCAGGGACCTATTTTGCCATTTTTGAAATCTCAGGAACCAAACATGTAATTTTGGAAAACTTATGACCCAAGTGTAATATTTTGTGAAATTTGACTTTCAAAAGCTTGGGTTGACTTTTCCTTTCAAAATAAATGCATAGGGACTATTTTTGACAAGTTTTGAAATTTGGGGGACTGAAACTGCCAATATTGCAAACTTTGTACGTTTTTCCTTTGTTTTTGCTCATTTTGCTTTTAAAACATATATAACACAATCACTGGGATAATTTAAGTATTTTGATAACTTTTTGATTGTTTTTGTATGTTTTGGCAGTTTAAATACGACAAAAATGATGAGTGTTTGAGCACTCATCAGTATCAAATTCATTTACATTGCTTAAGTTACTGCATTGCCATGTTAAAGTCCCCTGTTTATCATGAACCGTTAATTTTCAGTAAGCGAGAGTGAATGAATAGATCTATTGAGGGTGACGCCTCCGTCCGGGTTGGTAGCGCCAACTGGTCAAACGGACGCATTTCATTTTTATCATATTAGAGTGTCTGGCAAAACACTCTGTTAGGGCAATTCAATTTCAGTCTAGCTTCGGGGTCATGAGCTTAGAGCAATTGTATTATTCTTCAGTATATGGCGACATTGTCATATGTACATTATACTTGTGGTTACCGTACAGACATACCATTTACATAAACCTATGATTTCTTACCAACATTGTTGTTGACCGTTTTAACAATGTATTTTCAGGTAATTAAGGCGTTCACTTCATGACATGCATGTGGGCTTATCAAAGAGTCGCGGTGTCGACGCGTCTCACTTGTTTAATTATGCACTTTTAAACATCGTTTGGCTTGTAACAAACTTATTTCCGCAAACTTGTATTATCTTTTAGGACCTATCTTTTGTCACTCTGAAGGTTTTTAATTAATCAAACGATGTACTTTTAAAACGACACTTCAGGTCGTTCAATATAACTGTAACTATGATACTATGGAAGTCGCGCCCCAGGTATTCTATTCCGCTGCAAATCATGTATTTGGGGGTGTGATACTTACGCGGCAAAGAAATCACAACTAATGGAGGCGGCGGTGGAGAAAAAACGTGCAAAGGATGACTTGGCCGAAAAGTTGATGGGGGCACAAATCCGTGGTGTTGAAGAAAAGAATTTTTTTGGGCGATGAAGTTCTACAACGAACCGCACGATAACATAACCGATTAGACTATGCGAGATATCACTCTTGCCAAAAAACGTGAGCTCGCGGAGAAATATGGATTGTCATGCAATTTTTAGATATAATTATGTTTTTTTTATTCTAAGTATTATTGAATTTTGTTTGAATTATTAATGAAATTTAATGTTTTTATTAAATTGTTTAATATAATTATGAATATAAAAAATAAAATTAGTTTTTGGGTATGTTTGGCAAAATTAGCTGTATGCTGTAAGTTGTAAACTGTAAGCTGCAAGCTGTTAACATGAGCTACAAACTGTATCATTTTTTCAATAAAAGTGTTTGATAACTTAGCTGTTAAATGTAATTATAAGATGTAAAATGACATAAAAGAACATATCTATAATTATAAATAAATGTTTGAAGGGTATAACAGTAATTTTAAGTTTTAACAGCTCCAAGATGTTTAAAAAGCTTCATGGATCAGCTTTTCATTTAAGAGTTGTTTGTTTGAAATAAAAGCTCGAAGTTAATGTATCCAAGCGGAGCAACTATTTTAAAAGAGATTATTTTTATAATAAAAAGCTAATAGCTCCTACAAAAAGCTCCTACCAAACAGGCTTTTTATTTGAATCTTGTGGGGTTTATTTATTTTATTAAAAAATAAAAATAAAAAGGAATCTACTTTATTTTTTTAGGTAATCACAGCAAGCTGTAGCTTAGCAACAACTACTGTCTATTCACTCCATCTTTTATTACTTTATACTTTATACTCTGTTGAAAGTTCCCAACACTTTTTTATTTTTTTCATCTTTGATCATCATGGCATTTTGAAGGGTAAATATAAGTTGTTTAGGTTAGGTATGCAAAGATTTTATGCTCTGTGATATATATATACTTGATTTTGAAGGCTTTCTTTTGTACTGTAAAGCTGCCATTTTGTTCCTTGTTGAGCCTTGCAAGTGTACTAATTCTAACCATAACTCTATTTTTAGTCAAACCCATCTTTTATTTTTATATATATATATTTTTATTTTTAAACTTTATTTTACCCCTATATTACTGTAGCTTATTAAGTTTTATTAGTAGATCCTATAGTTTTTTTTAGAATCTTGGGTGAAAACAACATATGGGTTCTTCAGAAGGTGATGCTAATACTAATAATAATGATAGTGAAATGGGTTATCAATATAGAGGTGAAATGAGTTCAGGAACCATGTTTAATAATAAGTCTTCAAGTGGGTCTGGTAATCCATTTGGGTCAAGCTGGGATCCTTTAGAGAACTTTGGTGCTTACCCTCTTATGAATCAGTATCAATCTGGTGAATTAGTAAGTGGAAATTTTTCAGAAATGGCGAATCCTTTTGTGCCTAATTCTTCTCCTAATAGTGGAGAAAAAAGAAGAGCTCAGTTTGATCCCAATATGGTATTGTTTTTGTCCTTAAAATTTTAATCTTTATGTATCTTTTGATGGATTTTTGACATTTTTTTATGGTTGTAGAATGGTGAAAAAAATGATGGTTCTGGTGATAATACTTGTGAGAATGATGAAAAGAAGCAAAGGATTGATTCAAGAAGCAAACAAATAGGAAAACAAGTGAAAGATAATTCTGATAGTGGAGGGGCTGCTGCTAAAGATAGCTACATTCATGTGAGGGCCAAAAGAGGTCAAGCTACAAATAGTCATAGTCTTGCAGAGAGGGTAAATATTATGTCTTTTTTTTTTTTTTTTTTTTTTTTTTTTTTTTTTTTATTTTAATAAAATATTTGAAAGCTTTGTGTGTTTTTGCTGGATGAAGATAGATTTTGGTTTATTCAGGTTAGGAGAGAAAGAATTAGTGAGAGAATGAAATTGCTTCAAGAACTTGTTCCTGGCTGTAATAAGGTAAACTCACCAGATTTCATGACCTATTAGATTTGTATGTTTTTGTTTATTATTTGGAGTTTTGATGGTGTTTGTTTATTTGGTTAAAGATCACTGGAAAAGCAGTAATGCTTGATGAGATTATCAACTATGTTCAGTCCCTTCAACAACAAGTGGAGGTATGTTAAGTTCCTTTGCTACTCATAACTGGCATGACTATATGAAGGCTTTGAATGGTTACTTAAATTGGTAGTTTTAGTCCCTATTAATATGTTTATATCAGTACCTGTACTGAAAATTATGCTACTATTATAATTGGGTCTGTGTTTAATCTAAACCTATCAAATAGGTCATATCAGAAAATGTAGCTAAATGGGTTATGGTTTTGTGATCATAAGTTGCAAACAGGTTTTTTTTTTGTCTTTCTATAAATGGACATTATATTAATTGGTCAACCCAACGCAGTCCAATCTGACCCATACTATGAATAAGCCAATTTGATCAACATTCCCATTGTGCGACACCCACCTTTAAGGTTATCCCCTCTTGTATTATTTCTTCAATATGTTGTAGTTCTAGCTTGTATCGTTATTGGTTGAACCATGTGAACCTTTGGGTTACGTGTGTGATCACTAGGTGGCTTGCCTGCAACAATAACACTTCTATCTTAGTGAAATATGTATTTATACAATTCCATGGTTTTAAGTTGATATATATATCTACGATCTTGCGAGTTGCAAGTCATTGTCCAGATATAGGCCAAATGTTCTGAATAGAAGTTCTTTTATCTTGCAGTTTTTATCAATGAAACTAGCTACCGTGAATCCAGAAGTAAACATTGACATTGATCGCCTTGTGTTTAAAGATGTAAGTTTCTGCTAATTAATTGCAAAACGTAACATATGAGGAGCAGCATAATGATTACTAGTCATGTGACTTTATTTCATGTTTGTGTAGATTCTTCATTCACGGGGCAGCAGTTCGAATCCACCTTTTGGATTTGGCCCAACATTAAGCTCGTCCCATTCTTATCCACATGGGAGCTTGCCTGGTATTTCAGCTACAACCACCCCTTTGCATCCTATCCATCCTCAGGTACACTTACCATCAATACATTGGTTGCATTATGCAATTATTATGTCAATCCTCAATTATTAAGTTATGGAAGCGGTCATTTAAAAAGATGTACAATTTGATTGTTGGGCTAATTGCACAAAGAGGTAACATGCTTTATAAATATTCCATCTTTTGGGTAAACAACATACATTTTTTTCTGTGTTGGTAGATGGATGTTGCGAAATATGGTAGTTTCAACATCTACGTTAGATTTACTGGTTACTTGCGTCAAGTTAAAGAGTTACCCAAAGTATATATGATTAAAAGTTTGTTAACTTAAAGGGAAAAGGTTGGTTACCTCAAACTAGAAATTTTTAAAAAGCATGTTTCTTTGTTTGCAGTTCGCCTGGATCGTTCATAGATTAGCTAAACGACAAAACAGAAATGAGAATGTCTTGACATTTCTGTTTTATTTAACTTTACACACTAAGCCATTTTATTGATGACATTTTCTAATCTTACATTACAGCCGGTATGGGATAGCGATCTTCACAACCTTCTCCAAATGGGATTTGATGCAAACCCTGGCATTAACAATCTTGGACCAAATGGTAATTGCTCGAGAAATTTTTCGATACTGCTAGCAAAATAAATAATTATGGTAGAAGTGACTAGTATCCCTTTGTGTTTAGCAGGAAGAGCAAAGATGGATCTTTAGAATTTGGGAACATGGCCAAGTATTTAATATATTTTTTCTAACGGAAACTATCAGACAGGAAGATAGAAGTTTAAGTATGAACGAAAGACTGAAATTAGCACGTTTTCTATAAGATATGAGAGTTGTATAGGTTATCCCAACTCCTAACTGTTTGTTCTTCGAGTTTTAGCAGAAGATGACCCGTTAAATTTTACAAACTATGTACATTTATAACGGACATAAGAAGTAAAAAAAAAAATGAAAAAGAAAAAGAAAAAACCAGACTTGGTTCGAGTAACGACTATGTGTGAGGTGTTATTAGTATTTTTTTTTAGGATTCAACAGTTGAACAGAAAAATTTGCTGTAAAGAGTGTTGATTGTTAGAAGCTGGTGTTATATTATGAGCAAATATTTTGGTGTATTGGTTTGGGAATGAAGGTTTTCTGTTCTTTTGTTTATTACAAGAATGAAGGGGTGTTCATCCTTTTTGTGCTTAATCCATCTTTCTAACAAGCAAATGATCACATATGTTCACACACAGATCTCTTTCGTCATATTCTCTATTTACTTTGTCGTTAGTCGCAGTTATATGGTTAAAAGGGTAACTACACACACAAGTTAAAAAGGAGATATGTTTTTTACTTGGTTAATTGTCATTATTGTTCTTGTTCCACTATGGTCCATGTATGGTTCTAGTGTCGGATCCACCTATCATCAATTCATGGCAGAGTGTTTTGACTTGTTGGAGGAAGCCGGAACAAGTTTCCTTGTTTTGTTGTCGAGGCTGTACCACTTTTCCGCTGTTGACAAGGCCAGATTCTGCCTCAGCTTTTGGAATGCAATGATCTTGATGGCTTCTGTGAATATATATATACCACTATTTGGCCTTCACTTTTGCAGTAAATTCAAATATTCAATCAGTATGTTCATCTTTGAACGATATCGTAAGAAATGGTACCTTACATGAATATGTTCTCTCCTTGTTACCCCAAAGTTTCAAACCAACTTTTCTTTTACGTCATGAAGAATAATTTGAAAGGCAAAATATCATTCACAACCGATGTGAACACTAGGAAAATGATACGTTTTATGCTCAGTAAGAGCATAGGATTTAGGTGTAGTCAACAAGCTCTTCCTCCTCATTCGGGCTCCACGTATGCCACATCACCCAACACCTCTTCACAACTAACCTATCATCACCAAACAACAAACCTCAACTTCTTCATTTGAGTCCCACCACTATCCTCAACCTCTTCACAACTTCTTCATTTGCAAAATCCAAGGTACACAATCTCCCTTTTTGTCAGGTTTTTTCCTCACTAGTTTAAGTTTCTAAAATTTCTACTATAAATTAACTTTATTTTTTATTTTATTTTATTTCACCCTCTGTCTTTTAATCTATTGCTTAAGACGTTAAGAAAAGTTACTAGAGTCTATATCTTATCATTACATATTACACGTAAATACTCTATTTAAATAATGTATGTTGGATTTTTGAAGGTTTTTTTTTTTTTTTTTTTTTTTTTTTTTTTTTTTTTTTTAATAATTTATATAAAATTATATAAAATATACAAACGTTTCTAAGTACCCGTCCCCGTTTCCATATCCGTCCCCGTGCAACATAGGTTTGGTGTGGCGGTGAGGAACGGAGAGCCGAAGGCCCAGCCACGTGGGAACGGCGAGCCTCTTCGACTAACTGCACCGAGTGCTCTAATTACAATTCAAGTATGTACACATTTCGTTTATAGTAGTGTTGACATTTCTTCATATTTGCCAACATATTGCAAGTCCTTTACACAGATGAGATCAGTATAGATTAAACTTTTTCTAGAGATTCAAAGATTAAATTCGCATAATCTATTTCACTTTCATCTAGTGGCTCCAATTAAATCTGATTTTTAGATTTAAGGGTATGTTTGTGGCAATGAGCTGTGCTTCGACTTATATTATAAGTCGAAAGAAAAAGGTTGTGTTTTGGCAAAGGGCTTATAGGGGCTTGGGTTTTTAAAATAAGTCTCTTTTGTCATGAGGCTTATAGAAGGTCTTATAAAATAAGTAGGTTAAAAACTTTAGCCAGGGCTTTTAAAGAATAAATTATTTATTTACCAACAAAAATATTTAACATATACAAAAATTCATTTAATTATGTCTTTTTTAATAATTTTACAATAATAAGCCTCAGCCCCAGCCCATTTGCCAAACAAATTTATAAAAATACAAATTTTTATTACGGCTTATAATATAAGTTTATAAGCCACAGCCCAACCCCAGCCTAACCCCAGCCCTAGCCCATTTCGCTAAACATACACAAAGCTTATATTGTTATGAAGTTGTTTGGCGAATTAGTTGAAGCTGAAGCTTATTAATGAAAAATCACATAAAAATACATCAAATTAATTTCACGTACATTTCCAGCTTTTATATGATAATTCATTATATTTTTAAAGGTATTTAAGTAATTTAACTAGTCATAAGCCCCTTTCTATGGGCTTGGACTTATGGAGACTTATGACTTATTTTATAAGTCATAAACCTGCGTGACAAACGAGACTTATTTTAAAGCCCAAGCCCCTATAAGCCCTTCGCCAAACATAGCCTTAAAGACAATCTTGTTACAAAACCAAAAATCCTCATAAACCTATTTTATTCTGCACCAAAATGTTAGATTTTGTTATTCACAAACATATACACAATCGAAATTAATCATCAAATTGTCTTGAAAAATTCAATAATTGTGGTTTCCTCGTAAATCCTCTCATTGATCTTGAATATTCAAAATTAGGTTGTTTTTTTTTTTTTTTTTTTTTTTTTTTTTTTTTTTTTTTTTTATTATTATTATTATTATTTTCTAAAATTTAGGATCAAAATTATCAATTAACAAACTATTAGTTAGATATGAATGACAATCTGGTTATGGAGAACGAAAATCAGGTTATTGATGAAGAAAATCATGATATCGTTGACGAAAATTGGGTTATAGATGAAGAAAATCTAGTTATTATGCAGATGGATCTTCAAGAAGAGGTAGCTGCTGTTACAGATAAAATCACATGTGATTATATTGAAAATTACCTTCAATTATATTGGAAACCAAATGTGATTATAACCGAAAGTATTACATATTACTTGAATGTATGATGAGGTGTTAAATAAGTCACGCGAAAAGACAGTATTACCTCTCCGTTAATAACACATTTTAGTACAATTAACTTGTGATTAAAAAAAAGTTAAAATCCACACTCTTAGATCAAATATATTGGATGATGGAGATTTAATCTTTTGATCTATAAAGAATTATTGATCCTTAAAGAACTTTTCTCATGCACATACTAGACATAACTCAACCGAGCGCTCAATGATCATTTTAATTTAACTGAGTCAAGATAACAAGCACGTAACTAGTACTGGTTTATAACTCCGTGCCTACACAGTGGTTTAGTTTTATAATTAATTTAATTTAAGACCAGTGTTCCTATTTCGATATTTATAACCTTGTACGTATGATGTTTTTTAGACGTGAGTTGTGAATTCAGCTATTTCTACATAAATTTCAAATAGGACGACAACGAATACTTATTATAAATCGTTGCATTAAACACTCATGCATACAAGGTGATAATAATAAATGATGCTCTTATAGACACCTGAAATTCACATGGTGGCATGAGTATTGGTATTAAAGTTAGTTTAAAACTCGTGCTTTCATTTTCATATTTACAACAAACCTCTTCTCACCAAACAACAAACCTCAACTTTCTCATTAGGGCCCCTCCTCTTACACATTTATTTTTTTATTCATTTCATTAAATAATTTAAATTCATTTCACAAATAATAAAAAATAACAAAACATACTAATTTTATTTCATCAAATAAAAAACTTACAATACAGAAAAGAAAATACGATACGAGAAAAAAAAAAAACGCATACAATATGGAAAAGAAAATACGATACGAAAAAAAAACATACGATACTAATATGAAAATTAAACATTTTATGCGTCATCTTCGCGGTCGAGACTTTGGTGCTTCTGAGTTATTCTTGCTTGTCTCTTGCGAATTACTTCGGCTCTAACCGAGTCAGTAACCGCGTTTGGATCGAGCATTAGTATCTGCATATCCTGCCACTCCAACGCAGCAACTTCTTTCTCGAATGCCTTTTCCTCCCTCTTCCTCCGCGCCTCGTAACAAGCCATTTGAGCGTCTTTTGCTTGATTATACTTTTCGGATAATTGTCCCGAAAAAGTACTCGTTTGACTCCCACCGGAACTCGCCGCACTCGACGTTTCCGTCGACTTTTATTTCTTTCCGAGTCGCCTGTTGTTTCTTTCGGGACGAGGTCGTTTGTCTGGCCCTAATATATCCTCAAGACATGTAATGTCTAGAGGTTCTTCAGCATCCCATTTCGGGTAGCGTTTCAGGATCTCCCAAACGTGAACCAAAGTGAAACCCCTCTGTCCAAAACGTTGTGAGAAGTTCGTTTTGGCATTCTCGACATGATCATGATCATTTTCACCACCGCGACGCTCTAAATGTTTATAAATAGCGTTGAATTTTTGGCAGTCGGCATTGATCCTCGACCATTTACCGGATAGCATGTTTTTGGTTCGAGGGTCTTCAGTAGTCCGCTCGTTGAAAAGTGCATGAATTTCGTTCCAAAAGAATTCATTCTCTTTATCATTTCCCAGATCTTCGTCTTGGGAAACTTCTATCCACGCTTCCGCAAGAATCTTTTCTTCTTGTTTGGACCACAACTTTCGCGCACGCGTATGAGCAGCTTCTTCCAAGTCATCGTCATCGTCCGCGTCCAAATTTACGACGTTTTTTCCTCTTTGGGCTTTGGTTTTTTTTCCTCGGCCTTTGGGCGGTGATCGTGCCTTAGGTACTTTAAACGTACCTTGAGATGGTTGTGACGGTTGTGGTGGTTGTGATGGAGGAAAAGTGGATGGTTGATTCGGGTTATAAAATTGTGGCGACGAATTGAATTGTTGTTGACTTGCGAATCCTTGTTGAAACGCATATTGTTGGTTACGGTAAATTTCATTCGGATTTAATGGTTGCGAACCGTATGGCGGTGAAGGGTTTGGACTTTGAGACGAGGGACTAGAAGAGTTTGAGGCTCCCCCGTATTGACGTTGGTTTGACGTTAGGAGGTTCGTGAAATAGCCTCATTCGTTCGGGTCTTGAGACATTTTTGTTTTGATTAGGAGAAGAGGTATATAAATTTTTAGTTTAGATTGTTGAATGTAGTGAAGAGAAGTGAAAAGGAGGTTAGTATTTATAGTGTTTATGTAAAAGAGGGTAGGGAGAAAAAAAAAATACAAACAAACACTACCGTTGTAAACCAAACGGTAATATTTGCAATTTCCACATTTCTCTCCAACGTTAACATGCACTTTTGTCAGCTTTTTTGGTTCGTCGTGGCCACGGGGAGGTGCCCAACAAAAAGGAACGACGAGGGGTTTTTGGTGTAGCGGCGAGCTTCGGCTCGCCGTTGATGTTGCCAGGTCGGACGGCGAGCTGAACGGCGAGCCCTACACCTAGTGCTCTAAGTAATGCGTTTATTTTATTTATTTTTTCTTTTTTTTTTTCTGTTTGATTTTCGTAGACAAAAATCAAGCAACTTTGAACAAATTGAAGGTTTAGGGTTCGAATCTGGAGAAGGCAGGGTTTACTTCAAATTAAGTGTCGTGCCTTCGGGCGGCTTAAGTTGAAGGTTTTCCCCCCATCGGGTTTCATTGGTCAAGGATTTCTCCGAAAGAACCCTTCCAAAAAAAAAAAAAAAAAAAAAAAAAAAAAAAAAAAAAAAATTTGACTTTTATTAAACAAGTAGAAGACTCAATTTTGTATAATGTCATAATCGAGCTTCCATACTTGTCTAATTTGGTTCTCTTTAAAAAAAAAAATTCATTTTCAGTTTGAGTTTTTTCTTATTATATAAAAGATTTTACTACGTAGTATTTACTTATGCATAAGGTTTTGTTAAATATAACTCTAACACATAACCTAAAAAACATTTATAAATGACTCACAAATTTCTATATTTAACATCTTATTTCATGTTTATTTTATCATCCTAATAATATGCTAACAAATATGGATGTTAAATATCAATATAGATTTAAAAAAAAATAAATAAATAAATAAAAATAAAACCACTCAGAGTGTTCTACTTTCATCTAATGATTCTAATTAAATCTGATTTTTATACTTGAAGGCAATTTTGTTACAAACACAAAAATCCCGAAACTCATTTCATTCTCCACCAAAATGTTAAGTTTTTGATTATCAGAAATACACACAAACACACAATAGAATTAATCATCACATTGACTTCAACGACATTCAATAATTATTAATTTCACTATAAATCTTGGTCATTGATCACAACTTTTTAAAAATAAAGATCAATTTTGGTTTTTATGGTAGATATTATGTTCGAAATTATTAGTTAACAAACTATTAGTTAATTGAAACTAGTATTGATATACACTTTTGGATCATTAGATTGAATAGCGGGGATTTGATCTTTTAATATTTAGAGAATTAATTATTTTTATACAACTTTTCATTTAAATACCAAATATCTTATATAATAATAAAAAGAACAAAAAAATTGAAAGAAGTGTTTCATAGCAACCAATAAGAGAGCTCAATTTCATGATCGAGACCTCTCCTAGGCTCCTATTGGCAAATTAAAAAGTCAAAATTAAGTTATTTTATCAATATTGCTTAATTTCTGTTCAGTTAAAAGTTTTGTGGTTAGGTTTAAAATATTAGGGATGAGCGTGGTACCATTTTGGTACCGGACCGGCACCATTTTTGAGGTACTATATTCTTTCCCAACCGAAATATGCCGTCCTGATCCCAGAACCGAAGGGTATAGCGGTACCGGTACCGGGTTCAGGTAATTCGGTACTAAACTGGGACTAGTACAGTTTGAGATTTACACACACCAAACTATTGTGAAACCTTTTGTTTCTAATTTTTTTTACTGGTAAGGCAACAGCAATCAAGAGGAGGTCACGCATCATTGTTTGTCCTTCTGAACTTTTTAAACTAGTTATAATGGAAGCATCTTGGCTTGTTATTTACGGATTGGTATGCTAGGAGTTAAGTACTACAATTTTTTGTATATTAGAACCGCGAGATGTTTGGTTTAGATGGTCATTTTTTCAACGTTAATTATGCATGGGACACATGCATGAATGTTGATACACGAGACTTCATAAACAAAGCTCCTTGGTATTTCGGCACCAAAACAAGGATTTCTCGCTTTGGTGCCGTACCGTTTTTATTGGTACCAATTTTTTTCGAGCTAGTTTTGACCGTACCGAGTAAAGAGAACTTGTACTGGTACGGTTCCAGTGCTCATCCCTATAAAATATTAATAAATCTGATTATATAATTTGATGTAGAGAATAAACTATAAAAAATAAGTGTAAATTGACAACAAAAGAAACTTAAAAAAGATAAGTCGGCAATTAATTAAACTTAAAGAGTTAGATTTAAAATAACGTTGTATTCTAATTGGCTAATAGAAATTACATTCATGCCTAAAATTTTATAAAATATGTAATATTAAGTTTTATGTAATAGATACCTCATAAACTTTATTTGTTTTTGAAAAATAACATTTATTGTTATTGTTGTAGTTTATAATGATTTTTAAATAGAAGACAATCAACCAAGTAAAATCGAACTGTGACAAATCAAATTAGTACGACGGATGTTAAAACTCATTTAATACGACTTATGTCAAAGCATGTAAGTATCTAAAACTAGTAAATGTACTATACGCAATAATTTATATCCATCTAATTACCCATGCTTTTTAAACTATAATACTACAATAACACATGATGTTGACCAAATCTATACAAAGTTAGAAGCTTAACTGTTACGTAATGTTAGAAGTTCATAGTTTGTTTGAATACTTTGATGCTTCTAGAGACACATAAGTTCATCCTGGCCTATTTTTCGACAGGCACATAAGTTTGGACTTCGAAGACACATGTAAGAACAACAATGAGGAGAGATATAATTTGATATAAGCATGGACGGAGATAGCGGGGAGCTAGGGGATGCTCGGCTCCTTTCAAGTTTCAACACGCTTAATCGTTTTGCTATTTATTTTATAAACTTTAAGCCTATGACTCAACTGTAGCTAAATGACACAAAAGAATTAAGAGAAGTTTAACACTGCTTCATGCAAAAGGTTTTTGTCTGATCTATTTTATTAGTTGTCTATGTGTTTTTGTCTAATATATTTTTAATAGTTGTATGTGTTTTTCTTATTAAAATTTTCAGTTTTCAAGATTTCAATTCCAAGAAAATACTAAAAAATGCTTAAGTCTTTGATTTGGAATTGAGTTAGGAGGAACTGTTTGCATTTTTTAACTTCTATTTTGTTTCCAGTTATCACAATATCATCAATATACACAAGTAATGCCACAAATATATCTTTATCAGACTTTATGAACAAAGAGTAATCACTTTTGCTTTGTTTGAATCCATTTTCTAATAGAACAGTGCAAAGTTTTTCATTCCATTGCTTGGGTGCTTGTTTGAGACCATATAATGATTTAACAAGTCTGCATACTCTCTTATCATCCGCAGAGAAGTATCCAGGAGATAGGGTCATATAGACTTTCCCAACCAAGTCGCCATATGGGAAAGCATTGTTTACATCAAGTTGAAACAAAGTCCAACCTTTATTGACAGCAAAGCTAATTAGGCATCTTATAGTGACCATTTTGGCCAACAAGGGAGAATGTTTCATCATAATCTACCCCCTCCTTTTGACTATATCCTTTTGCCAATATTTGGCATTGTATCTTTCTATCACCATTGGATTTGTATTTTATTTTGTATATCCATTTACACCCAGTTAGTTTTCTTCTTGGGGGTAAGCCAGTTACCACCCATGTATTATTTTTGTTAAAAGCTTCCATTTCAGTGTTCATAGCTGCAACATAATCTTTGCTGGTGCAAGCTTGATGATAAGTGGAAGGTTCAATGGTTTTATTTAGGTTACTAGAGAAACAATAGTTTTCTTTGCTTAGTTTAGAGTAGTTAACATGTTTTTGAATTCCATACTTAACTTTGTCATCAAGCACAAAGTCAGACGGTTTAGTGGGAAGATTTGAGACCCTTCCAGATCTCCTTTGTACATCTGGCTCACTATTGATGTTTTGATTGATGTGGTTACCCTCAGAAGTGGAAGTGAGTTCTATTGTATTGTCTTCATGGGATAAATGGGCAATGTCATCAGCGATTCCATTATTTCCAAGTGATTCATCATCACTGGTATTGATGCTTCAAGTTTGATGATTCACCATCATTATCCCGAGACTCAGTATTAGATTCATCATTAGGTAGAGTGTTTGTTAGGTTTGAGTTTTGAAGATAAGCGGTATCAAAAAAGTTAAGAAGATTAGCATTGTCATTTGTATTTTCATTTATTGTATCATTTGCTCTTTTCATTTTTAACATAAAAATATTTTCATAAAACTTTACATCTTTTGAGAAGATAAAACTTTTGCTTTTAAGACTATACAACTTATGCCCATTTTTTATATTTGAATATCCATCAAACAAACATTTCTCACATTTTTTTAAAAAATTAACATGGTTATTCAAATTAGTAGCAAAACAGAGACATCCAAATGACCTAAGATGATTAATATTTGGTTCTTTTTCAAATACCAGTTCATATGGAGTTTTGCCATTGAGCATAGAGGAGGGAAGTCTATTTACAATGTAAGTAGCAATGAGTACACATTTAGTCAATAAACTGAGAGGAATCCCCCTTGGAAAAAAAAGAGAGAGACCTTGCCATAAAGAAGGTGTTTGTGTTTCCTCTTAGCAATGCCATTTTATTGAGGGGTATAAGAACATGTTTTTTTGATGAATTATCTCATTTTGTTTACAAAAAATTTCCATTTTATTATTAACAAATTTTGGTGCCATTGTCACTTTTGAATATTTTGACAGTCTTGTTAAATTAAGTTTTTAAGTATTCATGAAACACATGGATGTATGACAAAACTTCATCTTTTGATTTTAAAAGGTATAGCCAAAGAA
Organism: Artemisia argyi; assembly: GCA_030686995.1. Classification (NCBI taxonomy): domain Eukaryota; kingdom Viridiplantae; phylum Streptophyta; class Magnoliopsida; order Asterales; family Asteraceae; genus Artemisia; species Artemisia argyi. Next base: position 120,556,372 of record CM060683.1, on the reverse strand, counting down.
CCATAAAATAATCATCCATAATAGTTAAGATGTACTTGTATCCCCAAACATCAAGGTAAACAATATCTCCAACCTTAGTGGTTTTACGATCACTGATTGGAAATGGTTCCCTTTTTTGTTTGGCATGAAGATAGACATCACAAGGAGCAGTCATATCATTACTACTTATGTCAATTTTTCATTTGAGCACTTTTAGGTTTTGATCAGAAGGATGGCCAAGCTTATTGTGCCAAAGAGTGTTGGAATGGCATATTATATTCTTGCATTTTTTAAAGATTCACGACAATGAAGTCAAAGAAGTACAAACCTCCTTATTGGTTACCAGTGTGTAAGTCATAGATATAACATTTGTATTCATCAAAACCTATAATTAGTTTGTTATCTCTGGCTAATTTGTGAACTGATAGTATTCTGGGACATACAACACATCATAAAAGTGTTATTTTGTCATTCAGTTTTAAGTTACCACCTTTTATATGAAAGTAGTTGTTTCATTAGGATGATCGATTTGAAGATTTAAGCTAAAGATATCAACAATATATTCATGGTTATCAAGTGAAGTAACCATGTGTTGATTTGCCCCATAATTTAAATCCATCTTTTATCAGTTTTATAAAGCTTAAAAAATGTTTTTGAAATGGAACAGAAGAATGTACCTGCCATATTAGCCTGCCCATTTGTTGCAGGTTTGAAGTTGATCAAGTTTATTAGTTGTTACATTTGCTTAGCCGTGACTTGAGTGTTAGCAGAAGTAGAAACTTCAACAAATTAAGCAACACCATTGTTGTCATTTAATGAGGCGAAAAATGATCCGTTTTTAGGGGGTCATTTAAGCCCGGAATTGAATTTATTTGATCAAATATTGCCCTAAATCGTTCCTTTTGTGATTTTAGGTACTTTGGGAGTGAAATCTGGAAAAGGAAGCAATTCGGACGTTTTTGGAGCATAAAAGTGAAGAAAACGCCAAAGACTTAATTTTCCATGCTGGGAACAGTGTGTGACGGCGTCAAGAGTAAATATCATGACGACCCAGTACAGAAATGAAGGCGTCACAAGTAGAGCGTCAAGAGTTAAAAGTGTGACGGCCTGCAAAAATGGACTACATGACGGCGTCAGATGTAGATCAAGGCAGTCCGAGGATTATTTTGGCGGCGAGATGACGGCGTCACCCAATTGTTCTTGACGCCGTCAGCCTCTAATATCTATATATAGTTTTCTAATTTTCATTCATTAGAGAGGAACAAGTTTGGAGAAACCCTAAGGCCGAACCATATACGAATTTTACAGCTTTTCAAGGGTTTTCAACCCTTGAAACCTTACATGTGTTATTGAGATAAGTCTTTTCTTAAATCAATCAATATGTCTATGTGTTGGTTGTCTATATCTTGTGCTTGTCTTGATTCCACCATGCTAGGCTAGATTTATCTTGTGTTTGCTTAGATCTAATGAAACCTAGATGTTGATTATGTGTTGATTACTTGTTTATGGTTGTATTGGATGAATGATTTCAATGTTAGGCTTAAGAAAACTGGCAGATCTCCAAATGGTAACATGCTTGAACGTCTTAGGAAACATGAACCGATGTGTACTAGGTTTTATTGGTTGTATTTAATGCATGAGTAAATTCTAATGATCCCATGTTAGGAGCTTCTTGCAGGCTCGACATAGGAGTGAAGTAGGCACTCATAGGATTGGGGAAGTAAGTACGTCACCCCATGAATGGTATTAAGGAATACAATCCGTCATCCACGCAATTATAACAAGTAATTAACGTGTAAAAGATATCTAGGGAGTAGTGAAATCTAAGTAAAGACATTTCTCCCACTTATTGCTCACAACCTTAGTTTAATATAGTTTATTTTCATTTTTAGTATTTTATTTTGATTGCATCTTAGTATTAGGTTAGTTGACTAGCAACTAATTCCGCCCCAAATCCTTCAAAACCCGAGATTTTAATTTGCTTTCTAAAAAATATAAAAATACAAAAAGAATCATCCTTCATCTCTAGAACTAATATTTAGGTTTTCTAATCCTAGCGACACTATTCCTAGCTGAACGATCAATCCCCCGGTACTTGTCACTATACTATACTACAACGATCAGGTACACTGCCTGGTAGGGGTTGTAAGCTTCTCAAGATCCCTTGAGAGGTAAAGCCTGGTGCGATTCTCACGTATCAAGTTTTTGGCGCCGCAGCTCGGGGAATAGTTATTGTCTAGGTTAGAATCTCTTTTTATTAGGTCTACTTGCTAGATTCCTTTCTAGTAAGATTTTATTTTTATTTTTAGGTTTTCTTTAGTCTATCTTTTTCTTCGTGCTTTTGTTAGTAAATTAGATTCATTGACTATTCCGTTGACCATTATGGAAAACGCGAATCCACCCCTTTCTCCTAGAGAAGTGGCTGTGTTACGTGAACAAATTGAGAGTGAGATTAGGGAACTTAGGGAGCTTAATAGGTTGATTAAGGTTGAGCTCGACCATGCATTTAGTGACCTAGCGACTGCCTTGTACTCAAATGAGGACCTAGGGCCAAATGATTTTGTGAATGCTATTGAGGAACTAGAAGAGGGGGAAATAGATCTGAAGGTAAATGATTACTTTAATCTATACCCCACTAAGGAGGAGATTGCATACTATAATAATCTTATTGATGACCCTCGATCTCCTTTTACTAGAATCGAACCTAAGATAAAGAGAGGCGATCCTAAGAATGCTAAGATACCATGTATGATTGGGTATAGACACGTTGACAATGCTTACATTGACTTCAAATCCCCAATCAACATTATGTCCTCAAGTGTTTATAATGATATAGTGAAAACAAGACTTGAACCTAGAAGAGATCCCAAATACCCCGGTGGAGATTGTAACTATGTCGGGAGAGTTAAAGGTCTACATGTCTTTGTTGGGAATTTCACTTTTGTCACCGACTTTATGATTGTGGAAGATCTTGTTAATGTTATTGATTGTCGATTGTCCAATGTTGTGTTTGGTAAACCGTTTGTTGAGGAGTCCAAGTTAGAATATGATGAGATAGAAGGGACAGTCCGATTTGCAAGTAACACAGATAGGATCACTTATAGGATGACAAATAGAATGAAAGAATTTCGCTTTATATCCCGATTTGATAAGGATAACATTGGTGCTTTTGAGGATATCAATGAAGAGGATAAGAAAAAGGGCATGGATTATGTATTGGAAAAGAGGAGTCTTTTCTACAAAGATTGCTTGGCTCTAGGACCAAAGTATAAAGTCGATAAGGAATTTGCCCATAGGATTATAGGAGCGATTGAGAAAAAGGTTATTGGTTTCTACAAAGAACATTTACAATCAGAAAGTGAAACCAACGATGAGGTCACGTAGTAACCCATGACCTTGAGTCTAGCTACAAGACTCATAAATAAAGAAAAGCGCTTCTTGGGAAGCAACCCATGATTTTGTGTGATTTTAATTTTGTTTGTTTGTTATTTGCTTCCGTATGCAAACTTTATTTTTATTGTTGGTAGATCATGTTTCTAAACTAAAAAGTGAAAATACTTTAATTTGTTGTTTTGGCCTAGTCTTAACTTCACCAAAAGGTATTTTTGCAAAAGATAAGTGTAAGGGGAAACCCCAAATATGTTTTTAAGAAACAAACCGATCATGATTCTCCACAATATTAAGTGAACATGTATATTCGTATTTGTTAGAGTCAAATGCTTGTATTGAGTCATAATGAAGTTTTGCAGGATTTTCCAGGAAGTAGGACCAAGTTTTTCCAGAAATTTTCCGGAAACTTAACATAAAAATTTCTGCAGGTCACTTCTGACGGCGTCATGAGCTTGTTCTTGACGGCGTCACGTGTAAAAATCTGGAAATTTTACCAGTTTTGTTTTTCTAACGGATTCTTAAAGTTTTTGTTGAATTATTAAGTTTTATAATCTCCAGGAAATCTGTAAACTTCATTCCACAAGCATTATATCTTACTTTGTTTTCTAGGATTTAGTAACTTATGTAGATTGCCGCCGATTTTATGCGAGGTTGCTTTGTCTGTTTTCTCAGGATTTACAGGTTATGTATGACAAGAAGATGATTTATTTTTCTGGAAGGGAAGCTTTGATTGTTCATTTTCTTGGAGGAAGATCTAACCTGGCCACCTTATTATCCATACCGAGCGAATCAGGGGAGTATTTGATTTCATTCTTTTTACTTATTTCACTTTTACATTCTTTACTTGAACATTGGGGACAATGTTCATCCGAAGTGTAAGGGGAGGGTAAAATGATGATACCTTATAGGATACACTTTCGCTTAAGTTTGTTTGTTTGATAGTATATGTGTAATAAAACTATGAGAAATACTTGTTAGTGCAATTTTAGCGCCAAATTTAAAATTTTTTACAACATTTAGGAGTGAAACTTTAGCCATAGCAAGCGTCTCATGGATAGGAGATTGTATGACTAGCACATAACCGTACCATTCAGAAAAATTTTCCACCCAAATATGTGAGGTTCGCCTTTAGATTTGATAGGAAAAGCATTTACTATTAGTGCTTATGAGTGTACCGGTAGCATTTAGATTCTAGAACTTGCGTTAGTGATGCATCCCAAGACCGCTAGTGAGACTACATTCGTGTAGTAGGATTTACTACATGATAAGAGGCATTAGGATCACCCTTGTGTTAAACCCGTGTCATAATTACTTGACCATTTAAGTCATATTACTTGGCTAGTTAAGTCAACTAATTTTTCCCACACCTTAGCGTTGTACTCATTTTTAGTACATGAAACCCCTAGTACACCCCTCCGAGCCTATCTTTTCGTTTCTAACTTTAAGCATTTTACTTAAAGGAAGAATTTGTTACACCCCACTTAAATGTACAACCAAATCGCCTTAGCCTTCCGTGTATGCACTCATCTTTAGTACATTATTGTTATTTGTTAAACCCTAAGTTAACTATCTAATTGATTACATGGTTGCTAAGTCGAGTCATATCCTTGTACATATTGTTTTGGACGATTGGGACTTATGGGTAAAGTACTTATTTTATGGAGTAATGGGGAAGAATATCATTTATTACCCCCATATGTACGTTAATCTTAAAAGTACTCCAAATGTTTTGATTTTCTTAATTCGAATCATTAGATTAGTTCATTGTAAAGTATGTAAAAATTCAATTGTAAGGGGAACGTTTATTCTCTGTGATGTATTATTTTGGATGGTAGGGTAAGAGTGTATGCAAAAAAAAAAAAAAAAAAAAAAAAAAAAAAAAAAAAAAAAAAAATCGGAAAAACAAGAAAAAAAATAGAAAAAGAAAAGAGAAAAAAACATATGGACTACCATCCCTTTTTATTCTATGTTCATTTTATATTTTTTTGGTTATTTTTCATTTATTAGCTTAAGTCGAGTCGAGTCTTGGCTTAGCAATGCCATATTTTACATGTAATTAACCAAGATTGTTAACTCGCCACCAGTAAAGACTGCCTATATCTAACAAAACCGTGTATTTCATATCCCTACACCTAACGTTACAACCCTTTAAAAAGACCTCTTTGATAGTTTATCCTAGGTGCTTACGCCATGTGGTGGAGGTTTGATCCTTTCCCAAGCATATGGTAATCTATTTTGCTATGACAGGTAGTGAGAGATATCTTCCGTTTCCATATTGTAATTTATACTTTATTACACCCGAGAGATGTGAGTATCTAAACACTATTTGTGAGGTGCTAGTATATGACCTCCGTGCTTGTCTTTGGTCTTTAGTAGAACGATTATTTGTTGTAATTACTTTTATATTAGTGTTAAATGACCCCTAACTTGTATTTTGATTAGAATAAAAGCGCATTTGCTTAAGGACAAGCAAATCTCAAGTGTAAGGGTATATGATGAGGCGAAAAATGATCCGTTTTTAGGGGGTCATTTAAGCCCGGAATTGAATTTATTTGATCAAATATTGCCCTAAATCGTTCCTTTTGTGATTTTAGGTACTTTGGGAGTAAAATCTGGAAAAGGAAGTAATTCAGATGTTTTTGGAGCATAAAAGTGAAGAAAACGCCAAAGACTTAATTTTCCATGCTGGGAACAGTGTGTGACGGCGTCAAGAAGACTTTCCTGACGGCGTCAAGAGTAAATATCATGACGACCCAGTACAGAAATGAAGGCGTCACAAGTAGAGCGTCAAGAGTTAAAAGTGTGACGGCCTGCAAAAATGGACTACATGACGGCGTCAGATGTAGATCAAGGCAGTCCGAGGATTATTTTGGCGGCGAGATGACGGCATCCCCCAATTGTTCTTGACGCCATCAGCCTCTAATATATATATATATATATATATATATATATATATATATATATATATATATATATATATATATATATATATATATATATATATATATATATATATATATATATATATATATATATTTTTTTTTTTTTTTCTAATTTTCATTCATTAGAGAGGAACAAGTTTGGAGAAACCCTAAAGCCGAACCATATACGAATTTTACAGCATTTCAAGGGTTTTCAACCCTTGAAACCTTACATGTGTTATTGAGATAAGTCTTTTCTTAATTCAATCAATATGTCTATGTGTTGGTTGTCTATATCTTGTGCTTGTCTTGATTCCACCATGCTAGGCTAGATTTATCTTGTGTTTGCTTAGATCTAATGAAACTTAGATGTTGATTATGTGTTGATTACTTGTTTATGGTTGTATTGGATGAATGATTTCAATGTTAGGCTTAAGAAAACTGGCAGATCTCCAAATGGTAACATGCTTGAACGTCTTAGGAAACATGAACCGATGTGTACTAGGTTTTATTGGTTGTATTTAATGCATGAGTAAATTCTAATGATCCCATGTTAGGAGCTTCTTGCAGGCTCGACATAGGAGTGAAGTAGGCACTCATAAGATTGGAGAAGTAAGTACGCCACCCCATGAATGGCATTAAGGAATACAATCCGTCATCCACACAATTATAACAAGTAATTAACGTGTAAAAGATATCTAGGGAGTAGTGAAATCTAAGTAAACACATTTCTCCAACTTATTGCTCACAACCTTAGTTTAATATAGTTTATTTTTATTTTTAGTATTTTATTTTGATTGCATCTTAGTATTAGGTTAGTTGACTAGCAACTAATTCCGCCCTAAATCCTTCAAAACCCGAGATTTTAATTTGCTTTCTAAAAAATATAAAAATACAAAAAGAATCATCCTTCATCTCTAGAACTAATATTTAGGTTTTCTAATCCTAGCGACACTATTCCTAGCTGAACGATCAATCCCCTGGTACTTGTCACTATACTATACTACAACGATTAGGTACACTGCCTGGTGGGGGTTGTAAGCTTCTCAAGATCCCTTGAGAGGTAAAGCCTGGTGCGATTCCCACGTATCATCATTGAAGTTGTTTGATGTTATTTGATTATTTTTATGTGCCCATTTTTCTTAATGTGATCAAGATACCCTACAATTTTATAGCATTTTTCAATTGTGTGACCAGTGAGGCCACAAACTTGGATTTGAGCAGACCACATTAGGGTTCTTGTTATTTTGATTCTTTTGGTTGTAGTTGTAATTGTTATTGTTAGGTCCTTTAACAGTAAAGACAGAAACCTAAGATTTAATTCGAGAGGAAGAAGGGGAGGAGCCTTTATGAGATTCTTCCCAAGAAACAAGAGAGAAAGAAGTCTGGACATCAGGAAAAGGTTCCCTTGTTAGTAGACTACTTCTTATGGGTTGATATATGTCATCAAGGCCCATGAGGAATTGCATTAGCTTTATAAGATTTGAATGTTTTATGAAATCATTTTGAGCATCACATGTGCACGAAGGTAGTTTGGTGATTGCATAATTGGCTCCATAGGAAGTTAAGATTGTGGTAATAATATGAAACAGGAGTTCCATTCTATTTTTACTCGTAAATACTCGTATTTAAAGCAATGTATGTTGGATTTTTGAAGTTTTTATTTTATTTTATTATTAATTTATATAAAACTAGTAGGGTGCCCGCGCGATGCGGCGGCGGGTACCCTAAAATAAATTTTATGGGCGTAAAATATCTAGTAGCGTGTCCAAACAGTGTCACAGATCAAATATATATATATATATATATGCATTCTACTCTTCACGTAGGACTTTTCAATACACAACGTTTTCGTGAATAATGGCGTAAGTTTCGTAATTTTTCGAGTCCGTTTGCTATTTCGAATGAGCCCAGAATCGTTTTTGTGAAAAGTTTAGCCGAATTAACATATATGGCCCCTCCGCCCCTATCTTACACATTATACCCTCACTTTTCAATTTACATATCCACCCCTCCCCATTTAATATAAAAACCTTTTATTTCATTTTTTTATTCATTTTACAACTAATAATAAAACACACATTCCACCTACTCTCTCTCTATCTCTCTTTAAACTCCCTCACTGGATCTTCATAATATCCGGCCAGCACCAGTAGAATCTGGCACCATTGTCGCCGGAATAATTTTTCCGGAGAGACCTTTTTCCCTCCCAATCGATAGATCAACCTATTTCGAGCATTTCTGGAGCTTATTAGCTCTCGAAGCACCATGTAACACCATCCACGCGCCACCACCGCCACTAAAGTCTGTACACCACCACCGCCGCACCTCTCCTAGCCACTTCTCTCTCCGTTTTGGTAACCCACGCGCTTTATTCTTTCCCCTTTACACCATTTTTAGCAAGCCCTAATTTTTACTTTTTAATAAAATCCGATTTATAATAATTTCTTTTCATAAAACCTTTAACTAAATGTTTTTAAACATGAAAAACCGTGTGGATCTTGTTTTTCTGTCGCGATTCGGTCAACTCGGAAGAACCACCGAGTCGACTCAGTGACTCGGTGGATTATAGTTTGATTGATTTCTTCTTTTCTTTTCTTATTATTTCTTGTTTTTGCGATTGGTTTTGTATTCGGGTTTGTTTGGATGTGACTCGGACTGTTGGAACCGAGTGGGGCCAAGCCGCGACTCATGGGAGTCACGGCGAGGCAAGCTGAAGAGATATGCATTGGGTTTGTCTAGGATTCGGATTTGTGTGGTTATGGTTGTATCTGATTTGATTTGGATGTGGATTTGAATGTGGAATTTGGAGGGAAACGTTTGCATTTACAGCTGGGAATTATTTAGAGGGTTGTACATTACGTTTAAATAATTGTAATATTAGGTGTAGGGGTGTTTTTAATACTATTTAATGTATAATTGTAATATTTTAATGCTATTAATGGCAAAGACAAAGTGGCGTGTACATGTAGCTACTAAAGTTGTAAATATCTAATTATATTTCATTTATGGTATTAAATGTCTAATTGTGTTGAATCACTTATACTTTTAACATTGAAATGTGTAAGGCTTAATTTTAAGAATTTCTTTTTTTAGAAAGGCAAAATGCATTATAAGATAGTAAGATTATATAAAATATACAAACGTTTCTGGCCTTACCCGTTTCTTGAATTTTGGGACATTGGCGTTTCTAAGTACCCGTTTCCGTCCCCGTCCCCGTTTCCATATCCGTCCCCGTGCAACATAGGTTTGGTGTGGCGGCGAGGAACGGCGAGCCGAAGGCCCAGCCACGTGGGAACGGCGAGCCTCTTCGACTAACTGCACCGAGTGCTCTAATTACAATTCAAGTATGTACCGTTTATAGTAGTGTTGACATTTCTTCATATTTGCCAACATATTGCAAGTCCTTTACACAGATGAGATCAGTATAGATTAAACTTTTTCTAGAGATTCAAAGATTAATTTCGCATAATCTATTTCACTTTCATCTAGTGGCTCCAATTAAATCTGATTTTTTGATTTAAGGGTATGTTTGGGGCAATGAGCTGTGCTTCGGCTTATATTATAAGTCGAAAGAAAAAGGTTGTGTTTTGGCAAAGGGCTTATAGGGGCTTGGGTTTTTAAAATAAGTCTCTTTTGTCAAGAGGCTTATAGAAGGTCTTATAAAATAAGTAGGCTAAAAACTTTAGCCAGGGCTTTTGAAGAATAAATTATTTATTTACCAACAAAAATATTTAACATATACAAAAATTCATTTAATTATATCTTTTTTTAATAATTTTACAATAATAAGCCTCAGCCCCAGCCCATTTACCAAACAAGTTTATAAAAATACAAATTTTAATTTTGGCTTATAATATAAGTCACAGCCCAACCCCAGCCTAACCCCAGCCCCAGCCCATTTCGCTAAACATACACAAAGCTTATATTGTTATGAAGTTGTTTGGCGAATTGGTTGAAGCTGAAGCTTATTAATGAAAAATCACATAAAAATACATCAAATTAATTTCACGTACATTTCCAGCTTTTATATGATAATTCATTATATTTTTAAAGGTATTTAAGTAATTTAACTAGTCGTAAGCCCTTTTCTATGGGCTTGGACTTAAGGATTTATTTGTTGATGTATATTAGAAGCTTTAGATTCATTGATTTTGTCATAGGTTTCTTTTAGTTTAGCCCATACCTCATAAGGGCTAGTGGAAAAACATTGACCAATATAAAGATCTTCAGAGATGAAAACAAGGATCCAGGAAAAGACAACATGATTGCATAAGTCCCATTCATTTGCCAATGATTGTCAGAAGGTTTTTTACATTTGCCATCAATAAATCCAATTTTCTTTTTTGTTTGAAGAAAAAGTGTCATTGCACAGCTCCATACAATGTAGTAGTCTCTTCCTTTTAGTTTTATGTTTATAAAATTTGTTATGCTTGAGTCATTTAAGTTGTAGGTAAAGCTTATCACCACATATGAGGTTTCTTGTCTCACTAGCACTGGAGGCACCACCACCACTGGCTGTGGGGTGGTGTCATCATCACCAAGAATGATTACAGCTTCAATTAAAAGACTAATTAGGCATAAAGCTTAAGACACATAAAGGAAGTGATGGGTACAGTCTTAGTGATAGGATTCCTTGCCACTGAAGGTGGTAGGTCAAGACAAATGAACTTCACTTCTTAGAAGACTATCAATAACTAGTCAGACAAGAGCACAAAATGCCAACAACGAGAAAATCAAGAACATAGATTCACAGTGACAAAATATTATTTTTATAATGATAATGATTTCTAAAAAATGATATAAATTAAGTATAGATGCAATAAAACAACAAAATAGATATGTAGATAAGATGATCAATTAAGCAATAAAGAAAATAAAAACCAGGATAAGCAGTAGAATAATCAAACAAAGGTTGCTCAAAAAAGAAAGGATTAAGAATTTATATTAAACCACAAGGGAAACGGTGCCGTTTTGGCATCCGTTTTTCCCGCCATTTTTTGGCCCAATTTACCAGCCCTCCTTTGGCCTGCTGCCTTTGGTCCATTTGTTCCCGTTTTTGTCCAACTCTAACTCCACGTTTATTACTACATGTATGATTAGATAAACCTAAATCACACCATCTTCAGGAAGAACCTAGAACATCATCTTCGCCGATCCCCACAAACCATTAGCCGATCTCCACTAGGCGACCGCCACCACAAGCCCACCACTACCTACAAACAGAGCACCATAATAGAAACCACCAGCCAATTGTTTAGGTATTTTTGAAGTTCTTTTGTTAGATCTATATATTTTCAAAGTTTGGTGGGTTGTCTTTTAAAGATATGTACATTATTTATACATCTTTGAGTTTTTCTAACATTAGTTACAACATTTTTTACTTTTGATGGTGCTGCAAGTATTGTCGCCGGAATCAGTGCCGCTGCCGTGGGAATCTGCGCCTTGGCATGTAAGTTTATCAATCTTAATTAAATAATTGATTTACTTTATATTGATTTTGGTTTTTAGATGCTTAATTGTATATTATTGGTTTTGATTTTACTCTTAGGGTTTAACTCGGGAGAAATTGGGGATTACTGAATTGGGTAAGTTTTATATATCTTATTTATCATAATAATCGGTTGGTAAATATCATTTTTATAATGATTCGTTGGTAAATATCGTATTTCTGAACTTCATTTATAATGGTTTAATTTTAGTTTATTATTTTTTTTATTAGGCTTTTATCATGATTTTGGGGTTTTGTTAATTTGGGAACGGCAACAGCAGCTACAGATTCAGATCTATAGTTAGGTGCATTTAAGACGAGTACTTGCCAAACAAAAGCTTATAAGATTATCTTTTTAGCCAAGAAATGTCCCCAACTGCTTGGATCAGACGCTAAAAATCCTTCATGGTGGACCTGAGGCTCTCGCTTATTTTCACGAAGGCTTTGAAATCCAGGTATGAGTCTATTCGATTTTGATTATGGCTTTGAATACTTTCGTTGTTTTGTTAGCTTTTATTTGATTCACATAGCTTATTTGATTGTGCTTATGGCTTATTCATTATACATGTGTGATTCTTATAGAATAGTATTCATATTTTGATACAAACTTTATTTTCGTGTTGGCAGTGTGTAAGTGGTATAATAAGTGGCTATCACAAATCTGAATGGGTTCGATTATAGTCGCAACATCTGCATATTGGGAGGTGTCACAACTCGTAATTTCCGGTCATTTTCCAAACCTCGACAATTTACTATTCACAAGTTACTATTTATCATTTACTATTCATCGATCACTATTCATCGTTTTCGAGGTCAATTTGACATTTTGAGAAGCGTTCAGAAATTTTACTATTCACTTGACACTATTCATTTTCGGAAGAAAATCACTATTCACGTGCATTATTCATGTCATCGTAAATTTAGTTTACGAGTGTTCAAATTCGCGTAACCGTATTGGTTCAGGAGCGAATTCATGCATTATTACCGGGGACATTTCATACGGACTAGAAATAGTCAGCATATCATCATTAGGGCACTTGCATACTATTCCACTCGTAGGATAATTAAATATATACTCTTGGTACAATTAACGATTTACGTACGTTTATTTTAAATAAACACTAATACACGAACTATAAATGTGTCTAACATATCCGACACTCCCGACTATGATCACTATACATTTTTATACTCATTTCCATAATATAAAAACTATAATATTAATTTACCCGGTATTTTGGAAATTTATTTATTACGTATCGTACGTTTAACTTAATAACGACGGTTTTCACCAAAATTAAACGATAATCACCCTAACTCTCCGTACTTATACCCGACATATTTTTACAATTTTTATAACTTTATTATGACCCGAATAACTTCAATAAAATTTATTTTTAGTTAACCCGGTACCCGACTAAACTTAAAACTAATAATACTACACTAAAACCACTAACTTTCTAAATTAAATCACAAAACATCCCCCCCCCTTTCCTCCTTTTATGACCGGCCACCCCCCCCCCCCCCCCCCAAAGTCTTCCAACATTAAAAATCTCACCAACACTCTTAATTACTCACCAAACTTTTGTCCAAGTATATATTAAACTTTTCATCCATTTTTTCTACTAAAAATCACTTTTACAAGTTCAAGCAAACTTTTTCTCTCTTTTCTCTTGAAGTTGGTTCGAATTAGGGTGATCAAGGAGCAAGTAGGATAATTTTTACAAGATCTTGTCATAAACTAGTTAATATAATCATCCTTGTTAGAGTTTTGAAATAAAAACTCAAGGATTAGTAGGTTTTTTCATCATCTAAACTCTCTAAACCATCAAGTAAGTTAACAAACTCATTTTTATGATTTTTACAAGTTATTATTATGTCTTTATATTTTTCTTACAAGATCTTACACATGCATCAACTTGTACCACTCCATTTTTGTATATATTAACTTTCAAGCCCTAGAAATGGACACATAAGAAACCCTTGTTAGACCTAGTGGATTGATGATGTTTAAGGACCCATGACACCCTAAGAAGGTGTATGGTAGGATTAGATTAGCTTTGTGGTGTTTGAAAGTGGATTGATGGAGGATGGAACTAGTTTGGAGACTTGAAAATGGTTTTTGAAACTTTTGATATACCTACTGTCCCTATTTTAATTTCGTGGGAAAATCAGTAGGTGGTGGACAAGTTTTGACCAAATATTTAGAAAATACATTCAAAAACGAAACTTTGGGCGAAAGAATGGACTAAAACAAGCTTATAACGAAGGAGATATGATTTTTGCAAATTTAACGACGAAAACTACTTTTACAAAAACTGCTTGCTGTTTGGCAGATTTCAATGGGTAAAAAGAGGCATTTAACGTAACCTAAAAGAGCCGAGTTATCAAAAATATACTAGTATACACAAAGACGAATCCGTGGACATAAAGAACAAGGAAAACGAGCCTAAAGCGACCGAGTTATACCCGTTTTAACATTGTCAAAACTATATATATATTTTTGGTCACAAATAAAAATAATAACGTACGTACTAAATGGTATATTTTCTAGAAACGTACTAATGACTATTTTCTTAACAAACGAATACGTACGACCCGAAGGAATATTTATACGACATGACGACGTCATTCTAAGGTTTTGATACTTGGAACATACCGCTAACTTTTTTCGTACGAGTTAATATGACAAGTTATATACTTCTCTAAATGGACCTATTCTTCCTAAGTATGGAAACTATTTTTCTATGACGATAACTAGTATTTCCAAATTACGAGTGGTATGAGTATCATGTGCATGTGCATTCATTTCATTACGGCTTGATCTTAATTAGATCGCGATTATTCATTTAGGTTGCGGCTAGTGTTCGCGCCTCATTGTCCCGATTTCTTTACTATCGTTGTACCATCTTTGTACTATCACTCCAGGTGAGTTTCATAGCCCCGTTTTAATTCTATATTTTGATTTCAAATCCCACGGGGGAGAATACATTGCATTACTTGTTTTGTGTACATGCCTAAGTATAAAATTTCATACATTGCTTAAGTTGTCTTATTTACCACGTCTTGAAAAGTCCCCTTTTATTATCATGGACCGTTAATTTCTGGTACTAAGCGGGAGTGAGTGGATAGATCTATCGAGGGTGACGCCTCCATTCGTGTTTGGGTTGCTCCAAATGGAACGAATGCATTTCATGTCTTTATTATTAAAGTGTCTGGTAAACACTCATTGGGGCCAAGTATCGTCTAGCTTCGGGGTCATGAGCTTAAGAGCCAATGTATATATTTTCCGGACATCCTATTTCTTGGCATTACTTATGGCATATGTACACTAGAATTTACTTATAAACCTATGATTATTCACCAACTTTATGTTGACCGTTTTTCGCAATGTATTTCTCAGGTTATTAAGGTAGCTCATGTGCATACATTTGGACCTTCATGGAGTCGCGGAGTCGACGCGTCTCACTATATTTTCTGCACTTATGAAACGTTTGATCTTGTTGAACTTATTCTAACTATTTTGGCAAACTCTTTTGGGACCTAAGCTTGTAAACTCTGAATGTTTTAATGATCAAACGCTGTATTTTCTAAACGACACTTTAGGTCGTTCAATATAACTGTAAGTATGGTGCTATGACAGTCACCCCCAGGTATTCCATTCCGCTGCCATTCAGGTATTTTGGGGGTGTTATAGATTGGCATCAGAGCTAAGGTTATAGCGAACTAGGATGTATCTTGGACCCTAGACTATAACCACATCATCATAGCATCTCATCATTTCATCATAGGTGCATATTCACTATACATGTTGTTTTACGCACACACTGTGCAAGTTATTCATACCCATACTCATATATATATATGATTATATTGACCTGGTTCACAAGTGACATGTCTTCAGATACCCACGCTGTTATCCTTTCGTCGGATTCCGACATTGAAGATGCCTTGTCATCTTCCACTACCATTATACCACCAGTTACACGTATACCACCGTTAGCACTATTGATTTGTTATAGGAATAAGGTTTTCCTATCATTCAGCCTATACATAGAATGCCGTTGGGTAGAATATTCAGACTTAATCTTAATGGACTTATTAGGATGCTTATTACAAGGGAGATAGCATGTTTTCTTTCCTTCACTAGTAGGACGCTTACTACTCAGGTACTACCACCACCGTCAGTTACTTATTTCACTATTGGTCGTCCCATAGTGCGTACTTCAACTTTACCTCTTGGATATCGCGAGATAGCGCGAAAGAGGGTAGTATCCCATTCACTATTATCACCATTATCTCTTAACTCATCACTGGGATTTCATCGTCATCAATGTTATTCTCATCCTTTGGAATACCACTATTGTCATTTCCCTTTTCCATTTCCACTTGCCACGAATTAGATAACACCTTGTGGATAATACCAAGATTACGGACTCAACAGGAACATCTGCAGGTTCCTCAAGAATGGCTTAGAATCTACACTATCTAGGACTTGATCGATGCACAACTTCAGACACTACTTCAGGACTATCTCGACCTTATGATGCCATAAACCTGATTTCACTCAGAGGGACTACAGGAAATCTCTAGACTAGACTTATATCTTTACTAGCTTTTACTAATACCCTAGCCACGAGAGGTGTGGCATAGTTCAAAGAAACTTGTAGTATTTTGATTGTTGTACAAACGGAATCACCAAGTATTGACTCTACTATAGGGGAATGGTTGTGCTATCTATGATATTGGTCCATATAGACCGAAACCTTCATGTATTATATTCATGTGTTATGAATATGATGATTTTTATTACCTATAGATTCTCATGGACTCTTATGATTTGATGGAGATAGATTTAAGCAAACCACTCCAAGCATGACGCAAGCTGCTGTTGGACAATTCATTGCCAGGAATGTAACTACCGCCCTCACCAAGGAACTTACTCACGTGGAATTTATGGGTTGTAATCCCTCCTCCTTTAGCGGAAATATTGACACAAAAGAATTTTTCAAATGGTGCGAAGAATTAGAAACAATCTTTCAAAGTGGTGACTGCCGTAAGGAAGACAAAGTTAAGTTCGCCACTTGCACTTTTCAGAAGCATGCCCAGAAATGGTGGACTAAGTATGTCCAGGTAGTAGGAGTTGATGCTGCTTACTCACACTCTTGGGAGAAACTAAAAAGGATGATGAGTTTGAAGTTCTGTGTGAAAAGCGAATTACAAGCAATTGAACAAGAAACACTAACCCTTACCATGGAAGGAGATGATGTTGTCAAGTATACTGCTTATTTTTATGATTTTGATCGACTAGGCTCTGCAATGGATGAACCGGAAAGCAAGAGACTTGAAAGGTATGTCGGAGGACTTTCTCCTGAAATTCGTAGGATGGTCATCGCATGTGAACCCAATACCATGTCTGAAGCTATCCAGATGGCAATCGAAACAAAGGAACTCATAGTTCGCGACAAGACATCGGGAGACAATAATAACAACAAGAGAAAGTGGGTCGGTAATCTGGATGCTAATGCTTCTCAACAACCGTTTAAGATACAACAAGTGGTGGAGACCTGTGCTGTGGGGTCGAGCCAAAAGAAAAGGTATGTTGGTAATTTACCCGAGTGCGACAAGTGTCAGTTTCATCACAAAGGATCTTGCCCCTCTCAATGTAAAAACTGCCAAAAGCTTGGACATGAAACCAAGGATTGCAAGGCCCCCACCCTCGCAAAGCATCAGAAACTCTCGGTAACCTGCCGCGAGTGTGGAGTAGTGGGACACTTCAGGAGTGAATGCCCGGAGTTGGGAAACCAGAATTGGAGGAAGAAGTTTATGTTTTAGTTATGTGAACCATAGTTTGAGCCCTCTAGGGTTGTACTTTCTTTTGGTACTTTCCATAAGTACGTCGGTGTAACCTAGTTGTATTAAGCACTTTCCTATCTAATGTAATGACTATCTTTTGTTACCTCTGTGATAACCGTAGCCTTTGTTTATTCCATTTTCTATTGCAATTGCGCAATTTTCAATCGTTTAGCAACATTATACCATTGTCTTATTAAGGATTTGACCGATTTCGTAATTGACGGATTAATAGATTATTACCAATCCATAGGATTTACCCATGTATCCGATAAACCATTCAACGAGTTTTATTTCAAACTATTTTACTACCTTATGGGGAAATTGTTTTTACCGAATTTCTAAAATAAGTCGTTTTGTTACCGTACTATAAACTGATTTTCCGATATTACGCCAAATATTTACTATTATTACGCGAAACAATTTTTATATTACTTTGAAAGGAAATGACTAAAATACCATTCTTCGAAACAAAACGTTGAACACCATCTAAAGCTTTTGAGAAAAATAATATTATTTTGATTAAATCAAGCATCGCATCATTAGTCCTCAACTATACATAGCCTGATCACCTATGTATACTTCAGGAAAGATTATGCCATGAAAGAAATAGTTACTTTATAAAGCATTGTTAATAACAATCTTCATCCAAAAGCGTTTTAAACAAATAAACTCTTTTATGAATATTTCTTTCTGACAAATTTTCTCTGGATACTTACCCCACCTGTCACACACTTAGTCATTAAGTTAGACTTTCCATTGACCTCTTTAGGAGAGACTTCCCATATTAAGTACTAGGAGGATTCCTCGATACAAGAAAAACAATAAAAGGATTACGGAACTATTATACCTAGACTGAGAAAAATTTATAACTCAACAACAATCTTAAGATACCAAGCGAACATCCGACTCACCATCTCTGACCTAGTTGTCCGATTTTATTATTCAAAGGTACTAGCTAGACTGAGCTACGGGATCAAACACATTGTGAAGGTACGCTAAGCAACACCATGGGAATACACCAAGCCTCCTAACCGATACTGTAAAGTGTTTGAGTTAACATGGTCTCATCCATACGCAAACTTCCCTGCAGTGAGTTTACGACAAGAATGATTGATTCGAATTATGGATATCGTTATTGATTCCCCTAAAGCATTATGTTCTTTAGAACTTCTGGATAACCTCACCTATACATCGAGAAAGGCATCAGACTCAAGAATATCTCCCCAGCTACATGTGAAGACAATACGGAAATTCATCGACATAGTAACAATTGAAACCCTCATATTGCCAACTTGATGGCAATTTCAACGATAAACCATCTCAAGACTTAAGTTGGTTGAATACCTAGGCTTGTAGTTTTGCCAGATAACCACCAATAGGTACCGTCCAATATCAGAAACCGAACGTTATACATCTATGCATTATGTGAACATTGCCTATCCTACTATTTTATCCTTGTTAGTATTTTCACTTTATGTAAAGTCGATTTAAAATTTGTGTTTATACAAATCACATATCTTGTAGAAGATAATTTTTGAATTGCCTATTTTGAATAAATATGATCCTTTTTTTTGTCAATATTTAGCAAAACCATTGTACAATGGGAAATTATAAACATCAAACTTTGGTAAACAGTCATATTCACAACCTATTTGAAAACCGCGTCACATTTCCTAACTATTGAATTTTGAATCATCAAGAAAGATATTATTTAGTAAACCATTTGCTCCATTTTCTAAATTCGTCTATTCAGAAAAAGATTTCGACCAAAAGCTCAAAAATCGCAAGATAAATTTTGAAA
This sequence comes from Artemisia argyi, assembly GCA_030686995.1. Classification (NCBI taxonomy): domain Eukaryota; kingdom Viridiplantae; phylum Streptophyta; class Magnoliopsida; order Asterales; family Asteraceae; genus Artemisia; species Artemisia argyi. The sequence goes on along the minus strand of CM060683.1, from coordinate 120,536,934 downwards.
ACCAATCACCATGCTACGTCGCTTATGCATTTAGGGCTTTGTGACTTGACAATAAGGAATATTGGAATATGTGATGAAGGAAACTAGGAGGAACACCATAGAACGATTACAAATGTCATTAATGGAAACCAAGCCTAGTAGGCAAAGAATGACACATGTCTTAGCAAGCCATTAGACCAAAACACAAGAAATCAAAGTTTGTTACCCATAGCCTATCCCCTTTATATGACGCTGAGTTCGAAGGACGTAACGTGGAGGAATTAGTCACAAGATTTATTGTACCTATTTCAATTGTTCCTGATGAAGGTGATCGAATCACCTCAGACTTCTAACAATCATTTTAAGATTTCCTTCAGAACCCCATTTAAATGTAAACACCGCCTACTATCCTCAGACCGATGGTCAGAACGAGAGAACGATTCAAACATAGGAAAGTCGTGCTCAAAGAGTGAGCAATTGACTTCGAAAATGGTTGGGCTAACCATTTGCCGTTAATCGAATTTTCCTATAACAACAGTTACCATTCGAGCGTTAAGGTTGCACCATTCGAGGCACTTTATGGTCGTAAGTGTAGATCTCCAATTTGTTGGGCCGAAGTCGGTGAAGTACAATGTACTGGCCCGGAGATGGTACAAGAAACAACAGAAAAGATAATTCAGATTCGAGAGAGACTCGAAACTGCTAGAAGTCGACAGAAGAGCTACGCAGATGTTCGACGCAAACCATTGGAATTTCAGGTCGGGGACAAAGTTATGTTGAAAGTCTCGCCTTGGAAAGGCGAGATACGATTTAGAAAACGCGGGAAATTGAACCCGAGATACATTGGGCCATTCAAGATCCTGGAGAGGATTGGTCCGGTTGCTTACAAGCTTGAACTTCCATCAGAACTTAGCAATGTACACAACACGTTTCATGTTTCGAACCTCAAGAAATGTCTTTCGGACGAGTCTGCCATTATACCATTAGAAGAAATACAACTTGATGACAAGCTTAACTTTGTGGAAGAACCAGATTACAAGCAACGAGAAACTGGTAGAAGTCAGGATGGTACATGACGCACATCATACGGATTGGGTATCCGTGAAAGAACGAACTAAATTGAAAGCTTTGCCTTGGAGAGGCATGATACGATTTTAGTAACACGGGGGATTTAACCTCTAGTATATTGGATCATTTCAGATTCATGTTAGAATCGACCAGCTGACATATAAGATTTGAGTTCTGACAGAGTTCAGCAACATATATTACCTATATCACATTATAAACCTGAAGAAGCACTGATAATCTATTGACGAACCGAACTCGGAAAAAGCCAAACTCACTATTCCAGTAGGCATTCATGAAATAACCAGAAATTTCCTACAAGTCAAGGATCAATTACAAATTCTATAAGTTGTAAACCATTAAAAACTTCAAGTTGGTAGTCAGATTTCGTTGAAAGTTCTGCCTAGGAAAGGCATGATATTATTCGGAGATATTTGGAAAGTTAAAGCCGATATACACCAGACCACTTAATAGTTCGGACAGAGTAGGCCTAGTGGCCGTCAGACTTGAGCCTTGATTAAGGAACAGCCGGATTACACAACTATGTTTCACCTATTTGAATCCAGGAAATGACTTTCAGATTAGTCACTCATAATCCCAATTGGAAAGAATTCCAACCCAAAGACAAACGTAAACCTGGTAAGAGGATCAATAGAAATCATGGACTATTAGGTCGAACGATTGAAGCAAAGTCGAATTCCTATCGTGAAAGTTCGCTGGAATTCTTGAAGAGGACCCGAATTTACTTGGGAACGAGAGGACCAAATGCAACTCAAGTATCCACGTCTTTTTAACAAATGTACTCCAGAGACCAACCAAAACTGAACTTCGGGACGAAGTTCCTGTTAGTGGGGAAGACTGTCACAACTCGTAATTTCCGGTCATTTTCCAAACCTCGACAATTTACTATTCACAAGTTACTATTTATCATTTACTATTCATCGATCACTATTCATCGTTTTCGAGGTCAATTTGACATTCTGAGAAGCGTTCAGAAATTTTACTATTCACTTGACACTATTCATTTTCGGAAGAAAATCACTATTCACGTGCATTATTCATGTCATCGTAAATTTAGTTTACGAGTGTTCAAATTCGCGTAACCGTATTGGTTCAGGAGCGAATTCATGCATTATTACCGGGGACATTTCATACAGACTAGAAATAGTCAGCATATCATCATTAGGGCACTTGCATACTATTCCACTCGTAGGATAATTAAATTTATACTCTTGGTACAATTAACGATTTACGTACGTTTATTTTAAATAAACACTAATACACGAACTATAAATGTGTCTAACATATCCGACACTCCCGACTATGATCACTATACATTTTTATACTCATTTCCATAATATAAAAACTATAATATTAATTTACCCGGTATTTTGGAAATTTATTTATTACGTATCGTACGTTTAACTTAATAACGACGGTTTTCACCAAAATTAAACGATAATCACCCTAACTCTCCGTACTTATACCCGACATATTTTTACAATTTTTATAACTTTATTATGACCCGAATAACTTCAATAAAATTTATTTTTAGTTAACCCGGTACCCGACTAAACTTAAAACTAATAATACTACACTAAAACCACTAACTTTCTAAATTAAATCACAAAACATCCCCCCCCCCTTTCCTCCTTTTATGACCGGCCACCCCCCCCCCCCCCCAAAGTCTTCCAACATTAAAAATCTCACCAACACTCTTAATTACTCACCAAACTTTTGTCCAAGTATATATTAAACTTTTCATCCATTTTTTCTACTAAAAATCACTTTTACAAGTTCAAGCAAACTTTTTCTCTCTTTTCTCTTGAAGTTGGTTCGAATTAGGGTGATCAAGGAGCAAGGAGGATAATTTTTACAAGATCTTGTCATAAACTAGTTAATATAATCATCCTTGTTAGAGTTTTGAAATAAAAACTCAAGGATTAGTAGGTTTTTTTATCATCTAAACTCTCTAAACCATCAAGTAAGTTAACAAACTCATTTTTATGATTTTTACAAGTTATTATTATGTCTCTATATTTTTCTTACAAGATCTTACACATGCATCAACTTGTACCACTCCATTTTTGTATATATTAACTTTCAAGCCCTAGAAATGGACACATAAGAAACCCTTGTTAGACCTAGTGGATTGATGATGTTTAAGGACCCATGACACCCTAAGAAGGTGTATGGTAGGATTAGATTAGCTTTGTGGTGTTTGAAAGTGGATTAATGGAGGATGGAACTAGTTTGGAGACTTGAAAATGGTTTTTGAAACTTTTGATATACCTACTGTCCCTATTTTAATTTCGTGGGAAAATCAGTAGGTGGTGGACAAGTTTTGACCAAATATTTAGAAAATACATTCAAAAACGAAACTTTGGGCGAAAGAATGGACTAAAACAAGCTTATAACGAAGGAGATATGATTTTTGCAAATTTAACGACGAAAACTACTTTTACAAAAACTGCTTGCTGTTTGGCAGATTTCAATGGGTAAAAAGAGGCATTTAACGTAACCTAAAAGAGCCGAGTTATCAAAAATATACTAGTATACACAAAGACGAATCCGTGGACATAAAGAACAAGGAAAACGAGCCTAAAGCGACCGAGTTATACCCGTTTTAACATTGTCAAAACTATATATATATTTTTGGTCACAAATAAAAATAATAACGTACGTACTAAATGGTATATTTTCTAGAAACGTACTAATGACTATTTTCTTAACAAACGAATACGTACGACCCGAAGGAATATTTATACGACATGACGACGTCATTCTAAGGTTTTGATACTTGGAACATACCGCTAACTTTTTTCGTACGAGTTAATATGACAAGTTATATACTTCTCTAAATGGACCTATTCTTCCTAAGTATGGAAACTATTTTTCTATGACGATAACTAGTATTTCCAAATTACGAGTGGTATGAGTATCATGTGCATGTGCATTCATTTCATTACGGCTTGATCTTAATTAGATCGCGATTATTCATTTAGGTTGCGGCTAGTGTTCGCGCCTCATTGTCCCGATTTCTTTACTATCGTTGTACCATCTTTGTACTATCACTCCAGGTGAGTTTCATAGCCCCGTTTTAATTCTATATTTTGATTTCAAATCCCACGGGGGAGAATACATTGCATTACTTGTTTTGTGTACATGCCTAAGTATAAAATTTCATACATTGCTTAAGTTGTCTTATTTACCACGTCTTGAAAAGTCCCCTTTTATTATCATGGACCGTTAATTTCTGGTACTAAGCGGGAGTGAGTGGATAGATCTATCGAGGGTGACGCCTCCATTCGTGTTTGGGTTGCTCCAAATGGAACGAATGCATTTCATGTCTTTATTATTAGAGTGTCTGGTAAACACTCATTGGGGCCAAGTATCGTCTAGCTTCGGGGTCATGAGCTTAAGAGCCAATGTATATATTTTCCGGACATCCTATTTCTTGGCATTACTTATGGCATATGTACACTAGAATTTACTTATAAACCTATGATTATTCACCAACTTTATGTTGACCGTTTTTCGCAATGTATTTCTCAGGTTATTAAGGTAGATCATGTGCATACATTTGGACCTTCATGGAGTCGCGGAGTCGACGCGTCTCACTATATTTTCTGCACTTATGAAACGTTTGATCTTGTTGAACTTATTCTAACTATTTTGGCAAACTCTTTTGGGACCTAAGCTTGTAAACTCTGAATGTTTTAATGATCGAACGCTGTATTTTCTAAACGACACTTTAGGTCGTTCAATATAACTGTAAGTATGGTGCTATGACAGTCACCCCCAGGTATTCCATTCCGCTGCCATTCAGGTATTTTGGGGGTGTTACAGGAGGGCTTTAAGGTAAAACTAAATATGATTATTGCAAAATATTTTTCATTTAGCTGATTTACTGTAACTGAGATCCACTAGCACATATATTTCTAATACTAGATTGCAAACATGTTAATTTTATCTATTGAACATAATTCCATATTAACTTTCATATGCTTTAAACTCATATAGTCATTTACTCATCGGTCAGTTATTGTGTGATTGCAGGAATGTGTTTGGATTGATGGCTCAGTACGTTGGTGTTGAATTCGTGAAATTGGATTTGCTTTTGATCTAGGTAAAGAAAGTATAGCACTAGAACAAATAATATATCAAAGTGATTAGCTTATTTGTTTATGACGAACCACATACAGTATTCTATTGTTCCGAAGTTGTACTTAATATGTTACCACGGTTTTACAGGAAGAATTGCAAATGCTACATTAGCTGAACGTGAGCTTTATACGGGGATACTAGAAGAACTAGAAATGAAGGTTCTTGGTGCAACAACGGTTAAAGTTGTTTCATCTAAAACACAGGTACGTGTTTCTCGGTTCACAACTGTGTCGTTTGGGGATTTCTTTTTATGGTTCAAAATTCATTTTAATAATGCTCTATAATGTATAAATAAGTCCAGGGCTGCTATTTTAGCCTGTTTCTTTTTTTTTTTTTCTTTTTTTCTTTGATATTAATGATACCACCGACTGCATTTTCATACTTATCTTCTTCCTCTCTATTTTCTAGGGCTCTTGCCGTTTGCCGTTGTTGTCGCTTGCTGTTTTCTGTTACTTGCCTCCTTTGTTGTAGGTAAAAACGGGTTGTATCACTGGTGGTGGTAGTTTTCTTTGTTTTGTTTTAGTATCAAATTCGTATCTGTATCTTTTCATCAACTGGTCGTCATCATTGCGTCATTCTCTGGGAGCCCAATGTTTGGTTTTGTTTATGAGTTTTTTTGTCATTAGATCATTGCGGGCAAGATATGCTTAATGTTTTAGAGTTTTCTAATCCTTTCTGAACTGTTGTTGTTATAGGTGTCATTCTAGAGCCAAATACAGGTGCAACCAATTCAAATGGGAATGTTTACAACCGACGTTCTATGTCTCAAGGTAAGTTAAGTTATTAGTTTATCTTTAACGGGAATGGTGCATCATTAGTATTACTTTTATAAATGTTTATAACCTCTTAATAGTTTGTTAATAATTTATGTCTCAATATATACATTTCAGGATTATTGGGTCTCATTAGGCTTGCAATAGGTGCTGAATATGTATTTCCATATTATTAAATGATTCCTTTTTTTTGAAGGATACTTTATGGCGTCTTCTGAGAAATGTTTGGATAGCTGGTATAGATGAAAGCGTTGACGGATCTACGCTTGGATGTAACAAAAGGGGCTGTTATATAGTTGTTCAGTTATGGGACCAAACTCGGTCAGGTAACTCCCGACATTTGTTTACTTATTGGTGCATTAAGTTTCGATTGCTCATACGTATTCCTTCTTTCGTGCACGACAAGAGAAAAACATATGCTAAACTTGCAAAAGATTTTCAGTCAGTCTTGAAGGAATTTCAGAAGGCTCAGTGCCTTCACTAGAAAGAGAGATGGCTTACGCTCAAGGTAAAATACTTGGATGTTCTTTTGAGGTGAATATGTCTTAGGTCAGGCTTTTAGGAATTTGGATAAATGCATACATAGCTGTAGTTGGGCGTGAAAAGATATTTAATAATATGGTTAAGTTCTGATGGAAATGCACAGAGGTGTGGACTAAACGTGTGATTGAACGATTGTTAAACTCAATAAACTGTCTATGAATTTGCTTAGATCTATTCAAATATGCTGTTAGTGTAGAAATGTAGAGGTAGGATCCCATAATCGATGTTGGTTTAAACGATTAGTGACAATTTTTATCCATTGATGAGTGCTCAAACACTCATCATTTTTGGTCTAATCTAAACTGCAAAACATACAAAAACACTCAGTAATGCATCAAAATACTGAAAATATTTCAAAATTGTGTTTTATATGTTTTAGATGCAAAACGAGTAAAAACAAATGAAAAACGCATAAAGTTTGCAAAATTGGCAGTTTCAGTCCCCCAACTTTAATAAAATAACAAAACTAGTCCCTGGATATTCAAAATATGGAAAATTATCACCAAAGGTCATTTTGAAATCATAAGTTGTCATATTTAGTCCTTTGGTGAAAAAATTGGAAAAGTTTTGGAAATTTACACTTTTGGTCCCTGGAGTTTCAAACTTTGGCAGATTCAGTCCCTGGTGGGAATTTTTGGATGAAAAATCATTTTTTGGCTCTTGGATAATCATAAGTTATCACAAATAGCCCTTGGATCATAAGTTTGGAAAATTGACAGAAAAAGTCCCTTAACTTTTGAAATTTACAAAAATGGTCCTCGGGAATTTTTAAATGAAAATATTATTTGTGGTCCTTGTACAATTTATAAATGGCAGGTTTGATCCTTATGGTTACTTGGGAAAAACACCACAGCACCCCCCCAACTTTCACCTAATTACATAATAGGTCCTTGTGGTTTTATAAAGCTTAAAATAAACAACCAAATCCAATACCAAACCAAACAACTTGGCCTGATCCATGAGTCCACCCAAAGCCCATCACAACCGGCCCACCTCCCTAAACTAATAACTTACCCCGTCCACCCAGTCAACCCAAGTCAAACCCCAGGGTACTGTTCACCCTTCCCCAACCCCACTTTCCCACCTTTCCTGCAAAACTGTCTCACCCCCTCCTCTCCTTTTCCACCAAATCCTCACCAACACCCTCTCCTGTCCCCTACAGCTCATCCCACCATTAAATACCCCTAACTTCCTCACCTAAACCACTACAACTGTCAAAATATCATTTCCCGCCTAAATGAAATCAAACGGCTAGGATCATAACAAGGGATCCTACGGCCCAGAAGTGAGTGGGAAAGAAAGAGAGATATCCAAGGGCCTTTAAAAGTGAAGAAAAAGAGCAGAATGAGCAATAGAATAGAGTAGTTTTATTAGTGTAATTTTATTGTAGTTGTAATTTTTTTCTTTAACATTTCAAGTATCAATTTAAGTTTCAAGGTGTATTCTAAGACCTCTTAATGTAATTTTAATATATTTCAGTTAGTTATTTAATCTCAAAGCCACCAAGTCAGTTTTTGCTTAAAATAGTTCAAAGTCGTTTTTAACTTCAATCCTGCAAAAAGCTTTTATTTCTTGTTCAATAAGCTCACATAAGTCTGTGACAGCTTGTTGTGAGTTTATTGTTGCTTAATTCAGTCTATATTGCTAAAAGAATCAAAAGTCAACAAAAGTCAAAGGGTAGAAAGAAATAAGCACTTGCTGATTCAGGGGTGATTTGTTGATGTTTCTGGGTTTAATTAGCTTGGTGATAAGCTCCCATGAGGTTTTTGATCAAGAGTTGAGGTATACCTCTGTGATTTCTATTTCAATTCAACCTAGTGGTTACCTAGTAGTTTTGATTACTCATCTTTGTTTGTACCTGAGATTGTGCTAAATTTCTGTTCCACATAGCTTATATATTGTCACTTTAGCTTATCTCATAAGTTTGTATTAACAGGTTTGTCTTAGATCACCATTTACTTCATTAAACCAAAATCAGTTAAGATTTAGGGAGTGTTTGGATTGGCTGATTTAGCTTAGTAACAGGTTGTATGTGGTGTTGTTTTTGGTTCCTACAGTCTCAACTAGATCCCTTTAGGTCAGAAAAGTCTTAAAACCTTGTGTGTTTTCAACAAAAGGTCAAACAACCTCTTGAATCACCTTGACAGTTAACAGTCAAGGTAATTGGGTCTCAAAGCTCACCATATCAAATCTTAGATTGTTAGTTTAGCTTAAAATCATCTTATCATATCATAATATAGTATATATAATCAGATTTGATCATCCAAAATTGGCCAAAGTCAAGTTTTAAGTTTTTGTTAAAAAGTCAAAGTTTGTTTGTTCAGATTTTCACAAAAGTTCAAGTAATTTTCTAGATTTTTGTAATGTGATTCAGGTTTTGAATTTTTAATATGTTGTAGCCTAATAGTTTATATTTAAGATCCCATTGTCCTATTATTTTTGTGAATTTTTATCTGGGCCCCACCATTGCCCAAAGTGGGCTGCAGGGGGAGTATTACCCCTACTGCACAGAACCATCACCCACCACCACCACTTGGTGGTGGTTTTCCAGCCACCTCAGTGGTTTCCATGGCCTTATCTCAGCTTATTTCAACTCCCCCCATGGTAGGCTTTAGATATTGACCTTAGGTTTGACCTTGAACCCAGTGGACCCCACTTGAAACCCCTTCCCAAATCTGTCCCACTTTTCAGCTTCCAAGCAAATTTCAAGTGCTTATTTTTAGCTTAATAGCTTATTCAGTGGATCATACCTACATTTTTTTGTTTAAACATGTTTGTCTAACTTGTTTGAATCAGATTTCACCCTTGTGGGTCCCACTTCAGCCATTTTAGCTTATTTCCCTCCAAAGTCAAACAAAGTCAACTGTCTCACCATTTAGCTTAAATTTTGCTTATTTTCAGTTTATAAAAAGTTTGTTTTTATAAAAAGTTTTCATTTTTAGTTGTAAAGTAAGTTTCCAAAAGAAAAATCCAGAAAATCAAAAGTCAATTTAATTTTTAAGTGATAGTTTCTATTTAATGTGAATTAAATTTTATTTTTCATTTTTAGATTTTAATTAAGTACTTGTCATTTTTATATTTTTATTAAATTCCTATTATATTAAAGTATTTATAATAATTTTTTCAGATTTTTATTTTATCATTTAGTATTTATTAGAATTAATCTTAGTTTTATTAGTTATTAATTAATAATTAGTTTAAAATAGCATAATTAGTTTTTATTAAGTAAAACTTAGTTTTTATATTTTTTATAGCTTTTATATGATGTAAAATAATTTTAGAAATTTTATTAGAATTTTTACTGTTCATTTGCTATTTTTCTTAATTTAAAATAGTTTAATTAGGTAATTAGTATTTAATTAGTAATTAATTAATAGAAAAATCACAAAAAGACAAAAATACTTATTTTTAATTTTAAAATTAGTTTTTAGTTATTTTATAATTTTAGAAATTTTATTTTCACCTTTTTAGTATTTAATTAATATTGTATTATATTTAAGTGTTTTAAATATTAATAATAAGTATTAAATAGAAATTAATTAATAATTAATAATTAATTAGTGTAAAAATTAATTTTAATTTTCTAAAAATTTTCTTTTACCTTTTAGTTTGTAAAAAAGTCATTTTCACCCCCTGGGTGTTTTCAGATTTCATTTTTCACCTTTTATTTCGTACGTTTACGTTTTATTTAAACGTAACGTACGCGTTTTTAGTTTTAAACGTTTCTGGGTTTTCAAACTTTCCCGTCTTGTTTATATAGCTTATTTAAGCTATTCTCATTGTAGATTCCGTAGCTCAATCAATCACAAACCCTTTTTCCATCCAAATTCACCCGATCACGAAACCGTTTGTTAACAATTCACACCTCGTCGGGACATAACGACCCGGGGAAACCTTATACTTCCGCGGAGCATTGACTCTAGGCTATTTGACTTTGTTGACCATTCCTTGGTCAATATAAGTTGGTGGTTTAGCATCAATCAACTTTTGGCGCCGCTGCCGGGGAGGTGTGCGCGTTTTCTAAACGGTTTTTCTGATTGGTGATCTTGGAATTCATTCCATTGTACATTTATCCACCCTTTTTCATATCTTTTCATAAAAACCCAAAAATATTTTTCCTTACCCTCTATCCATTTGATTCTACCTTCTTATACCCCTCTCATGTATAATTCTAAATGACATCTCTCGATGACAATTTCTTTGAGCAATGGGCCTTTGAGAGCAAAATTGAAAAACTTATGGCCTTGTCAAAAATATCGAGATGTCGTAGTGATTATGATGGACCATCGATTCATATCCCCTCTCCGGTGAGGGAAATGAATCCAGAAACCGAGGTGACAAAGGACCCTGTACTTCCCTCTGACGATGGAAGTGCTAAATACGTCCAACCTACGGTTGTCCAAACACCTAAGCTCACAATTGATCCTAGCCTTTCACGATATAAGGTTATAAGGTCGTCAAGCAAACGTACAGAGCTTAGGGCAGTGACTGAAAAGAACGACTTGCTCAATCTTCACGTTTATCAAGAACCAAAACCCGAGACCATAACGGAAGTGGTGGAAATTGCTAGCTCTAAGAGCACACCACTTGTCCCACCTCCGGCTTTTATTCCTTGTGTTGGTTGTGGTGAGCCACTTTTTGGTTTGCCATGTCGTTGGTGTACATGTGTACAATGTGGTAATGATATCCAAAACGGGAGTTGTTTGTTTTGTGGGTCGAGTAATTCATTTGCTTATGATCCTAATCAAAACTCATTCAACGACTCTTCAAATTTTTCCGATTACCCATCACATTCATACGAGCAAGAATCATATTATCCAAACTTCAATGATCTTCGTATCAAGTTACACCAAGCCAGACTCAACAGTTTTACTATTGTGAGTACTGTGGTGGTCCACACTACAGTTCTGATTGTCAATCGGGAAACACGCTTGTCTATGAGCAGTTTCCTGATAACAATTATGACTACAGCACACACGACTCACAGCCACATCAGTTTTACTGTTGTGAGTATTGTGGAGGTCCACACACTAGCTCTGATTGTCAAACAGGGAATCAATTTCCTTGTAACAATTACGACTATTCGTTTTCAGACCCACCTCCACAATACCAGATGTCCCAAGCAACTCCTCTTGTTACTGAGCAAGATATTTTAATAGAAACTCTTAAGATATTGAAAGATCTTAAGGAGGAGTTGGCTACTTCATCGTTTCAAGATTCTCGTCAAAAATCCGTGGCAGAATTATTTGCCGAAGAACGAGAAGCTAGAAACGAAAAGAGCATGGAAGAATTACTTGCTGAGCAAAGAGCGGCTAAAATACGTGCCAATCTTCGCTATGCTGCTCTTCATGATGACGATGATGATGAGGATTCTATTCAAATGAAGGAATATTACAAAGATTCATCCAGTTCATCAGTTGAGATTCCTTCCATGGAAGCACAGGGAGATAAGAGTATGCAAGAATTGCTAGCAGAAGAACACATGAAAAATATAAAATCTATGTGTGCTAGTCTTTCTTATCTCCCTCAGTCTGCTATTATCACACCCGAAGTTCACACTCACTCTCTGATCATGGGGGATGAGCATCTTAGCACTGTTCCTAATAAGGAATCGGACGAATTAATAAAGTCTAGTGTTGAGATCCTTGTCCCAATCCCAGGAGAGTCACAGGGAACTTTGGATCATGTGTGTGATATTCCTTCACCTCTTGAGTGTTCAAACGATCATTTTGAGACTTTCTCAGATTTTAATGATGATTGTACATCTCATGGAGACATTGAGTATATCGAGGCATCACTGCCTCATTCTGATGATGATCCTCTTCTTGAGGAGTTCGCTGATGAACTTGCTCACATCGATCCACTTTCATTGGAAAGTGATGATGGTCTCCTTGATTTCCAAGCCGATCTGGGAGATATTGAAAGTCTCCTACATTATGATCCGTCACTCACTTCTTATCCCGACAATCCAATTGAGAATAATAATCACTTTGTTCCCGAAACATTCAATACTACTCTCACCAATCCTCTATTTGAATTCGACTCTGAATTCACTTTGATTTCTAATAATCCAATCTTTAATGAGGATTGTGGTGAGTCTATTCCGGAACACGAATTCACAGATTCACATCTTGTGAATAATTCTCTTCATGAGGAGTTCTCCGGTGAACTCGCTCATCATATCACGACTCCTCCGGAGTTTGATTGCCCGGGAGGAGATGCTCTCAATTATGAGAATTTGCAAAATCCCACCCACCCTCCCGGGTTGTTTACGAGCTTACCTTTTGGAATCCAAACTCAGGCTATTGAGCCTCTTCTCGAGGAAGAAGATCAAATCATGATTTTCGTCATGGTTTTCTTCCTTTTCTTCACCTATACGGTGACTTCTTCTCTTCTTCACTCCTTCGGGAGTGAGGACACTATCTTTGATCCCGGCATTTTCATGTATCATTATCTTGAGCCGGGCACTTATCTCATCGGTGTGGAACTTTCACGTGCTTCATATGTTTGTCCAAACATTTTGAATGAAAGTCCGATGGAGATCACCTCTTCCACATTTCCCAAGGACTAATGAATTCGGGGTCGAGTCAAGCTAGCGACTCGGTAAACAAAAACAGTAGCATGCTTATAGGGTTTTCACCCTAAGTGTGGGGGAGTCCCCCATGCTATGGTTACATATAGAGTGAAAAAACAAAATGGTGTTTTCCACGCTCCGCTTGTAATGTTGCCCTTTTACGTTCAAAATGTCGGCATAATAGCCGGGATTTTGAATATTGAGGACAATATTCATGCTTAGTGTGGGGGGGGGGGGTATTCGCTATTCTAGCGAATTTTATCACATTTTACTATATAATACCCCCGTTTTTAACCAAAAATTCAAAAAATTTTCAAAAATTTTTCATTGGTGCTTCAAAATTTTTGTGGTAATCAGTCCGCCTTGTCTAACCGACAAAAGGGATTGGCTAGTCCAGGAGCAAACGGCTCTTGGTAAAGACATCTCAAATCCGTTTACGGCTTGCAATTTGCCCAAAATTGTATGGTTCCTCAACTCCCCGAAAACAAATGAGTTGGCTAGCCCGCAAGATTATGGCTTGTGGTAAAGGCCGTGGAAAATCCATAATTGGTAATCAGCTCACCAAGATGTTGACTATTCCATCAAGAGCTGGCTAGTCCAGAAGCAAACGGCTTCTGGTAAAGACTACTCAAATCCGTTGACAGCTGGTGGTTTGCTCAAAATCACACGGTTATCAGGTGTGCCACAGTTCTTACACCTGGCTACTCCAGAAGTGATGGCTTTTGGTAAAGAGTTTTTCAAATCCATCAAGTTTTCAAAACAGTATTGCTAGGGACTAGCAATAGTTTAGTGTGGGGGATTGATGAGTGCTCAAACACTCATCATTTTTGGTCTAATCTGAACTGCAAAACATACAAAAACACTCAGTAATGCATCAAAATATTGTAAATATTTCAAAATTGTGTTTTATATGTTTTAGATGCAAAACGAGTAAAAACAAATGAAAAACGCATAAAGTTTGCAAAATTGGCAGTTTCAGTCCCCCAACTTTAATAAAATAACAAAACTAGTCCCTGGATATTCAAAATATGGAAAATTATCACCAAAGGTCATTTTGAAATCATAAGTTGTCATATTTAGTCCTTTGGTGAAAAAATTGGAAAAGTTTTGGAAATTTACACTTTTGGTCCCTGGAGTTTCAAACTTTGGCAGATTCAGTCCCTGGTGGGAATTTTTGGATGAAAAATCATTTTTTGGCTCTTGGATAATCATAAGTTATCACAAATAGCCCTTGGATCATAAGTTTGGAAAATTGACAGAAAAAGTCCCTTAACTTTTGAAATTTACAAAAATGGTCCTCGGGAATTTTTAAATGAAAATATTATTTGTGGTCCTTGTACAATTTATAAATGGCAGGTTTGATCCTTATGGTTACTTGGGAAAAACACCACAGCACCCCCCCCCCCAACTTTCACCTAATTACATAATAGGTCCTTGTGGTTTTATAAAGCTTAAAATAAACAACCAAATCCAATACCAAACCAAACAACTTGGCCTGATCCATGAGTCCACCCAAAGCCCATCACAACCGGCCCACCTCCCTAAACTAATAACTTACCCCGTCCACCCAGTCAACCCAAGTCAAACCCCAGGGTACTGTTCACCCTTCCCCAACCTCACTTTCCCACCTTTCCTGCAAAACTGTCTCACCCCCTCCTCTCCTTTTCCACCAAATCCTCACCAACACCCTCTCCTGTCCCCTACAGCTCATCCCACCATTAAATACCCCTAACTTCCTCACCTAAACCACTACAACTGTCAAAATATCATTTCCCGCCTAAATGAAATCAAACGGCTAGGATCATAACAAGGGATCCTACGGCCCAGAAGTGAGTGGGAAAGAAAGAGAGATATCCAAGGGCCGTTAAAAGTGAAGAAAAAGAGCAGAATGAGCAGTAGAATAGAGTAGTTTTATTAGTGTAATTTTATTGTAGTTGTAATTTTTTTCTTTAACATTTCAAGTATCAATTTAAGTTTCAAAGTGTATTCTAAGACTTCTTAATGTAATTTTAATATATTTCAGTTAGTTATTTAATCTCAAAGCCACCAAGTCAGTTTTTGCTTAAAATAGTTCAAAGTCGTTTTTAACTTCAATCCTGCAAAAAGCTTTTATTTCTTGTTCAATAAGCTCACATAAGTCTGTGACAGCTTGTTGTGAGTTTATTGTTGCTTAATTCAGTCTATATTGCTAAAAGAATCAAAAGTCAACAAAAGTCAAAGGATAGAAAGAAATAAGCACTTGTTGATTCAGGGGTGATTTGTTGATGTTTCTGGGTTTAATTAGCTTGGTGATAAGCTCCCATGAGCTTTTTGATCAAGAGTTGAGGTATACCTCTGTGATTTCTATTTTAATTCAACCTAGTGGTTACCTAGTAGTTTTGATTACTCATCTTTGTTTGTACCTGAGATTGTGCTAAATTTCTGTTCCACATAGCTTATATATTGTCACTTTAGCTTATCTCATAAGTTTGTATTAACAGGTTTGTCTTAGATCACCATTTACTTCATTAAACCAAAATCAGTTAAGATTTAGGGAGTGTTTGGATTGGCTGATTTAGCTTAGTAACAGGTTGTATGTGGTGTTGTTTTTGGTTCCTACAGTCTCAACTAGATCCCTTTAGGTCAGAAAAGTCTTAAAACCTTGTGTGTTTTCAACAAAAGGTCAAACAACCTCTTGAATCACCTTGACAGTTAACTGTCAAGGTAATTGGGTCTCAAAGCTCACCATATCAAATCTTAGATTGTTAGTTTAGCTTAAAATCGTCTTATCATATCATAATATAGTATATATAATCAGATTTGATCATCCAAAATTGGCCAAAGTCAAGTTTTAAGTTTTTGTTAAAAAGTCAAAGTTTGTTTGTTCAGATTTTCACAAAAGTTCAAGTAATTTTCTAGATTTTTGTAATGTGATTCAGGTTTTGAATTTTTGATATGTTGTAGCCTACTAGTTCATATTTAAGATCCCATTGTCCTATTATTTTTGTGAATTTTTATCTGGGCCCCACCATTGCCCAAAGTGGGCTGCAGGGGGAGTATTACCCCTGTTGCACAGAACCATCACCCACCACCACCACTTGGTGGTGGTTTTCCAGCCACCTAAGCGGTTTCCATGGCCTTATCTCAGCTTATTTCAACTCCCCCCATGGTAGGCTTTAGATATTGACCTTAGGTTTGACCTTGAACCCAGTGGACCCCACTTGAAACCCCTTCCCAAATCTGTCCCACTTTTCAGCTTCCAAGCAAATTTCAAGTGCTTATTTTTAGCTTAATAGCTTATTCAGTGGATCATACCTACATTTTCTTGTTTAAACATGTTTGTCTAACTTGTTTGAATCAGATTTCACCCTTGTGGGTCCCACTTCAGCCATTTTAGCTTATTTCCCTCCAAAGTCAAACAAAGTCAACTGTCTCACCATTTAGCTTAAATTTTGCTTATTTTCAGTTTATAAAAAGTTTGTTTTTATAAAAAGTTTTCATTTTTAGTTGGAAAGTAAGTTTCCAAAAGAAAAATCCAGAAAATCAAAAGTCAATTTAATTTTTAAGTGATAGTTTCTATTTAATGTGAATTAAATTTTATTTTTCATTTTTAGATTTTAATTAAGTACTTGTCATTTTTATATTTTTATTAAATTCCTATTATATTAAAGTATTTATAATAATTTTTTCAGATTTTTATTTTATCATTTAGTATTTATTAGAATTAATCTTAGTTTTATTAGTTATTAATTAATAATTAGTTTAAAATAGCATAATTAGTTTTTATTAAGTAAAACTTAGTTTTTATATTTTTTTATAGCTTTTATATGATGTAAAATAATTTTAGAAATTTTACTGTTCATTTGCTATTTTTCTTAATTTAAAATAGTTTAATTAGGTAATTAGTATTTAATTAGTAATTAATTAATAGAAAAATCACAAAAAGACAAAAATACTTATTTTTAATTTTAAAATTAGGTTTTAGTTATTTTATAATTTTAGAAATTTTATTTTCACCTTTTTAGTATTTAATTAATATTGTATTATATTTAAGTGTTTTAAATATTAATAAAAGTATTAAATAGAAATTAATTAATAATTAATTAGTGTAAAAATTAATTTTAATTTTTTTAAAATTTTCTTTTACCTTTTAGTTTGTAAAAAAGTCATTTTCACCCCCTGGGTGTTTTCAGATTTCATTTTTCACCTTTTATTTCGTACGTTTACGTTTTATTTAAACGTAACGTACGCGTTTTTAGTTTTAAACGTTTCTGGGTTTTCAAACTTTCCCGTCTTGTTTATATAGCTTATTTAAGCTATTCTCATTGTAGATTCCGTAGCTCAATCAATCACAAACCCTTTTTCCATCCAAATTCACCCGATCATGAAACCGTTTGTTAACAATTCACACCTCGTCGGGACATAACGACCCGGGGAAACCTTATACTTCCGCGGAGCATTGACTCTAGGCTATTTGACTTTGTTGACCATTCCTTGGTCAATATAAGTTGGTGGTTTAGCATCAATCATCCATAAAGGTTATTTTAAGTGGCATGGTCTGTTGATTATTGCATCTTTGCTTGATACCGGAGAAAAAGGATTTCGTTAAATCTCTGTAAACTTAACTGAGGCAATGAAAATGCTAACAACATATCTTTTTTGCCATATTTGAGTTTTCTTCCTCTTTCAATGTTGCTTCTACATTCGTATTAATATATCTTAATTTTTGTTCTCTCGTACCTTTTACAGCGTCTGTTAGATATATCAAAGCCCATTGGATCCAAAGATGTAGTGCGATAGGTTTATCAAAAACCCATTTTATGAACCTTATGAATTCTATAGATTGTTGAACTATAAATATTCCTCACGGGTTTCCCTTTTGAACAATATCCAGTCTGCGGTTTACCTAATACCATGTATTGATGATTCTTGCTGTTGTAGGTGTAACTGTGGTGACAAGTGACGAGGGTGCAGTTGAACCTTAGGAGTGTACCTGGAGGTGTTTTTATGGGTTCCAAGTATCATTCTCAGGTATAAGATTTGCGGCTTGGGTGTTTGTTGCTAAATTCAATAGTTGGTGCGATAAAATGTTATAAGAAAAAAAAGACTCGTAATAGATTAAACAGTATAACGGATTCTTTGTAAACTCTTTTCCTTTGGATTCGTAACAATTACTTATGCTTAGCAACATTTCGAGCCATGGGATGCTGCTAAACATATGGAGTCGGCTGCTGCTCTAGAAATGGAATTCCGCCCGTGGAATGAAGTTGCCGACTTTTACACAAGAGCTGGTGTGCGAGGTTTGGGATTCCTTGCAGTAGCATGCCATGTGTAAAAATTTATTAGAAGCGATCGGAATTCCGGAGTGAACATCAAGACGATCACATGTATCTATTCTTCTAGAACCTTAAATGACTGCTTTATATTCACGTAGGCTATTTCATCTGATTTTCTATACTAAAGTAGATATATGTAGTTGTTATAAGCAGGGTTTAATGTTGATTGATTTAATTGCTTGATTATCGTTTTAGGTACAACAGTATGAAGCCTGATTTAGTGGAGATTCATACTACCAATCCATATTTCATCCTTTTTATCCCTGAAAATCAAGGTACAATATGCTTTTTCCAATGATACTATCAGTTCTGATATCATTTCCTTATTGATATTGCATTTTTTAGGCAATGATACTATCAGTTCTGATGTCAGTTCCTTACCGATATTGCAATTGTTAGCATTGTGAATATGAAAACGCTTAAACCAGTGAAACTATTTATAAAATAAGATGATATAGTACATGTACTCCTTAATTATGTAACAAATTTCCAGAAACTACTAATTAATAAGAGAGCCTTTTTCTTATTATTTGACATGTTTCAGCCCACTTTTTCTTCTTTTTTGACGTGTTTGTACATTTTTTTTAACAGTCAGCATTAAGATCGGTAAAAAGCCAATATCGTTGGTAGAATCGACTTTGTTAAAGAAATATGCGAATCAAAGGAGGATAGCATACAACGACAAAAAAAACCGCCGGGCCGCATTTGCTACCACCACCAGAAGCCGTTCCAGCACCAGATCAGGCCGCAACACGGATGGAGACCCAGACACTGCTATTAACAGGGCCTGAAAGTGAGACACAAGACACCGTGCAGGTACCTACACCAGCAGAAAAACCACCAGGTACACCCCCAACCACACCACCAACATGTGAAATACTGCAAACTTCTACTTCACCGACAGCAGAATACAACGAAAGCTTGCACCGGTCTGTTACGAAGGTTGAAGAAACAAGGGCCTCAGTTAGAAGACAGCTGTTAAAGGATAACATAGAAGAAGAACCGAGTTTTTTTACTGCTGAATACTCATATCAACAGTTCGGCCTAATATGGTAATGTAACTGACCACTAATCATGTTGGAAACAAAAAACCTGCGTTGATTTTGTCTGTTGATAACTTCCCGTAATATATTAAGATTATGGTATCTTTTAAAGTCATGACCTCTGCGATTGCCGTTCGAGCACACTTTCTACTCCACTTATATATGTTATTCACATCACTGAGGTTAATACCACTTATATATGTTTAACTTTTGGAAGTTAGGGGTACGCGCAAGTGCATAAGCAGATGTTCTTGGTCGTGAAGCCATGATAGAAGCAACGAATTAGAGAAATGGAGATTGAAATACAGTGAAAGATAGACGTTAAATTAGGGAGGTGGAGATTGAATTAGAGAAGTTAGGGTTTGTGTTTGATTCAAAAGGAGGGGAAAATGGCCTTTTATTAGCAAGGAAAGAAACGTTGACCGGTTTGACCGGTACATATCTTTTCACCCAATAAGTCAAATGTACCCCAATAAAACAATGTATTAAACCAACAAAATTACATTTAAAAAAGATACAAAAATTTACTTAGTAAAAATATTTACACACTCAGAAAAACGCATAGGCAATTAGCAAAAAAAAGACTAAACGAAACTAAATACTTGATTTAAACTAAAACGGATAAACTAAACGGGTAAAAGAATGTAAACGTACCTAAATATTTGATTGAAACTAAAACGTCATAATTAACAAATAAAAACTGTAAAAACAAAATTAAATAGATTCTTAGATACATAGAAAAAAAAATAATAATAAAATTATAACAAACGCAAAATTTAAAAAAAAAAATTAATTATACATTTTGCAATAAACGAATTTATATTGTTAAAATTATCAACAAAACGTCAACGAACTTAAAATACTTTGCCTTTAAACGCGCTATAATAAAACGTAAGATTAGCAACAAACGACAAAACAACAAGCTACAACTTATACTATGGAAAGCAAACAGAAAAAAACATTAGAAATATTACTCTTAAAACA
Organism: Artemisia argyi; assembly: GCA_030686995.1. Lineage (NCBI taxonomy): Eukaryota > Viridiplantae > Streptophyta > Magnoliopsida > Asterales > Asteraceae > Artemisia > Artemisia argyi. The sequence goes on along the minus strand of CM060683.1, from coordinate 120,516,491 downwards.
ATATGACTGTAATAAACATTCGCCTAAACAAACACAGAAAACAACCGCCAAAAAAACGTTGGGCAAAATAAACAGGTACGCCGGCAACGCGGCGTCCGCTGCCAACCTCGTTTGAGTAAAATCCTCATTTTTTTCTTTGTCTTAACCGATAATCACCAGAACCCAGCAGCTGGATCACGCCTGATTGATTTAAACCACAAATCAATCAACGAAATCTTTAACAATTTTCCAAAACCTAATTTCAACTTTGAAACCGTAGATTTCGGATCACCAGTGATTCTACGATAGTAATAAAAGCGTAGACTATTAATGTAGCAACTCATACATATCAGGTTATTAAATTTAACTATTTACTTCTATTTATTGTTACTTTAAATTCTTAAAGTAAATACCTTCACGTATAATCAAGAAAGTTAAATCGTGTATGCTTATCTAGTAATTAGCACTGGACTATGATTAGTTTAGGTATTCTTTACATTTTATTTTTCTTATAGTTATATTTTATATGTGCTATTGCTATTTTACCATTTTACGTAAACCTTGTACATTTTACGTTTACGCATATTTATAATTTCATGTTTTAGGTTTTATCATCTAACAATTGGTTTATACTGTACATAACAAACTAAATAATCATACTCACTTATAACTTGCCTAGTCATTTTATACCTAGTCATAACCTTACATAATATATATATATATATATATATATATATATATATATATATATATATATATATATATATATATATATATATATATTATGTTAAAATATCTAGTATTTAAACCTATTTTTTTAAGTTTTAACAGCGTTTACGCCTTCGTTAAACTCATCACTCATTTAATATATTTATATAGAGTATATTTTTAAGTATTAATATTTTTATATTTTTACGTTACCCGGTTTTAAGTTTCGTGACTTAAGGATTTAATGATACAATTACCGGGATCAAGTACACTTCATAAAACAAATATCTAGCAAATCTTAGCCTTTAAGTCACCACTTATGACTAGGTGGTGTCTTCCTATGACTCACCAAGCCATGTGGCTTGCTGAGATTACATCTAGCTTAAGATAAGGACACATGTTATTTTACTTAGTAAATAAGTCTCACCTTAGTAGATATTTATGTACCAACTCATAAGAAAAAAACTCATCTCATCCTGCCTTGTCCCTCCTCCTTGTTGCACCACTTCACAACCACTATCACCATCATCCTTTGATTTTCATACTATAAATTACACACCAAAGTTGAAGCTTATGATGAACTCTACCTGGTTCTTGAGTGTAAATGATGATTCTTTGGTTAACTTATGAGATACACAAGGTGATTAGGGCTGTGGTTATAAGGTTTTTACAAGGGCTATATAAGGTTGAAAGTAAGCTTGGGTAAAGATTGAAGACAAGGATCAAAGACTAGAAAGGTTAAGAGTTGATTTGTAGTTATTATTCTTGTAATTTTCATCCAACTTTCAATGTAAGATTTATTTTCCTTGTTTTGATTCAATATGGTTGTAATAACTTCTGTAATTTAGTTATTTTCATGATGTAGTTATGAATACGTAAGTATTTGACATTGTACATATGATTTGAACTGTGAAAACAAGTCTAAACAAGCCCTAGGTATGATTTACAAAACTAAAAATTAGAACAGCCCCAAAGAACGAACGGTCTTCACAACTCAGTGAACTTTGAGCTTTAATAAATAAGATAGTATTGTAGATCTATTTCTTACCATCGTTTCGCCGGGTGGCGCACTCCATAACTCACCCCAGTGAGTAAATTAAAGCTAAAATAGTAAAAGGTGTCGAAAACTGCACTCTGAAATTTGTAGGCTAAACGCTTTAAACTTTTGCATAGAACCCTCTATTTTACAAAGAATGAAAGTTGTAGCTAAGACATAAACTTAAACTTTTACAAAATTCTCGCGTCAAATGGACTTGTAGAACTCAACTTATCACCGTTTTGGCAGGACTGTAGTAAGCTGTCCAAAATCAGCTTGGACTTAAAGTGTAAAAACTATATTTTGACTTATGTTATGAAACTTTTGAGAACCTAAGATCTATAGAATGAGTAAATAAACTCAAATACCTTTCAAAGGACATAAAAACCAATATATAATGATTTACGATTTAGGATTAATGTGTGGATTAAGTCGAGATAACCATATAAGTAAAAAACCGAAACTTGATGAAGAGTATTGTTCAACCACTTTTATAAATAAAAACCAAAGTGGTAAGACCCACTATTGGAAAATAGACCGTTTACCTTACTATATAATAGATATAAAGTATACTTATTTACGGAGTCGACGGGATATTAAGAATGACATAAGACCCAAACCTTAGACAACTTATTAATAGGGCTTGTTAATGTTTTTAAAGTTATAAAAACAAACTTTAACACTTATTAAATTTTATTAAAATGTACAATGTCTAAAGTGTATAAATACTTACATAAAACTTATTTTGTACGTTCTATTATGTATATAAACCTAAGGCGCGATTATTATATTATTTTAGGTCATTGTTTAAAGCCCGCGGCTTCCCGTATCATTTTACTTCGTCGTTTTATACTCGTTAACGATATCATCTTATCATAAGGTGATTTCGTAGCCCCACTTTTACTCGTTTAATTGTTTTATAAATTCTTGGAGAGATACATGCTCGTTTTATTTACATGTTTTACTCATTTACCTGAAACATTTTACTCGGTTGATAAAACATTCTACTTGTTTACTGAAACACATTACTCACTTTACTTAAACTAGGGCTACAATCAAGTCAAGCTTTTATTAAGCAACTTGAGCTCGATCTCGAGCTTGACTCGATCAAGTCAAGCTTTTATCAAGCTCAAGCCCAAGCTCAAGCCTAAAAAATAGCTCGAAACATATAATGAGCCAAGCTCAAGCTTTTGATAGCTTGGCTCGAGCTCGAATCAAGCTTTTTTGAGCTTGAATATAAATATATTTTCATTTTAGATTTATATAACTAACTAGGGATAATTTGAGTATTAACATAATTATAACAACTTACTTTGCAAATAATTAAACATGTATTCTAAAAGGTCATTTAAATCTACTTAATCCAAATTTTTTGTATCATACTTTGTGTATCTTCACACTTTTTAGGCTATCGACTGTTATAGTGTTATATTTGTGTACACACTAGTGAGTTTGACTATTATGGTTTAAGTTTGTTTTACTTTATACATATATCTATTGATGTGTTTGACTATTTACAATATTTTTATATACATTCAAGCTTTCCATGCTGAGCTCAAGCTTTTATCGAAATTTTCAAGCCAAGCTCAAGCCTGTATGATTAAAGCTCGTCAAGCTATCAAGCCAAGCTCAAGCCTAACTTATAAATTTCAAGCGAAGCTCAAGCCTAACTTATAAATTTCAAGCCAAGCTCAAGCCCTGTTAAGCTCGAGCTCGGCTCGACTCGATTATATCCCTAACTTAAACACACGGTTTGTTTTCACATACAGGCATAAGTGCACAAAAAAATTCCAGATTGCCTAAGTTAGGAATCGTTAAATTACTACCGACTGTACTAGTGAAATCAATTACTACCGATTGTACTGGTGAATCAATTACTACCAACTGTACTGGTGAGATCAACTACTACTGACCGAATAGGTGAAAACAATTACTACCAACTGTACTGGTGAAATCAATTACTAACGTTGTACTTGTGAAATCAATTACTACCGACTGTACTGGTGAAATTAATCGAATGACTGAATATACTGGTCAAAGCAATTACAACCGAATATATTGGTGAATCAAACATTGAGTCTTGTGGTCCGAACTTAACATTTACATTTATTAATATGAACTTATATGTGGACCTAAGATGTTACAAATTTTGTATGGGCGGGATTTGTAACAGGATTAGGTTGACATATACTTGTCACGAGGATTAGGTTTACATATACTTGTCACACGAATTTTTACATAGGGTTTTTAACTTATTTACAATAAACTCACGAACTCACCAATCTTTGTGTTGACACTATTTAGCATGTTTATCTAAGGTCAGTAAGGCGATAGGTAGATATTGGAGCATAAGAGTCACATGGCATATTTTGAAGACGATGATGCATTATATTCACCATTCGATTATATTTTTGAAAAATAATTATGTAATATTATACTTTGGGACCTCTTGTTATAACTTTGATATTATTTATCGAATGGTAACTTTTCAAAACGTCTCATTTAGAGTTCATTTTCTATAGCTTGTACTTTGTGCTATGAAGTAACACCCTAGTAATACTATCTTCCGCTGGGATATTTTGGGGGTGTTACACTTGATACAATGCAGAAAATCACAGATATAATAATCTTAACTAGTTCAAAGATCCATATAATAAGAGACAACACAAAAAACACAGAACTTGTAACTGAACGATTTTATTATAGTAGAGTGATTACAATACATAATGATTGTCAATGAGACAATCAAGTATTGAATACACAAACGATATTAAGTGATTTGGATATTAGGGATTATGCTAGAAAGATGTAAGCAGTGGATGTGTTTTTTGTGATGTCTAAACTCATGAGGTGGGTTCTATATATAAGGTTATGGTTAAAACTGTTATGACCAAGAAACACATTCAGAAGGTCGAGGTTGATCGAAATACATGATTATTCTAGAGAGAGAAAGTAGAGAGAGAAAGGTGAAGAAAAGGTGTTTATTATAAATGAATAAATGAAATGAAGCTTACACAATTTCCCACACCCCTCATGGATAGTCATGAGGGGTATTTATAGGCTCAACATACTATTACTTTGCCCCGTTTACATAAGTTGTCCCCACATGTGCAACTTACTACATATCTAGTCCAATTCACGTATGCGACATTATCTTTATAAAAGAGCGAGGCTAACAATCTCTCTCCAAGATATCGTCACACGTGAATGGTTACAATGAGACCTATAAACAAGTAAATTACAATAATAATAAACTATGTTGACGTTGTTGAAGCGCAGAGTCTCTGTAGTCTAGATATTGAGGCAGACTTGACGTTCTCTCGTCCGATGATTTCGACATTTGATCTTTGGCACTGACGGCACTGATTTATGTAGATCTAAACTTCAACTGTAATGGTCTAGTTAGGTTATTACTCCCTGCTAACTAGTGAGCCTTTTTCTTTTACCTGCTCCCTCCTGAACTGACAACCTTTCTTCTTTCATTAGATCTCTTAAGTCTTCTAATCACACAACGAAACACGCATCAGATAAAGTAGTCACTAGAATTTAGCACAATGGTTGTCGTTCGGGGAACATCATAACATATAACTCACATAGTATTGCATCCAAGTTGGTAAATAATCCTCGATGCCACACACTACTTCTCCATTCATGATGTTAAGCACAATTCTCTCAGTCAATCCAATCACTGAAGACGAAACACTACTTCTTTCAGCATGTTCTTCTCCCTCCTGATGGTTGCGAGTTATCGGAATCATCATAGTGTTGTGTACATTCCATAAATTTCCTTATACTTGATGCAATATTGAAGCCATGTAAGCATAATTCCGTGAATATGTCAAAAAATATGACTCTCTTTATCTACCATCTCATCTCTTCTCTTCAACCTATAAGCGACCTCTTCAAAATCCAACCAACTAGTAAATGACCACTGAATGGAGACAACCCAATATAACCGATCTGAGAATGAAGTAAACATCCCTTAGATATGTGACTTAATCTTGTACGAAAGTGTGACTGAGAACCTATCTTGTGCACTACAACGTAACTCCTTAAAGCAAAGGTAGTATCATATATCCAAACCAATCAAACAGTATATGAAATATCCGCCTCTTGGACTATCCACAACTCTATGTGACACTGAGTACTACAACGTAACTCCTTGAAGTGATTGCTATAACCCATGAGTACCAAAATGTAACTCCTTACAACGGGTATAACTAGATAATCCAAGTCTTAATCACTACCAGTGTATGCCCAAACAAGTATCACTTAAAGTCATGTATCCATCCAACCTCTAGACTTTGAGATAAATATGTACATATGCCCATGAAATGAACTTTAAACCCAAATAAGCAATATCGTACAAAAACTCCGTAGTCGCAAAAAACTCCGATACTAGCCATTGTCATTTGATTGTGATTCTTGATCAGGATCTTTTAAGCTATACATGGTGTGCTTTGAAGTGGGATATATTGGTATTAAGTTTATGAAACGATGAAATGAATCATCTTCTATTAAGTGTAGACCAATAGTATCATGTGTTTTGGGTGTGAAGGTAAACTTTTCTTACTCTCTGAAAGTAAACATTTCCTTACTCTCTGAAATTAAAGTTCTTACTCTCTGAAAATAAAGAATCCTTACCCTCTGAAAGATTAGAATCCTTAATCTCCAAAAATTTGAAATTCCTTACTCTCTAAAAGTTTGAAACTGCTTACTTGCAGCTTACTTGAAGCCTTACTCTCTGAAAAGAACTAATGTTGCTTACTCGCTAAAAATAACCTTACTTGGAGAATAAAGGTGAACGAAGTATAGTTTCCCTTAGTAGAAAGCAACAAAAATTCCTTACTAGATAAACTATAATGAAACTTAGCTTACTGATGCGTGGGATTGCGCCTACGCAAAAGGTTTTACCTTTCGAGGGATCTCGAGAAGCTTGCAATCCCCACCAGGCAGTGTACCTAAACCGATGTAGTATAGTGTGGTGGCAAGTACTGGGGGATTGATCATTCTACTTGTGGAATAGTGTTCGTTAGGATCAAAACTTAATTAAACTAGGTCTAGAGGTGAGGGATGTTTCTTTTTGTATTTTTCTATTTTATGGAAAGTAAGTAAAAATCTCGGGTATTGGAAGAGTGGGCGGAATTAGTTGCTAGTCAACTAACCCAATTAACTAAAAATGTAATGAAAATAAAATAACAAGAAAATAAAATATTGAGAAAAACCTTATAATGAGAGAAACGTGTTTACTTAGATTTCACTACTCCCTGGCTATCTTTCATTAATCGACTAGTTTGTTACAATTACGTGGATGACGGGTGATATTCCTTAATACCATTCGTGGGGCTGTGTACGATCTTCCCTAACTCTATAAGCTTCTACCTCTTCCTATGTCGAGCCGACAACTAGCTCCTAACATGGCATCCTTAGTAGTCACTCATGCATTAAATACAACCATTAAAATCGTAGTACACATCCGATTCATATTTCTTAAGACGTTCAAGCAAGTTACCAATTGGAGATTAGCCAGTTTTCTTAAGCCTAACATCGAAATCATTCATCCACAACAACTAATAACAAACAATCAACCAACAATCAATAGCTAGGTTTCATTACATCTAAGCAAACACAAACAAACCTAGCCTAGCATGTTAAAGTAAAGACAAGCATAAGATAGAATCAAACTACACATAGACATATTGAATGATTATTGGAAGACTTATGTTTAATCAAATATGGATGAAAGAAAGGTTTGAAACCTTTACAAGAAGGTGAAAATTCGACCTAGGGTTTGTGGTAAAGTTCCTCCAAAAGTTCTCTCCCTAATGAATAAAAATTAGAAAACTATATATAAAGATTACACATCTGATGGCGTCACGTTGTACCTGTGAATCCGTCAACTAGCCGCCAATACTCTTCTAGGATTGCCTAGATCCAGATCTGACGCCGTCACTTGTAATTCATCTCTTGGCCGTCACCTTGTAATTTATTCTTAACGGCCTAGGCATCCCAAAGGGTGACGCCGTCACTCTTTAAATCCCAAAAACATTCTGGCGCGTCTCTTGCAAACTTTATATCCACCTCTTTGCCAATACATGACGCCGTCACTTGTAAAGCTTGACACCGTCAGGTACTATTTCCAGCTTGATTTTGGAGACTTTGCCGTTTTCGTGACTTTTCGCTCCAAAAATGTCCAAAATGCTTCCTTTTCCAGATTTCTTCTCCAAAGTACCTAAAATGACAAAAGGAACGATTTGAGGCAATATTTGATCAAATAATCACGACTTAGGGCTTAAATGACCCCCTAAAAGCGTAACACTTTTCACCTCATTGCTTACTCGCTAGAAAACCGAGCTTACTCGCTAAAAACCTTAGCTTACTCGCCAGAGGGAAAGCTTACTCACCAAAAGTGAAGCTTACTTGTCAAAAAGCTTCCTTACTCGCCAGAAAAAGTTCCTTACTCGCCAAAATAAGTTCCTTACTCGCCAGAAAGGTTCCTTAGTCGCAGAAAGGTTCCTTACTCGCCCAAATTCATACCTAACTCGAAGAAACACGTACTTTTTCTGATAAAAAACACTAAAAATCACATTTTTTCACCACAAAGCACCACAATTCGCCCCTGGTTAGCTCTGATAACACTTGTTATGACCAAGAAACACCTTCTGGAGGTCGAGGTTGATCAAAATATGGTGTGTCTTTATTCACACACCTTTTCTTGGCCAAATTTAGACCAAAACAGACACAAACTAATCATAATTGCCAAAGATATTGTACTTTTGTGTTTGTAATCGTGCAGGAACGGATATTTCAGATATTGGCATAAATCAGGCCAAAAAGGAGAAAAATGAGCACGAGTTTGGAAAACGTATCAAAAGCCAGAGCCGGGGAAGAAAATTACCACTTTTGAGCTCAGATTGTCAAAACACACCTTGTGGAATCACAAAATGCTAAAAATAGTCCTTGGAACAAAAGTTTACAAATTGGCATAAATGGTCCCTCATGTTTGGAATTAGATAGAAATGGCCCCTGAGCATTGGATTTTGGAAGAAAAAGTAAAAAATGGTCTGTAGGAATTCACAAGTGTCAAGTTTGGTCCCTGGGTGAAAAATGTGATGAAATTACAAGTTTGGTCCCTGAACTTTCAAAGTTTGACATATTTGGTCCCTGGAAATTTCAAATGTGGAAAATATCACTTATGGTCCTTAGGTTATTCAAATATGGTAAGAAATACCCTTGTTAACACTTTGGAAGGGTTGCATTTTCAGTCCCTAAATTTCAGAAAATTACAACTTTGGTCCTTGTGTTAATTCCTAAACCAACTGGACCTATTTATTATTACTAAAAACAAAAATCCAATCCAAACAAAACTTAAACCCACCCTTTGGCCTGGTCCAGTCCAAACACAAACACAGGCCCAACAACCTTAGCCCGTTTCCCTTTTATAATAAAACCACCCCAGTCAAACCGCCCTTTGACCCTGCTTCCCTCCTTCGTCCCCAACTTGTGCCTGCAACACATCACATCCACCCCCCACCATCACCATCACATCCACCACCCACCACCCCCTTGCACCTAACAAGACAACGCTAATTAATGCCCCCCCCCCCCAGTTGCAATTACACAGAGCAAGTTGGCCAACCATTTTTCTCGCCAAAAATACGTGGAGGGCTAGGGTGCATTTCAGTAATCCAAGGGCTGAGATTAAGGGTGGGAAAGACTCAGAAGGTTGCAGGAAACCCTAAAAAGCTCTATAAAATGCAGAAGGAAGAGAGGAGAAAGAGTAGTAGATTAATTAGTTCAATTATATGTCGTATTAATGTAAATTTCCTTTCCAGTGTTTTTATTAGTTTAAAAATTGTACTCTTACTCTTTTTAGTGTAATCCAAACTTGTTTGAAGCATCAATTTAAGTAATCTTGTTGAAAATCAGTTTATGTCATTTTTACTTGAAATTTCAAAATCAGTGTATATTGTCAAATGTTGTAGTTTAATGTTCATATAAGTTCCATTTAGTTCACTTGTAAGCTTGTATAAGTTTTCAAAATCTTAAAATAGGGTTTACTCAGTTGTACTAAAAAATAACAAAAATTCAAAATAAATAGAGTAAAATTCAAAAATCCCTTGAGAAAGAAGAAGAAGCTGGAGCAGGGTATGTTAAGGATGGCCCAGGGTTAGTGGCTTTGTGGAAAGCCTATAGGATTGGTTCTTTGGTCCTGGTTCTTGGTTTAAGCTTGGATTGCACATTGTAAGCTTATATTTCCATTTTTACTTATCACTGTTCCATTGCTTATTTACTGCTTATCTATGTCTCTTTGTGCTTATTAGGTATACTTTAGTCAGTTTATTGCTTAAAATTAAGTGCTAGTTCAATAAATCTCATTGTGCTAAAAAATATTGGTTTCACTGTCATTTTAGAATCTTATAAGATCTTGGGGATAATTGGTTGTAACCTGTGTTTTTGTGCTTATTTAAGCTTATTAAATCATATTAAGTTGTTTAGAATTAGGTTCATAGTACAAGGTGTCCATTTGCCTAAAAACCTCAAAAACCTTTTCATCTCAGGTTGTTTGGATTTTCCTGCAACTCTGTGCTCAGGCCTGTTGTTGTTGTTGTTTTTGTTCACACAAGTTGCATTAGTTCATAATAGCTCATTCAAATCATAAAAACCAAGTCTCATTTGTTCAAAAGTCAAAATCCTTCTTTAAGACCTTGAATTGTTCACTGTTGGAAGATTTTAGTTGCATAATCATGTCATTTGTTGCATAGTTAGTTAATTTAGCTAATTTCAGTCTCATTTCAGCTTAATATATCCTTTTCAGTATATTAGAAGCAATCAAAATCCATTTTGGTCAATCTTAGTTCATAAATCAAATAGTCAAATTTGCTAGGTTTCACCGAATTCCATTTTTTCCTAGATTTTTCCTGATTTTATTTTTCAAGATTAGCCCTTGAGCTTTTTAGAGGTTGAGGTTTATCAGGTGAACTTGTGGAATCTTAATTTGGATTATTTTTAGGATTTTATTTAAGTTCTTATTCAAGCACTTATTTAAGCCTGCAGGGATACGACCTCCCATGTACCACAACTTTTGCCCATTTTCCTAAGCTCACCCTAAGCTTACCTGTGGACCCCAACCCTCAATCCTGGGCTTTTTGGAAAGCTTATTAGTCCATTTCCTTGTTACATGGCTTATTTTGACTCCCTAAGCCTTTGCCCTTAGCTTATTGTTGCCTGTTAGTCACCCTAACCAAACCATTGCACTGAGAGGTCAGTGCAATTCACCAATCTTCATAAGACCACCCTTAGCTTATTTGTAAGCTTTAAGCCCTGTTTATTGGCTTTTTAGAAAGCCACCCAGCCCATCTTTTTAGATCACCTTCCATTTTGGACCCTTGGTCACTTTTGTGGACCTTACAGAGGGTTGCAAATAGCCCTATTTGGCCTGTGTGTTTTACATAAGTGCTTATTGGTGATTCCTGGCTTATTCATAGTGCTTATTCAGTGTATTTTGCTTATTTTACATGCATCTCAGTTGGTTATAGCTTATTTTACCCTTTGTAGCTTGTTCATTTCAAAATTCCATCTTTAAGCTTATTAGACCATCTGTCAAGCTTTTTAGTTTGTACACAGCTTATTTTTAAGCCATAAAAAGTTTGTTTTTTTAAAAGTTACTCACTTTCAGTAGTTAAATAGTTTTGTAAAAGAAAATCCAAAAAAACCAAACATAAAATTAAGTGATAGCTTCTATTTAAGCCATTTGGCTTATTTTCAGCTTTTTTCAAAAAGCAATTTTCAATTTTATATTTTTCTTAAGTTTCTAATATATTAAAATAGTTTTAGAAGAATTTTCATAATTTTCTGAGTAGATTTAGTATTTATAAAAATTAATTCAATTTTAAATAGTTTTAATTAAAAAAAGCCAAAAATAAATTCCTTTCTGCTTATTTATAAGCAATAGTATCTTTTTTTATTTTTCCAAACTTTTATAATTAATAAAGAATTTTTAGAAAAATGTTCATAATTTTTACTGTTGATTAGTATTTTTCATAATTAAATTAGGGTAAATAGATTTTATTTATTAAATAAAGTAAATAATTATTAAAATAGTTTAATTATAATTTTTATAAACTTTTTATAATTTTTTAGATTCCTTTGATGGTTAATTAGCTTTATAAAAAATTTCATAATTTTCTAAGTCATTTAAGTATTTTTCTTAATTTAAATTAGTTTTAATTAATTATTAAATAGTTTTTAATTAATATTAAATAATAAAATAATCAAAAAAATAATTATCTTTTTATTAAAATTTTCTTTTAATATTAAGCTTATAAAAAACTCACTTTCACCCTCTGTAGTTTATTTCTGCTTAAAACTCACCTTTTTCTCTGTATGTAATCGTATTTGTTTTAAATTTAGTTTATGTTTATACATATTTGTTTCCTGTAATTGTTAATACTGTTTACTTAGCTTAATTTAATCATTTCTAGTAGTGTAAATCAAATCCAAATCATTATCTGCTACTTTCCTCAATCACTGAATCACTCAAACGTTTCCAAAATACAATTTCAGTCTCGTTGGAACATAACGACCCGTGAACACACTGTGCTTTCAATGGATCATAAATTGATCACTCTCTCCCTTACTCCTTGACCTATTGGCCATTCCTGGTTGATCTATGAGGTTGGTTTGGGAGGAGTCAAATTTTGGCGCCGCTGCCGGGGAGGTTGTTGCGTGTTTTAAAAATGTTTAACAGTTTAGTGATTTTCAAAACCCTCCTTGTACAAATTTCACCACTTTGTAAATTTTTGTAAAAATCTCATATCAGAAAAAGTCATTAATACTTTTCCTAAAGTGTTAACAACACCAAAAAAACCAAAAACAACAAAACAAATCGTGAAGTTAAAGGCAAGTTCTGACATTAAATTGCGAATTGAAAAGAGATCCATTCTTCTCTTCTGCCACCCTGCGAGTAATAAACGAATTGTTTTCGGTCAACGAATCGATCCCAAAAATAATTTCCAAAAAGTTTTTTTTTCACACACACCTACAAAAGGCCAAAAACATTTTGTTTTTCTGTTAATAATTACATAAAATACATTATCGAGAACCAAGACAGAATACCTACCAACTGGGGGTATGACCATTAATAAGTTCCCAAACTAAAGATTAAAACTTGCTTTTGTATCCTTGTGAATTGGTATACATTTTTCAAAGAAGCCATTCATATTGTGATTATTGGTTTAAGTTCTCTGTTGTTTTGCCTCGATCTTGTTTTAATTGATTTTGTTTTTAGTGCATGCGGACTCGTTCACAAACAAAGTGTAATCGTCAAAGAAATGTACCCGAGTTACGTTCAGTTGTTGAAGAACCAAAAATAAAAATGGACGACGGGCCCCCACCACCCCCACCTGACCCTCCCAAGGATGAAACAGCTCCCGATCTCCGAACGATGGAGGAGTTGTGTCAACCTACCATGCACGGGAGAGGTGGACCTATTGCACCACTCACTATTGGAGCCACGGATTTTGGACTTAAGAACCACATGATCCAGCAAGTCCAGAATTCGTGCCAGTTCCACGGATTGCCGGGTGACGATGCTAACAAGCATCTCGACAAGTTTTTAACCGTCACCCAGAGCATGAAACAAAATGGCGTCACCGAAGACGGCCTTCGTTTGTATCTTTTCCCATACTCTCTCACTCATCATGCGACTGCCTGGTTCGATCGTCTTCCGAAGAATTCGATCCACACTTTTGATGAAATGGTTACCAAATTTTTGGCAAAATACTTTCCACCATCCATGGTAACAAAACTGAGAAATGATATCAGCAACTTCAGACAGCTTCCCGACGAGTCCTTATTTGAGGCATGGGAACGCTATAAACTTGCTATTGATCGACGTCCCAATCACAATATGCTTCTTGTCACCATTATAGATACCTTCTACAATGGTTTGATACCTCGTCACCGTGACACCATCAATGCTGCTGCCGGGGGCACCTTTATGAAAAGGACCCCTGAAGAGTGCTATGATTTAATCGAAAACATGACTGCCCATCACAATTTTTGGGATTCCTCAGCAGAGAGGAATGACTCATGTAAATCAGTCACTCCAGCAAACAATGATATAGCTGTCCTTGCTAAAAAGCTTGATGATTTGTCTACTGCAGTTTTACTTATCCATCAGTCAAATCAAAATCATCATGTCAAAGTTATCAACCCAAGTTTTGAAACTTGTGGTGGTCCACACCCGTACACTGAGTGCCCAGCCTCCGGTGGCTTCGCTCATGAAAACGTGTACGCAGCTGAAGGTTCCTACAACGTGGGGGGTAATTCTTACCAACCACAAAAGGACCGTAATCTGTTGAGCTATCGTTCCAATAACTACCTTGGACCACCAGGTTTTTATCAATCTCAGAATCAAAATGCCCAAAACCGGAACCATAATTTTAATCAGAATCAGAACCAAAATCGAATGAATCAAGGTTTCCATAACCAAAGGAATTTCAATTCTGGTCAAAACCAGGTTTTCCAAAATCACCACCAAGGAAATTTTAACCGTAATCAAGGTCATGGTAATTTTAATCAGGGTAATAATTTCCAACAGGGTAATTTTCAACAAGGAAACAATTTTCAGGGTCATAACAATTAACATCAGGGAAATTTTCAAAACAACCGTGCTCAAAATTTTCCTAACCAAACTCAAGCCATTATTCCGACTAGACCATCATCTGATGAGTTGTTGAAACAGTTTATGAAATCCCAAGAAGAAATGAACAAATTGTTGGTTAGCCAGATTTCTGAACTCAAGAAGTCTTTAAATGATCGACCCTCGGGCTCAGGTACACTACCGAGCAACACGATCGCTAACCCGAGGGACGATGTAAAGACAATCACAACCAGAAGTGGAGTCTCTTATAAAGGACCCACGGCTCCGTATACCTCTACTCCTACTCAAGTAGAGGAATGTGAAACTGAGGCTACAACGGAAACGGTATTTCCTACTAACAACGGAGGTACCAATGACGTCCCTCCTCCAATTATCCCGGTCCCGACCCCCAAAACGAGGGTCGTGTTTGAAACTCCTGAGAATCCCGTTGAAAATTAGAAACCCAACCCGAAACCTTCAATTCCATATCCCCCACGTTTGCAAGACTAAAAGCAAATCATTAAATGGAAAAATTCTTCTAAATTTTTCAAGATCTTCATTTGATATCAGCTTCGCGGATGCTATTCTCTTGATGCCCAAATTTGAATCAACGATCAAAAATCTATCGAGCAATAAGGAAAAACTATTCGAGATGGCAAAAACTCCTCTCAATGAAAACTGCTCTACAGTTCTGTTGAAATAGCTTCCCAAAAAGCTGGCAGATCCCGGGAAATTTCTCATTCCATGCATATTTCCGGGAATGGTTTAATGTTATGCCTTGTCCGATCTTGGCGCAAGCATCAACCTGATGCCTCATTCAGTATGGAAGGAACTCTCTCTTCCGGAACTCACTCCCACCTGCATGAATCTTGAGCTTGCAGACTGTTCAATATCTCGTCCCCTCGGTATTGCCGAGGACGTATTTGTAAAAGTGGGAAAGTTCCATTTTCTGGCAGACTTCGTGATTGTTGATTTTGATGCTGATCCAAGGGTTCCTCTCATTCTTGGAAGAGGATTCCTTAGGACGGGTCATGCTTTGATCGATGTATTTGATGAGGAAATCACATTACGCGTTGGTGCTGAAGCAATAACTTTTAACCTTGATCAAACCTCAAGATACTCCTCAAATTATGATTCTAAGTGAGTTAACCGCATCGATGTCATCGATGTTGCTACAGAGGAGTACTCTCAAGAAATTCTTGGTTTTGCTGATGATTATCCGAGTGGCAATCCTACTCCCTCCTCTCAACCTATAATTTCCAATTCTTCTCCTTCCGTCAATCCGTTTGAGGGAAGTGACTTCATCTTAGAGGAAATAGAGGCCTTTCTCAAAAGTGATTCTATCCCCGAAGGGATTGATAACCAAGAGATTGACCCGAAAAAAGGATATCCTTCTTCTCGAGAAGCTCTTAAATGAAGATCCCTCTCCTCCTCCTGTTCTTCCACAAAAACTTCATAAAGAGGAAATCAAATATGTTGAGAAAACTGATGAATTTCCTGAGGTCGAGCTTAAGGACTTGCCTCCTCTTCTTGAATATGCATTTCTGGAGGGTGAAGATAAATTACCCGTCATAATTGCTAAAGACTTAAAAGATGAGGAGAAAGCTGCCCTCATAAAGGTTTTGAAATCCCACAAGTAAGCAATTACGTGGAAACTCTCCGATATCAAGGGTATTAACCCTGAATTCTGTACTCATAAAATCTTAATGGAGGATGATTTCAAACCAGCAATTCAACAATAGAGACGGCTTAATCCCAAAATTCATGAGGTTATCAAACAAGAAGTTCTCAAACTTCTTGATGCCGGATTGATTTACCCTATCTCTGATAGTCCTTGGGTTAGCCCAATCCACTGTGTTCCAAAAAAGGGTGGCATAACTGTTGTCACAAATGATGAAAACTAGTTGATTCCAACTCGATTGGTTACGGGATGGCGTGTGTGCATTGACTATAGAAAGTTAGATGATGCCACCCGTAAAGACCACTTTCCCCAACCCTTCATGGACCAAATGCTCAAGAGATTGGCGGGGAATGAGTACTATTGTTTCCTAGATGCTTTCTCGGGGTTACTTTCAGATTCCCATTGATCCGCAGGATCAAGAAAAGGCCACATTCACATGCCCCTATGGAACTTTTGCCTATAGAAGTATGCCTTTTGGCTTATGCAACGCTCCAGGCACGTTCCAAAGATGTATGATGGCCATATTCCACGACATGATCGGGAAAACTATGGAGGTCTTTATCGATGACTTCTCGGTCATTGGGGATTCTTTCCAATCTTGTCTCTCCTATTTGGAAAACATGCTGAAACATTATAAAGAAACAAACTTGTGTCTAAATTGGGAAAAAAAGTCATTTGATGGTCAAAAAGGGCATTGTCCTCGGCCATAAGATTTTCAAAAGTGGGATCGAGGTTGATAGAGCTAAAGTTGATGTTATAGCAAAACTGCCTCCTCCCACTACTGTCAAAGGTGTCAGGAGTTTTCTCGGGCATGCCGGGTTCTATCGTAGATTCATTCAAGATTTCTCGAAAATAGCTCGGCCTATGACGCATCTCCTTGAAAAAGATGCTCCTTTCATCTTCTTACCCGAGTGCATCGAAGCTTTTCAAACTCTGAAGAAAAAGCTTACTGAAGCACCCATCCTTGTTGCCCCCGATTGGGACCTGCCCTTTGAACTTATGTGCGATGCTAGTGACTTTGCAATAGGTGCGGTCCTGAGGCAACGTAAAACAAAGCACTTTCAACCGATACACTATGCCAGTAAAACTATGACTGAGGCTCAAACTCACTACACCACAACGAAAAAGGAACTCTTAGCCGTGGTGTATGCCTTAGAAAAGTTTCGGCCATACCTAATCTGACAAAGTGCATAGTGTATACGGATCACTCGGCTTTAAAATACCTCTTTGCTAAACAAGACGCAAAGCCGAGATTGCTTCGTTGGGTTCTCCTCCTGCAAGAATTTGATATCATCATCCGTGATAAAAAAGGAGCTGAGAACCTAGCGGCTGATCATCTATCCCGACTAGAGAACCCTCACCAAGATGTGCTCGAGAAACAGGAAATTAATGAAACCTTTCCTCTCGAAACACTCAATGTGATCTCTTCTCGTAGTGATTCTACTACCCCATGGTTTGCACACTTTGCAAACTACCATGCGGGTAACTTTATCGTT
This sequence comes from Artemisia argyi, assembly GCA_030686995.1. NCBI lineage: Eukaryota > Viridiplantae > Streptophyta > Magnoliopsida > Asterales > Asteraceae > Artemisia > Artemisia argyi. The sequence continues at coordinate 120,498,945 of CM060683.1, read as the reverse complement.
AAAGGTATGTCATCCCAACAGAAGAAAAAGTTCTTCAAAGATGTGAACCACTACTTCTGGGACGATCCCTATCTGTTTAAAATCTGTGCGGATCAAGTCATCCGACGGTGTGTCCATGGCCAAGAAGCCATGGATATTCTTAAAGCTTGTCATGATGGACCCACGGGGGGACACCATAGTCCAAACTACACCGCCAAAAAGGTGTTTGATTCCGGATTCTACTGGCCCATGATCTACAAGGATGCTCATGAATTTGTCAAAACCTGTGACGCTTGTTAGCGTCACGGGAATATTTCTAAGAAGGATGAGATGGCTTAAAACGCCTTCCAAGTCTGTGAAATATTTGACATCTGGGGCATTGATTTTATGGGTCCATTCCCGTCTTTACGAGGGAATAAGTATATACCCGTGGCCGTCGATTATCTGTCCAAATGGGTTGAAGCAAAGGCTTTACCCACCAACGACGCCCGAGTTGTTGTGAAATTTTTGAAGGCTCTTTTTTCCAGGTTCGGAACACCACGTGCCATCATTAGTGATCGTGGTACACACTTTTGCAATGACCAATTTTCAAGAGTAATGCAGAAGTACGGTGTCACTCACCGTCTTTCCACCGCATATCACCCCCAAACAAGTGGGCAGGTAGAGGTTTCGAATCGTGGCATAAAAAGAATTATGGAGATGACAGTAGGAGAAAACCGTGCCTCTTGGTCGGATACACTGGATGATGCTCTCTGGGCTTTCCATACAACTTGCAAAACACCCATCGGGTGCACTCCATACAAGCTGGTATACGGGAAGGCATGTCATCTACCGATCGAGCTAGAGCACAAAGCCTACTGGGCCTTAAAACATGCCAACTTCGACCTTAAGACAGCGGGTGATCACTGCAAGATTTTGCTAGATGAATTAAATGAACTTCGTGATCAGGCTTATGAGAATTCTTTGATCTACAAAGAAAAGACAAAGAAGATCCACGACTCAAAAATTAAGAACCGCATTTTCAACGTTGGTGACCGAGTCCTTCTTTTTAGCTCAAGATTAAAGATTTTCTCGGGCAAACTAAAAACCCGTTGGTCTGGACCTTTCACTATCAACAAAGTGTTTCCATATGGAACTGTTGAGTTATCTCAACCTGACGGTCCCAACTTTAAAGTGAATGGTCATAGGTTGAAGCATTACTTTGGAGGGGACATACCACCTATGGTTGTCCCGGATCTCCAAACTTTTCCCACGAACCAATGAATTCGGGGATCGAGTCAAGCTAGTGACTCGGTGAACAAAAACATTAGCATGCACATGGGTTTTCACCCATGTTTCTGACTTTTCCCTTCTTTCTAAAAAGTAATGAGAAGGGGACAGCCTCTTCTGCATCTTTTGTTTGTGGTTGTTGTTGTGTTTGTACAGGTAATTGTTCCCGAAGCACGAAGGCTCTCGTGCTCATGTTTTGTCCTTACTTCATTTCAAGCTTCATTGTTCAAGAATTCTGATATCCTTAACTAACATTATCTTTTGGCATAATTAATAAACGGCCTTAGATACAACGTAGGATGACCCTCTCCTTTGAAACATTGAGGACAATGTTTAACTTTAGTCTGGCGGGGTATCTTCAATTTGACTTGCACCATTCATGTGCCGTTTACTCATGCAACTCCGTTTTTCTCGAAAAATCCAAAAAAAAATAGAAAAATTTCATCAGAAAAGTACAAAAAAATGAGAAAATTTTGAAAATTTTCAGCAATAATATAATAAGTTTTGACACTTTGTTTTGAATTTTCGCTGGGTAGAGTAGGAATAGAAATTTTTACTTGACTGGGCGTGTTGAGCCGTAGCTTGTTCCCTTAACTTTTTAGGCTAAGCATCCGCGAATCTCATTACTTGAGATTTTAAATTTGCGGAGAACGAGGAATGATAGTAAAGTCATTAGTGTGATTAGATGCGAAACGTGGAATAGTTGGATTTCTTTAAAGCTCATAACGGTTATTTGTAGTCCTTGCTCCCGCAAGATTGAAAACCCAAAAATAAAATAATTAGGATTACGCGTTTTCAAAAGTTGTCTAAATTTCCACTCACTTTACGTGATGGCATAAGCATTAAATAGGCCTTGAATCCTTTATTCTGAAAGGCGTTTAGGTCTTGGAACTCCCCGTTTTGTTGTATGCCACATGAGGTTCATAAATAACACCATCAATATGTAATAAATGCCAAAAATAGCTGCAGTTCGACAAGCGGATCCTTGCATCCTTTGTTCTGAAAGGCGCTTAGGTCTGGGAGATTCACCGTGAAGCTCCATATGCTTGAGGCAAAGTAATAAGTCATAAGTACCAAAAATAACTATGGTTCAACAAGCGGATCCTTGCATCCTTTGTTCTGAAAGGCGCTTAGGTCTGGGAGATTCACCGTGAAGCTTCGTATGTTTGAGGTACAAGTTATATATGAAAATCCAAGTAAAAAGAAAAAAAATGAAAAAAATGAAAAAATGATGAAAAATGTTGAAAAAAATGAAAAAGTGAAAAATATAATAAATGTGGTGTGAATGTGTAAGCCTTTTGAGTTAAAATTTAAACGATTTTTAATCCGCCTAAATCTATCAGACTTTAAACTTATCGGAACGAAAATGAGAAATCATTTCTTTAACAAATTCTAGATACAATAAGACTTGGGAGCAGGAATTTACAAGTAGCATTTATGAGTAGTGTTAGCATCTAATGACATTTTTGGCTATGATTTCGTTTTTACGCTTAGCTTGGGAATTCGTGAAAAATCAGGGACGATGAATTCTAGCCGTATGGACACTTTTCTCTGAGCTGTGTTTCTTACTCTGTGACCCTAAACGTTATTGAAAAATGATAAAAGTCAAACATCCCATAACACAATAAGTATAAAAAGTACATAATAGTAGTGTATGAAATAAAGTTGAAAAACGGGGCGTTCTCAGGAATAAATGATTTTGTACTCTCTTTTGAACATTTTGCTACTTCTTCAATGTTAGTAAAAAGAGTTATGAAAGTTATTTATCTTGTGGGGCATGAATTGATCCCATTGCGTGAAGACATGACAATACCTTAGTCTGGGGGATTTGGTGTGTGCTTATTCACACACATTTTTCTTGCCAAATTAAGACCAAAACAGACATAAACTAACCATAATTGCCAAAGATATTGTACTTTTGTGTTTGTGATCATGCAGGAACGGATATTTCAGAAATTGGCATAAATCAGGCCAAAAAGGACAAAAACGAGCACGAGTTTGGAAAACGTGTCAAAAGCCAGAGCCAGGGAAGCAAATTACCACTTTTGAGTTCAGATTGTCAAAACACACCTTGCAAATTTGCAAAAATGGTCCCTCAAGTTTGGAATTTGACAGAAATGGCCCCTGAGCATTGGATTTTGGAAGAAAATCTCAAAAATGGTCCTTGGGAATTCACAAGTGTCAAGTTTGGTCCCTGGGTGAAAAATGTGAAGAAATTACAAGTTTGGTCCCTCAACTTTCAAAGTTTGACATATTTGGTTCCTGGAAATTTCAAATGTAGAAAATATCACTTATGGTCCTTGGGTTATTCAAATATGGCAAGAAATACCCTTGTTAACACTTTGGAAGGGTTGCATTTTCAGTCCCTAAATTTTCAAAAAATTACAACTTTGGTCCTTCTGTTAATTCCTAAACCAAACGGACCTATTTATTATTACTAAACCCAAAAATCCAATCCAAACAAAACTTAAACCCACCCTTTGGCCTGGTCCAGTCCAAACACAAACACAGCCCAACAACCTGAGCCCGTTTCCCTTTTCTAATAAAACCACCCCAGGCAAACCACCCTTTGACCCTGCTTCCCTCCTTCGTCCCCAACTTGTGCCTGCAAAACATAACATCCACTTCCCCCCCACCATCATCATCACATCCACTGCCCAACACCCCCTTGCACCTAACAAGACAACCCCAATTAATGCCCCCCCCCCCCCCCCAGTTGCAATTACACAGAGCAATTTGGCCAACCATTTTTCCCGCCAAAAATGCGTGGAGAGTTGGGATTCATTTAAGTAATCCAAGGGCTGAGATTAAGGGTGGGAAAGACTCAGAAGGTTGCAGGAAACCCTAAAAAGCTCTATAAAAGGCAGAAGGAAGAGAGGAGAAAGAGTAGTAGATTAATTAGTTCTATTATATGTCGTATTAATGTAAATTTCCTTTCCAGTGTTTTTATTAGTTTGAAAATTGTACTCTTACTCTTTTCAGTGTAATCCAAGCTTGTTTGAAGCATCAATTTAAGTAATCTTGTTGAAAATCAGTTTATGCCATTTTTACTTGAAATTTCAAAATCACTGTATATTGTCAAATGTTGTAGTTTAATGTTCATATAAGTTCCATTTAGTTCACTTGTAAGCTTGTATAAGTTTTCAAAACCTTAAAATAGGGTTTACTCAGTTGTACTAAAAAAATAACAAAAATTCAAAATAAATAGAGTAAAATTCAAAAATCACTTGAAAGAAGAAGAAGCTGGAGCAGGGTATATTAAGGATGACCCTGGGTTAGTGGCTTTGTGGAAAGCCTATAGGATTGGTTCTTTGGTCCTGATTCTTGGTTTAAGCTTGGATTGCACTTTGTAAGCTTATATATCCATTTTTACTTATCACTATTCCATTGCTTATTTATTGCTTATCTATGTCTCTTTATGCTTATTAGGTATACTTTAGTCAGTTTATTGCTTAAAATTAAGTGCTAGTTCAATAAATCTCATTGTGCTAAAAAAATATTGGTTTCACTGTCATTTTAGCACCTTATAAGATCTTGGGGATTAGTGGTTGTAACCTGTGTTTTTGTGCTCATTTAAGCTTATTAAATCATATTAAGTTGTTTAGAATCAGGTTCATAGTCCTAGGTGTCCTTTTGCCTAAAAACCTCAAAAACCTTTTCATCTCAGGTTGTTTGGATTTGCCTGTAACTCTGTGCTCAGGCATGTTGTTGTTGTTGTTTTTGGTTCCCACAAGTTGCATTAGGTCATAATAGCTTAGTCAAATCATAAAAACCAAGTCTCATTTGTTCAAAAGTCAAAATCCTTCTTTAAGACCTTGAATTGTTCACTGTTGGAAGATTTTTGTTGCATAATCATGTCATTAGTTGCATAGTTAGTTAATTTAGCTAATTTCAGTCTCATTTCAACTTAATACATCCTTTTCAGTATATTAGAAGCTGTAGTATACTCTAATGTAAGAACATGTATGGTTTTGTGTTTAGGATGATTTTATGTAAGAGTTTCTAGTGAAAAGTTAGAGAGAGAAAGAGATGGAACCTTGAGAGAAAAACATGTAATATGTTAGATTGAAGTGAAAGGTCCAACCCCTTCCAAGCAAGGGAAGGTGTATTTATAGTTACAGTAAAACGCCCCCTTCCAAGCTAGGGGAGTAGGTAAAGACCCGACCCGACTCCACAAATTCTAATTAACACTAAACTACGTACTAACTAATATGATAACTACTACGAGCTACAACATGCAAAAATATACTTGGGGTGACCGAGTCTTCATATGAATAAACATATTCCTAACAATCTCCCCCTAAGGGAGGTCACCCCGGAAAATACATATTGAATCATAGCATTCACGTCTTTGACGACATCTTTGTAGCTCGTTGCCTTTTGATTCTTCATTGTTGTGATCTTTGTGCTTAAACGGTAGACTCTAGATGACTTGTTCAATGTGATGGATGATCTTTGGAAATTACTTCAAGTTCATCATCCAAATGAGTGTCTGAGAGTCATCTTTGAGTAGTAACGTCTCCATGTGATTTGGACATCTTTGTGTTGGCATGCTCACACTTTTCAGGATCATGATCTCCTGCATCAGAGTTGTGGAAGCATAGATTTGGCCCAATCAATGATCATGATTTATTAGATAGTGATGTTGAAGTGTGAGCATGTAGTGATGGATCAACATCTTTTCAGCAATCAACTACAACCGTCAGAAATTCCTGCAAGCAAATAGGTAGCAACAAATCATCCGGTACTTATAGATTTGGAATTAGAGATTGTCAACAGCATAGTGTGAAGACTCCTTATAACCCTTACCAAGACCATTCCCAATCGGCAAACCCTGAGAGGATTTACACGAACTACCTAAGTAGATCAACGATTGGGTGAGTCGCTGGAGATCACTCCACGACTGTTGACCGTATGCAACCATCGCGACCACTAAGCGTAATCCACAAGGAATTACCTAAGTGACCTGCTTTCAGGGCTGCTTGATGTTGACCCTGGCAGGAATTTCCATTCAATCACTAGGAGTTACAAAAGCAACATCCCTCATAAATGTTCTAGCAGATTGCTAAGATCTGCGTAGGACTCATAGGTTTACCACTGGTGTCCTTAATGTTGAACAACCATGGTAGAAGTAGCACATGTTCCTATGAGATCTTTTTATGCATCTCGAGGCTCTAGACTCAATAAGTGCATTTAGTTTTCCTATGCGGAGATTAAGGATAGGTCTCCTGCTTCAATATCAACCATCTCTAAGAGATAAGTTGATAGATTACACCAGTTCCCCGTGAGAATGAAACAAGCTCTTTTAAGAGAACTTGAGTGGCTAGAAGGTGTAGTGCAGTGCGTCACTGGGTCCATGACGTCTTGTCTTCAATATCGATGTCGCCTTAGCAACCATCAGTAGATTATGAATTGAACCCTGTTTCTGCCATAAGGTTGAATAATTGGAGGGCTATTTCTTTTCACCCTTTCTCATTTCATTTCTTTTTAATTCTTCAACCCCTTCTTTCTCCATTCTCACATTTCTCCTTTTTTTTCAAAATCATACCTACGGACATTCTAATATTATCTATTTGGTATTGTCCATGGGTAGATCCCTCCGGCTCTAGTGGATCATAGGACGGTTTTCCTAACCTTAGCCACCTTATAACATCATGACTATCCTATGTTGCCATTTACCAAACTATTGAAAATTCTCTCAACGTGTTTATGATTGAGAAACACATTTTGTTAACACATTGAGAGTTTTGCCATTTTCAAATACTCCCCCTTAACATGTGCTCATATGATTTGATTTGAAATTTTGCACATGTCGGGAAGAAATGCACTTTTGAATTGATCCACACTTAGAAATCATGACCGATTCGAGACATGTTTACATCACTAGTTAGACTAGCTTGAAATTATTACCCGGCCATGTCAAGACTACTAAAAGTTTCTCGAAACGGTACACTCTACTCAGACAAGTCCTCTTTGAGACACGCTTACATCACTGGTTAGACCAGCTTGAAATTATTACCCGTCCAGGATTAGTCCTTTCGATTCAAGACAGTTGTGTCTCGTCAATTCATGAGTCAAGACTGAGATGTACTCACATGAGATGCAAGGATCCTTTTTCACAAACCATTTGCTCCCCCTCAATATGTGCATTGATATACAAAAGAGTTTAGCACATAAGGGAGAGCATACATTTAGATTCAAAACATCACATTTTAATCAGTTTTTCATATTTAAATCACATTCTCTCCCCCGATCAAAAATTTCAAACCATTTGAGATTTGTGATCCCAAGTGATTTAAATGAGTTTAAAGATTTTGGAGGAAAGATGTGTCAGATTTAAGAATGACTGATTTTGAGATGATACATTAGCTCTCCCTCAATCCATGAGGGAGCATGTTATGTGTTAGAAATGATGAGTTTGTAAATGATTTCGAGTTTAACGAGAAACTCATGAAAAATTCATATAGTAACACATAACAAGCACATTTATTGCACTGTATATAAGCACAAAGATCTTGTTTTGAAGATATATAGTTTTTGAAATCATTCTCCCCTTCTATCGATGACGCATGTTCAATTTATCATTTTGGAAAAAAAAGATTAATCCGTAATCATCGATTGAGTGGCAAAGTTTTTAAGCAAAGTTTCAAGTTTTGTTTGATCTTCAAAAACCATGGTACCACCAAGGTTGGAGCAAATACTTTCCCGAAGAATAATTGAAGGAAAAGTATGTGAGATGTAAAGAAGACTTCTCTTCTTTTACCAGAAATGATGCATTTAAGCGTACATCAGATCGGAAAGGCATGAATATAAAGTAATTCATGCCTTGGGAACAATCATCTTTTGGCGACGAACTTTCCCCAGTAATAAGACCGGGTTGCTATCTGAAGTAATAGCAAACCATTTTGAAAGATATATAATCAAGAATGTAACCACACACACTACATATGTGCATCATTGCAGGACAAGTTCACATGATTACATAGTTACAAGTCATCAAAAGATATAATCAACAATTACATAACATAATGAAGTACAGCTCAGATGGTGCGCTCCATAAGCCTGTAGTCCCCTTCACGAATTCTACCACCGACAAAGCATTCCAGACTTCGGAAGATTCTTCTTTCCAGCAAGAGTTTTCTGATAGCTTGAAGAAATTGTATGGTTCTTTGGAACACCTCTGTAGTCCAGAATGCTGTGTACTTCCCGTCCTTAGCTATTCGGTATTCTTTGATCCTTAGATCCAGAGCAGCTTCCACCTGTTTGAGCGTTCCATCACTGAAATGGTGGATCTCTTCAATTCTCATCAGCATCCGAATGTTGAAGCTATCAGTAAAGACCATAGATCTAGGAGTCTCTATGACCGTGTAATCTTTCCTGAATTCCATGTCTCTTGCTTCCCATTGAGGTTTTGTGAGATTAAGCTTAGTCTGATAGCTTTCGATGCCAAGCTGAAAGTCCTATACTCTTTGTCTGATTACAAGCCCACGGATCCACTGAGTGACAGCAGAGACGAGAGTTTTTCTTTCAAGTGCAGGAAGGTGATCCAGCTTTCCCTGGAGATGTAACAGGTAGAGATCTTCAAAATCGTTAGGATGTAGATGCTTAAAATCTCCTTCAGATATGACATGCTCCCAATAACGTGAACGTCAAAGAACAATCTTTTTCATGTAATTGTAGCCACAGGTAGGAAAGAGTTCAACCCGGATTACACTCAGAATTCTTTTCTTTGAGTAGGTAGCTTTGGGATCACCAGCTGCAGTGTGTCGAGCAATATAGAACTCACGTTTCTAGAACCACCAGTGTGAGATGCCAAATGAGGCAGCAATATCATACTTGCACTCTTCATCACTCCACATTTGATCCGGTACCATCTGTTCCAGTCCGACATATATGTAGCGGGCAGCCTTCATCTTGGTGATGGATAGTGCATGTTTGTTGCCGGAACGAAGGTACTCAAGGTCTTTGTTGAAGAAGAAGTCAGCTTGAATCGTAATTCGACCTGGAGATCCACCTAGAGGAAGTGGTTTCCCGAGATTGTGGTCGATGATATCTTCATTGACTTGTTCAGCCATCATCTTGTGACATTCCTCCATTTAATACTGTAGATACACCACGTCAGGATGGAAGGCTTTGACGATTTCGTAAGCTGGTCATTTCAAGTCCTTTTTGGTGAGTTTTGGTAGTCCTCTTTTCTTGCAGTACCATTGGATGAATGCTCCCATGTCTCCTGTCTGAGCAAGTAAGGAGTTGGCAGGAGGGGGAACATAATTATTAGCAACAGCATTTGCCCAGTTATTGTCAGGGACAAACTGATCCTCAGAGGTGATCATCTATTCCAGTTCAGGTGTAACGGATCCCTTTTCGGCTTCGTTGGGTTTCCACCATGTGCTAATTGTTTCCTCAGTGATGGTGACCACCGTAGTGGGAGAGCAATCACTTCTTGTGTACGATTTCCACCACTGATCCCGTTTCAGTTTGAGAGGAGCTGTGTTATCATCATCATCATCTTCATCATCAGCAGACGAAGGGTCTTCATCCGGTAATCCAGTATCATAACTCAAATCATGTTCTACAAAAACTGACGGTATATTTCGGGTTTCGGTTGTCGTCCATGCTTCGTATGTGACACGTTGGGAAGACTTGGGATGGCTGGATTCAGCCGAAGGGTCAGGCTGTTCCTTCTGAGAGGATGACTGAGGAGTGTGAGGTGGTGGCATAGATTGATGTGTACCAGCTGCATCAGACGACCCAGGAGTTCCAGCTAATCCTGAAGGTGGTGTAAGAGGTGGTGGTTGAGGAGGTGCCCCTGATGGTGGTTTTGGGATGTTCACTTTACGTTTCTTTCTTCTCCGTTCTTCAGCCAAATCTTTCTCTAGCTCATCGGCATTGTCAACCTTCATAGATCGTTCTAAAGCCTCATACAGCTGTTGATGTGCCTCATGTACTTTGTGTTGGTCAGTTTCAAACATTCGTTGATGCAGCAGGTCTTTCATATCAAAAGTGGACAAGTCTCTAAAGCGAGCTTTGAGTGGTGCCTCCATGGCAAATTTGACTGCAACAGACACTTGTTCGTCAATGGCATCAAGCACCAATGAATCGATGTTGAGGTTTTCAAGCTTAGTAATTCTAGACCCATGATGTTTGATGACTTGGCGTAGATCGAGTTTTTGTAGATCTTTAAGTACATCCCTGTGCTTGTCAAGCGTGGTCCTGATGTCCTGGTTATCATGTATTGCCCTTTCAGCTGTAGTGAGGGCCTTTTTGACACGAGATGTAAGACTTTCATGAGTGCTTGGCGAAGTGGGAGTATGTGTGGTGGTAGTAACAGTAGCCGTGGTGGTGGTAACACTTGGTGATGTGGTGGCAGGGATAGGTATGGTCATAGTGGGGATGGTAGACATGTCTTGCTCGATGGGAACGCTTACCATTGAGATAACTTCAGGCTCATTGCTTGGTTTCTCGGTTTCTTTCCCGTCAAGTTTGTCATCAATATCAAGATCCCAAAAGGTAAACTTATGATCTAGTTGCTTGAATGAGGAAAGTGTTCCCGTTGAGGAATCAGGTTCAGTGGTCAGCTCTTGTTCGTCAGATTTAAGTTTAAGGTTCACTTGAACACCTGGATAGATGGATGCCACAAAATCATCTTGCAAGGAAGTATGGTGTTCAGTGGTATGGGCTAAGTCATGTGGGGGTGAATCCCTAGTAGACTTATCCAGGATCGTATCTGACACTACTGTGACGGGAGTCTTTTCTTCATCATTGGATGCTTTTAACTCAGACTCTGAGTAATTGACTCTATGAAGAGTTCTTGAATTTGAGACTGCTCCTGTGTATCATCAGTGAGTACCACATTAGGCTTTGATGATTCTGGAGATCTTTTCTTGAATTCGTACTGAAGATCTTTTGTTTTTGAGGCAGGTGATGAGATGTGAAGGAGTGTATGTGCAGCTTGTTCCTCGGTAGCAACACTCTTACCTTTCCCAATAGTCTCTGGTAGTTTCTTCAGTTTTCCAGACTCCGGCTCTTTAATGCTAACGCCTGTCATAGGATAACCAGAATGTGTCACACTAGGTTTGAGGCTTTCTTCCACGGCCTTCTTGATGTCAGCTGCTTCTGCTGGTGACAGTATCTCATGTGGATTGGCATCATCATCTGTAGCTTGTGCTTTCTTGATTTTCTTGGACCCGGGTTTACTGGCAGTTTTGCTTCTCTTGTGTTTCCTAGTTCCACTTGACGTCACCTCAGTGGTAGAGACATCTTTGCGTTTCTTTGATGTTGGTTTGGTTGTTGTGGACTTGACGGTTGATTGTTTGCGAAAAGCAGCAACCTTATTCAGATAGTTCCTGTAGTAGGGTGCGTCATGAATATTACTGGAGATGAGAGCTTCGGGAATATCCATTCCAAATATTTCTTGATCCGTACCCTTAGCAACAAACTTGAAATTTCCCACACAGTGTTCATCCGATGCCAAGTGAATAGAGGACCAGGTTCGAGGATGTAGATTATGAGTTTGTTGAAGATGAAGTATCATGAGCTTAGTGAATCTGACACTAGGAATTAGAGACTTGGACTTCCACTTTTTGCTTTCATTGTGAGTCTCCAGCTTCATCTTGTCTTCTAAGAACGTGTTAATTGAGTGAGCGAATTCTTCCCAGATTCGTTTAGCAAAATCAATATTTTTTCGTTTGACTATACCCCACAGAATTTGAAGTGAAGGAGCACGTAGTCTTTCATGTCCAGACGTCTTCCCGGTGAGACATAAGTTGACAAGGGTGATGATCACTCTCCAAGGTTGGTACATTTCATTTGTGGACATAGAAGATAGTGTGGTGACCTCCTTAGAGTACCCAAGGTCATTGACAAACTTTAATAAGACATCAGGATTTGGTGGGGATGAGAATGGTTTGTCAGGAAGAATTGGATAGATCTGGAGTGCATTCGTGAGTGTTTCTTTAGAGATATCAAACCATTGTTCGTCAAGTTGACAACGATAAGTGTTGTTGTCCTTGTTATGGGTCATGGTGTTCCAAACTTGCTGGATGTATATGGATGGAATTGATGATGATACTGTGAAAGCCCTGAAGAAAGACGTGTTTCTCAAAATATCCACAGCAATCTTGTATGTGGGATTATTCTGTGGTTTGTCTGCATCTACGTAAAGATTACTTTTCCCAGTGGTGACCCATTCGTTGTTTGGTAGGATTTCATCATCAGATCGTGTGGGTGGCGGTGATACTGGACCCAGTTCAGTTGGAACATTAACGTCTGCCATTTAACTGCATGATCACAATAACACACCACGATAGGTACACATGTATGGTTAGAGGCTAGTTAGATCACTACGACAGTGCCATGAATAACAGCTTGAACACACGAGATTAAATAAACATGACATGCAAGTGTACCCTTAAAAATGATGAAAGTAGACATAAAAATGAGACTAGAATCACTCGAGCCACATACCACATTCATACCAAGAAACAACACACGACAAGCCATTGAATGCAAACATACAATGGAGAGGCACACAACAACGGAAAATATACAAGTAAACTACGCGAGATAAACAGAATCCCACATATAACCGAAGCAACCTCCAAACAAAAATCAGGGACAACTCGCTAAGATGGTATGCCAACTCGCTAAATTAGATAACAATGTCAATTCGCTAACATGAGTTAATGACAACTTGCTAACTAACATCCATGTCAACCGCTGGCCAAAGTAGGACAACCCGCTATCCTGAAATAAGACAACTCGCTAAAAAAAAATAGACAACCCGCTAATAAGAGATCTGATAACTCGCTAGCAGGAAACATGCGTCAACTCGCTACCAGGCATTCTGACAACTCGCTACCAAGAAACAGTGGCAACTCGCTATCAAGAGTTTCAACAACTCGCCAACTTGAAAGTTATCAACACGCTAACAAGAATTACAACAACTCGCTATCAAGAATTTCAATCAACTCGCTAATAAGAGTTTATCAACTTGCTACCAGGAACACATCATAACACCCCTTAGTAGTCAATCGGACAAGATCAAGATCTAAACAATCCATACCATACACCAATGAATAAAAAAACGTAACTATCTCTTAACATAACACAAGATGCGTAACAATCCTAAAGAAAACACAATCAAAGATACTAGGGCGCAAATGGTGGGATATCACCATAACATCCAATCGATCATGATCCAACAAGTATAACTCAAGAATAAACACTAACCGCTTAATAGCAATCGATTGAATGAAGTGATCTAGGTGACAATAAAACAACGACTTAGTCTAGAGTTACAAGACATAATCATGACCAGGTATATAACATCATAGACCAAGGTTAGATCAGGACCTGTTAGGATGAAGCGAGTGAACCCAAAAAATAAAAATTGGAGCAGCAAGTTGGAGAAGGTTTAGATATCCAAGAGTAATGACCAACTCGCTATTCTAAAACATATATATACTCTCCTTTTTCACTTTGAAAAATGACCAAACAGACCCTCTATCTTTTTCACTTTGAAAAAATGACCAAACAGACCATCTATTTTAAGTTCTAATGGTATAATTACAAAGTAAGTCCCTCTTCATGTGATCAGAAGACAAGTTAAGCATTTAGGGACAAGATAAGCATTTAGGAATGACAGACTCAAAGTTCCTGAATCCCACACATTAACATCACACATAGATATACCACAGATGCAAATAGCAGAATACACACTCCCCCTCAAGCAATGACCTTAGTTTTAGAACCAAAAAAATAAAGGTAGTTGATTGACCTGAGAGATGCATGAATAAAAGGAGAAAGAGCGGGTTGCTATCAGAGGTAATAGCAAGCTATAATGGCAAGTTTTAAGCTTCTGTTCGAACTTCATTTAAAGACCCGTGCCATTTTTGAATGACATTTCTAGGACCATAAATGTTATCGATGCTAGAAGACTTGCCAATACAAACAATTTGTGATTGCCAAAAGATATTAGGAATGAACTATTTCTACATGTAATTATATATATATATATATATATATATATATATATATATATATATATAAAGGATACAAGATGAACAAGCCCAGACATTCATACACATCACCATCACTAAAGTCCGAGTCCTTATAGGAGAGTTACCAGGAGTCTTCATGCAACATTCAACACTGTCTGTACTCCTGAGTCCCAATCATGGGAGAGCATGATCTTTTTGGTCGCCAAACAGTAGACCTCATTGGTATCCACCTAAGACCAATCAACTTAAAGATTCTCCCCGTAGGAACCCACTTAAGGCAGGCTCTGGAGAGCTTATGGTCAGACCTTCCTAGTCCACTGGGGACTGCCTTATAGGTGGTGAACTGAGCCGTATGGGATAATTGTTCTTAAGTGATGGAATTCTAGCCACGGTTGGGATACCTACATTAACTACACAGTCTTTCCTGGTGAGGTTCTCAAGATATGGCACAACCCTATGATGACATTGTGAAGTGACTGGTTTTGATAATTCCTACTTAGTATCTACTGGGGGGGGGGGACACCTTGATTTAGAAAACTTTGATCGATTCATACAAAAGGCAGATAGTTGTCTAGTAGACCTAGGTTTTCTATGTGGCAGGGACGGAGGTGCTCCTAAAATAAAAGATTTATCAAACTTAGTGTTCACGTCTTTCTTGGTCAATTTTAAAAATTCGTTCTTTAATGTCGTGATCTCGAAGTCTTTCTTCTAAAGTTTAGTTTTGAACTCATCATTGTGTGCAATCAAAGACTTTGTGTGCAGGACAGTTTTAGATCTATGTTCTTTGATAAATTCATTTAGGGTTTTTCTGTGTCTTTTCAAAGTTTCATTTTCATTATGCAACACAGTTACCTTGTGCACTAACTCAGTAAAGGTTTTAGAGTCAATGTTGTTATCTTATGTGGCTTTGACCTTAAGGTTACTACACATATCATTCATCACATTAATATGGTGCTTAAGGCGGTTGATTGTCAGATCTTTGGTTTCAATTTGAGCTTTTAACTCATTAATCATGAAATATTCGCGGAGCTCAGGAAGTTCCGAGTTCTTACGTGGTTGGTTGATTAGAAACTATTCTTCATTTTGTTGCATTGCAATTTCAAGAGAAATGCAGTGCTTTTCCAATTGAGAAAATCTGTTAGAAAGTTCTTTAAAAATAGGTATGTCAACTGTTTCATTTGATTTTGTGAGTTTGTTTGAAACCAAAGGGACTGACACATCACTAGTTGTAGCATCCTGGTCACATTTCTCCCAAATGGGATTCATGTAGATTGAATTAGATGTGACATCACTATCAGTCTCTTCCAATGGACATGAATCATAAATGAGAAGCTCCTGATCATGATGCTTGTCATAATCAGTAACATGAACGTCAGGAGTTTGATGTTGCCTTATGACATGTTGGTGTGAAGCATCTACCTCATGAGTAGAGAATCTTGTAGAAGATTCATTAGTAGTCCTTTCAACCGAGACAGCGACACTTGTTTGCTGGATATGTGTACGTGCCTTAATGAACTCCATAACATTCCTAGTGATCTGGAGTGAAGTGACTCTGAAGGCATCCACATCTAATCCAGTATGATCGGCAAACCGTTTACTCGTCATATGAGAGTCATAGTCATATTCCATTGTGAATCTTGAGTCAATGAATGCTTGGAGTTGTTTAAGAATCACCCTGTATGCCGTAGTACAGCAGTTTTCAGAGAAATCTGCTTTGTCCATTTGTTGTTGCAGTTGATCCAAGTACAGGGTCATTGTGACGGTGAATGACTCAATGTCATGTCCAAAGAGTGTCACGAACGCACGTCTATATCCTCCAGAGTAGCCTGATTTTTCAAAAAGTCTTTCAATGTGGGTGTGAAGTAGCTTGAAGTATTCAGCACATCCTTCTGGTATTAGTGGTAGCCCAGTTGAGTTTAGAACATCATTTGATTGACTGCTTTCCATGTTGAGGTGAGTGACAAAATAGATCAACTCGCTAAAAATAGACAACACGCTAGAAAAGATCAACACGCTATAACGGATCAACCCTCTAACCACACCAACTCGCTACGATAGACTAACTCGCTGGATAAGATCAAAACTCTGATCACACCAACTCGCTGGGTATAGTAACTCGCTACTCTGATCAAACCGCTAACCATACCAACTTGCTAGTATTATCAACTCGCTAGAAGCAAAAATCTCAACTCGCTAAAGTTTAGCAACTCGCTAGAGATAGAAACCTCAACTCGCTGGAACAGTAGGACAAAAATGTCACTATCTAGCGATTTGGCATTATATCCCAAAATAGCAAAATGCCAAACCTCTACTCCCAACTCGCTACAAATGCTGTCAACTCTCTACGATAAATTGACAACTCGCTGACAAGAAAATCAACACGAATTCCACCTTACACCTAACAAATGAATGATTCAACCTCTCCAAATGCAAGCCTAAGAACTTCTAACACAACTAATCAAGAAAGTACAAGAAAAATACCAAGAATAACATCTAACGAAACCAAACTAGTGTGAAATCCACCAATACAATTCGAACCATCCAAAGACACCACACCAAGCTATAGATTCGAGCATACCACGAATCCTAGGATAGAACCATGGCTCTTGATACCAATTGTAGTATACTCTAATGTAAGAACATGTATGGTTTTGTGTTTAGGATGATTTTATGTAAGAGTTTCTAGTAAGAAGTTAGAGAGAGAGAAAGAAATGGAACGTTGAGAGAAAAACATGTAATATGTTAGATTGAAGTGAAAGGTCCAACCCCTTCCAAGCTAGGGAAGGGGTATTTATAGTTACAATAAAACACCCCCTAAAACAGGCTGTGGAGCGGGCTGACAGTGGGTAAAGACCCGACTCGACTCCACAAATTCTAACTAACACTAAACTACGTACTATCTAATATGATAACTACTACGAGCTACAACATGCTAAACTATACTCGGGGTGACCGAGTCTTCATATGAATAAACGTATTCCTAACAGAAGCAATCAAAATCCATTTTGTTCAATCTTAGTTCATAAATCAAAAAGTCAAATTTGCTAGGTTTCACAGAATTCCATTTTTTCCAAGATTTTTCCTCATTTTATTTTTCAAGATTAGCCCTTGAGCTTTTTAGAGGTTAAGGTCTATCAGGTGAACTTGTAGAATCTTAATTTGGATTTTTTTAGAATTTTATTTAAGTGCTTATTCAAGCACTTATTTAAGCCTGCACGGATAAGACCTCCCCTGCACTACAGCTTTTGCCCATTTTCCTAAGCTCACCCTGAGCTTACCTGCGGGCCCCAACCCTCAATCCTGGGCTTTTTGGAAAGCTTATTAGTCCATTTCATTTTTCCAGGGATTATTTTGACACCCTAAGCCTTTGCCCTTAGCTTATTGTTGTTTGTTAGTCACCTTGACCAAACCATTGCACTGACAGGTCAGTGCAATTTACCAATCTTCATAAGACCACCCTTGGCTTATTTGTAAGCTTTAAGCCCTATTTATTGGCTTTTTGGAAAGCCACCTAGCCCATCTTTTTGGATCACCTTCCATTTTGGACCCTTGGTCACTTCTATGGACCCTACAGAGGGCTACAAATAGCCCTTTTTGGCCTGTTTGGTCTGTGTGTTTTGCATAAGTGCTTATTGGTGATTCCTTGCTTATTCATGGTGCTTATTTAGTGTTTTTAGCTTATTTTACATGCATCTCAGTTGGTTATAGCTTATTTTACCCTTTGTAGCTTGTTTGTAGCTTATTCATTTCAAAATTCCATCTTTAAGCTTATTAGCCATCTGTCAAGCTTTTTAGTTTGCACACAGCTTATTTTTAAGCCACAAAAAGTTTGGTTTTGTAAAAGTTACTCATTTTCAGTAGTTAAATAGTTTTGAAAAAGAAAATCCAGAGAAACCAAACATAAAATTAAGTGATAGCTTCTATTTAAGCCATTTGGCTTATTTTTTAGCTTTTTCATAAAGCAATTTTCAATTTTATATTTTTCTTAAGTTTCTAATATATTAAAATAGTTTTAGAAGAATTTTCATAATTTTCTGAGTAGATTTAGTATTTATAAAAATTAATTCAAGTTTAATTAGTTTTAATTAAAAAAGCCAAAAATAAATTTCCTTTCTGCTTGTTTATAAGCAATAGTATCGTTTAATATTTTTCCTAGCTTTATAATTAATAAAGAATTTTTAGAAAAATGTTCATAATTTTTACTGTTCATTTAGTATTTTTCATAATTAAATTAGTTTAAATAGATTTTATTTATTAAATAAATTAAATAATTATTAAAATAGTTTAATTATAATTTTTATAAACTTTTTATAATTTTTTAGATTCCTTTGATGGTTAATTAGCTTTATAAAAATTTTCATAATTTTCTAAGTCATTTAAGTATTTTTCTTAATTTAAATTAGTTTTAATTAATTATTAAATAGTTTTTAATTAATATTAAATAATAAAATAATCAAAAAAATAATTTTCTTTTTATTAAAATTTTCTTTTTATATTAAGTTTATAAAAAAGTCACTTTCACCCCCTCTAGTTTATTTCTGCTCAAAACTCACCTTTTTCTCTGTACGTAATCGTATTTGTTTTAAATTCAGTTTACGTTTATACATATATGTTTCCTGTAATTGTTAATACTATTTACTTAGCTTAATTTAATCATTTCTAGTAGTGTAAATCAAATCCAAATCATTATATGATACTTTCCTCAATCACTGAATCACTCAAACGTTTCCAAAATACAATTTCAGCCTCGTTGGAACATAATGACCCGTGAACACACTGTGCTTTCAACGGATCATAAATTGATCACTCTCTCCCTTATTCCTTGACCTGTTGACCATTCCTGGTTGATCTGTAAGGTTGGTTTGGGAGGAGTCAAATTTTAGCGCCGCTGGTTGTTGCGTGTTTTAAAAATGTTTAACAGTTTAGTGATTTTCAAAACCCTCCTTGTACAAATTTCACTACTTTGTAAATTTTTGTAAAAATCTAAATCATATCAGAAAAAGTTGATTGAGGCAAAAGCAGTGAACTAAAATCCACCACAGATGTGGTCAATACAGTCAAACTCCTTAGGCTCAATGCTCCGTGGAATATAGGGTTTCCCCGGGTCGTTATGTCCCGACGAGGTGTGATGGTTATTAAACGGGTTTGTGATCGGGTGAATTTGGATAGAAAGGGGTTTTGTGATTGAATAAACTAAGGAATCTACAAGGAAATAGCTTAAATAAGCTATATGAACAAGACTTGAAATTTGGAAAAACCAGAAACGTTTAAAACCTAAAAACGTGTACGTTCAATTCAAATTTACGCGAACGTATAAAATAAAAAGTGAAAACTAAAATCTGAAAACCCCCAGGGGGTGAAAATGAATTTTTTACAAACTAAAGGACAAAAGAAAATTTTTAGAAAAAGAAAATTAATTTTTACACTAATTAATTATTTAATATTAATTAAATACTATTTAATTCTAATTATTAATATTTAAAATACTTAAATACAATATAATATTATTTAAATACTAGAAAAGTGAAAATTATATTTCTAAAATTATAAAATAACTAAAAAAAAATTTAAAACTAAAAATATGTATTTTTGTCTTTTTGTGGTTTTTGTATTAATTAATTACTAATTAAATATTAATTACCTAATTAAACTATTTAAATTATAAAAAATAGAAAATGAACAGTAAAAATTATAAGAAAATTTCTAAAACTATTTTACATTATATAAAAGCTAGGAAAAATATAAAAACTAGGTGTTACTTAATAAAAACTAATTTTGCTAATTAAAACTTAATTATTAATTAATTACTAATAAAAATAATATTAAATCTAATAAATACCAAATGATAATATAAAAATCTGATAAAATTACTAAAAATACTTTAATATGAAAGGAATTTAAGAAAAATATAAAAATGCTAAGTGCTTAACAAAAATCTAAAAATGAAAATTAAAATTTAAATTACATTAAATAGAAACTATCACTTGAAATTAAATTGTTTTTTTTCTGGATTTTTCTTTTTGAAAACTAATTTACAACTAAAAACACACAACTTTTGTAAAAACAAATTTTTTATAACTTAAAAATAAGCACTTTGGATGCTTATTAGCACCACAGTTGACTTTAGTTGACCAAATAAGGAAATAAGCTCAAATGAGCTTAAGTGGGACCCACTATGGGTGATTCTGGTTCCAATTGGTTAAGTGAACATGTTTAAGCCAGAATAAGCACATGGGGTCCACAAGGGTAAGCAAACAAATCAAAATAAGCACTTGACTTATCAATTAAACACTGAAAATGGGACAAGAAATGGGGATGGATTCAAGTGGGGTCCACAGGGTCCTAGGTCAAACTAAAGGTCAAACCATGAAGAGGGGTAGGAGGGAGGTTGAAGGGACCAAAAATAGGGTAGTGGGTCCCACTGTGGTGGCCAGAAACCACCACCAAAGTGGTGGTGATGGGGGACTGTTCTGCTGCACAGGGGAGGTGGCTTCCCTATACCCTACTTTGGGTGAAGGTGGGGCCCACCAAAAAAATCCCAAAAATGCAACAAAGGTGTGATCTTGAAGATGAGGTAGGAGGCTATGATTCCTAAAAAGTACAAGCTCTAAATCACAATACAAAAATCTAAACAATTCCTACAACTTTTGGAAAAACTGAAAAACATGCATTTTGACTTTTCATATAAACTTTGAACTTTGACTATTTTGAGTTTTGGATCCTAATTTGATGGCTGAATTGGTTGTAGTAAGCTAGAATAAGTCCAAATTAAGCTAAATTAGCAGCTTATGCACTAATTTGGATGGGTTTGGATCTCCAATCCTTCAACACTTAACTGTTGAAGGGTTGTGATGGTGATTTTGACTTATGCTCACAAAGGGACTGAATTTGAAGCTTGAGTGGACCTAAAATAACCTAAGGGTGTATGATGTGAGCACAAACAACAATAAAGGACTCACTGAGTCCTTAAAACAGTTATAGCCAAACACTCCCTTAGATGCATGAAACTATCATATTACACTACCAAATGTTGAAACAAGCCATCAATCCACCATATATTGATACAAACAGATGAAATAACACTAGATGAAGCAAAATTAATAACTTGATTCTACTATTACACCAATTACTCAGATTTACATACCTAGCATCATGAAAATAATGAACAAGACAGTGGCATGAAACAAGCATATTCAACCTATTAAGCAACTGTAAAACTACTCAAAACAACTAAATTATCAATTTTAAAAGTAACTATATAAGCAGAAACATGAGAATAGCAATTATATAAGCTAAACTAGAGACATTTAGGTAGAAACTAAATGGAGGGACTTACAACAAATCCCACTGAGATACAATCAACCAGGAAGCCAAACCACAACCTAGTGGATTTTCTGAGGCACTATAACCATAACAACCCAAAATTCCAACATATTCAAAGCTTCATCTTTCTTCCTCACTGATTTTCATTTTTGTACTATTTTTTCTTGGATTTTTTTTTATTTTTGCATTTTAAAAGTAACATTGATTCTATCTTTCAAGAAGCTGAAAAAAGCTTATTATAAACTTAACTAAGCTTAAACAATCAACAATCAACACCTTTTAACAATATTACAAATCAAAACAAGATTTTCACTTAAAATGGTAATTTCAACTGAAAATTCAAATTGGGACTTTAATAAAGATAACTTGGAATTAAGGGTACATAAAGTTTATATTACACTAAATGAACTGAATACAAGCTTCTTAAACTGAATTTAACAACTGGAAACTAAAAATACATTAATTCGACCCAAAAATTACACTAAGGACTATTCTAATTTAACTACTGCTTGTTTCTTCTTTCCACTTGATTTTTATATGCCCTGGAGTCAATCTTTGACTTTCCCACCATCAATTGGAGCCCTTGGATGGCTTGAAATCATCTCAGCCTTTAAAGTTGGATTTGGCAAGAAAATTGGATTTGGCAGGGTGTGGATTACTTGGAGCAAATTGTGGGAATTTATTGAGGTTTTGGAGGGTTGTGGTTTGGAAGGGTGATAAGTGTATAAATACTCTTCATTTTTACCTTTTCTAAGCTGCCAAAACATCTAAAAACACTCAATATTGAATCAAAACAGTGAAAATATCCCAGGAATGTGTTGTATATGTTTCAAATGCAAAACAATCAAAAACAGATGAAAAACGTACAAAGTTTGCAAAATTGGCAGTTTCAGTCCCTCAACTTTCAAAAGTTGTCAAATCTAGTCCTGGTTGTTCTAAAAACTTGAAAAAGTCACTAAAGGCCCTTTTAAATCAAAAAGTTACATAATTAGTCCTTTGGTGCAAAGTTTCACAAAATGTCAAGTTTAGTCCCTCAAGTTTGGCAATTTGGCAATTTTGGTCCCTGGGCATTCAGAAATGGAAAATATACATATATGACCCTTGTACTATTTACACTTGGCAAGTTAGGCCCTTTTGATAACTTTGGAATAATATCACAACCTACCCTTCAACTTTTCAGAAAATACATATTTAGTCCTTGTGGTATTATAAGCCTAAATCCAAACCAGGCCCTAAACCTTATACACTTAAAACCAAAATAAATAAAAACCAAACCCACCCACTATCCTAACCCATCACCCAAGCCCATACACCACAGGCCCAAACCACCCTTAATATTATTACCAGGTTTAACCTGGTCAAACCCTGCCTAAACCACCACCACTATCCTTCTCCCTCACAGAACCAAAACCACCCCTGGTTTTCTCACCACCACTTGCACCTCTGCCACCACCACCCTTATCCCTGCCACATTCCACATCCCAACACCAATCATATCAACCCCCTCCTATGCACGCTATCACAGACCCCCAATTGGTCAAACCATTTTTTCCCGCCAAAACTTAATTGATGGCTAGGATCGATTTCACTCATCCAATGGTGGTGGGAAAGTTTTTGTGGGACCCACAAGACATAATTGGATGTTATAAAAGAGAATAAAAGCAGAAGTGAAGGTGTGTGTAGACTTACTGTAGTTTAGGTAATCATTTAGTATAATTTTCCCTTTTTAATGTAATTTTCAGTTTGAATATCATGTACTAAGCTTCTTTAGTGTATTTTAAACCTTTTCTAATAATCAATTTCAAATTTCAATAATTCTCAAAAAGCTTGAGTGTTGTTTCTGTTTGTTGTTATTGGACTCTTAAGCTCAATTAAGCTCTGACAAAGCTTATATAAGCTTTTAGAGACATTAAATTTCAGTTTAAGTTAAAAAAGCAAAAATACCAAAAATATCAAATAAATAAGTAAAAAAAATCAAAAATCAGTGTTGATGACAAAAGAAGCAAAGGAGCACTGGTGATGTTGGATTTTCTGGGTTGTAGTACCTCAGGGAGGTGTTAGGTGGTTCAAATGTTCCTTGGTTATGGTCCTGTGCACAAGAACTACTTTCTAAGCCAAACTCTCAAATTTTGCATTTCTACTAAATAAGTACTCATCTCTGTCTAGTTTGCTTCATTATGCTAATTTAGTATCAATTAGTCATAATATTGTTTAAATTGTCTTGCTTGATCATCAAATTTGCTTGTGCTCAACTTTTCAAAGTTAACTGTCTTATTAGTATAATTTTGATCATTTGGTATTTGTAGTCTAAGCTTAAGTTTCTGTGGTTATTTAAGTTTCTTTAATCACAACTAATGGTTAGGAGTCAGTTTCATGGTATAACTTACCCATTTGTTTTGAAAAATCCATTTTCAGTTTCTTAAGAGGGTGTTTGGATCAGTGGTTAACACCACTGGTGAGCTTGTTTTTGTTGTTGTTCACTACTTAGATATGTTGCATTATGTTATGATAGGTTAATTAGGCTTCTAACTCAGTCCATTTGTGAGCAAAAGTCAAAAATCAAGGAAATCCCCCCCAACAGTCCACTGTTGGGGATTTGAGATCCCAATTCCACCATTTCATTACATAAGGTGTGTTTGTAACTTAATTTCATCAATTTGTAGTTAAATGGAACTTATATGATCAGTAGGATAGAGTAGAAGTTCATCAAAGTCAAAATACAAAGTTTTTACAAAAGTCAAAGTTGCATTCACTTAGTTTTTCCAAATCTGGTGGGACTTTTATAGAATTTTGTATTGAGTTTAAGGCTTTGAGCTTTTTAGAATAGGTAGTCCCCCAGCTCAACTGCAAGTTCCCCCCTTCATTGTATTTTTAGGATTTTATTAGTGGGCCCCACACCTGATCAAAGTCAGCTGCAGGGCTGTTTGTTTGCCCTGCATCAGCAGATACCACCACACCACCACCACTTTGGTGGTGGTTTCTGGCCACCTCAGTGGGTCCCAGTGACTCATTTTGGCTTTTCCCAACCCCCCTCCTACCAGGGTTTAAGAATTGACCCTTTGTTTGACCTAGGAACTAGTGGACCCCACCTGGATTCAGCTCTAAAGTTTGTCCCAAGTTTGTGTTGAACTCAAGTCTTCAAAGTGCTTATTTCCATCTTATTAGCTTATCAGTGATTGTAGCTTGTTGTTTTTAGCTTATTTTAGTCTCTTGTGCTTAAGTGAACCTGGTTTCATCATTGTGGACCCCACATACAGTCATTTGTGCTTATTTTGCTACTTGGTCAAAGAAAGTCAAACTGTCATTGGTCAAGGGGGTGCACACAGCTTATTTTTAAGCTAGATTAAAAGTTGTTTCACAAAAGTTTCTCATTTTCATCATATCTTTAGCTGTCAAAAAGAAAAACTCCAAAAAACCAAACATAAAAATAGTGATAGCTTCTATTTAATAGAATCTATCTTTTTCATTTTTCATTTCAGCTTATTTATAAGCACTTTTCCATTTTTATAATTTTCTTAATTTTCTAGTACCTTTAAGTATTTAAAATAATTTTCTTAGATTTTTCCTAATCTGTTTACTATTTATTAGATTTAAAAGTAGTTTAATTAATTAAATAAATAATATTAGTAATTAATTAGTTTTCATAAATTTTTATTAACAACAGTAGGTTTTTATAATTTTTCTAAGTTTTATAAATTAGTTAAGACTTTTAGAAAATATATTTTTAGTTTCTACTATTCATTTTCCATTTTTCTTATTTTAATTATTTAACGTAGATTTAAATTAATTAAAAGCTAAATAATTAGTGGAATAGCCTAAAATATAATTTTTTGAAGTTTTTATAATTTTGTAGGATTCCTGTGATGGTTAAATAGTTTTATAAATTTTTCCATCATTTTCTAAGTTAGTTTAGTATTATTTGTAATTTAAAATAGTTTAATTAGTTTAATTAAAATAATTAGTTTTTAATTAATAAAAAATTCATAAGAAGACAAAAATATTTATTTTTATTTTTTATACTTTCTTCAAGTTCATTTTTAAGTTTAGAAATTATTTTTGCAAATTTTTAGTTTAATTTGCAATCTTTATAATTATTAGTTAATTTAAATTAGATTTTAAATAGTATTAATTAATTAAATAAAATTTTAATAGTAAAAATATCATTTTTATAATTTCATTTTCATTTTAATTTTTCTTTTAAATTTTAAGTTTTCAAAAGTTCACTTGCACCCCATGTAGTTTGTAATCTGATAAAACCCATTTTTCTATCTGTTACGTGATTCCAATTTGTGATTTTGTGCATATACCTGTATATCTGTTATTTGTGAATATTATCTCATTGTACGAATACCAAAATATCAGTAGCAAAATCAATTCCAAATCATCTTGGCTACTGTCCTCAGTGCCACTCATCCCATAAACGATTTCCAAAGCACCATTTCAATCTCGCTGGGACTTAACGACCCGGGGACACACTATACTATCACTGGAGAATTGGAACGAGGCTGTCTTTGACTTATTGACCTTGGTCAATAATATCTGACCATTTCGGGACCAATCAAAATTTGGCGCCGCTACCGGGGAGGTTGTTGCGTGTTTTTAAAATCGTTTTAAGTTTAGTGGTTTTCAAAACCCTCCCTGTACAAATTTCACACAAATTTGTAAAAAGTTTTTGTAAAAATATAATCATATCAAAAAAGTTCATTAACACTTTTCCTGAAGTGTTAACAACACCAAAAAAAATCAAAAACAACAAAACAAACTGTGAAGTTAAATTACTTCGTTTTCTTTAAGATTACAACCTGAAACAGTTGGTTTAAGGTAAGTTCTGACATTAAATTGCGAACTGAAGAGGAAACCTATTTACTTCCTCCCGCCAGCCTGCGAGTAATCTTAAAAGAACGATTTTGGTTAACGAATCAGTTCCAAAAATATAATTCCCAAGGTTTTCTGCACACACACCCATAAGCCTAAAACAGTTTTTCAAAGTAATAAATACATAAAATCTTACCACCGCAAACCAAGGCTGAACACCTACCAACTGGGGGTGTGGACATAATAAGTTCCCAAACTTAAGATTAAAACTTGCCTTTATATCCCTGTGAGTGGTGTACCTTTTTTAAAGAAGCCATTCACTTGTGATTATTGGTTTAAGTTCACTGTGGTTTTGCCTCGATCTTGTTTTGAAAAGTTGTTTTTGGTGCATGTGCACTAAACATGTTTCTCAAAAATACCAAAAATATTCACCTTTACCCTCTCACCTTTTTGATTCTTCATCCCTTTACCCTCTATCCTTTTGATTCTAACTTCTTTCACTTATCCTGTAATTAATGGCATCTCTCGATGACGATTTCTTTGAACAAAAGGCCTTTGAGATCAACATTGAAAAACTTCAGGCCTTGTCAAAAATGTCGAGATGTCGTGTTGATTATGATGGACCATTTATTCCTATTCCCTCTCCGATGAGAGAAATGGAACGAGAAACCGGGGTAACAAAGGACCCTGTACTTTCCTCTGACTATGGAAGTGCTAAATACGTCCAACCTACGGTTGTCCAAAAATCTAAGCTCACAATTGCTCCTAACCTTTCATGATATACGGTTATAAGCAAAAACCAAGAGCTTAGAGTTGTGACTAAAAATAATGACTTGCCTAATCTTCACATTCAAAAACCCGAGACCATAACGGAAGTGGTGGAAATTCCTAACTCTCAGAGCACACCACTTGTCCCACATCCGGATTTTGTTCGTTGTGTCGGTTGTGGTGAGCCGCTTTTCGGTTTTCCATGTCGTTGGTGTACATGTGAACAATGTGGTAATGATATTCGAGACGGGAGTTGTTTGTTTTGTGGGTCGAGGAATTCATTTGCTTATGATCCTAATCAGAACTCATTCAACAACTCTTCAAAATTTTCCAACTACCCATCACATTCATACGAGCAAGAATCATATTATCCAAATCTTAACAATGCTTCATATCAAAATACACCAAGTCAGACTCAACAGTTTTTCTATTGTGAGTACTGTGGTGGCCCACACTACAGCTCTGATTGTCAAATTAGGAATCAGTTTGTCTATGAACAGGTTCCTTGTAACAATCATGAATTTGGTTTTAACCAGCCCTCACAATACACAAACCCTCACCCACCGCCTCAGGACGAGTTAGCTAGAGCTGAATTGATTACTAAAATGATTATGAATCAAAATCAAGTCAACAAGACCATTCAAGATAGTATAAACTGTCTTAAGGATTTGATTCTTAGAAAACAAAAGCCTCCTGTTAACTCATTTTATCTTGAGGATGAAAGTGATGAGGATGAACTATTTGAAAAGGAAAACCCTAAGGAAACTTCAGATATCTTGCCAATGGGGGACAAGGAAGTCAAAATCAATCCTCTTGAGGAAATTGATGACCTTGTTCCAATCCCAAAGGTATCTGAGAAACCTTTTGATTCAACTTCAGTTGAAACAGCTTTAGTAGAAATACAGGGAGAAAAGAATATGATTGAATCACTAGCAGTAGAAATCATGGAACTTGTAGAAACCATGACTGCTAGTCCTTCTCAACTCCCTCAGTCTCCTGTTATCACACCCGAAGTTCACACTCACTCTCTGATCATGGGGGATGAGCATCTTAGCACTGTTCCTAAAAAGGAATCGGACGAATTCATAAAGTCTAGTGCTGAGAACCTTGTCCCAATCCCAGGAGAGTCACAGGGAACTTTTGATCATATGTGTGATATCCCTCCTCCTCTTATCTTCCCGAATGATGATGTTGAGATGTTCTCCGATTCTAATGATGATGATTCGTTATCATGTGGAGACATCAGTTATGTGGAAGAATTACCTTCTCAGCTAGTTAGCTTAGAAGAAGAGAATGATGATATTGACACTGAAATCAAAGATGAAGCACTTCGTGCAACATTATTGAATGTCAATCTCCTCATTTTTAAAATCGAGGCTTTCAAAAAGAAACCTATTTCATCTCCTATCCCCATTAAGGATAGTGACTTTTTCTCTGGTGATCCTATTCCGGAGTTTGAAGCCTTTACCATTGATCCTATGGGAGAGAAGATTAGTGGCAGTACCACTTCTCGTTCTCATAATTCTCTCCCCGATTATGAATCATTTACCTTCGATGAGTTCTCCTGTGAACTCACGCACATCAATTCAGAATATGATTCATTCACATTCGATGAGTTCTCATGTGAACTCACTCATATCATGACTCCTCCGGAGTATGATAGCCCGGGGGGAAATGCACTCAATCATGAGAATTTACAAATTCCCACCCTCCCGCCCGGGATGTTTTCAAACCAAACGAGCTTAACCTCTGAAATCCAAAATCAAGCTAATGAGCCTGTTTTCGAGGAAGAAGATCTTATCATGATTTTCATCATGGTTTTCTTCCTTTTCTTCACCTACAGGGTGACTTCTCCTGTTCTTCACTCCTTCGGGAATGAAGACACTATATTTGACCCCGCCATTTTCATGTATCATTATCTTGAGCCGGTTACTTATCTCATCGGTGTGGAACTTTCACGTGCTTCAAATGTTTGTCCAAACATCTTGAATGAAAGTCCGATTGAGATTGTTTCTTCCACATCATGCTTCCCCAAGGACAAATGAATTCGGGGTCGAGTCAAGCTAGCGACTCGGTAAACAAAAACAGTAGCATGCTTATAGGGTTTTCACCCTAAGTTTGGGGGAGTCACCCATGCTATGATTACAAAAGTGAAAAACAAAATGGTGTTTTCCACGCTTAGCTTGTAATGTTGCCCTTTTACGTTCAAAGAATCGGCATAATAGCCGGGACTTTGAATATTGAGGACAATATTCATTCTAAGTGTGGGGGGTATTTCGCTATTCTAGCGAATTTTATCACATTTTACTATCTAGTACCCCCGTTTTTGGCCAAAATTTCAAAAATTTTAAAAATTTTTCACTAAAGTTTCAAAATTTTTGTGGTTATCAGTCCGCCTTGTCTACACGACAAAAAGGATTGGCTAATCCAGGTGCAAACGGCTCTTGGTAAAGATATCTCAAACCCATTGATGGCTTGCAATTTGCCAAAAATTGTATGGTAAATCAACTCGCCATATCCCATAAAGCGAATGAGTTGGCTAGCCCACAAGATTATGGCTTGTGGTAAAGGCCATGGAAAATCCATAATTGGTAATCAGCTCACCAAAATGTTGACTTAGTCCATCAAGAGTTGGCTAGTCCAGAAGCAAACGGCTTTTGGTAAAGACTAATCAAATCCGTTGACAGTTGGTGGTTTGCTCAAAATCACATGGTTATCAGGTGTACCACAGTTCTCACACCTGGCTACTCCAGAAGTGATGGCTTTTGGTAAAGAGATTTTCAAATCCATTAAATTTTTCTCAAAAGATTGCTAGGGACTAGCAATGTTTTAGTGTGGGGGATTGACGAGTGTGTAAATACTCATCATTTTTACCTTTTTTGAGCTGCCAAAACATCTAAAAATACTCAATATTGAATCAAAACAGTGAAAATATCCCAGGAATGTGTTTTATATGTTTCAAATGCAAAACAATCAAAAACAGATGAAAAAAGTACAAAGTTTGCAAAATTGGCAGTTTCAGTCCCTCAACTTTCAAAAGTTGTCAAATCTAGTCCCTGGTTGTTCTAAAAACTTGAAAAAGTCACCAAAGGCCCTTTTAAATCAAAAAGTTACATAATTAGTCTTTTGGTGCAAAGTTTCACAAAATGTCAAGTTTAGTCCCTCAAGTTTGGCAATTTGGCAATATTGGTCCCTGGGCATTTAGAAATGGAAAATATACATATATGACCCTTGTACTATTTACACTTGGCAAGTTAGGCCCTTTTGATAACTTTGGAATAATATCACAACCTACCCTTCAACTTTTCAGAAAATACATATTTAGTCCTTGTGGTATTATAAGCCTAAATCCAAACCGGACCCTAAACCTTATACACTTAAATCCAAAAAAAATAAAAACCAAACCCACCCACTAGCCTAACCCATCACCCAAGCCCATACACCACAGGCCCAAACCACCCTTAATATTATTACCAGGTTTGACCTGGTCAAACCCCGCCTAAATCACCACCACTATCCTTCTCCCTCACAGAACCAAAACCACCCCTGGTTTTCTCCCCACCACTTGCACCTCTGCCACCACCACAGTTATCCCTGCCACATTCCACATCCCAACACCAATCATATCAACCCCCTCCTATACACGTTATCACAGACCCCAATTGGTCAAACCATTTTTTCCCGCCAAAACTTAATTGATGGCCAGGATCGATTTCACTCATCCAATGGTGGTGGGAAAGTTTCTGTGGGACCCACAAGACATAATTGGATGTTATAAAAGAGAAGAAAAGCAGAAGTGAAGGTGTGTGTAGGCTTAGTGTAGTTTAGGTAATCATTTAGTGTAATTTTCCCTTTTTAATGTAATTTTCAGTTTGAATATCATGTACTAAGCTTCTTTAGTGTATTTTAAACCTTTTCTAATAATCAATTTCAAATTTCATTGTGATCATCAGTTTATGCAATTTCCTATTATTTCAATAATTCTCAAAAAGCTTGAGTGTTGTTTCTGTTTGTTGTTATTGGACTCTTAAGCTCAATTAGGCGCTGACAAAGCTTATATAAGCTTTTAGAGACATTAAATTTCAGTTTAAGTTAAAAAAGCAAAAATACCAAAAATATCAAATAAATAAGTAAAAAAATTCAAAAATCAGTGTTGATGACAAAAGAAGCAAAGGAGCACTGGTGATGTTGGATTTTCTGGGTTGTAGTACCTCAGGGAGGTGTTAGGTGGTTCAAATGTTCCTTGGTTATGGTCCTGTGCACAAGAACTACTTTGTAAGCCAAACTCTCAAATTTTGCATTTCTACTAAATAAGTACTCATCTCTGTCTAGTTTGCTTCATTATGCTAATTTAGTATCAATTAGTCATAATATTGTTTAAATTGTCTTGCTTGATCATCAAATTTGCTTGTGCTTAACTTTTCAAAGTTAACTGTCTTATTAGTATAATTTCGATCATTAGGTATTTGTAGTCTAAGCTTAAGTTTCTGTGGTTATTTAAGTTTCTTTAATCACAACTAATGGTTAGGAGTCAGTTTCATGGTATAACTTACCCATTTGTTTTGAAAAATCCATTTTCAGTTTCTTAAGGGGGTGTTTGGATCAGTGGTTAACACCACTGATGAGCTTGTTTTTGTTGTTGTTCACTACTTAGATATGTTGCATTATGTTATGATAGGTTAATTAGGCTTCTAACTCAGTCCATTTGTGAGCAAAAGTCAAAAATCAAGGAAATCCCCCCCCCCCCAACAGTCCACTGTTGGGGATTTGAGATCCCAATTCCACCATTTCATTACATAAGGTGTGTTTGTAACTTAATTTCATCAATTTGTAGTTAAATGGAACTTATATGATCAGTAGGATAGAGTAGAAGTTCATCAAAGTCAAAATACAAAGTTTTTACAAAAGTCAAAGTTGCATTCACTTAGTTTTTCCAAATTTGGTGGATTTTTATAGAATTTTGTATTGAGTTTAAGGCTTTGAG
Organism: Artemisia argyi; assembly: GCA_030686995.1. NCBI lineage: Eukaryota > Viridiplantae > Streptophyta > Magnoliopsida > Asterales > Asteraceae > Artemisia > Artemisia argyi. Next base: position 120,466,806 of record CM060683.1, on the reverse strand, counting down.
CTTTTTAGAATAGGTAGTCCCCCAGCTCAACTGCAAGTTCCCCCCTTCATTGTATTTTTAGGATTTTATTAGTGGGCCCCACACCTGATCAAAGTCAGCTGCAGGGCTGTTTGTTTGCCCTGCATCAGCAGATACCACCACACCACCACCACTTTGGTGGTGGTTTCTGGCCACCTCAGTGGGTCCCAGTGACTCATTTTGGCTTTTCCCAACCCCCCTCCTACCAGGGTTCAAGAATTGACCCTTTGTTTGACCTAGGAACTAGTGGACCCCACCTGGATTCAGCTCTAAAGTTTGTCCCAAGTCTGTGTTGAACTCAAGTCTTCAAAGTGCTTATTTCCATCTTATTAGCTTATCTGTGATTGTAGCTTGTTGTTTTTAGCTTATTTTAGTCTCTTGTGCTTAAGTGAACCTAGTTTCATCATTGTGGACCCCACATACAGTCATTTGTGCTTATTTTGCTACTTGGTCAAAGAAAGTCAAACTGTCATTGGTCAAGGGGGTGCACACAGCTTATTTTTAAGCTAGATTAAAAGTTTTTTCACAAAAGTTTATCATTTTCATCATATCTTTAGCTGTCAAAAAGAAAAACTCCAAAAAACCAAACATAAAAATAGTGATAGCTTCTATTTAATAGAATCTATCTTTTTCATTTTTCATTTCAGCTTATTTATAAGCACTTTTCCATTTTTATAATTTTCTTAATTTTCTAGTACCTTTAAGTATTTAAAATAATTTCCTTAGATTTTTCCTAATCTGCTTACTATTTATTAGATTTAAAAGTAGTTTAATTAATTAAATAAATAATATTAGTAATTAATTAGTTTTCTTAAATTTTTATTAACAACAGTAGGTTTTAATAATTTTTCTAAGTTTTATAAATTAGTTAAGACTTTTAGAAAGTATATTTTTAGTTTCTACTGTTCATTTTCCATTTTTCTTATTTTAATTATTTAAAGTAGATTTAAATTAATTAAAAGGTAAATAATTAGTGGAATAGCCTAAAATATAATTTTTAGAAGTTTTTATAATTTTGTAGGATTTCTGTGATGGTTAAATAGTTTTATAAATTTTTCCATCATTTTCTAAGTTAGTTTAGTATTATTTGTAATTTAAAATAGTTTAATTAGTTTAATTAAAATAATTAGTTTTTAATTAATAAAAAATTCATAAGAAGACAAAAATATTTATTTTTATTTTTTATACTTTCTTCAAGTTCATTTTTAAGTTTAGAAATTATTTTTGCAAATTTTTAGTTTAATTTGTAATCTTTATAATTATTAGTTAATTTAAATTAGATTTAAATTAGATTTTAAATAGTATTAATTAATTAAATAATATTTAAATAGTAAAATAATCATTTTTATAATTTCATTTTCATTTTAAATTTTATTTTAAATTTTAAGTTTTCAAAAGTTCACTTGCACCCCCTGTAGTTTGTAATCTGATAAAACCCATTTTTCTGTCTGTTACGTGATTCCAATTTGTGAATTTGTGCATATACCTGTATATCTATTATTTGTGAATATTATCTCATTGTACAAATACCAAAATATCAGTAGCAAAATGAATTCAAATCATCTTGGCTACTGTCCTCAGTGCCACTCATCCCATAAACGATTTCCAAAGCACCATTTCAATCTCGCTGGGACTTAACAACCCGGGGACACACTATACTATCACCAGAGAATTGGAACGAGGCTGTATTTGACTTATTGACCTTGTTCAATAATATCTGACCATTTCGGGACCAATCAAAGGGGAACAAAGTATGGGGATGCTGATGTGGAGGAGGGGGGATGTAGAGTGTGGCAGGGGGTTTACAGGCTGTAAGTGGTGAGGGAGGTGGAGGTCAAAGTATGTTTGACCCTGGTTATTTATTTAAAACATGGGAGTGGACTGGGCTTTGGGGGATTGGGCTTGGGTAAGTGTTTGGTGGTTTAGGTTGGTTTTGGGCTGGTTTGTTGGGTTATAATAACTTCAAGGGTCCGTTTGGTATTGTATTTAGCCAAACTCAAGGACCAATTTTGTAATTACCGAAAACTTAGGGGCTGATCCTGCCAAATTACCAATCTTATAGTAAGGACTATTCTTGCCAAGTACCAAAAACACAAGGGCCAAATTCCACTTTTAAAATTCCCCGGGGACCAAATGTGTCAATTTTCAAATTGTGGGGACTAAACATGTAATTTTCTCAAAATTTTCATCCAGGGATTAAAAGTGACACATGTGAATTCCCAAGGACCAAAAATGATTTTTCTTTCAAAAATAGCCCACCAGGGACCAAATCTGCCAAAAAGTGAAACTCCAGGGACTAAATTACAAATTTCCAAAACTTTTGAGATTTTTCACCAAAGGACTAAATATGACCACTTATGATTCTAAAAGGACCTTTGGTGATAATTTTCCATATTTGAATGACCAGGGACTAGTTTTGACATTTTATGAAAGTTGGGGGACTGAAACTGCCAATTTTGCAAACTTTGTACGTTTTTCATCTGTTTTTACTCTTTTTGCATCTAAAACATATAAAACACAATTTTGAAATATTTTTAGTATTTTGATGCATTTCTGAGTGTTTTTGTATGTTTTGCAGTTCAGATTTGACAAAAAATGATGAGTGTTTGAGCACTCATCAAAAGTCATTAACACTTTCCTAAAGTGTTAACAACACCAAAAAAATAAAAAACAACAAAACAAATCGTGAAGTTAAATTACTTCGTATTCTTTAAGATTACAACCTATACAGGTGGTAAAGGCAAGTTTTGACATTAAATTGTGACCTGAAAAGAGATCCATTCTACTCTTCCACCACCCTACGAGTAATCTTAAAGGAACCGATTTCGGTTAACTAATCGATCCCAAAAATAATTTCCAAAAAGTTTTTTTTTTCACACACACCCACAAAAAGCCAAAAATATTTTGTTTTTCTATTAATAATTACATAAAATACATTATCGAGAACCAAGACAGAATACCTACCAACTGGAGGTATGACGATTAATAAGTTCCAAAACTAAAGATTAAAACTTGCCTTTGTATCCTTGTGTGAATTGGTGTACCTTTTTCAAAGAAGCCATTCATATTGTGATTATTGGTTTAAGTTCTATGTTGTTTTGCCTCGGTCTTGTTTTAATTGATTTTGTTTTTAGTGCATGCGCACTCGTTCACAAACAAAGCATAATCGTCAAAGAAACGTACCCGAGTTATGTACAGTTATTGAAGAACCAAAAATAAAAATGGACGATGGGCCCCCACCACCCCCACCTGACCCTCCCAAGGATGAAATAGCTCCCAATCTCCTAACGATGGAGGAGTTGTCTCAACCTACCATGCACGGGAGAGGTGGACCTATTGCACCACTCACTATTGGAGCCACGGATTTTGGACTTAAGAACTATATGATCCAGCAAATCCAGAATTCGTGCCAGTTCCACGGATTGCCGGGTGACGATGCTAACAAGCATCTGGACAAATTTTTAACCGTCACCTAGAGCATGAAACAAAATGGCGTCACCGAAGACGGCCTTTGTTTGTATCTTTTCCCAAACTCTCTCACTCGTCATGCGACTTCCTGGTTCGATCGTCTTCCGAAGAATTCGATCCACACTTTTGATGAAATGGTTACCAAATTTTTGGCAAAATACTTTCCACCATCCATGGTAACAAAACTGAGAAATGATATCAGCAACTTCAGACAGCTTCCCGACGAGTCCTTATTTTAGGCATGGGAATGCTATAAACTTGCAATTGATCGATGTCCCAATTACAATATGCTTCTTGTCACCATTATAGATATCTTCTACAATGGTTTGACACTTCATCACCGTGACACCATCAATGCTGCTGCTGGGGGCACCTTTATGAAAAGGACCCCTGAAGAGTGCTATGATTTAATCGAAAACATGACTGCCCATCACAATTTTTAGAATTCCTCAGCAGAGAGGAATGACTCATGTAAATCAGTCACTCCAGCAAACAACGATATAGCTGTCCTTGCAAAAAAGCTTGATGATTTGTCTACTGCAGTTTTACATACCATCAGTCAAATCAAAATCATCGTGTCAAAGTTATCAACCCAAGTTGTGAAACTTGTGGTGGTCCACACCCGTACACTGAGTGCTCAGCCTCCGGTGGCTTCGCTCATGAAAACGTGTACGCAGCTGAAGGTTCTTACAACGCGGGGGGTAATTCTTACCAACCAAAAGGGGACCGTAATCTGTTGAGCTATCGTTCCAATAACTACCTTGGACCACCAGGTTTTAATCAATCTCAGAATCAAAATGCCCAAAACGGAACCGCAATTTTAATTAGAATCAGAATCAAAATCGAATGAACCAAGGTTTCCATAACCAAGGGAATTTCAATTCTGGTCAAAACCAGGTTTTCCAAAATCAAAACCTGTAGGACCTTAAATATCACAACTTTATCACAAATATAGAAGATTAGAAGAAGAAAGATGGTGACTTGGTGAGAGTATATGGATCGTATATGTGTAACTAGAGAGAAGGAAAAATGAGAGAATATTATTAAGAAACACACACAAATACACACACAAGCACACCCCTTAAATGAGCCTTTGAGGTGTTTAAATAGTAAGATACATCATGCCCTAAAAGGCTTTCCATGGGCTTTGTCTAATGGGCTTGGTTTACATTTTCTAATAAAGGCTTACATGATATACTTAATAAGCACCAAGTCCATAGCCCAATATACTTAACTATTACAATACTTGTTGACTCAATAATGATCGTCACTTTTAATGCTAACAATCTCCCCCTAAGGGACGATCATTGAGATCTCTCTTTGATTACATAAATGATCAACACTTCTAATGCTAACAATCTCCCCCTAAGGGTGATCATTGAGATCTCTCTTTTGTGACCTTGATCTTTGATCTTTGAAGCTTGTTCTCTTTGATCTTTGAGTCTTGTTGTAATAGTTTTGCTAGTTTCTGTGTTTCAATCATGCTTTGTGATCTTTCTTGCCTTTGATCAACATCTATACTCTGTTGTCTTTACGTCTTTTCCAACATGCTCATACTTTGTTTGACTTGAATCTTTGTGAAGTTCTCTTTTCTTTGACTTTTAATCTTTGTTTCTTTAGTTTGTAGATTCTTAGACTTTGACTTAGAAACATTCTGAACTTTGCTTTGCTTAGATCTTTGAAGAGAGCTTTGCAGGGTGTGAGCATGTGGATCTTTGAGTGATGGTAACGGTCTTTCTCCAAGGAACATTCATGAGTACCTGCATAAAACAGTTAGCAATAAAGTATCCGGTACTTATAGGTTCGAAATTAGAGATTGTTAACAGCATAGTGTGAAAACTCTCTCTAACCCTTGCCAAGGCCGTTCCTGAACCAGATACCCCTGAAAAGGGCTTACTAGATCCACCGAAGTACATCAATGTTTCAGGTGAGTTGCTGGAGATCACCCCACAACTGTAGACCGATATGGAACATAGTAACCATCATGATAGATAAGGCAAGATCTGTAGATCTCATAAAGACTCTTACAACTTGTGTCCTTTTTGGCGAACACAAGTGTAATCATAGGAAAGATATCACAACTTTATCACAAATATAGAAGATTAGAAGAAGAAAGATAGTGACTTGGTGAGAGTATATGGATCGTTTATGTGTAACTAGAGAGATGGAAAATGAGAGAATATTATTAAGAAACACACACACAAGCACACACCTCAAATGAACCTTTGAGGTGTTTATATAGTAAGATACATGAGATGCCCTATGGGCTTTCTATGGGCTTGGGCTTGGACTTGGTTACATGGTTGGATAACTAGGCTTATGAAACATAGCACATAACATATTAGCTTGCCAAGTCCAAGGCCCAATGACTAAACTATTACTAATCTTAACAAATGACGCAAAGTTACAATATGAGAATGACCATCACTTCATAATATATATTTTTAAAGCTAACAATCTCCCCCTAAGAGGTGGTCATTCGAATGATGCTCCACGTGAGTGGGTCTTCCGTGTTCTTTGTCTTTAACTTTGTGTGTCGTTGTAGAATAGTCTTTAGTCTTTGTCCCTTCATGCTTAGTGATCTTTGATGACTGACTTTTCATCGTTCTTTGTTCCTTTGCGATGTGGAGTTATCTGCCATTCGTCACTTCTGCGTCTGTGGTGGTTGTTTGCCATTCCAACATGCTCATACATCTTTGGACTTTGATATTCATATGCACGTAGTTCCCTTTCTTTCACTTTGATCTTTAGTCTTTATACTTTGTAGATTCTTCTTTTTGGCGTAGAATCTTTCTTTGAACTTTGGGTTGTATAGATCTTTGAGGGAGCTTTCTTTAACTTCCAGATGTATGTATGAGCACGTGGAATCTGTCGCCATGGAGATGAAGTGTCCCTGCATATAAACAGTTAGCAATAAAACATCCGGTACTTACAGATAAGAATTAGAGATCGTCAACAGCATAGTGTGAAGACTCCTTTTAACCCTTACCAAGGCCGTTCCCATGTCAGATACTCTCGAGAGAGCTTACAAGACCTACTTTGTAGCTCAATGACTGGGTGAGTCGCTGGGGATCACTCCACGACTGTAGACCGTTTGAAACCACCGCGAACACTAAGCGTAACCCATAAAGAATTACCGAAGTGACCTGCTGTCAGGGCTGATTGATGTTGACCCTGGCAGGAGTTTCCATTCAATCATTGAGAATCACTTGTGTGAATTCTCTCATAAATGTTCTGGCAGATTGCTAAGATCTGCGTAGGACTCTAAAGTTTACATCTGGCATCCTTAATGTTGGATCACCAGTGTAGAAGTATTATGTGTTCCTATGAGATCTTTTGATGAATCTCGGGGCTCTAGACTCGATAAGTGCACATTTGGTTTCCTATGCGGAGATTAGGGAGAGGTCTCCTGCTTCCATATCAACCATCTCTAAGAGACAGGTCGATAGATTACACCGGTTCCCCGTGAGAATGAAACAAGCTCTTTTAAGAGAACTTGAGTGGTTAAGAAGGTTTAGTGCAGTGCGTCACTGGGTCCATGACGTCTTTGTCTTCAATACCGGTGTCACCATAGTAACAACCAGTAGCATATGAGTTGAACCCGGTGTCTGTCCTAAGGTTGAACATATGGAGAGCTATTTCTTTTCACCCTTTTTCATAACTTTTCTTTTTAATTCTTCAACCCCTTCTTTCTCCTTTCTCATTTTCTCCTTTTTTCAATCATACCTAAGGACTTCTAATTCTAATCTATTGGAATTGTCCTTGGGTAGATCCCTCCGGCTCTGACGGATCATAGGACGGTTTTTCCTAACCTTAGTCACCTTATAACTCCATGACTATCCTATCATTGCCATAAAACCATTCATTTGAAAATCTCTCAAAGTGTTTATGATAATAAAACACATTGTTGTTACCACTTTGAGAGTTTTGCATTTCTTTTGAAGGACTCCCCCTTCACATGTGCTCATGAATTTTTTAGAAATTTGCACATGCGTGAGGAGTTTGTACTTTTTGAATTGATCCACTTTCAGTGAACATGACCGATTCGAGACACGCTTACATCACTAGATAGACTAGCTTGAAATTATTACCCGTCCTGGTCAAGTCCAAAGAAAGTCTCTCGATACGGTACATTCTACTCAGACAAGTCCTATTCGAGACACGCTTACATCACTAGTTAGACTAGCTTGAAATTATTACCCGTCCAGGACAAGTCTTTTCGATTACTGACATTTTAAGCTTCATCAATTCATTGGTACTTACTGAGTCGAGCTCTTTTGAGATTCAGCCACAAACTTTAAACATCTTGATCACATTTTAATCATGTCTTCTCCCCCTCAAAAATAGCATATCGTGATATTTTTTATATCAACTGATTAATAAAAAGCTTTTTGGAGAGAAAGACAGATTTGATTTTGTATGAAATCGGAACATTTTAGTGTTTGTACTCCCCCTTAATGATAGCATATTTAAAATTACTTAAGGGTTTCGAGGGAGTTATCTTGAGCACTAATTTTGAGAGATTTTGAGAAATCTTTTGAACAATCTTGAAAAAGTGCTCAAGGATTTTGTTTGAAAACGAGTTTATGCTTGAAATCTTTTTCGTTTGTTTAGACTCGAACTTTTTGAAAAAGAGTTCGTCATTGAACGTACGAGTCCTTGATTTGAAAATAATCAGAAGTCATCATTCCGGTCCGGGTTTCGTACTGATGTATACGAAAGCCATTGTGAAGAAAATTTTGAGAAACGACATGTTTTAGAAAAACATTAAAAAGAACTCCCGCTCAAGCATCTGTACATATCCGTATCATTGTTGAATGACATTTCTAGAAACGTACAGAATATTGATTTATACGAGAGACATGTCGTGAGAAGAATACTTTTGGATTTTTTGATTTTATATTGTTTTTGTATTTTTTGAAAATTTTATATTTTTGTATTTTGTTTTTGTTGGTTTTTCAAATTTTGTATTTTGTTTTTTTCAAAAATATTTACAGCGAAACGATTTTGAAAATTTTTTCAAGAAGATTCGAGAAGACGTTCTAGCTCCTCAGGAGTTAGGCTTCGCATGCCAATTCGTCGAACTAAATAGTCAAACCGTTCTTTTGGAAGGGCTTTAGTAAAAAGATCGGCGAGTTGGTAATCTGTCTTAACGAAAAATAATTCAACAGTACCCTCTTCCACGTGTTCTTTGATGAAATGGTAGCGGACTTTGATATGCTTCGTCTTAGAGTGATGTACGGGATTGCACGAGATGGCTATGGCACTTTTTGAGTCACAATACATAGGTATTCTATCAAAAGTAAAGCCATAATCTGTGAGCTGTGTCCGCATCCAAAGAACTTGGGCACAACACGCAGATAAAGACACATACTCGGCTTCGGCGGTTGATAGCGCAGTACAATCCTGTTTCTTTGAAGACCAGCTTACTAGCTTTTCACCCAAAAATTGTGCTCCACCTGATGTACTCTTTGCTGTAACTTGATCACCAGCATGGTCTGCATCTGAAAATGCTGTTAGATGAAACCCCGAATCCTTCGGATACCAAAGTCCCATGTTAATGGTGCTTCGTAGGTACCGAAAGATCCGTTTAACCTCTTTGAGGTGAAGTTCGGTAGGCTTTGCCTGAAACCGTGCTAATAAACAAACAGCAAATTGAATATCTGGTCAACTAGCAGTCAGGTACATAAGAGAACCGATCATGCTCCGATATTTCTTCGGATCGATAGGTTTCCCAAACAAATCAGCACCTATTTTTGGTGAAGTGACCATTGGTGTACCAACAGAATCACAATTTTCCATTCCATGTTTTTTCAAAATCTCTATAGTATATTTAGCTTGATTGATAAAAATACCACGAGGGGATTGATGGATTTGTAAACCAAGAAAGAATTTTAGTTCCCCCATCATGGACATTTCAAATTTGCTTTTCATGAGATTTTCAAAATGTTTTGAATGGTTAGGATTGGTTGATCCAAAAATAATGTCGTCCACGTAAATTTGAACGATCAAAATGTCATCTTTGAATTTTTTGATAAACAAGGTATCATCAACCGTTCCTTTTGTGAAATTGTTTTTAAGCAAGAAAGATGATAGTTCGTCATACCACGCTCTTGGAGCTTGTTTTAGACCATAAATTGCTTTCTTAAGCTTGTAGACGTAGTCTGGATGATCTCTGTCGATGAATCCCTTTGGCTGACTCACATACACTTCTTCTTTCAGAGTTCCATTCAAGAACGCCGTCTTAATGTCCATCTGATAGACTGTGATGTTTTTGTGAGCTGCATAGGCTAAGAAAATCCGGACTGCTTCAAGTCTAGCTACAGGCGCGAATGATTCTTCGAAATCTATCCCTTCTTCTTGTGGATATCCTTTAGCCACGAGACGAGCTTTGTTGCGAATGACAGTCATTTCCTCATCCAGTTTGTTCTTCCACAACCACTTGAGATCAAGAACTCGTTTATCAAGTGGTCGTTCAACAAGTTCCCAACTGTCATGTAACAGGTATTGAAGAAATTCCTCCTGCATCGCTTCAAACCATGGGTTTTCTGCCATTGCTTCCCGAATGTTCTTAGGTACTTTGGTGCTTATTGAGCAAATGTAAATGCACAATTCGAGATCAGTGGAAAGTTGTCTCCTCGTCTGAACTGGCATTGAAGGATCACCAATAACATGTACTAACGGATGGTCTTTTGTCCATTGAAACGTAGAAGGGTACCTCTGGTTGAACGAATGTGTGTTAGATGGTTCTTGTAACCTTGAAGAAGATTCAGCAGAGTCTGATGCAAACGAGTTTTCAAATACTTCTTCTTCTTCTTCTAACGCAACATCGTTTGAATTAGATGTAGGTTCTTCTTGAAGATTTGTAGTTTGATTTTGCTCATCAACTCTTGGTAGTTCAGTTTCAAGTACTGGAGTTGCTGGAGTAGATGTAGATGATGTTGATGTAGTTGGTGCTTCAGCTTCGATTGTGGTAGATGCATCCTGTGATGGTGGTGGTTGTGGATGGTTATGAGCGGGTGCAGCGGAATGTTGTGGAGATGCATTTGTCGAAGTTCCACCATAATATTCATCAAACATTAACTCGAAGAACTTTTCCAGATCTTGTTCTGAAGGTTTATCCGTGTTTGTTGAATGAGCTCCTTGAGGCACGAGTTCTGAACTGATGTGTTCAGAAGGTTTATCCGTGTTTGCTCTGATACCACTTGTAGGACCTTAGATATCACAACTTTATCACAAATATAGAAGATTAGAAGAAGAAAGATGGTGACTTGGTGAGAGTATATGGATCGTATATGTGTAACTAGAGAGATGGAAAATGAGAGAATATTATTAAGAAACACACACAAATACACACACAAGCACACACCTCAAATGAGCCTTTGAGGTGTTTAAATAGTTCTTAACATGAGATGCTCTATGGGCTTTCTATGGGCTTGGGCATGGACTTGGTTACATGATTGGATAACTAGGCTTATGAAACATAGCACATAACATATTAGCTTGCCAAGTCTAAGGCCCAATGACTAAACTATTACTAATCTTAACAAACGACACAAAGTTACAATATGAGAATGACCATCACTTCATAATACATATTTTTAATGCTAACAATCTCCCCCTAAGGGGTGGTCATTCGAATGATGCTCCACGTGAGTGGGTCTTCCGTGTTCTTTGTCTTTAACTTTGTGTGTCGTTGTAGAATAGTCTTTAGTCTTTGTTCCTTCATGCTTTGTGATCTTTGATAACTGATTTTTCATCGTTCTTTGTTCCTTTGTGATGTGGAGTTATCTGCCTTTCGTCACTTCTGCGTCTGTGGTGGTTGTTTGCCATTCCAACATGCTCATACATCTTTGGACTTTGATATTTATATGCACGTAGTTCCCTTTCTTTCACTATGATCTTTAGTCTTTATACTTTGTAGATTCTTCTTTTTGGCGTAGAATCTTTCTTAGAACTTTGAGTTGTATAGATCTTTGAGGGAGCTTTCTTTAACTTCCAGATGTATGTATGAGCACGTGGAATCCGTCGCCATGGAGATGAAGTGTCCCTGCATGAAAACAGTTAGCAATAAAACATCCGGTACTTAGAGATAAGAATTAGAGATCGTCAACAGCATAGTGTGAAGACTCCTTCTAACCCTTACCAAGGCCGTTCCCATGTCAGATACTCTCGAGAGAGCTTACAAGACCTACTTAGTAGCTCAATGACTGGGTGAGTCGCTGGGGATCACTCCACGACTGTAGACCGTTTGAAACCACCGCGAACACTAAGCGTAACCCATAAGGAATTACCGAAGTGACCTGCTGTCAGGGCTGTTTGATGTTGACCCTGGCAGGAATTTCCATTCAATCATTGAGAATCACTTGTGTGAATTCTCTCATAAATGTTCTGGCAGATTGCTAAGATCTGCGTAGGACTCTTAAGTTTACATCCGGCGTCCTTAATGATGAACAACCAGTGTAGAAATATCATGTGTTCCTATGAGATCTTTTGATGAATCTCGAGGCTCTAGACTCGATAAGTGCATACTTAGGTTTCCTATGTGGAGACTAGGGATGGGTCTCCTGCTTCAATATCAACCATCTCTAAGAGACAGGTCGATAGATTATGCCGGTTCCCCGTGAGAATGAAACAAGCTCTTTTAAGAGAACTTGAGTGGTTAAGAAGGTTTAGTGTAGTGCGTCACTGGGTCCATGACGTCTTTGTCTTCAATACTAGTGTCACCTTAGTAACAACCAGTAGCATATGAGTTGAACCCGGTGTCTGCCCTAAGGTTGAACATTTGGAGGGCTATTTCTTTTCACCCTTTTTCATAACTTTTCTTTTTAATTCTTCAACCCCTTCTTTCTCCTTTCTCATTTTCTCCTTTTTTCAATCATACCTAAGGACTTCTAATTCTAATCTATTGGAATTGTCCTTGGGTAGATCCCTCCGGCTCTGGCGGATCATAGGACGGTTTTTCCTAACCTTAGTCACCTTATAACTTCATGACTATCCTATTGTTGCCATTAAACCATTTGTGAAAATCTCTCAAAGTGTTTATGATAATAAAACATACTTTGTTAACACTTTGAGAGTTTTGCATTTCATTTGAAGGACTCCCCCTTCACATGTGCTCATTGATTGTTAAGAAATTTGCACATGCGTAAGGAGTTTGCACTTTTAGAATTGATCCACTTTCAATGAACATGACCGATTCGAGACACGCTTACATCACTAGTTAGACTAGCTTGAAGTTATTACCCGGCCTGGTCAAGTCCAAAGAAAGTCTCTCAATATGGTACACTCTACTCAGACAAGTCCTATTCGAGACACGCTTACATCACTAGTTAGACTAGCTTGAAATTATTACCCGTCCAGGACAAGTCTTTTCGATTACTGACATTTTAAGCTTCGTCAATTCATTGGTACTATCTGAGTCGAGCTCTTTTGAGATTCAGCCACAATCTTTACACATTTTGATCACATTTTAATCATGTCTTCTCCCCTTCAAAAATAGCATATTGTGATATTTTTGATATCAACTGATTAATAAAAGCTTTTTGGAGAGAATGACAGATTTGATTTTGCATGAAATCGGAACATTTTAGTTTTTTATACTCCTCCTTAATGATAGCACATTTAAAATCAATTAAGGGTTTTGAGGGAGTTATCTTGAGCACTCATTTTGAGAGATTTTGAGAAATCTTTTGAACAATCTTGAAAAAGTGCTCAAGAATTTTGTTTTGAAAACGAGTTTATGCTTGAAATCTTTTTCGTTCGTTTAGACTCGAACTTTTTGAAAAAAGATTTCGTCATTGAACGTACGAGTCCTTGATTTGAAAATAATCAGAAGTCATCATTCGGGTCCGGGTTTCGTTCTGAGGTATACGAAAGCCATTGTGAAGAAACTTTTGAGAAACGACATGTTTTGGAAAAACATTTTAAAGAACTCCCGCTCAAGCATCTGTACATGTCCGTATCATTGTTGAATGACATTTCTAGAAACGTACAGAATATTGATTTATATGAGAGACATGTCGTGAGAAGAATATTTTTGGATTTTTTGATTTTATATTGTTTTTGATTTTTTTTTTTTTTATATTTTTGTATTTTGGTTTTTGTTGGTTTTTCAAATTTTGTATTTTGTTTTTCAAAAAAATATTTACAGCGAAGCAATTTTGAAATCATTTTTCAAGAGGATTCGAGAAGACGTTCTAGCTCCTCAGGAGTTAGGCTTCGCATGCCAATTCGTCGAACTAAATAGTCAAACCTTTCTTTTGGAAGGGCTTTAGTAAAAAGATCGGCGAGTTGGTAATCTGTCTTAACGAAAAATAATTCAACAGTACCCTCTTCCACGTGTTCTTTGATGAAATGGTAGCGGACTTTGATGTGCTTCGTCTTAGAGTGATGTACGGGATTGCGCGAGATGGCTATGGCACTTTTTGAGTCACAATACATAGGTATTCTGTCAAAAGTAAAGCCATAATCTGTGAGCTGTGTCCGCATCCAAAGAACTTGGGCACAACACGCAGATAGAGACACATACTCGGCTTCGGCAGTTGATAGTGCAGTACAATCCTGTTTCTTTGAAGACCAGCTTACAAGCTTTTCACCCAAAAATTGTGCTCCACCTGATGTACTCTTTGTTGTAACTTGATCACCGGCATGGTCTGCATCTGAAAATGCTGTTAGGTTAAACTCCGAATCCTTCGGATACCAAAGTCCCAAGTTAATGGTGCTTCGTAGGTACCGAAAGATCCGTTTAACCTCTTTGAGGTGAAGTTCGGTAGGCGTTGCCTGAAACCGTGCTAATAAACAAACAGCAAATTGTATATCCGGTCGACTAGCGGTTAGATACATGAGAGAACCGATCATGCTCCGATATTTCTTCGGATCGATAGGTTTCCCAAACAAATCAGCACCTATTTTTGGTGAAGTGACCATTGGTGTACCAACAGAATCACAATTTTCCATTCCATGTTTTTTCAAAATCTCTATCGTATATTTAGCTTGATTGATAAAAATACCACGAGGGGATTGATGTATTTGTAAACCAAGAAAGAATTTTAGTTCCCCCATCATGGACATTTCAAATTTGCTTTTCATGAGATTTTCAAAATGTTTTGAATGGTTAGGATTGGTTGATCCAAAAATAATGTCGTCCACGTAAATTTGAACGATCAAAATGTCATCTTTGAATTTTTTTGATAAACAAGGTGTCATCAACCGTTCCTTTTGTGAAATTGTTTTTAAGCAAGAAAGATGATAGTTCGTCATACCACGCTCTTGGAGCTTGTTTTAGACCATAAATTGCTTTCTTAAGCTTGTAGACGTAGTCTGGATGATCTTTGTCGACGAATCCCTCTGGCTGACTCACATACACTTCTTCTTTCAGAGTTCCATTCAAGAAAGCTGTCTTAATGTCCATCTGATAGACTGTGATGTTTTTGTGAGCGGCATAGGCTAAGAAAATCCGGACTGCTTCAAGTCTAGCTACAGGCGCGAATGATTCTTCGAAATCTATCCCTTCTTCTTGTGGATATCCTTTAGCCACGAGACGAGCTTTGTTGCGAATTACAGTCATTTCCTCATCCAGTTTGTTCTTCCACAACCACTTGAGATCAAGAACACGTTTATCAAGTGGTCGTTCAACAAGTTCCCAACTATCATGTAACAGGTATTTAAGAAATTCCTCCTGCATCGCTTCAATCCATGGGTTTTCTGCCATTGCTTCCCGAATGTTCTTTGGTACTTTGGTGCTTATTGAGCAAATGTAAATGCACAATTAGAGATCGGTGGCAAGTTGTCTCCTTGTCTGAACTGGCATTGAAGGATCACCAATAACATGTACTAACGGATGGTCTTTTGTCCATTGCAACGTAGAAGGGTACCTTTGGTTGAACGAATGTGTGTTAGATGGTTCTTGTAACTTTGAAGAAGATTCAGCAGAGTCTGATGCAAACGGGTTTTCAAATACTTCTTCTTCTTCTTCTTCTTCTAACATAACATCGTTTGAATTATTTGTTGGTTCTTCTTGAAAATTTGTGTTTTGGTTTTGCTCATCAACTCTTGGTAGAACAGTTTCAAGTACTGGAGTTGCTTGAGTAGATGTAGATGATGTAGATGTAGTTGGTGCTTCAGCTTCGATTGTTGTAGATGCATCTTGTGATGGTGGTGGTGGTTGATGGTTTTGAGCGGGTGCAGCGGAATGTTGTTGAGATGCATTTGTCGAAGGTCCACCATAATATTCATCAAACATTAACTCGAAGAAATTTTCCAGTTCTTGTTCTGAAGGTTTATCCGTGTTTGTTGACTGAGCTCCTTGAGGCACGAGTCCTGAACTGATGTGTCCAGAAGTCTGCTTGTTTGGTGCGGGTCCTAATCCGTTTTGATTAGAAGCCATCAGATTAAGCGCGGGTTCTAGAGCGTATCTCTCAGAAGCCATCTGTGAAATCTCGTCAAACTTCACATTCATCGTCTCCATTATCTTTTTCGTTCTTCTATTATACACCCTGAATGTCCTCGAGTTTTCTGAATATCCAATGAAGATTCCAATATCACCCTTAGCTTTTAACTTCCCTAGATCTTCTCTGTCATTCGTCGGATAGCACAAGGCGCCAAACACGTGAAGGTAAGAGATGTCAGGTTTACGGTTGTTCACTAGCTCATATGGGGTTTTATTGAATCTCGGATGGACTAGGGATCGGTTTTGAGTAAAACAAGCAGTGGCTACAGCATCAGCCCATAAGAATAGAGGTGCACTAGAAAAAATGAGCATTGTGCGAGCAGCTTCCACAAGAGTTCGGTTTCTTCTTTCAACTACCCCATTCTGCTGTGGAGTTCTAACAACTGATGTTTGGTGTGTGATTCCAACATCTTCAAGGTAAGTTCTTAACTCCTGGTTTGTAAATTCTATGCCATTGTCTGTTCTTATAATCCTTACTGGAGCTTGAAGTAGAACTTGAATACGCTTCAGAAAGGTGATGATGATGCCTGGTGCCTCGTCTTTTGATCTCAAAAACTTTACCCAAGTATATCTTGAATAATCATCAACAATAACGAGAATCTACTTCTTCCCATTAATGCTTTCAACTCTCATTGGGCCACATAAGTCCATGTGCAACATATGTAACCTTGCTTCCGAACTAGGTACGGTTTTGGGGTTATATGATGCTCTTTTGCTTTTTCCTTGTTCGCATGATGGACATAGGTGTTCCTTGGTGTATTTGAACTTAGGAAGTCCGGTGACGATATTGTCTTTGGCTAACTTGTTGATGGTGTCGAAATTGAGATGGGATAAACGTCTATGCCACAGCCAGGACTTAGTTTCGGTTGCCCTTGACATAAGACAAATTGGTGATGTAGAAGCCATTTGGTTGATGTCGATAGCATACAAGTTTGTACTACGATTACCAGTTAAGAGATCATCACCAACCAAATTTCTTATAAAAACCGTGTTTCTCCTGAATGCCACTTCTAAATCTGCATCACAAAACTGACCGACTGAAAACAAATTGTGTCCCAACCCTTCGACGTAGTAAACTCGAGTGATTAAAACATTCCCAAATTGAAGATCTCCATAACCCTGAATAGCTACTACATGATCATTTCCAAACCGTACAGTTCCCATGAATTTCCAGACGAAATTGATCAGCAGCTTTAAATTCCCGGTCATGTGCTTGGAGCAACCCGAGTCAACGATCCAAAGACATATTTTGATAACCTGCCAAAAACAGAAGATTTTGTATTTGGAAACCGTTTTGTATTTGGTTCCACTGGGTTAGGGGTAAAATCCGAATCACATTCATAGAAAGTATCAATTTGACCATTTTGAACAACTTTCAATTTGCCATCCTGAAGAATGAATTCTCTACCCGTTGGTTTCCAAACACAATACTTAAGATAGTTCCTAGGCATTCGACTAATAGTGGTAGTCTTAAAGCGTGCAACTAATCTTTCTATAGATCTGGATCTAGCACTAGGTCTTTTTGGAACATACTTCTGTTCAGGCGTAACATTCACATTCTTAGAAACACATTCATCATGAACATCATTAATTAAAGATTTTTTGCATATTAAACAAACAGAGTCATTACATGCATTAGAACCAATACTTTCGACATTACATTCAGATGAATCATGTTTCTTATTAAAAAGCGATAAATTCCTAGGGTGTTCTTCTACTTCTTCAACTTTATTCTTGCTACTACTCTTAGATGCAGGCGAGACTCTATTGTTCCTTATATTGCTCCTAGGTTGTAGTCTGCTGCTCCTAGAGGTGCTTTCTAATCCTGTAGAAGGTAAGGCACACACATTAGGATTTATATTGTTGTCCTTTTTAGCATCCCTAGATTCTTTAGAATTAGCCTTTATGCACTTGTCATTTGTCTTAGATGTTGAGGCAGACGCATTAGTGGGACTAATCCTAAAAAGGCCAGGTGCTATCACTTTTGGTGTTTCGACAACCGCTTTACCTTTATCAACAATCTTTTCATTTTCACTTTTCTTGGGCAAGGGTGTTGGAGTGACTGGTTTTGTCAAGTCCTTTTTCTCATCGACTTTTGGAGCAAACCTTGAAATTGACATTTTTGGTTTTTGAACCGTGTTAGAAACATTTGGTTTCTCCGAAGTCGACGGTTTTGCAAACTTAGTTTCCTCACCCTTTCCTTTTTGACTTTCAAGCTGAGCCCTCAAAAGATCATTTTGCTCTTTCATTTTCTTTAATTCACGCTCATACGACAGTTTGTCATATTTGCATTCTTCGCTTTTTCGATCAAGTTGTTTAAAATATGTGACATTTTCTTTTTCAAGCTTAATAAGAGCATTTTCATATTTTGAAACAATTTCGGAGGTCTCAGCTCTCAGTCTTTCATCGTCATGAACAGAATATGTTTGTAAAATGATGGACATAATATCAGTAGACATAACTGCTTCGAAGAGAGAATCATTTAGGTTTTCCAAAACATTGATTTGCTCAAAAGATTCATTTGCCTTCTTTATCAGGGATTTGTGATCCGTGACGAAGTCAGCTGTTTCTTTCAAAAATGCTTGTTCAAAATGAATTACTCGAGCATGGATGTTATTAATTTGAGGAGCAAATTCATTTTCGAGAATCTTTTTAAGCTGTAAATGAACCGTGGAATTCCAGTTGATCTCATTTAGTCTCGTTTTAGATTCTAAAGTCGTTTTAAGTTGCCCAATTCTGGTTTTAAGATCATCAAGATATCCCCGTGCAGCACTTGAGTTAAAAGTGTTGTTTGAAGACATCTGTTCCATGTTTGAAAGCGATTTGGAAGCAACTACTTTTTTAGAAAACATTTTTGAGAATGGTCTTTTTATGGAAAACACAGATGGTTCTTTTTGTGGAACAAAAGTAATACCCGAAAGTTTGTTCAATTTGTTGTAATCAATGGGTTTCAAATCCTTTTGTTTCATTTTAGAAATGCTCTCTTCGACATGTTCTATCGTTTGCACAGAATCCCGAACGATGGGAGGATCATGTTTGGTGTAAAAAACACTACCATTATACAAGACGTTCTGTTCTTCCTGAGCTTTCTTGAGATTACAAGGATTGTTGTTACCAAGAGCCATTTTGTGTTTCGTATGGTAAATCGGATTAGTTTGATTTGAAATCATTTTCATTGTTTGACTTGACTGACCTGACTTAACCACTAATTCTTCTAGATGTGTAATCTTGTGTTCTGACTCTACGATTTCTTCCAAAAGTTTATCTTCTTTCTTTGCAAAGTCCTTTTTCAACTCATCCCTTTCTTTTTCAAGATTGGTGTAAGCTGTTTCTTGTTTTGAAAGTTGGTTTGTTAATTCAGAAATTTCTTGTTTTAAAGAGTTAATGGTTTTTGTTGAACTTATTTCAAGATTAGCAAACTTGGTTTTCCATTCCCTATCTTTAACAAGTAACTTCTTATAACCAATTTCAAATTCTGACTCGCGTTCTTTGTGAATTTGAAAACTTTTTGCATTTTCCTTGTATCTCTCAAGCTCAGTGGTCAATTTCTCATTCGCGGCCTTAACATCGCGATTGACCTTTTTCACTTTCTCGATTTCAATACCACAATTATTTAATAATGATTCAAATAAAGCACGTGTTTCCTCATCATTCTCAGCATGCTGTGACACGAAGCCTCCATTATGATTCACATCTGGAGTTGCTGAAGAAGTATTGCTACTACTTGGCGTGTCCATGTATGTATCATAAGTGGGTGCTTGCTTCTCGGAATGCTGTTCCTCATGAGGAGACATATCAAATATATCATTATTATGACATGTGTTGAAATTTGATACCTCAGATGGTGCACTGGTGTCATAAACAGGAAGTGTGTCAGAATCCGTGTCATACTTAGCTTCCTGAAGATTAGCCATGAATATGCAGTTCGCATCGATATCCTCTCTATCTTCCATGTCATCCATAAGAGCCATAAAATCATTCTCCTCTGCGTTCAACTGAAACCCTGCCTTAGCCTTTTGTGCCAACATCACTGCTTTTTGCAAGTACTCTAGATCTTTCTTGTTCGGCTTAGTAGGACAGTTCCTTGCCATATGACCTACTCCTTGGCAGTTAAAACACTTTACCGGATTACCCTGATTCACATTTCCATAATTCCCAACAACTAGAGCTGCCACATTCCTATTCTGATTACCCATTGCCTGATTACCAACATTCTGACCCCTCTGATTTCCAACATGCTGACCCATCTGATTCCCTGCATACTGACCATACTGATTCCCTGCATACTGACCTGCATTCTGCATATTCTGATTACCCATGTTAATTCCAGTAGCATATCCTTGCTGATTCCCATAAACTCCAACCATTTGGCCTCCATTGCCCATATTGAAACTCGGCTGAGCGATCTGCCTGTTGCGAGTATTCGATGAAATCCTTTGGTTGTTGTTTGTTGGGGTAGAATAGCGTCCTTGGAATGCTTTTGTCAGAAAAGCAAACGCTTGTGTCAAGGCTGCAGTAGCTTCATCATTGTCAGTGAATTCTGGTTCTTGGAAATGTGGGTATTGCTGTTGTGGAATAAGATGTTGTTGTTGCTGTGGGTAGAACTGTTGTTGGTAGACCGGTGTTGGTTGTTGAATGTAGGATGGTTGCATGTAGTTGTGAGTGGAAGATGATGATGGTTGTTGTTGTGTGTTCACTGGTATAGGTGTTGGTGTATCAGCCATTAATGCTAGAGGATCATGCTTTTTAGCTAGTAATTCAGCTCTTACTTCATTAGCTTCATCCTGATTTTGCTTCAAGAAATCATACACCTGATCATAAGTCACTTCATGCAAATTCTTTGTCTGATAAACAATAGTGACATATCTTCCCCATTCTGGTTGTAACTCATTCAGAAAAATGGTGTTGTTAGCAATATTTGTCTGACTGAGGTTGTGTCTCGATAAATCATTCATGATCTTACAGAATCTGTGGTAGTACGTCTCTATGGATTCACCAGGAATTGAAGTAAACTTGCGAAGTTCCTTAAGCAGTTGTGTTTCCATTTCCTGTTTCCCGATGTCTGTCCCATACATTAACCTCTTGACTCTTTCCCAGACTGCATGAGCACTTACTTCACTGTCAACAGTAGCATAGATGGTTTCAGGTAAACCAAGAACGACGTAATGAAATGCCTGATCATCAGCTTCAATCTGTTTTCTATCTTCCACAGTGTATTCAGTCTCATTCTGATCTCTGTAGTATGGTTGTACTGGGGGGTACCATTTGGATCACCAGGGTCTAGTACTTGTGATGGTTTGAAGGGTCCATCCACAATGGATTTGATGAGAAGACTTCCATTTGTTTTGCTCTTAAGATAACGCATCATAAGACTAGCCCACTGTGAGTATCCACCCTTTGACAGCATGGGAGGTCGGTTTTCGGCACCGGCTGCATGAATGTCTTGCTGCGTTGCCATTGATGAAGTGTAGATGGATAAAGTTGAGAATTGGATCGTTCCAACGAAATAGGAGTAGAGTTTAGAGTGAGTTGATGCAAGTTTTTATGGTGAAAATTTTGACTGAAAACCTTAAAACCTCAATAACTTCTTCTCGGAGCGCTTTTAGGCCTCGAAACTTCGCCTAAATCGATAAATCATTAGCGTGTCGTTCTCCTCTGTCTGACGGTCGTTTTGACAGCTGATTCGTCGAAAACGGAGTTACGGTTCAAAAGTTATGGCCGTTTGAAGTTTGGTCGTCAAAAACCTCACTTTTGTCAAAATTCTCGAAACTTTGCTTGTATTCTCGAAATTATGGATTTGCGAAACTTCTGTGATCTCGAAACTTTGTGGATTGCGAAACTTTGAAGATTGCGAAACTTCTGAAGATTGCGAAACTCTGAAGATTGCGAAATTCTGAAGATTGCGAAACTTCTGAAGATTGCGAAACTCTGAAGATTGCGAAATTTTAGTTTGCGAAACTTTGGTTTGTGAGACTGAGGGGATTTCGAAACTTTTAGTAGTTTGCGAAACTTAGTAGTTTGCGAAAAAGTGTTTTCTCGAAAACAGGTTTTCGAAAATACAATCTCACAAAGAGAATTTCGAAATAATCCAATTTCGAAATTTAGCCAAAAGTCGAAGTATTTTCTTTCTTATACAAGAGAGAAAGTACCAAGTATCCAACTATGATCACGAAAGGAGCCGATTCTTGTGTTCTCGAAAACAATCAGGATTTCGAAAATAGTTACATAAGATTTCGAAATAATGGCAGTTTTTTGATTATGCAAAAAGCACTCCCAAATGAAGTTTGTAATCCAAGATTCTTGTACTTCTAGGCTTAAAAACACCAAAACTTGAAGAAAGTTCCAAACTTGATGATTTTTATGAAACTTTTTCGTGATTTAGAAAACAAGTACAAAAACCAAATCGAGTTTTTTTAAGCTATGAAACTTCAAAAAGATTTAAACTTTCTTGTTAGAAAAAGTTTATAACACTAGTTTGTAATCAAAGAAGTGTTAAAAACCAAGAAAAACAAGAAAAGTAAAGAACTTTTCAAAAAAACGTGATAATAAGCTTAAAAAAAACGAAACACACAAACTCAAAACCCTCCTAAATCATTGTTAGGCGATTGATACCACTTGTAGGACCTTAAATATCACAACTTTATCACAAATATAGAAGAATAGAAGAAGAAAGATGGTGACTTGGTGAGAGTATATGGATCGTATATGTGTAACTATAGAGATGGAAAAATGAGAAAATATTATTAAGAAACACACACAAATACACACACAAGCACACCCCTCAAATGAGCCTTTGAGGTGTTTAAATAGTAAGATACATCATGCCCTAAAAGGCTTTCCATGGGCTTTGTCTAATGGGCTTGGTTTACATTTTCTAATAAAGGCTTACATGATATACTTAATAAGCACCAAGTCCATAGCCCAATATACTTAACTATTACAATACTTGTCGACTAAATAATGATCGTCACTTTTAATGCTAACAAAACCAAGGAAATTTTAACCGTAATCAAGGTCATGGTAATTTTAATCAGGGTAATAATTTCCAACAGGGTAATTTTCAACAAGGAAACAATTTTCAGGGTCATAACAATCAACATCAGGGAAATTTTCAAAACAACCGTGCTCAAAATTTTCCTAACCAAACTCAAGCCATTGTTCCGACTGGACCATCATCTGATGAGTTGTTGAAACAGTTAATGAAATCCCAAAAAGAAATGAACAAATTATTGGTCAGCCAGATTTCTGAACTCAAGAAGTCTTAAAATGATCGACCCTCGGTCTCAGGTACACTACCGAGCAACACGATCGCTAACCCGAGGGGCGATGTAAAGGCGATCACAAACAGAAGTAGAGTCTCTTATAAAGGACCCACGGCTCCGTCTACCTCTTCTCCTACTCAGGTAGAGGAACGTGAAACTGAGGCTACAACGGACATGGTATTTCCTACTAACAACGAAGGTACCAATGACGTCCCTCCTCCAGTTATCCCGATCCCGACCCCCAAAACAAGGTTCGTGTTTGAAACTCCCGAGAATCCCGTTGAAAATCCGAAACCTAACCCGAAACCTTCAATTCCATATCCCTCACGTTTGCAAGACCAAAAGCTTCACGAAAAAGCAAATCATCAAATGGAAAAGTTCTTCCAAATTGTTCAAGATCTTCATTTTGATATCAGCTTCGCGGATGTTATTCTCTTGATGCCCAAACATGCATCAACAATCAAAAACCTATTGAGCAATAAGGAAAAACTGTTTGAGATGGCAAAAACTCATCTCAATGAAAACTGCTCTGCAGTTCTGTTGAAACAGGTTCCCGAAAAGCTAGGAGATCCCGGGAAATTTCTCATTCCATGCATATTTCCGGGAATGGTTGAATGTTATGCCTTGGCCGATCTTGGTGCAAGCATCAACCTGATGCCTCATTCAGTATGGAAGAAACTCTCTCTTCTGGAACTCACTCCCACCTGCATGACTCTTGAGCTTGCAGACCGTTCAATATCTCGTCCCCTCGGTATTGCCGAGGACGTATTTATAAAAGTGGGAAAGTTCCATTTTCCGGCAAACTTCGTGATTGTTGATTTTGATGCTGATCCAAGGGTTCCTCTCATTCTTGGAAGAGGATTCCTTAGGATGGGTCGTGCTTTGATCGAGGTATTTGATGAGGAAATCACATTACGCGCTGGTACTGAAGCAATAACTTTTAACCTTGATCAAACCTTGAGATACTCCTCAAATTATGATTCTAAGTCAGTTAACCAAATCGATGTCATCGATGTTGCTACAGAGGAGTACTCTCAAGAAATTATTGGTTTTGCTGATGATTCTCCGAGTGGCAATCTCACTCCCTCCTCTCAACCTATAATTGCCAATTCTTCTCCTTCCCTCACTTCGTTTAAGGGAAGTGACTTCGTCTTAGAGGAAATAGAGGCCTTTCTCAAAAGTGATTCAATTCCCGAAGGGATTGATAACCAAGAGATTGACCCGGAAAGGGATATCCTTCTCCTCGAGAAGCTCTTAAATGAAGATCCCTCTCCTCCTCCTGTTCTTCCACAAAAACTTCACAAAGAGGAAATCAAATATGTTGAGAAAACTGATGAATTTCCTGAGGTCGAGCTTAAGGACTTGCCTCCTCTTCTTGAATATGCATTTCTGGAGGGTGAAGATAAATTACCCGTCATAATTGCTAAAGACTTAAAAGATGAGGAGAAAGCTGCCCTCGTAAAGGTTTTGAAATCCCACAAGCAAGCAATTACGTGGAAACTCTCCGATATCAAGGGTATTAACCCTGAATTCTGTACTCATAAAATCTTAATGGAGGATGATTTCAAACCAGCAGTTCAACAACAGAGACGGCTTAATCCCAAAATTCATGAGGTTATCAAACAAGAAGTTCTCAAACTTCTTGATGCCGGATTGATTTACCCTATCTCTGATAGTCCTTGGGTTAGCCCAATCCACTGTGTTCCAAAAAAGGCTGGCATAGCTGTTGTCACAAATGATGAAAACTAGTTGATTCCAACTCGATTGGTTACGGGATGGCGTGTGTGCATTGACTATAGAAAGTTAAATGACGCCACCCATAAAGGCCACTTTCCTCAACCCTTCATGGACCAAATGCTCGAGAGATTGGCGGGGAATGAGTACTATTGTTTCCTAGATGCTTTCTCGGGGTTACTTTCAGATTCCCATTGATCCGCAGGATCAAGAAAAGGCCACATTCACATGCCCCTACGGAACTTTTGCCTATAGAAGTATGCCTTTTGGCTTATGCAATGCTCCAGGCACGTTCCAAAGATGTATGATGGCCATATTCCACGACATGATCGGGAAAACTATGGAGGTCTTTATGGATGACTTCTCGGTCATTGGGGATTCTTTCCAATCTTGTCTCTCCTATTTGGAAAACATGTTGAAACATTATAAAGAAACAAACTTGTGTCTAAATTGGGAGAAAAGTCATTTAATGGTCAAAAAGGGCATTGTCCTCGGCCATAAGATTTCCAAAAGTGGGATCGAGGTTGATAGAGCTAAAGTTGATGTTATAGCAAAACTGCCTCCTCCCACTACTGTCAAAGGTGTCAGGAGTTTTCTCGGGCATGCCGGGTTCTATCGTAGATTCATTCAAGATTTCTCAAAAATAGCTCGGCCTATGACTCATCTCCTTGAAAAAGATGCTCCTTTCATCTTCTCACCCAAGTGCATCGAAGCTTTTCAAACTCTGAAGAAAAAGCTTACTGAAGCACCCATCCTTGTTGCCCCCGATTGGGACCTGCCCTTTGAACTTATGTGCGATAGTGTATACAGATCACTCGGCATTAAAATACCTCTTTGCTAAACAAGACGCAAAGCCGAGATTGCTTCGTTGGGTTCTCCTCCTGCAAGAATTTGATATCATCATCCGTAATAAAAAAGGAGCTGAGAACCTAGCGGCTGATCATCTATCCCGACTAGAGAACCCTCACCAAGATGTGCTCGAGAAACAGGAAATTAATGAAACCTTTCCTCTCGAAACACTCAATGTGATCTCTTCTCGTAGTGATTCTACTACCCCATGGTTTGCACACTTTGCAAACTACCATGCGGGTAACTTCATCCTTAAAGGGATGTCGTCCCAACAGAAGAAAAAGTTCTTCAAAGATGTGAACCACTACTTCTGGGACGATCCCTATCTGTTTAAAATCAGTGCGGATCAAGTCATCCGACGGTGTGTCCATGGCCAAGAAGCCATGGATATTCTCAAAGCTTGTCATGATGGACCCACGGGGGGACACCATAGTCCAAACTACACGGCCAAAAAGGTGTTTGATTCCGGATTCTACTGGCCCATGATCTACAAGGATGCTCATGAATTTGTCAAAACCTGTGACGCTTGTTAGCGTCACGGGAATATTTCTAAGAAGGATGAGATGCCTTTAAACGCCATCCAAGTCTGTGAAATATTTGACATCAGGGGCATTGATTTTATGTGTCCATTCCCGTCTTCACGAGGGAATAAGTAAATACTTGTGGCCGTCGATTATCTGTCTAAATGGGTTGAAGCAAAGGCTTTACCCACCAACGACGCCCGAGTTGTTGTGAAATTTTTGAAGGCTCTTTTTGCCAAGTTCGGAACACCACGTGCCATCATTAGTGATCGTAGTACACACTTTTGCAATGACCAATTTGCAAGAGTAATGCAGAAGTACGGTGTCACTCACCGTCTTTCCACCGCATATCACCCCCAAACAAGTGGGCAGGTAGAGGTTTCGAATCGTGGCATAAAAAGAATTATGGAGAGGACAGTAGGAGAAAACTGTGCCTCTTGGTCGGATAAGCTAGATGATGCTCTCTGGGCTTTCCATACAGCTTACAAAACACCCATCGAGTGCACTCCATACAAGCTGGACCTTTCACTATCACCAAAGTGTTTCCATATGGAACCGTTGAGTTATCTCAACCCGAAGGTCCCAACTTTAAAGTGAATGGTCATAGGTTGAAGCATTACTTTGGAGGGGACATACCACGTATGGTTGTCCCGGATCTCCAAACATTCCCCACGAACCAATGAATTCGGGGATCGAGTAAAGCTAGTGACTCGGTGAACAAAAACATTAGCATGCACATGGGTTTTCACCCATGTTTCTGACTTCTCCCTTCTTTCTAAAAAGTAACGAGAAAGGGACAACCTCTTCTGCATCTTTTGTGTTGTGGTTGTTGTTGTGTTTGTACAGGCAATTGTTCCCGAAGCACGAAGGCTCTCGTGCTCGTGTTTTGTCCTTACTTCATTTTAAGCTTCATTGTTCAAGAATTCTGATACCCTTAACTAACGTTATCTTTTGGCATAATTAATAAACGGCCTTAGATACAACGTAGGATGACCATCTCCTTTGAAACATTGAGGACAATGTTTAACTTTAGTCTTGGGGGTATCTTTGATTTGACTTGCACCATTCATGTGCCGTTTACTTATGCAACTCCGTTTTTCTTGAAAAATCCAAAAAAAATTTGAAAAATTTCATCAGAAATGTACAAAAAAATGAGAAAATTTTGAAAATTTTCTGCAAAAATATAATAAGTTTTGACACTTTGTTTTGACTTTCCGCTGGGTAGAGTAGGAATAGAAATTTTGACTTGACCGGGCATGTTGAGCCCTAGCTTATTCCCTTAACTTTTTAGGCTAAGCATCCGCGAATCTCATTACTTAAGATTTTAAATTTGCAAAGAACGAGGAATGATAGTAAAGTCATTAGTGTGATTAGATGCTAAACGTGGAATAGTTGGATTTCTTTAAAGTTTATAACGGTTATTTGTAGTCCTTGCTCCCGCAAGATTGAAAATCCAAAAATAAAATAATTAGAATTACGCGTTTTCAAAAGTTTTCTAAATTTCCGCTCACTTTACGTGATAGCATAAGCATTAAATGGGACTTGAATCCTTTATTCTGAAAGGCGCTTAGGTCTTGGA
Source organism: Artemisia argyi (assembly GCA_030686995.1). Classification (NCBI taxonomy): domain Eukaryota; kingdom Viridiplantae; phylum Streptophyta; class Magnoliopsida; order Asterales; family Asteraceae; genus Artemisia; species Artemisia argyi. The sequence goes on along the minus strand of CM060683.1, from coordinate 120,438,924 downwards.
ACTCCCCGTTTTGTTATGCCACATGAGGTTCATAAATAACACCATCAATATGTAATAAATGCCAAAAATAGTTACGGTTCGACAAGCGGATCCTTGCATCCTTTGTTCTGAAAGGCGCTTAGGTCTGGGAGATTCACCGTGAAGCTCCGTATGCTTGAGGCAAAGTAATAAGTCGTAAGTACCAAAAATAACTGCGGTTCAACAAGCGGATCCTTGCATCCTTTGTTCTGAAAGGCACTTAGGTCAAGGAGATTCACCGTGAAGCTCCGTATGTTTAAGGTACAAGTTATATATGAAAATACAAGTAAAAAGAAAAAAATGAAAAAATGAAAAAATGATGAAAAATGTTGAAAAAATGAAAAAGTGAAAAATATAATAAATGTGGTGTGAATGTGTGAGCCTTTTGAGTTAAAATTTAAACGATTTTTAATCCACCTAAATCTATCAAACTTTAAACTTATCGGAACGAAAACGAGAAATCATTTCTTTAACAAAGTCTAGATACAATAAGACTTGGGAGCAGGAATTTACAAATAGCATTTATGAGTAGTGTTAGCATCTAATGACATTTTTGGCAATGATTTCGTTTTTACGCTTAGCTTGGGAATTTGTGAAAAATCAGGGACGATGAATTCTATCTGTATGGACACTTTTCTCTGATATGTGTTTCTTACTCTATGACCCTAAACGTTATTGAAAAATGATAAAAGTCAAACATCCCGTAACACAATAAGTATAAAATGTACATAATAGTAGTGTATGAAATAAAGTTGAAAAACGTGGCGTTCTCAGGAATAAATGATTTTGAACTCTCTTTTGAACATTTTGCTACTTCTTCAATGTTAGTAAAAAGAGTTATGAAAGTTATTTATCTCGTGGGACGTAAATTGATCCCATTGCGCGAGGACACGACAATACCTTAGTCTTGGGGATTTGGTGTGTGCTTATTCACACACATTTTTCTGGCCATGTTAAGACCAAAACAGACAAAAACTAACCATAATTGCCAAAGATATTGTACTTTTGTGTTTGTGATCATGCAGGAACGGATATTTCAGAAATTGGCATAAATCAGGCCAAAAAGGACAAAAACGAGCACGAGTTTGGAAAACGTGTCAAAAGCCAGAGCCGGGGAAGCAAATTAATTACCACTTTTGAGCTCAGATAGTCAAAACACACCTTGTGGAATCACAAAATGCCAAAAATAGTCCTTGGAACAAAAGTTTTCAAAATTGGCAGAAATGGTCCCTCAAGTTTGGAATTTGACAGAAATGGCCCCTGAGCATTGGATTTTGGAAGAAAAAGTCAACAATGGTCTTTGGGAATTCACAAGTGCCAAGTTTGGTCCCTGGGGTGAAAAATGTGAAGAAATTACAAGTTTGGTCCCTGAACTTTCAAAGTTTGACATATTTGGTCCCTGGAAATTTCAAATGTGGAAAATATCACTTATGGTCCTTGGGTTATTCAAATATGGCAAGAAATACCCTTGTTAACACTTAGGAAGGGTTGCATTTTCAGTCCCTAAATTTCAAAAAATTACATCTTTCGTCCTTGTGTTAATTCCTAAACCAAACAGACCTATTTATTATTACTAAACCCAAAAATCCAATCCAAAAAAAACTTAAACCCACCCTTTGGTCTGGTCCAGTCCAAACACAAACACAGGCCCAACAACCTGAGCCCATTTCCCTTTTAGAATAAAACCACCCCAGTAAAGCCACCCTTTGACCCTGCTTACCTCCTTCGTCCCCAACTTATGCCTGCAACACATCACATCCACCCCCCCCCCCCACCATCAACTTCACATCCACTGCCCAACACCCCCTTGCACCTAACAAGACAACCCCAGTTAATGCCCCCTAGTTGCAATTACAAAAAGAGCAATTTGGCCAACCATTTTTCCCGCCAAAAATATGTGGAGGGCTAGGATGCGTTTCAGTAATCCAAGGGCTGAGATTAAGGGTGGGAAAGACTCAAAAGGTTTCAGGAAACCCTAAACAGCTCTATAAAAGGCAAAAGGAAGATAGGAGAAAGAGTAGTAGATTAATTAGTTCAATTATATGTCGTATAAATGTAAATTTGCTTTCTAGTGTTTTTATTAGTTTAAAAATTGTACTCTCACTCTTTTCAGTGTTATCTAAATTTGTTTGAAGCATCAATTTAAGTAATCTTGTTGAAAATCAGTTTATGCCATTTTTACTTGAAATTTCAAAATCACTGTATATTGTCAAATGTTGTAGTTTAATGTTCAAATAAGTTCCATTTAGTTCACTTGTAAGCTTGTATAAGTTTTCAAAACCTTAAAATAGGGTTTACTCAATTGTACTAAAAAATAACAAAAATTCAAAATAAATAGAGCAAAATTCAAAAATCACTTGAGAAAGAAGAAGAAGCTGGAGCAGGGTATATTAAGGATGACCTTGGGTTAGTGGCTTTGTGGAAAGCCTATAGGATTGGTTCTTTGGTCCTGGTTCTTGGTTTAAGCTTGGATTACACATTGTAAGCTTATATCTCCATTTTTACTTATCATTGTTCCATTGCTTATTTACTGCTTATCTATGTCTCTTTGTGCTTATTAGGTATACTTTAGTCAGTTTATTGCTTAAAATTAAGTGCTAGTTTAATAAATCTCATTGTGCTCAAAAATATTGGTTTCACTGTCATTTTAGCATCTTATAAGATCTTAGGGATTAGTGGTTGTAACCTGTGTTTTTGTGCTCATTTAAGCTTATTAAATCATATTAAGTTGTTTAGAATCAGGTTCACAGTCCTAGGTGTCCATTTGCCTTAAAAACCTCAAAAACCTTTGCATCTCAGGTTGTTTGGATTTGCTGGCAACTCTGAGCTCAGGCCTGTTGTTCTTGTTTTTGGTTCACAAAAGTTGCATTAGGTCATAATAGCTAAGTCAAATCATAAAGACCAAGTCTCATTTGTTCAAAAGTTAAAATCCTTCTTTAAGACCTTGAATTGTTCACTGTTGGAAGATTTTAGTTGCATAATCATGTCATTAGTTGCATAGTTAGTTAATTTAGCTAATTTCGGTCTCATTTCAGCTTAATACATCCTTTTCAGTATATTAGAAGCAATCAAAATCCATTTTGGTCAATCTTAGTTCATAAATCAAAAAGTCAAATTTGCTAGGTTTCACAGAATTCCATTTTTTCCAAGATTTTTCCTGATTTTATTTTTCAAGATTAGCCCTTGAGCTTTTTAGAGGTTAAGGTCTATTAGGTGAACTTGTGGAATCTTAATTTGGATTATTTTTAGGATTTTATTTAAGTGCTTATTCAAGCACTTATTTAAGCCTGCAGGGATATGACCTCCCCTGCACCACAGCTTTTGCCCATTTTTCTAAGCTCACCCTGAGCTTACCTGTGGACCCCAACCCTCAATCCTAGGCTTTTTGGAAAGTTTATTAGTCCATTTCATTGTTCCAGGGCTTATTTTGACTCCCTAAGCCTTTGCCCTTAGCTTATTGTTGCCTGTTAGTCACCCTGACCAAACCATTGCACTAAGAGGTCACTGCAATTCACCAATCTTAATAAGACCACCCTTGGCTTATTTGTAAGCTTTAAGCCCTATTTATTGGCTTTTTGGAAAGCCACCCAGCCTATCTTTTTAGATCACCTTCCATTTTGGACCCTTGGTTACTTCTGTGGACCCTACAGAGGGCTACAAATAGCCCTGTTTGGCCTGTGTGTTTTGCATAAGTGCTTATTGGTAATTCCTGGCTTATTCATGGTGCTTATTCAGTGTTTTTACTTATTTTACATGCATCTTAGTTGGTTATAGCTTATTTTACCCTTTGTAGCTTGTTTGTAGCTTATTCATTTCAAAATTCCATCTTTAAGCTTATTAGACCATCTGTCAAGCTTTTTAGTTTGCACACAGCTTATTTTTAAGCCACAAAAAGTTTGTTTTTGTAAAACTTACTCATTTTCAGTAGTTAAATAGTTTTGTAAAAGAAAATCCAGAAAAACCAAACATAAAATTAAGTGATAACTTCTATTTAAGCCATTTGGCTTATTTTTCAGCTTTTTCATAAAGTAATTTTCAATTTTATACTTTTCATAAGTTTCTAATATATTAAAATAGTCTTAGAAGAATTTTCCTAATTTTCTGAGTAGATTTAGTATTTATAAAAATTAATTCAAGTTTAATTAGTTTTAATTAAAAAAGCCAAAAATAAATTTCCTTTCTACTTATTTATAAGCAGTAGTATCTTTTTATATTTTCTCTAGCTTTTATAATTAATAAAGAATTTTTAGAAAAAATTTCATAATTTTTACTGTTTATTTACTACCTCCGTCCCAAAATTATAGTCCCCTTTTGACTTTTTCGGTCTTTCTTTCTCAACTTTGACTTTAAATATTTTTGTTTGTATTATACAATAGTTGATGAAAATTATACCAATGAAAAATACATTTAAAACTCAACCCATTCATATATTTTGCATAAAGTATTATGTAATATAAACAAAAATATTTAAGGTCAAAGTTGAAAAATAAAGACCGAAAAAGTTAAAAAGGGACAATAATTTTGGGACGGAGGGAGTAGTATTTTTCATAATTAAATTAGTTTAAATAGATTTTAATTATTAAATAAAGTATTTGACTGATCTATCATCTAGCTGGATGTTCATACGAGATTTCTTCAATCCGGAATACCCTTATTTGAGGAACATGGAATAAGGCATGAGGTTGATGCTTGCCCCTAAATCAGCTAGAGCATTCTTTACCGATAAAGATCCTATGGAATAGGGCAAGGTGAAGCTACCCGGGTCGTCTACCTTTTTTGGTAGACCTCGTTGGGTCACCACCGAGCATTCCTCTCCTAGGGTTACAAGACCGTTGTGTCTCTTTCGGTTAGCAAGTAATCTCTTGAAGTATGTACTATACTTGGGCATATGGCAGCAAGCATCAAGGAGGGGTATGGTGACTACCGAATCCTTTAGATATGACAAGAATCTTTTATTATCATTCTCAATCTTTTGATTCTTGAGGCGGGATGGAAAGGGGACTTTCACAGGTTGGTTGGGTGGAGCAAGTGGAGAGGAGGTCATCTGAGGGGGTTGTTCGGGAGTCTCATCACTCATATCACCTCCTTCCCTGTGAGAAATGTCTGGCTCAACAACAATGGGGTGTTGATTTGGATAAGGGGGTCCTTGGTTGTTGTTCCGGCCCGAGTAGTAATCACGAGTAGGGGATCTGTTTGGTTTACTTGAGGCTTGTTACGACCATCGAGGGCAGCATTGAGCTCTTGGAACCATTTTCCCATGTCATTTTGTTGTTCAGTAATGAGCTCGTCAAGCCCTTTCAATTGTAAGCTTTTTTCATGGGTGAAATGTCCAAGATCATCCTCAAAAGTGCTCCTGATTTTGAAGTCAGGACCTTTCTCTCCCTCCTCTTTTCTTACAAGATTTCCCCAAGGGGTAAAATCATCATTTTGGTAGAAAGTTAACAGGGAAGGATCATCGAAAATGTCATGGCTTGACAGGTATGCACGTTCGGTAGTGGGCTCTCCTCCGCATTCCTCTATTTCATGCAGGCCCCCACAGTGGTCGCAAATCAAGTATGGATTTGATAGTTGCTTAGCTGTTCGCGACCCTGCTAGGTATGATACCCTTTCATGAAGCTTCCTTAGCCGATCCTCAGATGAGATTATTTGCATGATTTCGGATATACTCATAGTCGAATCGGGTTCATCCAAGGTATCGTCTTGATCTTGAGCATATTCCTCAATCCTGTTCCACCCTTCCTCAGCGCTTAGATTGGCTATTTTCCCTTTTATCGAATTATTGATTCCATGTTGATCATTTTGGGAGACGTTGTCATAGAAGATTTGGACAAGAAGCCAAAGTTCGATGCCATGATAGGGAACTCGCCTTATTAGGTCCTTGAATCTAATCCATGATCTATATATGGGTTCGTCTTTTCCCTTACGGAAACGGAGGATCCTATCCCTAAATGCTGAGGTTTTTCCTGCAGGGAAGAATTTCTCGTAAAACTTAGAGATAAGTTGCTCCCATGTAAAAATAGACTCAGAGGGAAGTTAATCGTACCAATCCTTGGCTTTTTCTTGAAGGGTAAAGGGAAAGAACCGTAGTCAGGATGTGTCTCTAGTGGCCCCATCCGCATGGAGAGTGTCCACTATCTTTAAGAAATCCCTAATATGCTGTATTGGATCATCGGTTTGCAATCCGCGAAACCTGCATACACTTTGGACAAGCCAAACATCATTTGCATGCAAGACCTCATTGGTACGTTCATTTGGAAAGACAATGGCATTATAGAAGCCGCGAGGGTTCGGGGAGGAATAATCCTTAAGGCGCTTAGGTGTGGCAATTTCAGGAGTGTCCATATCGCGGCTGGATTGGGAGCTAGGGGATGTAAGGTGATGATCTGAATTTTCTTCAGAGAGGGCTTCATCAAAGTTGATGGTTGTGCCTGATGGTTCGGGTGTTGGAAGAGATTACCTTAGCCTATTCATTTCCCTTTCAGGTTCTGGATAAGGAGAGACAAGATTTCTTAAGGAACTACGACTTCTGGTGACTCTAAGATTAGAAAGATCTTCATTTGCCATGATGGCGGGTGCAACTTACTACATATCTAGTCCAATTCACGTATGTGACGTTATCTTTATAAAAGATCGAGGCTAACAAAAACTCATCTTCACTTGAAGCCCTTCTTGTTAGCAAATATGCACCACCAGTCCCTGACTTTATTCCTTAAGCCTTCCAGCCATTTATTAAACTCTTATTTGTCCAAGTTTAGTCCCTGCAACACTAATCATGTATGTTGTAAGGATAAAACAATCAAAAAACTTAAACTGAATTAATAGAAACTTATAAGCAACAACATCAAGAGTAAAGTAAAAGTTATATTCATCATTATCATTACATATCAAGTATCACAATTTTACACAAGACTAGCCTCGTAAATTAAACATTACATCAAAGGTAACAACTAAAATAACATGAATAGTAAAAACCTTACAATCGCAAATAAAAGGTGGATATCGATTAATATCACATTGTTATTGCTTCGGAGAAATGAGGATATCACTAATGTTGATGGGAGGTTGGGGGAAGCATGATACATCGCTTAATATCGTATCCTCTTTTCGAATTTGGTCCTCATAATTTCATTCCACCTTCTAATCCTAATGATGGTGTGTATATCGCATGGCTCGCTTAATAACAAGTGGTCGGAGACGAAGGGTCAATGTTACTAATCGACATTTCTTTGAGGTTGAATGTTTTAATATGATTGTGGATATGCAAATTGAAGAGTTTAGTGACCGTTTTAGTAAGGCGAGTACGGAATTACTTACAAACATCGATTGTTTGAATCCGTTTGATTCATTTGCTCAATTCTACACATCAAAGTTATTGAGGCTTAGTGAGTTGATGCGCGGAATTGCACCCTCGCAAAAGGTTTTACCTCTCAAGGGATCTTGAGAAGCTTGCAATCCCCACCAGGCAGTGTACCTGTTCGTTGTAGTATAGTATAGTGACAAGTACCGGGGGATTGATCGTTCAAGTCAGGAATAGTGTTTGCTAGGATTAAAATTCTACTAAACTAGGTCTAAGGGTGAGGGATGATTCTTTTTGTATTTTTATATTTTAAAGAAAGCAAGTAAAATCTCGGGTTTTGAAAGAGTGGGCGGAATTAGTTGCTAGTCAACTAACCCAATTAACTAAAGATGCAAACAAAATAAAATAAACTTAAACTTAAACTAATGTGTGGTGGAAACAATAATAAGAGAAAATGTGTTTACTTAGATTTCACTACTCCCTAGATATCTTTTACCGGTTGATTAGCTTGTTACAATTGCATGGATGACGGGTTATATTCCTTAATACTAGTCATAGGGCCGTGTACGATATTCCCTAACTCTATAGGCTTCTACTTCATTCTAGGTCGAGCCGACTACTAGCTCCTAACGTAGTATCACTAGCAGTTGCCTACGCATTAAATACAACCAATAAATCGTAGTACACCTCCGATCATGTTTCTTAAGACGTTCAAGCAAGTTACCAATTGGAAGTCTGCCAGTTTTCTTAAGCCTAACATCGAATTCAATCATCCACAACAATTATAAACAAACCATCAACCAATAATTAACACCTACGTTTCATTACATCTAAGCAAACACGAAAGAAACCTAGCCTAGCATGTTAAAAAGAAGACAAGCATAAGATAAAATCAAACAACATATAGACATATTGAATGATTATTAGAAAACTTATCTTCAATTGAACATGGATGGAACAAGGGTTGAAACCCTTGTTGTTACAGAAAATTCGTCTAGCGTTTGCACACAAAAGTTCTCCAAAAGTTCCACACTTAATGAATGAAAATTAGAAAACTATATATAGATTTTACACCTTGACGGCGTCACGTTATAGCTTGTGACGCCGTCAACTCACCGCCAAAACAAGGGTCGTATTGCCTAGATCCAATCTTGACGCCATCATGTAGAGAATAAGCTCTGGGCCGTCACTTGTAAATCTATCCTGACGACCTTGGTGACGCCGTCAGGCGTTTTTGCCTTGAAATAGTTCTGGGCCGTCATGTGTATTTTCCATATCCACCTCTTTTGCCAAGCTTGACGCCGTCACTTGTATGGCCTTGACGCCGTCAGGTACTGTTCCAGCAAGGATTTTGAGACTTTGTCGTTTTCTTCACTTAATTGCTCCAAAAATGTCCAAAATGCTTCCTTTTCTAGATTTCTCCTCAAAAGTACCTAAAATGACAAAAGGAACGATTTAGGGTAATAATTGATCAAATAATCACGAATTCGGGCTTAAATGACCCCCAAAAGCGGTACACTTTTCGCCTTATCATGAGTTTTACCCAAATGATTTTAGTAGCGTTGAAAGGATGGAACTTGAAAGTCAACTCAATTTGTATTACGACAATATGACAATAGATAAGAGTTTTGAAGACTTGAATGGTATTGCTGACCTTGCCATAATGATGGTGAAGAAAAGAAAACACATTTCTTATCCCTTGGTGTGTCGGTTATTGAAGTTGGCTTTGATTTTACCTGTTGCAACTGCAAGTGTAGAGAGATGTTTTTCTGTAATGAAGATTTTAAAGTCTGGTCTGCGGAATCGAATTGGTGAAGACTTCCTAAACTCTTGTGTTATTTATGCCGTAGAAAGAGAAGCACTTTCAAATGTTAAAGATGAAGACGTAATGAATCGGTTCCAAAATATGAGAGATCGTCAATGAGGTATGTAAAAATTTGTTTGCTTAAGGTAAGATAGCTTTTATTATTTTTATTTTTATTTTTTGCTCAAACAAGATGTACGTCTTTTTAGATAAATATGAACATTATGCTGTTGTTACTGCTTGCAGGTGTTACTCGAATAAATGGTTAGTATTTTGCAGTATATAAGCATGTTTTCGGCTTTTTTTGCCCACTGGAAGCTGAAATTTGTTGCCACTTTTTGAGGATGTTTTGATGTCTTTTGAAGAAGCTGAAATTTGTTGCTGAATTTTGGACTTTCTAAGGTGTTTTAAATTATTTCTCAACAATATAAGATGTCTGTGGAAAACTAGAAGGGGGGTTGAATAGTTTTACGACAATTTTTATTTCAAAACTTTGTTTTCAAAATCTTTAATACAAGATTTGTTGTAAAAATATACTCAATCTAAATGATCAATTTCACTTGTATATGTGTATGTATATATTGTATCTTTTTAGGTTATTTATAAAAACTTTATTTTGTGAATGAACCTTTTGTTTGAACTTTGTGTGAAATCAATTTTAGCACAATATCACACGCTACAACTAAATGCAAATGCTTATGAGTATGTAAAATATAAAGATGTAAATAAGATAATGAACAGGAGATGGAAAGATCAAACCAAGACACAGCGGATTTATAGTGGTTCGGCTACAAGGTCTCCTTCCTTGCCCTACTCCACTCCTCGAGTCTCCTACTCGAGAGTTTTCTTCACTAACACAACGAGCTCCCTTTTGGCGGAGAAACCTTACACAACTTTTTCTTACACCGATTAATGACACTAAGCTAGATGTCGAGTTCTAATAGTAGCTAGAACCAATCTCACACCACTAGTCACTACACACCTTCTTCACGACTTATACACGCCACTACTACTACACTACTTCTCACACCTTCACTACTTCTTCTTCACAACACAACTATTTCTTCACTACTTCTATTCACGACTACTAACCCACTTAGATCTATCTATTACACACCTTCTACACCTTTACAAATAATATACACAACAACTAACAATATACACAACTCTTCAATACTTCTAACACAAGATGTTGGAGAAGTATTCTTCTCTTCCACTTTGAATGAGGATGGATGGTATCACTTGAAAACAAGAACTAATATGTTTTTGATCAAAGGTTTTAGGAAGATGATTTGAAAGAATTTGGACAGAAAGTTATAGTGCAAAAGGTGAGGAAAAATTACAGATTTGAACCAGTATTTATAGGCAAAAGATTCTGACAGAGGAGCGTTTGCCGGCCCCCTTAAATCATGGCCGGCCCCCTTAAAATTATGGGGGCCACCCCTTATAATTAAGGGGGCCGCCTACTATAATGGCCTGAATTTTTTGTCTTTTCTGGGGAAAGTTTATTTGGTGAAAATTTAATTGAATTTGGTTAAAAATTTGTATTAATATATTTATTTTGAATTAAACATTTTCCTCTAATTACCAAAAGTGTTTTTCTAAATATATAAAATGTTTATACCATTTTATATAATTTGTAATTAGTAAATAAACCTTCCTTTGATCATAAAATGTATTAGACAATTGTTTATTCATACCTTAAGTGAATTAGATGGATGTAATGACATTTTGTCACTAAATACTTGTTTACGTAATGATTTTACGTTTAATGATTTTATATTTTGTGATCGTCAAAACATAGGGATATCGATAAATATTAATAACATTTTTACGCATTATTTATGTCAACAATCTCCCCCTTTTTTATAAGTACAAAATCTAAACTCATTAAATCAAAAATTGTTATGTATGCAAGTATTTAGTGAGTTTATATCACTTCTCCCCCTTTTTGTGAACATCAAAAAGGTTGTCCCAAAGTCGGATGAGCTCCCCCTTGATGTGTACTCCCCCTCGTTTTAAGGTTAAAAGACAAGTCGAGATATGGAATGCATGCAAAAATATTTAGAACATACAATATATATGCATGCAACAAATATATATATATATATATATATATATATATATATATATATATATATATATATATATATATATATATATATATATATATATATATATATATATATATATATATAACAAGCAATATAAGCATGGAAGAAAACACTTCAATAAATTGATGAAAATTCAAACAACATGCATCCAAGATGCATGAACAATACAACTAATAAACTAAAGCCTTAAGGGCTTACAAGCAACCAAAACTCTAATAGAAATGTTTTTCCTAGAGCTTGCCATCAAAATGGTTTAAACATTTTTATTTTCCAAACATGAGCCATGCTTAGTTTGGGAGAAGTAATGTTGTAGGTGGAGATGATGGAGTTGATGGAGGTGTGTTTGATGTTGATGGAGGTGGAGGTGTGGTTGATGTTGGTGGTGGAGGTGTGGATGTTGTTGGTTGAGGTTGAGGGAACAAGCTTTCAATGTATGAAAACATGTAGTGAATTTCATCTCTCAAGCCAAATGTAACACCCCGAAATTTGATTAAGCAGCGGAAGTCTAATCGGGGTCATTACAGTTTAGTACACAGTCATACTCATAGAAAAACAATTCAAAAGATTTGCAATATCATTCCATGAAAACTCAAATATTCAGAGTTACAAACATTTTTCCAAAATGTTAATTGTTTCACAAAAGAGGTGATGAGTTTGTAAAGAATGATATAATTATTGAAATCAAAAGGGAGGTCCTGTGCCCTTTTGCCAGCTCCGTGCCGCCATACTTGCTAGTTTCCTGAGATAAACATGCTTAAAAAGTCAACACAAAGGTTGAGTGAATCCATAGTAGTTTAAATAGTAATAGTGTGAACACAAGTCAAGCATTTGAAATAAACAAGCCAAGATAGACAGGTCTTGACTAAATCGGGTGTAATATTGCTCCTAAGCCTCACGAAACGCAAGCCTTAACATTGATTTGACATATCATAAAGATAATAATAATCATCTACACCACAGCGGATGTAAATGACAAGGGGCCCTCGGTGACAGGAAACGTGACATATTTCCATAATACCTCGAATATAGCACACCTCCTGCCAAGTGATCACCTTGACAGAGGCGGGCTGCCATTCCAATAGATCTATCAACTATATTCGCGCTCACTCGCAAGTGATTAAGGTTCGTGATATGAGGGACTTGTAGCACGGGTGTCAACTTAGGCAATATCAGGTGATAATAGCATACAGAAAATACTTGTGTTCGATTTATAGCATGTATCTCCCCATGGGGTTTAAAAACAATTAAAAATGTGGGACCATGAACTCACCTGAAAGGTGCGTAATCACAACGGTGCTCAAAAGTGATGGTGTATTGCTTATGACTAGCAATGAGATTCCTCCGACTTGCGACCTAAATAATACATTGTAATCGGTGTTTTAGATTCGTGTTGTAAATGACATGTGATATGCCACGTGTACGGTGATATCCGTTCGGGTGTCTTATAATATTCCAAAATAACATTACGTAGTTATTTGTATCGTTGTTACGAACCGGTGGGTGATAAATATTAACTTGTTGTGAAAATAATATCGTTTAAAAATATTTGTGATTAAATATTTTTAATAAAGTTATATATATATAGTTAAAGAAATATATATATATATATATATATATATATATATATATATATATATATATATATATATATATATATATATATATATATATATAAAGTATATGAAATAATTAATATATTTTGTCACAATTCATCCTTTATCTTTAGGAAAAGTTACATCTTTTACCCCTTTGTTAAAACAATTACATTTTTAGTCCTTGTTATACTTTTTACACAATATACCTCGACTTTAGAGTAATTACAGTTTCTACCCTCAAATTTTATCAAAAGTTGATTGTTTCCATCTTAGTCCGAAACTTTGACAGATTTGGCAATTTTGGTCCTTTAACGCAAGGTTTTGCAAAAATAGTCCTTCGTTGAGTCCTTTGGAAAAATCAACTTTTAGTATAACGAAAATATCATTTAAACCTTGTAATACCTTTCTAAATCAGCTTTGAAAAGTCTCGAAAACATTCCAAAATCTTATCAGTTTCAAACCGAACTTTCCTTTGTAAAATACTTGGGCTCGTTAGCCCGTTAAAAGCCCAAAAAAAGATTGTTCTTGTTTATGAAACACATTCGACTAGGACTTGGTTCTGGATTTGTTTTCGTAGTATTCGATCGAGTGAGATTTGCATGTTTGGTTAGTTTGATTAAGCTCGGTTCAAAGAAATAGTGTGTCGAGAAATATATATACATTGTATGTGTAAAAATGCAAATGCTAGACCCTTTCTTAATGTGTCGAGGCATGTGATTTATAGTTATAGATGTAACGAAAATTCATACTTAATATATACGTGTGTCGTGTGATGAAATCAACGTGTTATGCATGATTGTATAAGAGTAGGAAATGAAATAGGTATGAAAACTTACAACACCAAGAATTGGTGGTGACGAGGTCGTGTGTATGAGCAACGAGAACAAACCAAGTGATACCATCCTCGTGAAGTGATCTTGTGCCAAAACTTAGTTACCCAAATCGTCCTTTACCCAACCCTTGCTTGTGTCCTCCTTGCTCCTTCTCGACAGTAAAACAACCGAAAGAAATAGTGTGTTTGACTTGAAATTTTGTGAGTTCTTGCAAGTGTGAGAAGGAGTTCATTTAATGTGATTTATATAGGGTGGTTTGAAGTAGTTGTGTGTTTGGCATGGTGAGACATGCTTCCTTAGTTGTCCTTTCGAAGGTGGACAATCTTGTCTCTTGATTTGTGATCTTGTCATGTCGAGTTGGGGGTAGAGGGAGCAACAAGAGTTTACTTTGGTTTAGTTTATGTGTAGCTTAGGATTTGTAGGCAATAAACAATAACAATTAGGCTCATGTGGTATTAGAGTATTGGAGGTAAAGGGGCACACGATCCATAGGTAATTAGTCGAGGGTGGTTAATGGTTTTGTCCATCGGGTTGACGGCTCATATTGGTGGCTCTAGGTCGCATGGTACAAGATCCATGGAAGGTTGTATGGTTGTGTCGTGTGTGAGGGAACCAAGCAACAAGCATGTGTAAAATTCAAAGTGCAAGAGGAGTTGGTCATTGCTTCGTGTGGTATGCTACGCAAGAGAAAGGAAAGAAAACAACACATCAAGTCATACGGGCTTGTGGTGACTTTTGGCCCAAACGAATCAAAAAAAAAGTCATGTGGGCTTGTGAGTACGTTCGGCCCAAGTGAAATAAGAGGAAAGAAATGCCGTGTGGGCTTGGGGTGTAATCGGCCCAAAAATTCAAGGGGTGTCGGTGTTCCGTAAAGTTGTGAAATTAATTTCGGTGTCGGTGTCGGTTTGTGAAAACCACAAATATATAAACAGTGTCGTCATTTATATATATATACTCATATATATATATATATATATATATATATATATATATATATATATATATATATAGTAACAATAATTTGTCATAATTATATATACTTCATTATATATAATTAATATTAATGTACCGGTGTTAAAATCAAAGTGTCGGATCGCAAGTGGAGTTACCGGTGTTTAACCTCATTGGGTGATATCCAAGAGTGACATTCGGGTGATATCGGGTAACAAAACATAATCGGGTGTTAAACCAACGGTGTTCAAAACAATCGGGTGTCAAATAAACAGTTAACATAACAATCGGGTGCTCAAACAAACAGTGTCTTATGTAAAAATTTCAAATTAGCCCGCAAAAATGGCTTAGTTAAGAATAATGTCGATAATTAGCATTAATAAATGACCTAGGATTTTACGGTGTATTACAGTACCCACCCGTTAGATTGGATTCGTCCCGGAATCCAAAGTTGAATCGGTGCTCGGGGTTGTCTCATCGAATAGTTGTGGGTATTTGGCACGCATTTGATCCTCGCGCTCCCATGTGTACTCAGGTCCTCTCTTAGAGTTCCATCTGACCTTAATAATGGGAATGCGACTATGCTTAAGTCGTTTGACCTCCCTATCCATTATCTCAACGGGTTCCTCAATAAAGTGCAACTTATCATCGATTCTGATCTCTTTTAGTGGAATTACAAGTGTTTCATCCGATAAACACTTTTTCAAATTTGACACGTGGAAGGTGTTGTGTACTCTACTGAGTTCCTCAGGTAGTTCTAGTTTGTATGTCACGGGACCGATCCTTTCAATGATCTCGAAGGGTCCAACGTATCTTGGGTTTAGCTTTCCACGTTTTCCAAACCTAATCATTCCTTTCCAAGGTGATACCTTAAGCATGACCTTGTCTCCAACTTGAAACTCTATTGGTTTCCTTCGCACATCAGCATAACTCTTTTGCCGATCCCTAGCGGCTTGTAATCGTTGTCTAATCCTTACTATTTTCTCAGTGGTTTCAAGTATCAACTCAGGACCTGAGAGTTGTACATCTCCAATCTCAGCCCAACAAACTGGTGATCTACACTTTCTTCCATAAAGTGCTTCAAACGGTGCAGCCTTAATGCTAGTGTGATAACTGTTGTTATATGAAAACTCTGCTAACGGTAGGTGTTTATCCCAGCCTTTTCCAAAATCAATCACACATGCCCTAAGCATGTCTTCTAGGGTTTGTATAGTCCTATCACTTTGACCATCAGTCTGTGGATGGTAAGCTGTACTCATATCTAACTTAGTTCCCAAGGCTTTCTGTAAAGATCGCCAAAAGTTAGACGTGAAACGGCTGTCTCGGTCGGAGATAATAGAAATCGGCACTCCATGCCGGGAAACTATCTCCTTAAGGTACAAACGTGCAAGAACGTCCATATCATCAGTCTCTTTGATCGGTAAGAAGTGCGCTGACTTCGTGAGACAATCAACAATAACCCATATTGTGTCCAACCCACTCGATGTCTTGGGTAATTTCGTTATGAAATCCATGGTGATCCTTTCCCATTTCCACATTGGTAGCTCGGGTTGAATCAAAAGACCGGATGGTTTTTGATGTTCAGCCTTTACTCTTGAGCAGGTCAAACACTTACCGACATACTCTGCAATGTCAGCTTTCATGTTTGGCCACCAATACAACTTCTTTAAATCTTGATACATCTTATCTGAACCAGGATGAATGGAATATTTAGACTTATGAGACTCGTGCATGATGAGGTCTCGTATTCCTCCATACAATGGAATCCAACTTTTGTCCTTGAAACACAGCCTTCCATCTGGTTTCTTGACAAATCCATTCGTGCTTTCTAGCATACCGTAAATCTTCTCGTGCGGTCTATTCTCTTCCTTAAGAGCCTCAGTTTGAACTTCAAGAATTTGAGACGGCAGTGGTGATCTAATTGTCATACCCAATGACCTAACTCTGAGGGGTCTAAGTCGTTCCTTTCGACTCAGGGCATCTGCTACAACGCTTGCCTTCCCCGGGTGATAACGGATCTCACAATCATAGTCACTTAGCAACTCTAGCCATCGACGTTGCCTCATGTTCAACTCTTTTTTATCTAAAATGTGCTGAAGACTCTTGTGATCGGTGAAAACCGTACACTTGGTTCCATATAGGTAGTGTCTCCAGATCTTCAGAGCGAATACCACCGCTCCTAATTCTAGATCGTGAGTAGTGTAGTTCTCCTCGTGGGGTTTAAGTTGTCTAGAAGCGTAAGCGATCACTTTAAGTCTTTGCATCAATACGGCACCCAAACCTTGGATTGATGCGTCACAATATACCACGAAGTCCTCACTTCCTTCGGGTAGTGCTAGTATCGGTGCTTCGCAAAGCTTCAGCTTCAAAAACTGAAATGCCGATTCTTGCTCATCTCCCCATTCAAACTTCTTCTTCTTCTGTGTTAACTCAGTCAAAGGTTTAGCAATCCTTGAAAAACCTTCTATAAATCTCCGATAGTATCCGGCAAGACCTAAAAATTGGCGTATCTCGGTAGGACTTGTAGGTGACGCCCAATTTTTAACAGCTTCGATCTTGGCGGGATCAACATGAATACCCTTACTATCGATAACATGCCCGAGAAATTGTACTTTCTCAATCCAAAAATCGCACTTGGAAAATTTGGCGTATAATTTCTCTTCTCTGAGCAGTGTTAGTATAGCCTTCAAGTGTTCTGCGTGCTCCTCCTTACTACGTGAATAATAAGGATATCATCGATGAATACAATCACGAACTTATCCAAATAGGGTTTGCACACTCGGTTCATTAAGTCCATAAATACAGCGGGTGCATTTGTTAGACCGAATGGCATTACTTGGAATTCGTAGTGACCGTATCTTGTCCTGAAAGCCGTCTTAGGGATGTCTTCTTCCCTAACTCTCAGTTGGTGATAACCCGATCTCAAATCAATCTTCGAGTAGACACTCGATCCTTGCAGTTGATCAAACAAATCGTCAATCCTTGGCAACGGATATCGATTCTTAACCGTCAGTTTGTTCAACTCACGATAATCGATACACATCCTGAAGGTTCCATCCTTCTTCTTTACAAACAACACCGGGGCTCCCCACGGTGATGAACTAGGGCGAATAAATCCTTTATCTGACAATTCCTCCAATTGTCCAGATAACTCCTTCATTTCTGACGGTGCTAGCCTATAGGGTGCTCGTGCTACGGGTGCGGCTCCTGGTATCAAGTCAATTTGAAATTCCACTTGACGAGTCGGCGGAAGGCCAGGCA
Source organism: Artemisia argyi (assembly GCA_030686995.1). NCBI lineage: Eukaryota > Viridiplantae > Streptophyta > Magnoliopsida > Asterales > Asteraceae > Artemisia > Artemisia argyi. Next base: position 120,421,051 of record CM060683.1, on the reverse strand, counting down.
AGTCCTCAGGGAAAACTTCTGGAAAGTTCCTGACTACTGGCACATCCTCGAGTCGCTTCTCTTCCGACTTTTTCTCGGTGACTTGAGCCAAAAAGACTTGACATCCTCGTTTGATGTACTTCACAACCTTGACGCAAGAAATGACGCTCAAACGTGTCTTACTTCGCTCTCCGCGAACAACCAGGGTTTCGTTATTTAGTGGAATGTGAACGACCTTTTAATCACAAATGATCTTAGCGTGGTTCTTGGATAACCAATCCATTCCTACAACGACATCGAAACTACCAAGTCTAATAGGCATAAGGTCAATGGCAAATGGGGTGTCTAATAGTCGTAGGGTGCAACCTCGGAGTATAGTGTTAGTACTCACTAGCTTTCCATCGGCTAGTTCAATCTCATATGTTGTGTCTAGTCGGGTGGGTGTAATATTAAGCAGGGGTGCAAGTGAAACAGATACGAAACTTTGATCGGTTCTGGAATCAAATAAAACTTTAACGAGGCGGTTGTTTAGAAAGAACGTACTCGTGACTACGTTCGGATCCTGCTGGACATTTCCATCTCCCAGCACGTATGCTCTCCCACGTGCATTGTTATCCTTGTTATGGCACTGACGCCTGTAGTGTCCTTTCTCTCCACAAGCATGGCATACTACAGCCACGGGTTGCAAGTTGGCTCCTGTCGCCTTGCAATCTTGTGTCTTATGTCCAACCCTTGAACACTACCCAAACTTAGCATAGCAGGGTCCATTGTGATGCATCTTACACTTGTCACAAAATGGAAGAGGTCCAGCATACCTAGCATCCTTAACTGGTGTGGCGACGTAAGCTCTGACAGCTTCCTGTCGTCGGTTCTGTTGGTTGTGGTGGGTGTTTCTGTCATGGTGGTAGTTACGGTTGGGGTTTCGGTTGTTGTTATTGCTGCTGTTGTTGTTGCTGTTGTGATTGTTGTTGTTGTTGTTTGTTCTTCGATCATCAAACTTCCTTTTGTGATCGTTGTTTCCCTAAGCAGAGTTACGCTTAATCTCCCGGTCTAGCAGTCTTTGGGCAATAGACATTGCTTCATCCAAAGATTGAGGCTTAGACGAGGTGACGTTTCCCTCAATGCTCCTGGGTAATCCTTCAATATACCTTTCCAACAACTTTTCCAAATCAGGAACCTTCGAAGAGCAAAGTGTGGCAAGCTCCTGAAATCTCCTATCATAAGCCCTGAGATCATTTCCTTTCACAACCAACGTGTGAAACTCATCTTCTAACTTCTTGATCTCGCCTATAGGGCAGAACTTCTTCAACATCTTTTCCTTAAAATCAGCCCAGGTAATCTGATAGGCCTCCTCCACACCTATCTTCTGAGCAGTTGCATTCCACCAAGACAACGCGTCTTCCAGCAGTGTTCCAGTAGCAAACGAGACTCGGTTTTCCGCGGCACAACCGCTCCTCACAAACACAGTCTCAGTTCGCTCAAACCATCGAGCAAGCTCTGTCACTCCTTCAGTTCCTTTGAAGTGAGATGGTTTACAAGCAATGAAGTCCTTATAGGTGCACTTCCGAGTCGCAGCAGACTCGCTCTCAGCAGTGGCTCGGTTATCGCTACTAGTTCGTGCCATTGCAGCAGCCTGCTCTTCTAAAGTTGCAGCAAAACTGTCGGCAACCAACTTTCTTATAGCGGCCTGGGTCATAGCGGGTGACGAGGTAGCAGTAGCGGTTTTCCTTGGGGCCATAATTCTATAAAATCGCAAGTGCACAAGTACGAATCCCAAACATCGATAACAAGAGAAATAGTGTAACCAACTCATAATAGTCGAGATCATCACAAAGTACATATCACAACCACACCATAAATACATACATCAACATAAACCATATCATTCATAAATAAACATCACGACATGTAACAACACACATGGAAATTATAATGAATCTCGGTATGGGAGCATAATAAAAGATCAAACAACTAGAACATCATAAATCAATATCAATACGTTACAATCGTAACCAACATAAAGTTTTAATAATTCTTGAATTCATTGTTACAAAACAATAAGATACAATAATTATTAATGCCACAGGCGGCAAGTTAAGATGTCTCTGTAAGTAATGACATGTCATAGATCTATGAAGGTCCAGGTGCGCCTCCTGATCTCCTCTCTAGCTCTCTGATAATCCGGATCATCCCCAACATCTCCATATCTCTGGATCTCTCACGGGCCTGAATCTCCTCAATAGTAGCTTAAAGTGTGTGGATGGTAGAACTAGATGCGGCTAACTCCTGTGCCTGATGCTCCATCATCTCCTGTGTAATGGCTGCAATCGCTCTCAAATCATCAATCTCGTGCCTTTGAACATCTAGTCGATGACCAAACTCAGTGATGGTAGCCTGTGCCTCCTCGATCTCTGTCCCCATCATCTCAAATACCATCTCTAAAGCTGTCCTATGAACCACGAGGTTCGTGACCTCCTCCTGCATACACTCTATCCTCTCCAAGGATATATCCTCAATAACGCTCAACAGCTCATCAAGACGATCCTCATGTCTAACTAATCTAGCAGCCAAAAGAGGGATAGTAAGGTGTATCGGCTCCCCAGTGACCGGTAACACCGCTGAAGAGCCATCTCCAAGCTCAGCAGCCTTAGGCGATCCCCAGCTAATCTCCATCTACGTATGTAATCTAACAAAAACGACCATCGACGAGCATCAACCAATCTGTGAATGCCAGGTGAGGTGGGTGTCTCGGTGGGGGCAGGTGATGGTACAGGTGATGTAGCAGGTGATGGGATTGGTACAATGGTAGTCTGAGAGTAGAAAACTGTAGGTGGTGGCATGGGTGGTAAAGCCTCAGAGGTAGGGGTGCGGTGTAAGTAGGCAACATGTAAGGATGTGGCTCAGATGGGGGTGATACAGGTGATGGTGGGGGTGCTGGTGATGCCACAGGTGTCAGATCTGGCATAGAAACAGGTGGTAATACAGATATGGGTGATGATACAGGTGTAGGTACAGGTGGTGTAACAGTAGAAGCAGGCAAAAAGCAGACTCGTTTCCGAGCCGTGCATTTGCGGGTATAGTCTCCCTCATGGTATCGAAACAACTCGCCGAAAGGCTCAGGCTCATAGGGCTCAAGAATCCTCACTCGCTTGCGCCGACGAATCGGTGCAGGCGGGGATGATGGTGGAACAGAAGCAGCAGTATCAGAAGTATCGGAGTCAGAAGACTCGTCATCAGCATCTGAACCAGAGTGGTGACTAGCAGGTGGTGTAGGACGATCATCAGCCGCAAGAAACTGCTGAGATGTCAGGTACTGGTCATAAAGGTACTGTCCCTGTGTCAAAGGTCCACAGACAGGACGAAAGAGAGGCTGAATAGCAAAGGAATCAATGGGTGTAGAAGCAACCTCACCCTCCTCGAAGGGCTCAATATCAGCAGAGGGGTCTCCAGATGGAACAGGAGATGGTATAGCAGGTGATACAGGTTGGGTGTCATGGTCAGAATCATGGGTGTCTCGGGTGTCATGGGTGTCATAGTCAGATAAGTCAATAGTAGGGTGAGTGGATGATGCTGGTACGACGTCGTCACTGTCGGACAAAATAATAACCGGGGGCGACATGGTACTGTAATATCCCAAAAATAGCAGTGATATAAGTCATTTAGTCTACATAATGCTATATGCACAGTGATCATAGTGTCGTAGTGAGCTAAATGCAATGGGTGCTAAAAATCAAACCTTAAAACATAGCGTTGGCAAGCGCTAGCACGGAGGGCACTTCGGTGATAAATAGTTTGTTTAAAAATTCGGTGAGGTTATAGTCCAATGTTTTGAAAAATCATTTGGTTCTCTATAACCATGGCTCTGATACCAATCTGTAACACCCCGAAATTTGATTAAGCAGCGGAAGTCTAATCGGGGTCATTACAGTTTAGTACACAGTCATACTCATAGAAAAACAATTCAAAAGATTTAAAATATCATTCCATGAAAACTCAAATATTCAGAGTTACAAACATTTTTCCAAAATGTTAATTGTTTCACAAAAGAGGTGATGAGTTTGTAAAGAATGATATAATTATTGAAATCAAAAGGGAGGTCCTGTGCCCTTTTGCCAGCTCCGTGCCGCCATGCTTGCTAGTTTCCTGAGATAAACATGCTTAAAAAGTCAACACAAAGGTTGAGTGAATCTATAGTAGTTTAAATAGTAATAGTGTGAACACAAGTCAAGCATTTGAAATAAACAAGCCAAGATAGACAGGTCTTGACTAAATCGGGTGTAATATTGCTCCTAAGCCTCACGAAACGCAAGCCTTAACATTGATTTGACATATCATAAAGATAATAATAATCATCTACACCACAGCGGATGTAAATGACAAGGGGCCCTCGGTGACAGGAAACGTGCCAAATTTCCATAATACCTCGAATATAGCACACCTCCTGCCAAGTGATCACCTTGACAGAGGCGGGCTGCCATTCCAATAGATCTATCAACTATATTCGCGCTCACTCGCAAGTGATTAAGGTTCGTGATATGAGGGACTTGTAGCACGGGTGTCAACTTAGGCAATATCAGGTGATAATAGCATACAGAAAATACTTGTGTTCGATTTATAGCATGTATCTCCCCACGGGGTTTAAAAACAATTAAAAATGTGGGACCATGAACTCACCTGAAAGGTGCGTAATCACAACGGTGCTCAAAAGTGATGGTGTATTGCTTATGACTAGCAATGAGATTCCTCCGACTTGCGACCTAAATAATACATTGTAATCGGTGTTTTAGATTCGTGTTGTAAATGACATGTGATATGCCACGTGTACGGTGATATCCGTTCGGGTGTCTTATAATATTCCAAAATAACATTACGTAGTTATTTGTATCGTTGTTACGAACCGGTGGGTGATAAATATTAACTTGTTGTGAAAATAATATCGTTTAAAAATATTTGTGATTAAATATTTTTAATAAAGTTATATATATATAGTAAAAGAAATATATATATATATATATATATATATATATATATATATATATATATATATATATATATATATATATATATATATATATATATATATATATAAAGTATATGAAATAATTAATATATTTTCTCACAATTCATCCTTTATCTTTAGGAAAAGTTACATCTTTTACCCCTTTGTTAAAACAATTACATTTTTAGTCCTTGTTATACTTTTTACACAATATACCTCGACTTTAGAGTAATTACAGTTTCTACCCTCAAATTTTATCAAAATTTGACTGTTTCCATCTTAGTCCGAAACTTTGACAGATTTGGCAATTTTGGTCCTTTAACGCAAGGTTTTGCAAAAATAGTCCTTCGTTGAGTCCTTTGGAAAAATCAACTTTTAGTATAACGAAAATATCATTTAAACCTTGTAATACCTTTCTAAATCAGCTTTGAAAAGTCTTGAAAACATTCCAAAATCTTATCAGTTTCAAACCGAACTTTCCTTTGTAAAATACTTGGGCTCGTTAGCCCGTTAAAAGCCCAAAAAAAGATTGTTCTTGTTTATGAAACACATTCGACTAGGACTTGGTTCGGGCTTTGTTTTCGTAGTATTCGATCGAGTGAGATTTGCATGTTTGGTTAGTTTGATTAAGCTCGGTTCAAAGAAATAGTGTGTCGAGAAATATATATACATTGTACGTGTAAAAATGCAAATGCTAGACCCTTTCTTAATGTGTCGAGGCATGTGATTTATAGTTATAGATGTAACGAAAATTCATACTTAATATATACGTGTGTCGTGTGATGAAATCAACGTGTTATGCATGATTGTATAAGAGTAGGAAATGAAATAGGTATGAAAACTTACAACACCAAGAATTGGTGGTGACGAGGTCGTGTGTATGAGCAACGAGAACAAACCAAGTGATACCCTCCTCGTGAAGTGATCTTGTGCCTAAACTTAGTTACCCAAATCGTCCTTTACCCAACCCTTGCTTGTGTCCTCCTTGCTCCTTCTCGACAGTAAAACAACCGAAAGAAATAGTGTGTTTGACTTGAAATTTTGTGAGTTCTTGCAAGTGTGAGAAGGAGTTCATTTAATGTGATTTATATAGGGTGGTTTGAAGTAGTTGTGTGTTTGGCATGGTGAGACATGCTTCCTTAGTTGTCCTTTCGAAGGTGGACAATCTTGTCACTTGATTTGTGATCTTGTCATGTCGAGTTGGGGGTAGAGGGAGCAACAAGAGTTTACTTTGGTTTAGTTTATATGTAGCTTAGGATTTGTAGGCAATAAACAATAACAATTAGGCTCATGTGGTATTAGAGTGTTGGAGGTAAAGGGGCACACGATCCACAGGTAATTTGTCGAGGGTGGTTAATGGTTTTGTCCATCGGGTTGACGGCTCATATTGGTGGCTCTATGTCGCATGGTACAAGATCCATGGAAGGTTGTATGGTTGTGTCGTGTGTGAGGGAACCAAGCAACAAGCATGTGTAAAATTCAAAGTGCAAGAGGAGTTGGTCATTGCTTCGTGTGGTATGCTACGCAAGAGAAAGGAAAGAAAACAACACATCAAGTCATACGGGCTTGTGGTGACTTTTGGCCCAAACGAATAAAAAAAAAAGTCATGTGGTCTTGTGAGTACGTTCGGCCCAAGTGAAATAAGAGGAAAGAAATGCCGTGTGGGCTTGGGGTGTAATCGGCCCAAAAATTCGAGGGGTGTCGGTGTTCCGTAAAGTTGTGAAATTAATTTCGGTGTCGGTGTCGGTTTGTGAAAACCATAAATATATAAACAGTGTCGTCATTTATATATATATACTCATATATATATAGTAACAATAATTTGTCATAATTATATATACTTCATTATATATAATTAATATTAATGTACCGGTGTTAAAATCAAAGTGTCGGATCACAAGTGGAGTTACCGATGTTTAACCTCATTGGGTGATATCCAAGAGTGACATTCGGGTGATATCGGGTGACAAAACATAATCGGGTGTTAAACCAACGGTGTTCAAAACAATCGGGTGTCAAATAAACAGTGAACATAACAATCGGGTGCTCAAACAAACAGTGTCTTATGTAAAAATTTCAAATTAGCCCGCAAAAATGGCTTAGTTAAGAATAATGTCGATAATTAGCATTAATAAATGACCTGGGATTTTACGGTGTATTACACCAAAGACGATGGTGCGGTTATGGATGCAACAAAGGCAAGTATCACCATGAGCTTCAAGTAAGCACTATGGGATGGGATTGAAGTTTGGTGGATTGAGTGGTGATGGAGAAAATTGTGCATCAAGAGGTGTGATGGGTGATAATGAAAGAGTGATGTCTAAGGATGAATTTTCAAGAGGTGGTGGTGGTGGTACTCTTGGTGGAGGTGATAAGTGATTGTTGATGTAGTCATTGATGGATGATGATGATGGTATGGAGGAGTTAGAGGTTCCATGTGTTGATGGTGTTTTGGATGGTGCATTTGGAGCACTAGGAGATGAACATTGAGGTGGTGGTGATGGAGTGGTATTGTCTTCATTAGTGAGATCAATAAAGAGTTGTTTTGGTGGGATGATAACAAGTTTTTGTTACTTGGCTTTGTTGGAGGTGGTGGATTTTGGTGATGACATGATGAATTTGTTTGAGGTTGATGAATGTGATGATGATGGAGTGTGGATGAAAGGTGTATACGGGTTTTATAGCATGGAATCATGTTTAGAAGTGGTATTAATTTGAAATTGCATTGTTAAATTCCAAAATCAGTTTAGTTTTTAAGAAAAATGGTAGCTGGGACTAGCAAAAGGAGTCACAAGTTGCAAAAGTAAACAGTGTAAAAATTGTTCCAGGTGGCCGGTCCCCTTAATTCATGGCCGGCCCCCTTAAAATTAAAGGGGCCGCCCTTGTTAATTAAGGGGGCCGCCCATCTGGTAAAATTTCAGACGACCAAATTTCAAAAATTTTCCAAAAATGGTTTTTATCTATTTTGTATTTGCAGCAAGCTCTATTGGAACATTTCATTTTAGTTTTGGTCTATTAGAGAAGTAAATATATATGATCATAAACTAACCATGCAAACATGGATCAAAAAACAAGGAGAAAAGCATGCATAAAAACCAAGCAAATAATATTAATAGAACATAAGTCACATTTATTGATTATTAAAGTAGATTATGTTAAAAACATAATCATTAGTACAAAGGCATACATATATGTGTATACATATATGCTTTTCTAGTAAACTACAATATATATAACTAAGTTGCCGACTTGAGGTCTCTTGAACTTGCATGGGGTACAAAGGTTTGTGGTGAATTTATTTGGAGATGGAAACATGGTGATTGGATTTAGTGGTATGATGGTGAGGGATGTGGAGCGGAAGGGGTGGATCTAGGTATGTTGTACCTAATTAGTGGAGGTATTGGATGTGGACGAGTGAGGAGATATTCGATCCACGAAATATCTTCGCTTAGGTCAAGGATTTGTTTTTGAAGAAAGTAGCAACAAGGACAATAGTGGGTGTGGTTGATGACTTGATCCAAGTTAAGGGAGTGAAGTAGGCAATTTGAGTAAGGAGAGGATGGAGTTTTGTGCAAGTTGCGTTGTGCAAGATGCATAGCATTAAGATCACTAAGATCACGGATTTGGTTGATTTCTTCACGGAACTTTTGCTTTTCCGTGGTAATGTGGAGTGGATCATTTGGTGGAGGTGGATGAATTGGTGTTGTGTAGTTGGGGTTGTAGTTTGATGATTGACCAAAGTGATATGGATCATTGTAGTTGGATGGAAATGAGGATGTATGATTTGGGATGAAATGGGATGATTGGCCAATGTGGTAAGGTTTGTAGAGTGGTTCAAAGGAGTGTCCTTGCGATTTTGGAGTGTAGTTGGGAAAATAGGTGTTTAGAGGTGTTGATTGATTACCAAATCCACTTGTTGTGACGGATTTGTTTCGAGGGCTTTGTTTCTTTCTCCATGTGAGTTTTTCAGTCATCCATGCTAGCTTAGAGGATTTTGATTTTGGTTTGTTGGGAGAGGTCATGATGGGATGGTTGAGCAAGGATATGTTATGAGGAGAGGTATTTATAGTGTGATGATTATGTGTTTATGAAAGGATAAATTAGTGAAGGATTTACTAGACAAAATGTGTTTGTGAATTTAGGGAAGTGAGGAATCAAAATAGGGTGAAATGAGCTAACAAGTGGAAAGCAAACAGGGAACCTCGACCATCAGGTGGCCGGCCCCCTTAATTAATGGCCGGCCCCCTTAAAATTAAAGGGGCCGCCCTTGATAATTATGGGGGCCGCCCAGAGCCTGGTTCCCAGATTGCCAGAAATGGTTTTTGACAGAAATTTTTCCAGAAAGATCTTTGTTTGGAGGTTTGGTTTTGGGCAAGTCCATTTCTTTAGGCAACTTAATCAAGTATTATCTTAATGGAGTATGCAAGAGAAGTATGCATTTATGAAACTAAGCATATAATATAATTTCATGCAAAGAAAATCATGTAAAGGGTCAATTAAGCAAGTCATATATCCTAAGGTAACTAACTTAATAAAAGAGGCCAATGCAACTAATGAGTGAGAAACCAGTGATGGAACAAATGTGACAAAATGACTTATGTCATAGTAATAATTTGTGTCTAGATTTAACATATGTGAAGATACGATTGCTTCAACTCCTAATAAAAAAAAATCCTAAGAAGCAATCCAAAATCTCCCTGATTTTATTTGTTGAACCCGCGATTGTCAAAAATATATATTTGATTATATAATATGACAATTACACGTGTAGTATCAAGCATGATTTATGAGAAAACGTTTTTAGCATTATTCAACAATGTGTTTAAGAAAAGTTTTTGAAAAATAGTGTATAATCAAAGAGAAATTTCATTAAGAGGATTTGTAGTTAAAGGGTTTTAATGTTAATAAAGCATTTTAATCTTATGGAAAGCATTTAGTTATGAAAATTCTAGACTCGATTTGAAAGAGCCAAAATGATGTTGAAGAAATTGAAGTAAAATACTTAATGATGATTATGACCAAAATTTGATAAAATGTGTTATGAATGACTTACAATATTTGTTGCCAAAAATGTGAATAGTTTAGATAGATTGAGTTAAAAAGAAATTTATGCAATGTAGAATTCTCAATCTTCAATTTTTGTGTGAAGTAGATACCTAGACTCAAGAACGAAGAAGAGAAAATAAAGCAATTTTATGCAATAATTGATTTATGAAAATCCAACAGAATTTTGTCAATTTGCTCCATCATCCCTAATCCTAAACGTTAGTGATTAAGTAGTACATACTAAAAGGGTTTAGTGAATATATCCACAGTGTAAATAATACAATAAACAAAATTACCACACGAACATACAATAAACAATCTTGGAAGTTTACGTTATAATTAAAAGAGAGAACGTACCTTGCGTCTTAAAATGAATTAATTCAATAAGACTTATGAGAAAGTGAAAAGAGGAAGCAATGAGTTCCCAAGAAGATCATAGAGAGAAAGCAATGCAAAAGACAACACCATAGTAACGCAAGCAAGTTCTTGAAGCATAAACACGTGAAGGTTTAAATGCATGTCTCAATTGTTCGTCAAATTTCACGTATATGCAAGTGTGCCAATCCTCATGATTAAGATACCTAGCATGTCAAACAACTTGGTACCCAAAGTTTTATGGGTCCTAGATGGTTAGTCACAACATCCATTGCATTTAAAATGCATATGCTATAGATGTTGTTAACAAGTGCAAGAATTTATTATCAATATATTTTCACACAATGATAATGACCTTCTTGTCTCAAGAGATAAACAATTGTTATGACTAGAGTAATTTTCTAAATTTCTCACTAGGTTTTACAAACTCTATTTGCTTTGATTTATTTGTCAAAGTATCGTTAGCATTAAATCCTAATCCTGTTTTGTCATCAAAAGCCTTTTTGGTATTAAGCAAGTATATTAGTGATTTGGAGCTATTTTCAAATTTAGCAATTATTTTTCCTTTTTCAAAATTTTCTTCAGTAGATGTTGAAGATTCATTTTTAAACGTGATATTTGAGTCTATGTTGCAAAAACTTTTGAAGTTACTTTCTAATTTTGAAAACTCTAATATGAATTGATCATAGCAAAAATGCTTGGTTCCGGATTGTACCTCATTTGGGGCTTTATATGCTTCACAATCTTCACATGCTATATAATGATCCTCTTCACCTTCCATGTCGCTCCATGTTTCATTTATAATCTTTCTTCGGATTTGGCTCATGTAATCTTCGTTTTTGATACCTTCAATGACCATGTTTGAACTAGTAGCACTTGTATTTACATCAACTAAATGTTTGTTTATTAAATTTTCTAGAACAATTAATTCTTGTGCAACATCAAATTTATCATCTTTGGCTCGACACTTCCATTAGTGAAAGTTTAAAAAATATTTCCAAATATCATTTGCCGTTTTACAAAAGAATACTCTTTCATATTCAATTCCAGGTAGGATTTTATAAATCATTAATTTGGCTTTAGTATTTTTATCAATCTTTGTTTTGGGGTAATTGTATTTATTTTCAAAATCCGTTTTTGTTTGAATATCACCAATTGAAATGATGTGCCAAAGATCTTGATCTATTGATTTCACATAATTTTTAAATTTATTTTCCATTCACTAAAATTCTCATTTTCAAAATATGGTGGTTTAAATGTCATTTTTCCTTCTAAATATTTTTCCGATTCCATAGATCGATTTCAAGTTTTAAAATACAATTTATTTTAAAAATCTTGTTTAACCTAGCTCTGATGCCAATTGTGGAAAACTAGAAGGGGGGGGGGGGGCGGCTTGAATAGTTTTACGTCAATTTTTATTTCAAAACTTTGTTTTCAAAATCTTTAATACAAGATTTGTTGTAAAAATATACTTAATCTAAATGATCAATTTCACTTGTATATGTGTATGTATATATTGTATATTTTTCGGTTATTTATAAAAACTTTATTTTGTGAATGAACCTTTTGTTTGAACTATGTGTGAAATCAATTTTAGCACAATATCACACGCTACAACTAAATGCAAATGCTTATGAGTATGTAAACAATAAAGATGTAAATAAGATAATGAACAAGAGATGGAAAGATCAAACCAAGACACAACGGATTTATAGTGGTTCGGCTATAATGTCTCCTTCCTTGCCCTACTCCACTCCTCGAGTCTCCTACTCGAGAGTTTTCTTCACTAACACAACGAGCTCCCTTTTGGCGGAGAAACCTTACACAACTTTTGCTTATACCGATTAACGACACTAAGCTAGACGTCGAGTTCTAATAGTAGCTAGAACTAATCTCACACCACTACTTCTCACACCTTCACTACTTCTTCTTCACAACACAACTACTTCTTCACTAATTCTATTCACGACTACTAACCCACCTAGATCTATCTATTACACACCTTCTACACCTTTACAAATAATATACACAACAACTAACAATATACATAACTCTTCAATACTTCTAAACAAGATGTTGGAGAAGTATTATTCTCTTGCACTTTGAATGAGGATGAATGGTATCACTTGAAAACAAGAACTAATATGTTTATGATAAAAGGTTTTAGGAAGATGATTTGAAAGAATTTGGACAAAAAGTTATAGTGCAAAAGGTGAGGAAAAATTACAGATTTGAACCAGTATTTATAGGCAAAAGATTCTGACAGAGGAGCGTTTGCCAGCCCCCTTAAATCATGGCCGGCCCCCTTAAAATTATGGGGGCCGCCCCTTATAATTAAGGGGGCCGCCCACTGTAACGGCCTGTATTTTTTGTCTTTTCTGTGAAAAGTTTATTTGGTAAAAATTTAACTGAATTTGGTTAAAAATTTGAATTCATATATTTATTTTGAATTAAACATTTTCCTCTAATTACCAAAAGTGTTTTTCTAAATATATAAAATGTTTATATCATTTTATATAATTTGTAATTAGTAAATAAACATTCCTTTGATCATAAAATATATTAGACAATTGTTTATTCATACCTTAAGTGAATTAGTTGGATGTAATGACATTTTGTCACTAAATACTTGTTTACGTAATGATTTTACGTTTAATGATTTTATATTTTGTGATCGTCAAAACATAGGGATATCGATAAATATTAATCACGTTTTTACGCATTATTTATATCAACAATGTCACTGATGTTTTAGCATAACGACCTTTTTCCATAAATTTTTGCTATGAACAAGAAAATGTATATTAAGAAGAGAGGGTGTGAAAAAATATACATCAAGTGTATCGTGAGAACTTTTAAAATTCGAAAATATTTATGCAAAACATGCAATTTGTAAGAAATTTATTCGTGAAAGGTGTATTATAAGGTTAGGTGTAATGGAGGCACCACCACGAGTGGTCGCCATGACAACACCTCTCCGCTACACGCTGTCTCTAAGTTTTGGCATTCTGCGCCACCAAACGTGATGCAACTTCTTCTTTTTGTGAGGTATATTGTGTGGTTTGTTTCGTGTTTGATTTTGTGGTCACAACTACAATTGTTTGGTGGTTGGTTTGATGAAAGGAGTGAATGTTGGGTGTGTTTGGTTTGTATGCGGGAATCACTATGAGTATAGGTTTGATAGTTGGATGGAATTGAGACATGAGTTTCGTTAATGCAAGAACAATGTTTGGTTTGTTGAATTTGGTTTGGATTGACTATCATAATGTCAAATATCACCACCTTCATCTTGTAAAAATTGTGTGTTGGAAATTAAAAAAGTTATGGGGCTCACGGGAATGGATAGCAAAAGTCACTTATCTACATAACTATGGATAAATGGGTATCCTATCATTGTCTAACTATCAAATTTTTTACCAAACATTTGCAATAGCGCAAGCGATAGAAAAGATAGTCCCTCACGCGTTCGCGAGAACTACTAGAAAATGTCTATGAATGTCATTCCATGATTCCGAAACCCTCCAAACAAACGGCTTCTTAGATGGTGGTGGTGACTACGGTGACTATTATGCTCATCCTATGATATGTTACATCAAATTATCCTTTTCTTACTTATAAGCTTCATTTGACTTACTTGATTCGACTTATATCTTATTAAGCTAATACTTTGGCTTATTTTTATAGCTTATATATATATATATATATATATATATATATATATATATATATATATATATATATATATTTCATTTTAAATCATTAAAAGCTCAAATATAAAAGTCTAAATAAGCCTATGAAAAACTAACATTTATTTTATTTTTTTAAGAAAACATTTATTTTTTATTTCTAAGAAACCATTTATTAATAGTTAAATGGGGAATCTTGTAGGTTATATATATTTTAATAAAAAACTAAATAAAAAAAACAGAAGAGCAAGCTGTAACTTAGCAACAACTAGTGTCTATTCATTACTTTACTTTATACTCTTATGAAAGGTTAACACTTTCTTGTCTGTTACAGTTTTCACTTTGATCATCATGTCATTTTTAAACAACATCAATGGTAGTAAATATATAGATATATATATGTACCACACTTCATTTTCAAGTCTTTCTTTCTTTTGCACTGTAAAGCTGCCATTTTGTTCCTTATTGAGTCTTGCAAGATACTAATACATGAGTACTAACCCTTAACCATAGCCCTTTATTTTTGGTCAAACCTAACTTTTTTTTATATTCAACTTTATGCTAGTTAAGTTAACATAGCATAGATCCCTACTATACTGCTTGCTTTTTTCACTTTTATGTTCTTGAATCTTTATAAAACAAAATATGGGTTCTTCTGAAAATGATGATAGTGAAATGGGTTATCAATATAGAGGTGAAATGAGTTCAGGATCCATGTTTAATAACAAATCTTCAAGTGGGTCTGGTAATCTTTTTGGGCCAGGTTGGGATCCATTAGAGAACTTTGGTACTTACCCTTTAATGAATCAGTATCAATCTGCTGAATTAGTGCCTAAAATGATGGTCAATCCTAGTGCATCACCTAATAGTAATAGTAACACTAGTAGCAGGGAGAAAAGAAGATTGAACCCGAATATGGTATGCGAAAAAAATTGAATCTTGATCATCTTTGAATGTTTGTGAATTTGAAAATTTGTTACTAATTTGATTTTGTATTGGTTGTAGAATGGTGATAATGTTAGTGAGAATGATGAAAAGAAACTTAGAGTTGATTCGAAAGGAAAACAAGTAAATGAGGGTTCGGATCGTAAAGAGGATTATGTTCATATGAGAGCAAAAAGAGGTCAAGCTACTAATAGTCATAGTCTTGCAGAAAGGGTAAAGTTTATGTCTTTTATTTTTTGTGATATTTGATAGTTTTGTTTGTTTTTTGTCGAATGATGTTAGAAATTGGTTTATTCAGGTTAGGAGAGAAAAGATCAGTGAGAGAATGAAATTGCTTCAAGATCTTGTTCCTGGTTGCAATAAGGTAAACTAAGAAGGTTTAAAGAACTATTTGTTTATATATGTTTGTTTGTTTGTGAGGTTTTAATGGTGTTTGTTGTGTCAATTTGGGTTAAGATCACTGGTAAAGCTGTAATGCTTGATGAGATTATCAACTATGTTCAATCGCTCCAACAACAAGTCGAGGTATGTTAATATGCTTTTAGCGGCTTTGATTCCATCATAATGTTAGTCCCTTGTTATATGCTTCATTTAAATCCCATATCTAGTTACATTTGTGTTTAAGTCTATAAACAGCACATTTGTTGGGGTATTGTTTGTATTATGATCTCCGTGTAGCGGGTGTTTAAATGCCATAAGAAGTTGCTTATGTAATGTTGGATGATAAGAATCCTATATTCAGTTGTAATGAAACATACACGGGTGCTGTATTTTGGCCTCCACATTGGATTCTTAAGAAGGAAAAAAAAATCCCTATTGCTTATATATAATCAGTCTTTACTTTGATCATCTCATTGTCATTGGATCTCAAACCTTTACCTTTCATCACTTGACTCACATTGATCCATTTAAGTCATGCCTTGTCGCCACTCGCCAAGGGTTTCACTCAAAAATAGAATGTGGACGACAAGAAAACGTTTGCTCTTGTTGCCAGAATGGTCACTATTAAAAACAATCCTTGTTAGCTGTCCTCCATGGTTAGTATATATGTTACTCAACGGTTCAAACTGCCTTTCAAACATATATTTGCTAACTCACGAAATCCCACCAGAATATTCCATTAGATTCTACACTTTAATATACACGCCTATGATCTTCCGTAAATGATACAAGTGAATATACAATTCTTCCCCTATTCTCGATTCTCTCATCTGTAAAGGTGTCTGCTTATCAACGAAATAACTCAACACTATTTAGTGAAATGCATGACCATTACATTCCTCTTGTTTAAAGTGAGAACTTAGTCTAGTGAACTCAGAGTGACCTATATTTAAAACTTAAAAATGCACATCTCTGCTTTGAAATAGATATCTCTACTTGTGATTTTGTCTGATTAAAGATTTTTAAGATCTCGAAGTTCATTGTCCAGAGATTATGTATAATTTATTTTTCCCTGCAGTTTTTGTCAATGAAACTAGCGACGGTGAATCCAGAAGTGAACATTGACATTGATCGCCTTGTCTTTAAAGATGTAAGTTGCTGCTAGCTAAACCCTCATTGTTACTAATTTTGCTTAATCCCATTTGTTACATCTTGTTCTCGTAGTTGGATCCACCAAAAGGACAAAATGCAACAAATTTGATAGATGCATAATGCTTAGCCTTCTAACTTTATTTGGTGTATGTGTAGGTTCTTCATTCACGAGGCAGCATTTCGAATCCAGCTTTTGGATTTAGCCACCCATTAAACCCATCGCATTCTTATTCACACGGAAGCTTGCCCGGTGTTCCAGCTACAACCGCACAATTGCATGCTATCCATCCTCAGGTACATTGATTTTACAACTTGATTACATTTAAATAGAAATTATTACGTGATTCTTCATAGATTATCTGATGACAAACATAACGATATGGTTAATGGAAGTGTCTTAAGTTTTCTCTCTTTGTAATCTTATAGCCTGTGTGGGATAACGATCTCCACAATCTTCTTCAAATGGGATATGATGTTAATCCTGGCACCAATAATCTTGGACCAAATGGTAATTGCTTAAGAAAACCTTTCTAATATCTTAGAGGATATGATCTTTTTTTCTAACCACTAGTTCCATGTTGTGTTTAGCAGGACGAGATAAGATGGATTTATAGAATTTGGGAAGTGATAATATTGTCTTCTAACTAAAACTATAGACATGCAGATCAGAGTTTGAGTAGGACCAGAAATTAAAATGATAAAAAGAGTGAGATGAGCAAGTTTTCTACAAAAGAAGAGTTGCATAAGGCTCTACCAACTCCAATTGTTTGTTCTTCGAGTTATAGCAGAAGATGACTCGTTAAAACTTTACGGACCATATACATGTAAATGGACATAAGAAGGAAAAAACGTGGACTTGTTTGAGTAAGGAAAATGCGTGAAGTTTTATGAGGTCTTTTCTGGATTAATTAGTTGAAAGGAAAATTTTGTTGTAAAGAGTGTTGATTTTTAGGAGAAAAACAAGAAAAGTGATGTTATTTTATGTATTTTGGTGTATTAGTTTGGGAATGAAAGCTTTCAGATTTTTTTGTTTATTGTGATGATAATGTTTACAAGAACAGGAAGAGTGACATTATTATGTTGGTCACGTATCACTTTCAAGGTTTCAAATGGAGCATCATCTGTCCATGACTGGTAATATTGTTGATTTTTATTCCGAAAAATTGCTGATGATGACTCGTGCTCTCACTTTGTTTATCGAGTAAGAGGACCCTCTTCGATGCTCCTCAAGTAGTTTGGTTTCTTGACTCTTTAGGGGTCCGGGATACCCGAGTCTAGAACCATTTTGGTTGTGGGTTCAAAATCTCACTAAACCATAGATGAGTACATGGTTTCAAAGATAGTTAATAGTTCAAAAGTCAGAATATGCAACTGTTAATTAGTCCAAATATTTTAAAGAAAATTCTCAAAAGATTTCTCAAAAGAAGCCAAAAATAATATGTTTTTTTAAAGGATTTTTCTAACTTGTGCCCTAGGGGCACAAGTTAGACAAACCCTTTTTTAAAAGAGTCATGTGCAAATGTACTACTCCATTATATGTGCGACTCCATTTTGTTAATATGTGACCCAAAGCTAACAAAAAAGGATAAAAATTATGGATTTTGAATCTTCTAACTTTTACCTACCAAATTAAGTCTTCAATAAATGACAGAATTATAATAGTAACGGGATGACACCAAAGATTTGTACTTTTTTAACCTACCAAATTAAGTCTTGATTAAATGACAGTTAAACTTCATGAACTGTAAACAATTACACATCATATTAAATGACATTGACTTCTATATAAAGTTAAAAATATTAACCACCACCATAAATGAGCAGACAATACATTTTAAGAGAAGAAAAAAAGAATATGAATTAACAAAGAGCAATCCCTAAATAATATACACTGGCTACTCATTACCTCCATGTTCAAAAGATTCAGCTAAACATATAAACCACTTCATACAAAAGAATTGACCAAAACAAATAAAAACAACAAATCAATCCCGTAACACAAGTTACACAACTCCTCGTATCGTGGGATACACGTTAACTGCTCTTCTTTTGGGTTCAACACTCAAGAGTATCTACTAAAACCCAATATTCGGTGTACTAAATGTAACTATGAACGTTTTATGATGCAATCTGCTCACCTATCAAGTCAAGCCCCACGAGCAAAAACGATAGCCCTTGAAATAGCAAGAAATAGAAATGGATACCCTGAGCAGATAAAAGACTTCTAGCGGAAGCTGTCAATAGAAGAAAAGCCAACATCAACTCTTTGGTATATATCCTATTATGCTTCTTGTTCTTAATCTTTCTCGCTTTTTCTTTCATCTCTTCCTCTAATTTTTCTAAATCGGGTTCTGACCCACCTCTTTGAATCTCTTTCGAATCTTTCTCGGTTAATGACACAAGATCACCTTCAGATGACCGGCCTGATTTCTTGGTGACAACCCACTCGTAGGCACTGCCTAGTTGGAAAAGGCCTGATATCATGGCATTAAATTTGGTTACCGACATTGTGTTTTCAAAGAGAAGGTAGGGGACTAAAAAGGGAAAAGATTTGGGAGAAGGGAGGATATTGAGAAACGACATGGTGGCAGGGATGTAACAGACAACCCACGCAGGGAGAGTTGCCTCCGGAACAAACATGGTCATTGGGAGAATTACGCAAAAGAGGGTGAATGAGTAAAACGGTAGGATCAGCTTTCTAAGAAGGAAGAATAAAAATATCATGTTTAGTTTCTTCCAAATGCTAATCTGCATACAACAAACCATCAATTTCATCAGAGATGTCAAAAAGGTTTCACGAAATTTGTCAAAGTAATAGGAAACATACAATGAAAATACTAATGGTGTGTTTGGATGTGTGATCTAAATCTTGAGTTAATATTTATTTTAGGGATTATACTTTTAATACCAACATCAGGGTCTAAATCTCTAATAACCCATTTACAGGCCTCAAGCTGATAACCGATTTTCAGGTGTAGATTACTAATGAGGTGGTATCCACAAGTATTCTAAATGATGACATAGCGACTTAGATCCAAACAAAATACAATAAAATAGAAATAAATTTCAATTATTTAATTAATACCCATCTCTGGCCGACCGCAACACCAATAACCCCTCCAATTTCCATTTCCACCACCAATTATCGGTTCTCGCATGCTATGTGACAGGGTCTGAATTTTGCGCTGGCTATTTTCTACAATTATTTTGGTAGTTTCTATAAGGACTTCAGTATCATTCACACTAATTTTAAGATTTCGATATGGATTGCTTCTTCTAGGGAAACCCCTACCTTTTGTTGTTGTCGTCAAAGCGAATAAGACTACTCATATGGATTTGTTGGATAGAAAAATATTGAAAACGTATATAAAGATCAAGAGTAAAGCTGGCAGACTGTGTCACATATCATGTAGGAAAGGATAGCCAACGACGGGAATGAAAAAAGGAAGGTTACCGGTGTAGGAGTAAGAAAAGAGTTGGAGAAGTGAGTTAAATATAGTAGAACATATGTCTATTTTGTTTTCCTTTTAGGAGCTTTTACATCACCATCCAAAATGTTTGAAAATTGATATTTATGAAGGACATGTCATCATTTAGAATACATGTGAATGCCACATCAATGAACCTAAATCTCATCATCAATTATAGCTCGAGTCCTTTTAGATGTGTTTTTTGAAATAAACCCTAAAACGTTGGTTTAGAAAGTGCAATCGCTAAAATATTGACCCATAGTAGGTTCCATTTACATACAATTTTCCTTATTCTCAGCATGTTCCCTCCCTAAAAAGATCCATATCAAACCCTTTATTCTAAAGCACCGATTATATTAAAAATCTTATAATAAACAATTGAATACTTATCACTAATATAAAAATGTCACAAATTTATTACTCACTATAAGGCACAAGATAAAATTCATAAAAAAACTAACATGAATCTCAATTTAGAATAAATTTGATACTTATGTAAATTATAAATCAAAGGTATAATTTTGTCAAAATATGTCATGGATATAAAAGGTAAAATCAAAAACAATGTGAGAAACAAATTTTCCAGATGTTCAAATAGGGTTCCGCCATATAAAAAAAATATATAGAGGAAATCTAGTCTCCTCTAAAAATTTCGCACATTTAACGTAGTTGTTGGAGCACACTTTATTGCCACTATTAGAGATAGAACATGGCTTTAAAGCATCCATTCGAGAGAGCCTAAGTTATTTTACTATATCCAAAACTGATAATTTAACCGCAAATACTCAAGAATAATCAGTTCATACAAGAAACTAATTACATAATCAGTTTCAAAACAAACCTTTGATTTGATGATGTCAGGCAAGCAAAGCCTAAACAACTGCATCGGCCCAGAATGCCATCTGTGTTGTTGCTTCCTGTAGGCTTCATAGGACTCCGGTAATTCGCATTGGCACTGAAAAACAATATTTAATTGATCAACATCGATAAACAAACTCTTATCAACACAAAACCAGGCACTTTTTTTATAACTACCTCAACATCATTGAGGAAAACCATTTTCCATCCATGAAGATGAGCTCTAACAGCAATGTCCATGTCCTCAACCGTGGTCCTCTCTAACCACCCACCGGAATCCTCTAAAGCCTTAATTCGCCACACTCCAGCAGTCCCATTGAAACCGAAAAAGTTCAAGAAAATCCCGTTCACTTGCTGTTCTACTTCAAAATGAAATGCTAAGTTGACATGTTGCAACCGTGTTAGCAAATTCTCATCTCTGTTTACAAACGACCACCTCGCTTGTACCAATCCCAATTCCTCATTATCCTACAAATTAGCATCAAATACACATTCTTAACTCTACTAAAATGGAAAAAATGACATAAATTAGACGTACAAAAACAAGAATAAGAAATTACCTTAAAATGAGGAACGGTTTTCATGAGGAAATCAGGTTGAGGTTGGAAATCAGCATCAAAGATGGCAACAAATTCATAATCTTTAACATAACTGCAACTCATAGCAGACTTGAGATTGCCGGCTTTATAACCGTCTCTTAGCACTCTATGTCTGTAAACAATATTTGCACCATCGGTTTTCCATTTATGAACCTCATCTTGGATCAATAATTGAGTTGTGGGGTCATCAGAATCATCCAAAACTTGAATCAAAATTTTAGATTTCGGCCAATTTAAATTACACACCGCCCCAATTGATTGCTGATAAACCTGGTAGATAACAAGTATAGCATTAAGTATCCAAATCTCTACACAAATAGAAACAAATCCCCAAATGGGTACTTCAAAATTCAAAATATTCAAGCTTTGTTCAATACCGTTAACCATATCCAAACTTATTAAATCTGAAGTTTTCATGCTTTTTACTCAAATGCATGTAATTAAAAACGGGTATTGCCAAAAAATTTAAGAATTACCATACCGCACTTATCAAAATCCAAACTTTTTCAATTAATGTGCAAAAGATTCAAACTTTTGAACAATATAAACACGCTTGAAATGGTATGTCAAAAACCAGACTTTTGTTCAACCCTTGTAAAGCAACTATTCAATTAAGCAAATTCAAACTTCTAATTGTTGAAAATTTCAAGAATTTGAATAAGATTCAAGCTTTTACACAAATAAACCAAAATCCTAAAAGGGTATACCCAAAATTCACTAACCTTAACCAAAATAACCAAAATTCAAGCTTTCAAATTTGAAAGGTCATAAAATTTGCAAAAAGCTTAAATCTTTAACACAAAAAAACAAAACCTCAAAAGGGTATACCCAAAATTCACTAATTATTCACTACCCAAACACCCAAAATTAAGCTTCTATAACACAAATTATCCACAAAGTAAAAACAAAAAGTTACCTCTTTCTCATTACACATGGGAATCTGAACAAGAACCATAGGAAAGAAGCCTTCATCACCAGATTCAAGATCAGTTAAAGACTGTTTGGGAACAGGTTTAATCTTCTTAAACTTGATCCAAAAACAACCCAAACACAGCACTAACCTATCCAAACTCTGTATCAAAAACAGATAGATACAAGCATTTGCCAAAACTTGCAAAGGCGGTGCAAGATATTCGACCCGAATCAAGACCCATTTCGAATAAACCCAATTAAAAAACCCTTTTAACTCAAAAGGATTTGTTAAAGTATACAAATACTGTAAATGAAGATCTGGTGCACCAAAATCCCATCCTTTAAAATAAGCTGTTATCTCAAACACCAACATTAAAACTGATATAAAAAGAAACATTTTTATACAAAAGTAAAACCTTGAAGAACCAGAACCATTTTTCTCAGTTTTTTCAGTGTCGGTTCTGCCGGCGGAGAGACGACGGCGTACGGCGGAGTAAATGAAAAAAGTGGCCGGAGCAATGGAGGTGATGCAACCAGCTGCACGGTGAGCTTTTAACAACAAAACCCATGTTAATTGTTTAGCATTTTTGTTGGGTTTTGTGGTGTCATTTAATGAAAAATCTTCCTCAATAGACCAGTTGTTAGGGTTTTCCATTTTTACTATAACTGGTGTCCCTCTGTGAGTTTCTGATTTTGACCACCATTTTAAGGATTCCATTTTATGGGTTTTCTTAAAGATCCAAAAGGGTGTCTGAAAATGTATCAAAGTTTGGATTTTGATGATTATGGCATTGTGTGTTTTTAGTGTGTGTTTAGGTGTTTTTTCAGGAAATCATTGATGGGTTTTGAAAAAGATCCAAAAGGGTGTCTGAATTTGTGTCAAAATTTGGTAATGGAAGAGTGTAGCATTGTGTGTGTGTGTGTGTGTGTTTTAGAGTGTGTGTTTTGGTGTTTTTTTTAGAGAGAGAGTGAGGTGAAGTACTAGATGATGACTATAAAGTTGGAAGAAGAAGATGAGTACATTTGAGTTAATTTACAGCTTGCAAATTTGATTTTTCTTTTTTTCTTTATATACAGTATAAAATGTAAAAAAAAGATTATTATTACATATGAAGATGGAAAAGATTGTATGGCACCAGCTCAACACGTTTTTTTGAGGAATAATTCTAGATCCACCAAAAGTTTACAAAAAATCATCCACTCGCTGACGTGGCAGAGTGGTGATTGGTTAGTTTTCTGTGGCCCACAGAAAACTAACCAATCATCACTCTGCCACGTCAGCGAGTGGATGATTTTTTGTAAACTTTTGGTGGGTGTAGCACTCTTCTTTTTTGAGTTAGTTTTATCATGGTAATGATGATGGTGATTAGTCCATGATGGTGACTTTGATTGTGTTTTTTTAATAAATATTCGTATAATTTTAAAAAGTATATGAAATCTTCTTTCTACTTTTGAGATGTGATTTATGTCTTGTGGCTATTTACTTAGGGGGCGTTTGGTTCGGGGATATTGGAGGATATTGGGGGCATTTGAATTTAAATTGCCCTCAAATATCGTGTTTGGTTGACACTTTGGAGGAATTTACAATTTCACGAATTGCCCAAATGGAGTAAATTAAAATGCTTTCAAAAAGTGAGGAATTTTAATTTACTTGAAAATTTTTTTTTATAACATTTTTTTCTTATTGTTTTTTTATAAACTTTTTTTATAAACTTTTTTATAAACTTTTTTTATAAATTTTTTATTAACTTTTTTTATAAATTTTTTATAAACTTTTTTTATAAATTTTTATAATTTTTTTTATAAACTTTTTTTATAAATTTTTTATAAACTTTTTTTATAAATTTTTATAATTTTTTTTATTAACTTTTTTTTATAAAATTTTTATAAAAATTTTTTATAAACTTGTTTTATAAATTTTTTATAAACTTTTTTTATAAACTTTTTATAAACTTTTTATAAACTTTTTATAATTTTTTTATAAACTTTTTTTATAAACTTATTTTATAAACTTTTTTTATAAAATTTTTTTATAAAATTTTTATAAATTTTTTATAAGTTTTAAATAGAATATTTATGAAATTTATCTTAAAAAAAATAAAAAAATATATATTTAAAATTCCGGAATTTTAAATTCTGTCAACCAAACATGACAAGATATTTTAAATTCAGGAATTTTAAATTCTCATAATTCCGGAATTTAAAATTCCGGAATTTCAAATTCTTGAACCAATCAGCCCCTTAGAGAAATTCCTAAAATCTTGTTCAAATTCGATATAAATGAGATGAGACCTTATACAATAAAATTGTGTATCTTGAATGAAAAATAAATAATCTTGGTGTACATAAGTGTTTAAACATGGACCCTTTTATTTAGCTTTCGAAATGGAAATTTTTAACAGACAATTTTGGTTTGAAATAAGACCATCCCTAAAATCTTGCAAAATTTTGATGTAAAAAAGCGTAAATCTTTTGTAATAAAATTTTGTTATTTTAATACAATATATGATATAAAAATAAAATTAGTTAAGAAGGTCCGACAAAGACCCGTATTTTTCAACGATTTCTTTTTACCCCACAACATTTTTATAATAAAAAAAGGAAACAATGTTTCATGGTAAAAGTTTGAAAATCTCTTTAAGAGTTTTTATGTTAAAAGAATTGTTAATTTTATGAAAGTATAAGAGTTTCTTGAGCATTTAATTTTAGTGCTTTAATATGAGTTGCATGTTTTAATAGAAAATATATCACATGTGAAAACTACATAAAATTTTATAAATAAGTTGACCATACTTTAAAACAAGTGTTTCGTGATTTTATTTATTATTTGAAACCACAGAAATCGTAATTCTTTTGCATGTATTTGCTTATTTCTATACAATTTTCACACAAAAGTTAAAGTCAAATAAAAAAAAAAAGGAAATTAAGGAGCTAGAAATGGTCAAATCCCTCCCAAGAGTGAAGTGGTGAACTAATTTTGTACCTTCAAACACATTTATGCTATTGTTTTATTGTCTTTAGTATCTAACAATAAGAAATTTATATTTTTATGATTTAACACAAAAAAAAATTATTTCTCATAAGCTAAGCCCAGTCGTTAGCAAATAAGACAAGTCGTTACCCAAATGTAGCGTTTGATTTCTTTGCAATTTTGATACTCCGTATAAGTTTGTCCTATAGCATATTCTCTTTGACAACATACATTATATATATACTAAATGATAAGAGGTTACTGTAGCAACTACTGTAGTTGCTACAGTGGACGCTACAGTAATTTTTTTTTTTTTTTTTTTTCCAGTATTAACAGTCGTTAGTTATTTAACGGTTATTAACTAACAACCGTTATTTTTAACATTTTTTCAAAAAATTTGTACGCACTTTGACCTTCATCTCAGAGGTTCATTGCAAATTTAGTCCTCACATAATTTACATAAATGGTCATTCATGTTATACATCAATTGCAGAATCAGTCCTAGGTAACTAACTTCACGTTAAGTAGCTAACGGCAAAAAAAAAATGCTTTTAACACAATTACCATAACCCAAAGCCGTTAAATATTTGCAACCACAGACAAAACTTAACCGACACCCAATAAATGCTTACAAAAATATATAAACTATTTCTTTCTTTTTTTACAACCAACGCACGACATCAAACTACTATCTAAAAACACCCGCCGCAACGTGCGGGTTACTAAACTCGTTATAACTAATTACAGAAACTAGCCCCATATTCTACAAAGTTGAAAAACTGAACCTATTCTTATAAAAGTATGTTTCTACATATATATGTACGGGAAGAGATCCGGTAAGAAGAAAAACTAAAATAAGAAGAATAAGAATAATTTATAGCCACACATTTCAAATAAGGGAGACATTTTCAAAAGGAGATACATCTATTTTATAAATGCATCTGAAATGTTTGGTTATGATTTCTTTTTGTTTTTTCATTTTAATTTTTCTTCTTATTTGATTATAACTCCTACATGTATATCTATTTTATAAACAAAAGCATTTTGGTTAGGTTACGTTTAATGACAAAGGAAACATTCTACTCTATGAGTATTATGAATGAAAAGATCTTATGCATTATGCACCCAAAGAAGAAAAGTAAGTTATATAAAGTGATAGAGCATGGACCATTCTCAACTTAGATTTAATTTCTAAGCATAGAAAATCAATGCTATATAAATGTTTGCTTTAATTTCATTATCACGACTTAGAAGCTCAATAACAGACATTTAAACTTATAGATCAAGTCGATTCAAACTTTTTTAGCGCTTAAAGAAGTACGTTAAAATGCATTCTATTCGATTGATAAAGCATAATGATGAAGTAGATAATCTAGAAACAGATTTAAACTTGGGGAACAAGGAATAGGAAACTTGGGGAGCAAGGAATCCAAGTCACAGTAGATTTTTCAGTTTTATTAAGAAACTTTTCATATGTTTATCTTTATTTGTTAATTAGTATTGGTATGCAATTACGAAACCTTTAATTCTTGTTAGTTTAGAATTAAGATACTAAGGTCTATTTAAACCACATTCCAGCATAGTTGTATGCATTCAATTCATTATTAAAACTTTCAATTCAATTTTGTTCTACTCTACTCGTGAAGTCAAGTAAACATCGGTTTTTTGCGTCTGCAATTCTTCCTGTTCACTAAGCGTTTGCTGTGAACAAATCAGCCTTTCGCTGTCCTACTTCAGGTGGTAATCAGAGCCACTTTCAATCTGGGTCTCTCCCCAGTTGACATCAGGTCACCACTATCAATCTCAATCTTTTATCAATTCGGGTTTTCCCCGATTGTTCTAAATATTCTTTTCTTTTCTTTTAGTAGTTTTATTCTGTAAAAAAAAAAAAAAAAAAAAAAAAAAAAAAAAGGAAGTAATTGTTCATCGCACTGTTCACGAAAAAAAATTAAGTGATCATGACGAATGATAATACTGCACTTCTGCAAACCCTACAAGTGATTCAACAACAATTGTCGCAACATTCACAACAATGCAGCAACAATCCCAACACTTGCAACAAATCCCAACAACAAATGGAACAGAATACTAAAATTCTCGAGGCACTTGAGAATCTTAATATTCGTGAAGAATCAAAACGAGAACACCACCTTTATGAGTCCTCAAGTGACGAAGACAGAGAAGCAGGTCAAGTTGATCTTGTGAATCATCAAAGAAATCAAATGCCTAGGATAAAGATGGATATACCAACTTTTTCGGGGTCATTAAAAATTGAAGATTTTCTTGTTTGGGTTTCTGAAATAGAAAAGTATTTTGAACTCATGGACATTCCTGAAGAATCCCAAGTCAAATATTTTGCTTACAAGTTGAGAGGAGCCGTCTCATCTTGGTGGGACAATCTTCAATCAAGTCGTCGTCGTCAACGAAAATGACCAATTAGCATGTGGCGCAAGATGAAACGAATAATGTTCGTGCGTTTTCTTCCAATTGATTACGAGCAGACTCTTTATTCACTATATCAGAATTGTCGCCAATATTCTCGAACTGTAACAGAATATGCAGAAGAATTCATAAGACTTACATCCCGAAATCAGTTAAGCAAGTCCGATGCATAACAAGTTGCAAGGTTCAACAATGGTCTTTGTTATGACATTCACGCCATTATATCTCTCCAAATAACTTGGACTCTTAATGAAGTCGTGCGGATAGCTTTGAAAGCAGAACAAACAATCAGTAGACAAGGAAAGGGCAACTCTAAGTTCAAAAGTAAACCTGATTTAAACCAAAGTTCGAACCACTCAGGAGAAAAGTCACAACCACTTAATTCTAGTGAAGCAGATAGTGAGAAGAATAAGTCAACATATACAAGTACTTCTTCACAGGCCACTAAGAAACTGGCAAATTCTTATGTTCGACCCAAATGTCAAAAAACAGGTCATACTTCTAGCCAATGTCGAGCGAGCAAAACTGTGAATGTAGCAAAACGAGAACAATTCTATGAAGAATCTGAGAACGACGAATGTTTCATCAGACCCAAAGATGTTCTTGACGAGGAAGAGGATGACCAAGAGGAAGCTTATTCCTATGTTGTTCGTAGATTAATGCTCACCACTCCTAAAAAAAGTGAAGACAACCAACGACACAACATCTTTCGAGCACGCTGTAGGATCAATCAAGACGTAGTCAATGTCATCATTGATGGTGGTAATAGTGAGAATATCATCTCACGAGATATCGTTAGTCGACTCAAGTTAACACCACGAAAACATCTGACACCATACAAGATCGGTTAGATTAAAGTCGTAGCTGAAGTGCGGGTAACTGAACAATGTGAAGTTCCAATCTCCATGGGCAAGTGATAAGGATTTATTTGATGCATTTTTAAGGGGTCATTTAAGCCCTAAGTCGTGAATTTATGATCAAATATTGCCTTAAATTGTTTCTTTTCTCATTTTAGGTACTTGAGACATGATTTCTGGAATATGGAGCATTTTGGACGTTTTTAGGCTCAAGGATGAAGAAAACAAGAAAGTCAAGAAAAGTCAGGATTTTACACCTGACGGCGTCAGGCTTTGTATGCTGACGCCATCACTTGAAGAATGGAACTGGTGGACTTTAACACGTGACGCCCCATAAAGGAATTGAAGATTTGTGCCTGATGGTGTCAGGTGCATTTGTGTTGAGGCCGTCTGGCTTTGAGATTACACGAGACGACCCATAAGGGCTAACAAGTGACGACGTCAGAAGATCTCTTGGGCGATACGAAACCCTAAAGAGCGGCGTTCTGACGGCGTCAGGACCTATAACTTGATGTCGTCAGCTTGTAAAATCTATATATAGTTTTGAAATTTTCATTCATTAGTGTGGTGTAACTTTGTGCAAAACCCTAGAGACAAATTTCTAGATATTTCAAGGGTTCCCAAACCCTATTTTCTCTCACGTTTCATTGAAGATAAGTAATCTTTTAATCATTCATCATGTCTATGTGTTGTTTGATTTCTTGTTTATTTTTTCTTCCTTTTAACATGCTAGCTTAGGTTTTTTAGTGTTTTCTTAGATCTAATAAAACTTAGTTATTAATTGTTGGTAAGTTGTTTATTATTTGGTTGATTGATTTGCGTTAGGCTTAAGAAAAATTGGCTAATCTCCTATACGGTAACAAGCTTGAACGTCTTAAGAAACGTAATCGGATGTGCACTACAGTTTTATTGGTTGTATTTAAAGCATGAATAGATGTTAATGATTCTATGATATGGTACTAAACGTGTTGTCATAAGAAGAAATATATATTCATAGAGTTGGTGAAGCCTGTGCAGACCCCCACGACTAGTATTAAGGAATACAACCCTTCAACTAAATAATTGCACTGTGACACTCAACTAACCAACAAGAGATAACTAGGGAGTAAGGAAATCTAAGTACACACGTTTGTCTCAATATAAGTAGTCCACCACATTTACTTTTCTTGCTATTTTTATTTTATTGTTTTTAGTTTAATTCGTAGTTTTGGGTTAGTTGACTAACAACTAATTCCTCTCACTCTTCTAATACCCGAGATTTTAATTACTTTCATAAAATATAAAAAGACTGAAAAGAATCATCCATCACCTTTAGACCTAGCTGACCTACACTTCAATCCTAACGACACTATTCCCCTAGAGAACGATCAATCTCCCGAACCTACCATATGCTACACTACAACGGTTAGGTACACTGTCTGGAGGATTGCAAGCTTTTCAAGATCCCTTGAGAAGTAAAACCTTTTGGGAGGTTGCAAAATCCCGCATCAAGTTTTTGGCACTGCTGCCGGGGAATAGTTATTACTTAGGTTGATTTTTATTTCGATTAGGTCTACTCATTAGATTCATATCAAGTGAGATTTTTATTTTCTTTTTCATAGCTTTCTTTAGTCTATCTTTTCTTCATGTCTTTGTTTGTAATCCATATCATCCGCTATCATAGAAGGTGATAATATCCTCGACCTCGTCATTCAACTAAACCACCAAAACACACCCGAACCACCTAGATCCCACACCTTAGGAGACTACTCCCGACCTAGCCATCAAGGCAATCGAAACCCCATTGAGCTCAACCAAGGAGCCAATGTTTCTCCCTTGCGATCCGACACCATCCGGTTGGAGCAAAGCGGATGTGCATTCCATGGATTTCGTTCCGAAGATCCAAACCAACATCTCAAGGATTTCCTTAAAATTGTTGATTCCATAGACCTTGATGTTGCCACTCGAGAGACGACACGATTGTGTCTCTTCGAATTCTCTCTACGTGACCAAGCTAGTCAATGACTTGAGCGTTTACCCGCGGGATCCATCACCTCTCGTTTCCTTGCTCAAATGTTCCCACCGAGGAGAACTACCAAGTTAAGGAATGACATCTTGATGTTCCAACAACATCAAGGTGAAACTCTTTATGAAGCATGAACTCGTTTAAAGGGCTTGCTCCAAAAAGTCCCTCATCATGGCATTGATCTTTGGCTCCAAGTCTAAATCTTTTATAACCATGTCGATTATCACACCAAACGTACCATTGATCAAGCGGCCGACAGTAAATTACGAGAGAAGGATGCAAGGGAATCATGGGATATCATTGATGAGCTTGCCTTTTTTGGAAGCGAATCTTGGGATGAACCCCGTGATTTAACCTCGGTAGTCAAAGCCATCTCTTCACCCACAAAATCTCCTATCTCTCCGAAGAGAAACTTAGTGAACTCGAGGGAAGGGTCGATTACCTAATTGAGAGACAAAGAAAGCCTTCAAGTCCCAATCGTGCAACCATTAATTCCATCTCAAGTAAGAAGTCAATCCCACTTTCTGAGTCCCCTCTTAGACAGAATGCTGAATCTTTTTGAAAATAGACCTATCCATCTTCACCTCCTCGCGAACTTAGCCCAGAATTTGAAACTCGGATGAGAGAGTACATGCCGACTCACTCAGAAAGATTGGCACAATTCAAGGAAGCCGTCTATAGACAGAGGGAGGAAATGCAAGAAAAGATGGCTCAGATGATGAGTCTATTAAGGGATTATACTAACGCTAAGGCTCCAGAAAAGGTGTTCGTACGGAAGAAAGTTGATACTCCCATCACAAAGTTTGTTAATGTTGTTTCCATTGTCCATGAAAACGACAATGAAGAGGAAAAACAATTGGTCAATGAGGAAAGTCGTGAAGTTAACGTCATCACGACCGATGATGGAACAAAGGAATGAGGTGTAGTCAATGAATCGTGTTCAAATAAAGGAAAAGGAGATGTCCCCTAACAAACAACCAATGGAAGAACCAACAAAGTCCCAAACCTTAGGGTATTATTTGAAACACGACATTAATAAGAAGACCATAGATAATTGGATGAGAAACAATGGACGAGATTATCTATCTAAAGTCTTTAAAGGGAAAAGGATAGAGAAAAAGTATGATACGTTAACCGTAGGTCTATTGTGCAAGAGTATTCTTAAGCAGAAAGTGAATAAGAAACAAATGTTTACGGGAATTTCGAGATACAATGCGGCATAGGAGATTTAAAATATTTAGACGCTTTGGCCGACCAAGGGTCAGAAGTAAGCTTACTACCCTTATCCATTTATGCCCAATTGACTAATAAGATACCAACCACCACCCACATTACGCTTTCCCTTGTAGATCATTCTTATGTGTACCCTTTATGAGTAGCAGAAGATGTATTAATTAACGTGGCAGGATTTATATACCCCATTGACTTCATGATCATTGATGATAGGGAAAAGGATTATATGCCAATAATCCTAGGGGCACCATTCCTTGCTACAGCACTGGCAACCATCAAATACAAAATGGGGGTAATAGAACTCAAGTCAAGGCAAAGAAAGGTTCATTTTCACATGACCCCATGTAATATGAGAATGTGCATGATGCGAAAGAAGCTTCCAACCAACTCTAGTGTATCTAACAATCATGTTCAAGAGACGATCCTTGCATGGGAAGCAAGGATTAAGAATTACCAAGAGTTTGGGAATGAGGGAGGTAAAAGTAGAAATAGGGGCTCTGAAGAAGCTGAAACTGAGTGCAATCAGCGGGATAAAAATCCTTTCGAGTTTATGGAAGGATATGTGGTACTTCTGCATAACTTAGGGGTGAAACTACCTCCCGAAATACTCAAATCTTGGTGGTATGGACCCTTCACAGTAAAAAGTTTGTGTGAGAATGGAGCCGTAATCTTGATTGATCATAAAGGTGGGAAGATGATTGTAAACCCCCAACAATTGAAACATTACCACAAGGGTGATGAGGACTTCATCAATAGCGGATACATCATTTTAAGGGATGGAGTAACGTAATAGGGTATGACTTTGAGTCTAGCTACAAGACTCGGAAATAAAGAAAAGCGCTTCTTGGGAGGTAACCCAAGCTTCTGTTTCATTGTTTGCTTATTTGCTTGTTTTTATTTGATTTCGTATGTATGCTTTATCTTTTTGTTCATTCTTCATGTTTCAAATAAATTGTGAAAATGCTTTATTTTATCTTTAACCTCGTCTTAATTACATATAAAGGTATTTTGCAAAATGATAAGTGTAGGGAAGATCATATTTGTTTTTAAAAGAATGAAATGGATGGAGCCGCAGCTTGAGTCGACACTGTTCACATGCCGAGCTGAGCTGAGCCGTAGGCTTGGAGTGATTAAAAAAATGTTTGTGGGTTTTCCACTTAATTGCTTGTTCAATGCATGGTTTACACATGTCATGATTCCCGTTCTTATTGTTGGTGGGTTTTGTATTGAGGTGGTGTTTGATTTTATGGTTGTCTGCATGTTTTATACATGTATTCCATTATCATACTTCAAGAGATTTTATATAGTAAGCTGGGGTGAGAGATTTCTAGAGCTATTATTTCTAGATCAGGTACAAAGGGAGAAATGAAAATGCGGTGCAGCGTCTTTTGAGTTATTGGTATATGAAACCTTTTGCTTTGTTATTTCTTTATGGTTAGAGTATGAGAAACTGAATATGTGTTGTGTCAGTGCTATTTGTTGTTACAGATACATTATTTGCCAAAGTTGCGTTGTTGAGGGTACATGTTCATATTTCAGGTGATTTTTTACAAAATTATGCTACTTTGTAATTAATGTCGGGTTTAAAATATGAATGAAAAATTGAATCTTGCAAATGGAAATAACGAGCTTCAAGTATCTGATGATTATTTGTGTTTGTTTATGCTTTGTGATGCGCTTAATATGTGATTATGTGAGTTTGTGGTTATTGAATTGTGCTTTGGTTTCTTTTAGGTTTGTATGTTATTAATAGATCGGTGGATATGTGTTTGTATTTGTTTATGCTTTCTAATGAGCTTCATAGGTGATAATGTGTGCTGAATTTATGCGGTGTGCTAGAAATTGTGATTTATTTGTTTTTGATGGTCTTTCATAATTGTTTCAGTACTTTGTTTGCTATTGGTGGATTTCTTGATGTTGGTTTGTGTTTGTTTGAGCTTTCCATGTCTATTTGATTGTGATTTGTGGTCATTGGTGCTACAGTTTGTGTTTTAAGTTATTTGAAGTTTTGTTTTTGGGGTATGTGCAAGATGGTGGATACTTAAGTGCGATTTTGACTCGATTTTAGCGAAGTCATGTTGTAGTGTTAAGGAGCTGTTCTTATATCTGGATTGATCTTTACATGTTGCAGCTGATGTTGGTATGGTAGAAGTTTTGTGCATAAGGCAGTCAAAATTTTTTGGTAGACATATGCCTAATGATGGTTCGATCATTTGGTTAGTCTACTATTTTGTACCTGATTCAATATCCAGGCCATGCATAAATATTCTTGCTCCAATTGTTAGTCTACTGTTTTGTATCTGATGATTGTTTGTGTTTGTTTTATGCTTTGTGATAGGCTTGATATGTCACCATTGCACCCAAGCTGCCCCACTCCCTCAAGCCAACCTCCAACCTGGCGGCTTCGGAACAATGTCGGCTACCCAAACTACTTCAATGAATGTTTATAGTATTATTAAAAATTGTAGGGTCCAAAAGTGTCTTATAACTTGAAGGATGGAATGAGACTGGTTTTTTTGTTATAGGCATGCCTTACAAGGTAAAATTGTTGATGAGACACATTTTTCCCCTATAACTTGAGCCGTATGGCTCCGAGGCACCTTTGCTCTAACGTAATTAAGTGCAAGCAACATATCATGTTGGACAAACACTCATGGTGAAACCTCAAAGTTCTCTTTGCTCGTGAATTTATTTATTTATTTTCTTTTGTAACCATGTTTTTTGCATTTTGGTCGATTAATCCACGAAGTTTATGCATACTGCATCAGAGTTGTTTGCATCTTGCAAAAATTGAACTTAGAAAGATCTCACATCTTAGTGGTTCACAAGCTTTTTACCACTATGACACCCCAAAGTGGTTAGCTCATGCATGTGTTCTGACACATTTTTATTGACTTTAACTTTTTATTTGGGCAACCATGGTTTTCGATTTTTTGGTCAACTAATTTACAAAATCTGAACTTATCGTCACACAAACTCGTAGTGGCAGAGCTATGTGGGGGGTAAGGTGGGCCATGGCCCACCCACAAAGCCCTAAAATTTGTACATAGTATTATATAAAATGTCAGATGGTTTAAAGTGTAACTAATATTGTTTTTCTGACCCACCGTATCTACTGATAAAGTCCATGTAGAATACTAATTGTTGTACAACTGATCCATCGCCCCTTATTAATTCTTCTATAAATACTTTACAAAACTTGATTGGCTAAAGAAATAAATAATCCTTAATAGTTTAGATTCACTTTTAGATGATTTTAATGATGCAGGTGAGCGACATGCGCAACTAAAGCACTAAATTAACAAATTTGTTGCAACATTTTACATAGTTATATATTATGTGTCTTTTAGCACTTGTTATGGTCCATCAATTTTTTTTGGCCCCTAAAAAAAAATTTCTTGCTACGCCCCTGCAAACTGAAACCTTTTACTGCCCTCTTTTGTCAAAAGATTAACGTAGCCACTTCATGATTGACTTTTACTTTTAGCATGTTTGTTAACATCATATTATGTCGAACATAGCTTTTGATATAGAATTTGAGGCTTTAACGGTTTTTCCATCAAGTTTGTAACTGTATAGCTGTTTGCATCACTTCTTCTGATTTCGAATACACCATATCTAGATGAGTTCAAATACAACCAAACAAAGAGCATAAACATGTGGACATATTATCGTTGAACATCTTAAAATGTAATTTATCATAATGAACAAGGGAACATATAATAAAAATAACTTAACTTCCAAAATCACACTTAGAGACAACTTCACATAAATGATTGATGTTATTTCTTTTGTATAAACTATGGCAAGGTTTCTCTGGTTGAATGTAAATAACTAAATATCAACTATATGGGATATGGAGTGCGATAAACCCAATATATAGCAAGGTTGTGTTTGAATTTCATATAACTAAGAGTGAAGAGTGGTGGAGGGGGTCCTTGAATTCCTTATGGTGTTGGGGTGGGTGGGTGGATTGAGAATGGGATCTACCATGACCGGCTGGTAGGGTTTTAATTATGTCACGTGAATATCAATTGCAAATATTTATTTTAAAATAATCATAGAATAATTCGAACAAGAAACATATAAACTGAAAACATTTTATACATCAAAGATTTTGTATGTTATGAGCTCATATGGTTCATTTTCAACTTTTAAGATTCATTGACTAACATGTAAATTCTAAATTCTGCAAAATCTATTTAGTGTGGTAAGTTACTAAGCTTTTAAGTTAAAACACAATACTATATCGATAGATTTCTTTAAAATACACTATTAAACTCTTAATGTCATTTTTGCTAATTGTACTTTTTCATATCACTTAATTAGGCATCTTTAGATATGTTGTACTAACTATAAATAACAATGTGCATTAACTAATAGATGCAATGAAGTATATATTTTCCTATTTGAGACAAGCTAAAGAGCATTATATCTTATTTCTTCCGTCTAAATTTATAAATTCTTGTTTTCTTGTATTATATCTTATTTCTTTCTACTGAATTTATAAGTCCTTGTTTTCATTTTGAGTTGTATTAAAATGCTGGTTCATTTTTATATTTTAATCAAATTAAAAAATTTAGTTAGTAAAGATGATAATTAACTGTTGAAAAGTGTAATTAGTAAGATTTTCTTAAACTACTTGTGATTTGAAAATGAATTTATAATTTAAGACGACGTAATAAGACAAAGGGAGTACAAAATTATCATCAATGAAGTCATGTTCTTTCAAACCAATGAAACCTCAAAGCCGTAAAGTGGAGTACTAGTTTGCTTATTGATCTTAACCCTCTTTAGCATTGAATTTTCTTTGAGACACTGTTTACCATTATTAAAGACTCTTTTTTGGACAAATAGAGAGCTTTAATACATAACCAAGCATCAAACTTTTACACCATCGGCATGATATCATATAAATGTTTTTCTTTTTAACAAACCATCCAAACAAGTGAAGTTAAGAAATTGATGAAGGGTAGATGAGCATCAAGGGACAGCCGCTTGAAGTTTAAATGTTGTGCCATGTGTAGCATGAACAGTATGATATATTATATGATAAGAAATCACAAGGATAAGATGGTCTTTTATCGACCCAAACAATTGCATTTATTACACTCACACTTGGATAACGTACAACATGACAAATGACACCCTTCACCAACCAAATTTTAAAATCACAGAAACATACATGTAACACAACATGATGAAGTTAAAAATAGAGTAACATATGCATGTAGTCGACAAAACATTCTTTGGAAATCAGCAATAACGAATAGCTAACAACATCAAAACAGTTCGAAATTTGTTGTAGCGTTTACTATTTAGAGCATCCATATATATAAATGATTTTATAAGTCTACATTTTTAGTATGTGATGTAACTAGACAACTAATAAACATTTTAGTATGTGTCTATGTGTGATGTAAGTAGACAACTAATAGACTTACATTCATAGCATAAAAGATAAGTCAAATATTTCACCTTTCGAAGTTAAAAATGAAGATGAACATATCTATGAAGTCCAAGATTTTGAAAATTTTGAAATTGAATAAAACACAAATACAATATGCATGAACAAATTAGACATTTTGATTCAACTTCCGAAAATTTTCTTGTACGTAGCTAAATCGTTAGTAAAAAGATATATTACTTGACAAAAAGAGCTTACCTATTTTGCGACAAGCAAAAAACATACTTGCAATAAGAACCTTTAATGCAACATAATGTGCAATGAACAAAGCGTACGCGTACACGTTATATGTCATCTATAAAGATAACTATCGTACTTTACTTGAAATTTATCTGTTTTAAGAAGAAGAAAACAGCATTTGCTTAACCAAAACTGGATTAAGCACATGAATGATTTAATGCGACGGTCGATTTGCATGTAATTAAAATGGATATGCAAACGCTACAGGCATGGAAATCCTACAGATGCAGCAATATAATGTGATCGAAAATTTAGACAAAATTTAGTTTCAAATATTCTTATGAATTTATCACAATTTAATGTCACACTTAATTGTGACTATAGTCATTAATTGTGTGCCATGCTTGTCATAATGTCACACTTAATGGTTGTTCACTGAATTCGGTTTTAAAACGTAGTCCTTGATGGTAATGGCTCGGTTGACCCTCCCACCCCCTTCCCCCCACCCCAACCGATTAGACGACTGCATCGCCTCCCCTACCCCAACCGACGGTGACCAGTTGCCCTCAACCTGTGCATTGTTTCGGTTTGTTAGCCAACTGCCAACCGAGTAAATGGGCACTCCTCTAATTAATTATGCGAACGTTGGAGTGATGGACATAGATTAAAGAATAATAACAACAACAATAACGTGGTACATGATGTGAACTTCGGCATAACGTGGTACATCAAGCTCTCCGTCCCATGAGTAGAGTAACATATTAGCTGACGTAAGGGTTTGTCCCTTTCCCATTAATTATGTGAATGTCGGCATAACGTGGTATGTGATGTTCTTGTCGACATATGTTCTCGGTCCGGTATTTCGGCTCGTAAAGAGGTTGATATTGGGCTTTGTGGTGACAGGGACAAACCCTTACATCCAGTTGATATGTTGCTCTACTCGTGGGACGGAAGGCTTGATGTATGTGTTGATTTGACTGGGTCATCGCCTTTGACGCAGACATGTATGGTTGATTTTATACTGGGTCGTGCGGTAATTGAGGTTGCCTAACGTAAACGCGTCAAGTATGAAGTTAAGTGCACGAATATTGGATATGGCTTCCTCCCCTTCTCTCTCTCTTCTTTTGGGGAATTTGAGAAGGATGCAGTGACTTTAGTGAAGCGAATTCGAAAGTTCTCGATAATCCAAGACATTGGAGCACGTGTTGCTACACATATCTTTAGTATGATTAAGTTTTCTATAGCTAGAGGAGTGGGAGCCCAACTAGTATCTCTGTTTCCACTAACTTCTTGTAAATCCTATGAGTTAATAATAATAATAATAATAATAATAATAATAATAATAATAATAATAATAATAATAATAATAATAATAATAATAATTGATTGGTGCTAAACCACCAACTTATATTGACCAAGGAATGGTCAACAAAGTTAAATAGCCTAAACCAATGCTCCGGGTAATAAAAGGTATCACTAGGTCGTTAAATCCCGACAAGGTGTGAATTGTGACTGAGCGTGCTTTGTGATCGGGTGTTTATTCACAGAAAAGGGTTGTTATGAGAATTATTTGGAAATTATTAAACAAAATAGCTTAGGAAAGCTATGTGAATGATTACGGGAATTTAGATCAAGAAGATTCGAGCTAGAACCTAAAAATGTACGTTTTAATTAAAAACGTACGCAGACGAACGAAACAAAAAGTACAACTGATGGACGAAAAAGGTTATAAGTGTAAAATTATTATTTTTACAATCCTAACAAATAAAGAAAATTTTAAGAAAAAGGAAAATTATTTTTACACTATTTAATTATTAATTATTAATTATCTATTTATTAACTAATTAAACTAATTAGAATTATTAAAAATACTAAAAAGGCTTAGAAAATTAAGAAAAATTTTACAAATCTAATTAAACATCATAGGAATCCTAAAAAATTATAAGAAGTTGATTTTATGTATTTTTAAACTAACTTACTAATTATTAATCTAATTATTAATTAATTACCAATTAAACTATTTATATTATAAAAAATAGAAAATGAACAATATAAATTCTAGAAAAATTTATAAAAATGTTTTAACTTAAATAAAAACCATAAAAATTATAAAAACTAGGTTTTACTTTATAAAATCCAATTATGCTACTTAATTACTTAATATTAATTAATAATTAATTAAACTAAAATTAATTCTAAAAACTACTAAAAGACAAAATAAAAATCTGGAAAAATTTCTAGAATTACTTTAACCTAAAAGAGAATTTATAAAAATATAAAAATAATATATTGCTTATAAATAAGCTAAAAAGAAATTTAAAATGATAATTTCTATTAAATAGAAGCTATCACTAAAATTAAAGTTGGTTTTTTTGGTTTTTTCTTTTTCCAAACTGATTTACTACTAAAAACTAAAACTTTTTATGAAATCACTTTTTACACAAACCAGAATTAAGCACTTTGAGTGCTTATTAGTCCACTCAGTTGACTTTTGTTGACTGAGGAGGGAGTTAAACTCAAATGGAGAGTGTGGGGTCCACAATGGTAAACTTGGGTTTCTCTGAGTTAGTTGAACACTCTTGAGTGAGTTTCAATCAAATAAGCACAGCAAATAAGCCAAACAACAACAATAAGCACTTGAGTATGGTTGTTTCTGAGACAGATTTGAGACAGAGATTGGGAGCAAAACAAAGTGGGGTCCACTGGTCTAATAGTTAAACCAAAGGTCAATCCTTAATCCCTGGTAGGAGGGGGGTTGGGCAAAGCTAATTATGGGGTGTGGGACCCACTGGGGTAACCACAAATGACCACCAAAGTTGGTGGTGTGACTGAGTCAGCTGATGTGCATGGCACACCCTTGCCCTGCAAGTGTTTTCCAATGGCAAAATAGTCCAACAAAAAAAATTACAAAAATCAAATAAGCATGAAAATCACTAATTCTACTTGTATACTTTACTCACTACAAGTTTCAGACCCTAAAACCACCCACAAAAATCAAGAAAATTCATC
The DNA here is from genome assembly GCA_030686995.1 of Artemisia argyi. NCBI lineage: Eukaryota > Viridiplantae > Streptophyta > Magnoliopsida > Asterales > Asteraceae > Artemisia > Artemisia argyi. The sequence goes on along the minus strand of CM060683.1, from coordinate 120,380,485 downwards.
CCATTTTGGACAAAATCTGAAACTTGTGATTTTGACTTTTTAGAAAACTTGGAGATTTGACTTTTTTGAACTATGATCCTTGATTTTATGACTTGTTTGGATTAATTAAACCACAATAAGCTCAGAATGAGCAAGAACTTGTATTTTTGAGTTGAAATGATGCTTGTGGTTGCCTACTGTCACCACAGATGATGATTAAGCCAAATTATATGTGATTTTGACTTCCACTTACTTTGTTACTGATTTTATGGTTCATTTATCCTAAATAACTCTAGTGTAGTATGACTAAACCAAAAAATGACAACCAAAATCCCCTGAGCCTTCTTGAAAGGCTTATGCCAAACACCCCTTATGAAAGTAAATCTGAATGAAACTAAGATAACAAGACACCACAGTGCAATCTACTCAATATAATTAATCTAAATAATGATAAACAAGTAGTCTAAGCAGAAATAAACAACTTGATAACACCAAAGAACCCAAACACAGATTATGCACAACTTGCTCTAAGAATCTAAAATTTGAAAACAAGGAAGCTTTAAACCTTCCCTAGCTTTACTAGGGCTTCTCTTTCAGCTACTAGCTCCTAGCTTATCAATGATAAGCTAGGTACAAGTCCATCCACCAATTCCATTACTTGGTGCTTCCAATAGCTTTCCACAATGTGCAAGGGTACCCTGTGATTTATTTGCTACTGATTTTTTTATTTTTTTCTGTTTTCTTTTCACACTTTTAGATACTAGGTTGGATTATGAGTGCTTATATAAAGCTTATATTCAATAATTAACTTAGAAATAAAACTTGAAAAACTTGATGAAACTGAAAATTGCTATTGATAATTTAAAAGATAAGAACTTTCATTGACTTGAAAAAGATTACAACTAAGAATTCAAATACTGAATTAAACTAAGTTACCACTACTACTCCCTTAAGGATTACAAATGGCTCATATTTATACTAAAAATGAAAAATAAATCTTTCCTTTGCCCATGTGCACTTCCTTTCTGCTTTTTCTGTCCCAAATGGCTTCTATGAAGACCCTGGACCAAATCCTCACCATCAATTTGGCTCTTCTCTTATCCTGACCCTTGATTCTCTTTTTCCCGCCAAGAAAGAAATGACAAATATAAGTGGAACGGGTTTGGGCATTTATTGTGGTGGGATTGTTTGGTGTGGAGTATTAATTGTAGGGGGGGGGCTGGTGAAAAAGGTGAGAGGAGGGGAGAGGCAAGGTGCCTGGTTTTGCGCTGGGTGTTGGGGGGGAAAGAAGGAGGGTCAAAGGGTCGTTTGACCCTCGTTGACTGTTTGACCCTGCTTGGCTTGTTATAATAAAAAGGGACATGGGCTAGGGAAGTTGGGCCTTGGGATTGGACTGGATCATGGCTTTGTTTTGGATTTGGTTTGGATTGGTTTTATAAATAATGATAAGGGTCCGGTTGGTTTGTGTTGTAACAAGGACCAAATTTGCAATTTTCCAAAACTTTAAGGACTGATTTTGTAATTTTCCAAATTGCTTCCAAGGACCAAATATGTTACAAATCCAAAGTCAAAGAACCATACTTGCCATTTTCAATTTTCAAAATTTCCCAGGGACTTATTTTGCCATTTTTGAAAACTCAGGGACTAAACATGTAATTTTGGAAAACTTATGACCCAAGTGTAATTTTTTATGATTTTTGATTTTCAAAACCTTGGGTTGACTTTTCCTTTCAAAATAAATGCATAGAGACTAATTTTGACAAGTTTTGAAACTTGGGGGACTGAAACTGCCAATATTGCAAACTTTGTACGTTTTTTCTTTGTTTTTGCACATTTTGCATTTAAGACACATAAAACACAATCCCTAGGATAATTTAAGTATTTTGATATCTTTTTGATTATTTTTGTATGTTTTGGCAGTTTAAATACGTCAAAAACGATGAGTGTTTGAGCACTCATCAATAATAATAATAATAATAATAATAATAATAATAATAATAATAATAATAATAATAATAATAATAATTTTAAACCCCACTTTTTCACTCTATAAAACCCGACTTATATTTTTCGTTTTTTTCATACTTCTCTTCTCTATTTTACAAACTCAAACAATGTCTAAAAAAAAACTCCCCCAAACAAAACACCAAAATTCCAAAAACAACATAACGTTTCGATAAAAACTAATCTAAATTTCATTTTACATGACCAATCACCACCGATTAATTTTGGTCACCAATCAGTGCCTTCACAAAATACATTTTACCCACCTAATCCATATTCGGCTCAATTTTATAACTAACAAGCACAAAATCAAATGTAATATCCAACTATGACATCACCACCGTATAACCAATCTTCTCTCATCCCGTCTCTTAATCTTGATGATGACGACCTCGAGTCGCTATGGGGCGCCGTCTCAACCTTCTCATTCCTTTTTGGCTCAAGCTTAGAAAGGTCCATCCCAACCCGTTCATTTCGAATCTCCCGTCAAGGTGGTCGCAACGCCCTTCGAAAGGGAATATACAAAAAGGTTGATAAATACAAAAAAATGACTAAGGTGATAATGAACCATGGACCGAAGAGGAAGAGATTGCTTTGTGTAAAGATTGGGTACACATGTCCGAGAATAGCGCTAAAGGAAATGCTAGAAATTCAAATGGTTTTGGTCAGAAGTAACTGCATACGTTGCGAATGAAAAGAAGGAGGAAAAACGTTCATACGATGCTTGCAACTCCAAATGGAAAGGTAGGCTTCGTCCTAAAATTTCTCAATTTTCTCAGATTTACAATAATGTGAAATCAAGGCTACAGAGTGGTGCACATAAAGAGAACTATATGGATTTAACACATAAACAGTATCGTGCTACTTACGATGCGCCCTTTACATTGGTTGAGTGCTGCAAGATTTTGAAGGACCACCTAAAATGGCAAAAGGTAGAAATGTCAAGTTTTTTAAAAACCAAATCAAGTGGTCCAAAAAATCGAGGACATCGGAAACTACCTCACAAGAAGCAAGTGAGTCAGAACATTTTGATTTGGATCTGAATGAGGAAGCAGGTGATTCAGAGGATGTTGATGTTCTGGAGGTTTGACCTGTTGGACGAGACAAGGAAAAGAAGAAAGGATAAGCATTTGCTGCTCATTCGCAAAGATCGATCTCAGTTGCTGTTAACCCTGCTCTTTATGAGACGTTACTCAGTAAATGGTTAGATGTCACGACCCTATTATTTACCCAAAGGCATGAAGCAAATGCTTCATATTTGAAAATAAAGGAGCAGAAATTGGAATTTGAGAAACTAAGGCTTGCTCAACAACGGGAAATTGAAGTAGAGAGGCTTAAACACGAGAAACAACAACTTCAGCTTCAATGTGAACAATATAAATGTCAAAAACAAGAAAAAATTGATAAAGACATCATGTACTATACTGCATCCCATGAGCATTTGATCGGGAAAGCACTAGAGAGGTGCTTGGCCTTGAAGCAACGAATCAAAGAGCGCTACAATTTAGATTATTAGTTTAAGTTTGTTTTAGTTTTTTTGTAATGTTTTTTTATTTAGTTGAATTGTTATCGTAATGTTTTTATTTTAGTTGAATTGTTATTGTAATATTTTTTTAATTATAAATGAAAATTTAATTTAATATATATATATCACTACTAGAAAAACAACTATTCTTGACTCCAAATGCGAGTCAAGAAGAGGCCTTATGACTTGCAAATGCGAGTCAAGGAAGGACCCGTCATAAAGCTTCATGACTCGCATTTGTGCGTCATCCCTCTATGACGCGCACTTATGACCCACGTTTTATGACTCTCTTTTTTGCGAGTCATAACCTAATTTTTTTTTAAAATTAATTTTTTTCAGTTCCTAATTTTCTATTAAATGACAATTAAAAACCTGATAATACAAAATTAAAAACACAAATATCAAAATAACGCATTTCATATATATATATATATATATATATATATATATATATATATATATATATATATATATATATATATATATATATATATATATATATATATATATCAAAACAATGAGGTTAATTCAAGTACTAATTCACGATAAGTCACAAGTTAATTAACGACAAAAATTACATATCGATAATTCGATATGCCTAGTTTTTATATAGATCAAGTTTTTAAACTACCCCTGTGCAGACAGCATGATTCATCTAAATATGTCATCATCAAAGTTTACTTCTCTAGCTGCTGCAGATCGATATCCCATGCTGATGCTAACTGATAGCATGATTCATCTAAATATGTCATCATCAAAGTTTCCTTCCTACAATCAATGAAAACAATAAATGAGTTTTAGAAACAGATCATTCAAATATAAAAGGTGTTGCACGCCATAATTATATAGAGGATTTCCTTTTTTCAGAAGATAGCACCATTTCAGCCAAATGTACATCTACGCTACTATTATAACCCATTCTTGTCAACTTGTAACCCTTAAAAGTTATACGGCTTAAACGCACCTATTGTGCGGAAAATTCAGCAGCTAATGCGCCCTACTTTGTTCAGAAAAATCAGCAGCAAACGCGCCCTATTTTGTGCAGAAAATTCAATAGCTAACATGCCCTTTTTGGGGCTGTGTTGCAGCAAACAAACGGCCTCTACTGTGCAGAAAATAGGCATACTAAATGCACCCTTTAGGGGCTGAACTAAGCAGACAAACACACCCTTCTTGGGGCGGTATTGCAGCAAACAAATGCCCCCTGTTGGGGCTGCGTTTCATCAAACATACACCCCTAGGTTGGGGTTGTAACACGATGAATTAAATACCCTCTTTGAGTGGTATTTCCAGCCGATAACCAAGAAAATGAAACACACCTCTTGTGGTTTTTTTGACTGGCCCGAGACAAAATCAATCACCCTCGTGGGTGTTGACTGAATCTAAAAGCAATCCAACGTACCCTACTTGGGTTTGTTGTGTCGAGACCTGTATGTAACCAAACAACCACACTTGTGGTTCCATTTGAATCGAACAAAAACAAACAATCTCAACTGTTTCTATGTATACCTAGAATCAAACATACCAATAATGAACTTACCCCAAATAAGCAATAAGCAAAACTAGTAAGCTTTTTAACTAAACCTCCAAAACAAGGCGTCACTCGACACTCTTGGAGTGTAGTTGAGCTGAGAGAAAAACCAAATGAGCTCAATACCCTACGTGGGTATCTTGTTGAACTGAGACCGAAAAGCAAACAAGCACCCTCTCGGGTTTGGTTGTACCAAATCGAGAGTCAACAAACACCCTCTTGGGTGTTGTCTCTGGTAAATCGAACACAAATAAACCACCCTCGTGGTGTTTCTTTTCCCAGCCGAGACCAATAAGCCACAAGCCCAACTAAGCTTAAATAAGCTAAAATTAAAATAAATGAATTAAACCTTACCACCACAAGGCTCGCATCTGAGACCTTGTGGCTTGGCCTTCTGTCACAGAAACATAAGCACCAAATCAAATCCCAAACACCACTTTAATGATTGACACCACACGAATCTGATTATTAAACACCTTTGTTATAGTTTTAATTCCACGAAAACTTTGATAACGATTTGATTTAATATTCGGATACAAGAATAAAAATGAAAAAGAGATGAAACAAGGTTGTGTTAATACCCAAAACGAGAGTGGAAAAGATGGTGGCGGCGGTGGTTATCTCAAACCAAAATAAGCCCACAACCAAGCCACCCTTTTGCAGATTTTTGTAAACCCGAGACAAACAAGCATCCACGCCCTTGTGGCGTTGAAGTTGGTGATGGAGGTGGTGTGGAGTAGCTATGGTGATGGAGTAGATTGCAACAGCTCGCCCTTGGTTATGACAGAGATAGATTGAGATGGAACGTTTTTGAGAAAGAAATAAAAGAGATATGAGCCAGATCTTATCTCAAGGGTGATAAGGAGGGAGAATTTGATTTTTTGGGAAATTTTTTTTAGAGCGGGAAGTGTTTTGGCAAAAAAAAATGATAGATTTTGATGAAGCAGATGGTAAAAAAAAAACATAGATGACCCCTATTTATGACGAAGCAAAACGAGCGTCATCTAGCAGGCTAAATTTTAACTGATTATGACCCTATGTTATGACGCTTCTGAAAACGAGTCATCCCCAATAAAAAATTTACTCGTTATGACTCTTATTTTATGACTTTGCTATTTGCGCGTCATCTTGTAGCGTGCGTCATAAAATGCGAGTCAAGGATAGACCTTTTTCTAGTAGTGTATGGTCGCCATTGTGGTCACCATTACCAAATTGTGGTTTGGTATAATCTTGGAGAGAGAAAGTTGATGTGGAATGGGGTGACCACAAAACTTATGCTTACCATTACCATTGGCCTGAGTAAAGCATTTTCCTAGCAACGATGAACAAAACAACTTAGTCAATCTTTAAGGCTAATGGTAATGGTAACCATAACTTTTGTGGTCACCCGTTGCTAAATCAGCGTCACATTAGTTTTCTCTTTCCAATACTACAACTAATCACAATTTGCTAATGGCGACCACAATGGTGACTGTAACTACTTCTTCTTCTTCTTTCTTCTTCTTCTTCTTCTTCTTCTTCTTCTTCTTCTTCTTCTTCTTTAAATTGAAAACTTAAACTTTATTCATAAATTGATAAATACATAAATTAAAAACATAAACATATGAAGTTTAAAATACAATACGGAAACCAAAATACATTACACAAAAATAAACATGCTTCGAGCTTTTACATTACTCTGTAATGGTTAATGAATTCTTCCTTCTCAGCAATGCTACGAACCAATTTGTTCCTAGCCAACACCAGGTTGGTTGTGTTTCTCATATCGGCTCCAGTCGTCCTTTCCAGAGTGTGCAAACCGTAGTTGATAAGAGGATGATCTGGTAGTGAACCCACCCTCATCATTTCAGGACCCCATTTGATCAAGATATCGAGTCAACACGTTCAACAATTGCTCTGCCAAAGCGATGCATTAAGTTCTTCCTGTAGTCATATAAGGATAGTTTGTCTCAAATTATTTGGTTCAGTACCCATAGTATCCGTTGTGTGAAAAAAATGAATGATACTTGGGAGAGTTAAAAAAAGGTGTGATGATAAATGCGTATTTATAGGGGGAAAGTAGTCGTTGGAGTAATATGAATTCAAAAAAGAATGTGGAAAACTAGAAGGGGGGTTGAATAGTTTACCGCTTTTTATCTTTATTTACTTTGTTAGCTTTACGTGTAATTAACAATCAAAACTAATAAGCAATAAGTAATGTGCAAGAGTTAAGTAAGAAACGATCAAACCACAACACGAATGTTTATCGTGGTTCGGCTACAAGGACTCTTTTTCCTTGCCCTACTCCACGCCCCGAGTATCCAACTCGAGAGTATCCTTCACTAGTCAACAAACTCCTTTCACTGGTGGAGAAAACCTTATAATCGTAGCTTACACTTTATCCGGTACAAAGCTAAATATCGGGTTCATGTTCAAGGTAGAACCAACCTAACGTCGCCTATACAATATTACTGACACTAAGCTAGATTTCGAGTTCTTTTACAAGGGTACAACCACTCCCGGTAGTCTATGTATTTTGAGGACTAAAATACTAACCGATCACTATAGACAATATACAAACAAATGATGTATAAACTATAAGAGTTTACATAATGCAAAGCTACCAAGACTTGCAACGTTGTGTTGAAGCTTGTAGTCTTTTTGGATGAACACGTGGACTTCTTTGCTACAAAAGAGAATCACACAAATGAGATGCTACCGAGTTAAATGATAGAAATGAGAGTGTATGTGTAAAGTATATCTAAAAGGGATGATGAATTTCTTGGATGTGACTTGCTATTTATAGGAAAAATCAAATAGCTAGGCCACGGATCAGGCGGAACCAAATCAAGGGTTTCGCCCTTGTATTCTCAAGGTTCCACCAGAGCTGACATAGTTCCTTCTAAGAAATCTTTCCATATCTATGACAAGTCTAATCAAGAACATTCAAAGTCAACTTGTAAGATATGTTGAGTGAGAATATGACTAAGATATGCATGAGATCTTAACAAAGATTTACAAAGAGCTTTGATAAGACATGCATGAAGTAGATGTATATTTCCAATTTTAGACTTTTACTAATATGAAAGTGAACTTGTAAAAGTATTTTTATAGCAACATGGACTAATGTTTGTATGATGTGTTTATACTAAGTAATTGAGTTACTAAAGATGTTTGAAGACATATAACTCAATAAGACACAATATTTAGTAAAACTTACTAAATATGTTTTGACACTTAATATGCTATCAATATTGTTAGATACACAATGAATCATATAGCAAATGTAATGTTTACTTTAGAAATAAAGTTTCTATATGTGAGACTTATACTATAGTTATACTTTGCTAGAAAATAAAGTTTATACTTTGTCTACAACAAAATATTAACAAAGCTCGTAAAATATAAATAACATTTTTAGATGATATTTGTATTAACAAAGAAGTTGTACACGTACAAAATCAAACAATTTTTTTCATTAATTTAAATAAAAATAAAAATTACTATACGAAATTTAAAAAGTATACAAAACTAAAACACAGTCATCCTAATTGTATTTTTCATGTAGCCAAACAAATTTAGTATTGATTTGTTCTTGTATTTTCGGTCTTTCTAAACAAAGCATTATGCATCTCGTAATTTTTTCAAGATTCTTCTTTTAAAAAAGTGTCAATCAAAGCACGATTTTCTTTTAGAATGTCATTGCATTTCTCGTATGCTTTCCTCATATCATATTCTGGGCCCGTTTCTTTTTTGCTTAATGGGATGTTTGCTAACAAATCCTTTTGCATTCAGGAAACTTTTATGTTTCTTTTTGACTTATTACAAACCAAATTTCTTAATGTAGAGGGGTGAAAAACCTCACGCTTTTCCATCTAAGACATCATCAATTACACACCAAATGACCATCCTACCCTCTTTATTATTTACAGTACATAATTTTTCATTATCTTCTACTTCACTACTCACCACATACCATTTCTCCATTTCTTCTTCTTCTTCATTTAGTACGCACATACCCTTCACCACCGCACCACCAATCACCACCACTGGCACCACCACCCCACCTATCATTACTGCACCTCACAAACCCAAAAGCACCATCACCTTCACCAATCACTACCGCACTGTTGTCACTTTCACCCACCAGTTCTCCCTACTGTGACGCTGCTCCTACCCACCTCTGGGTGGTATTTTAAGTTCTTAATTAGGGTTTTCTATAATTGGTTGTCTTAATCATAATTATTAAGATAGTTTCAATATCTATGTTCTTGGAATCTTTAGCGTTCATGAAAATTAGTGATGGTGAAGTCATCTAAATTTTTACAAGATTTAGGAAGATGGATTTGGGTTTTTTATATTTGTTTTTTACAAGGGTAAAATTGTCACTATTGTAATTAAGGTTTTTATTAGGACATAAAAAGGAAAATAATTTTATCATATACTTCTTAATGTAAAAACCTCACATCAATCCAAAAAGACAATTTTCCAAACAGAAGAATAAAAGAAACATCTCCTTAGTTGTGCTTGCATTGTCAAAACTAATTTGATGATTGACTGCTGACGAACGATATCCTCCTCAATTAGTTTCTTAACACAAGCTTTGATTTCATCTATGGTATGTGGAAGTGTACAATTCATAATTTTTGGTAGTGAAGTATGATAAAATAAGAAGATAAGTGGAGATTTTTATAGAGAAAAAAATTAGGGATTAAAAGAGTAAATGTTTATTTATTTATTTATTAATTAATTTATTTTATTTATTTTTTTGTGTGTAAAATAAACCAACGTTCAAAAAAAATATGGAGATATGTGCCAATTGTTTTGGTTGGCAGGGCAACCGGACTTTGAAACATTTGGGGTGAAACTCGGTCACTTTCGAACGAGCTAATGAGACTCATAACATCAAATAGTACCCGTTAGTGTTAATTTCCCCTAGATTGTTCATCTTTTATGTTTATATGTTAGGATATATGTTTTTATTTGGTTATATTCTGTTTTCAGGGCAAAGATGAGCAAAGGAACGAAGAGATGCGGATTTGAAAGGTTCTAGATAAAAATCATTGAAGTATGCGGATTCTGCACTAACTACGGCGTAGATTCTCCATCTACCTACGTCGTAGCACTTATTTCTGAAGACTATGGCGTACCACTACCATGGCTACGGCGTAATAATTTATCAAAGGGTTATACGCAGTAACCTCTCTCTCCACCTATGGCGTAACCCTCATAATCAAGTAGTAGAGAATTTTCGAGGCCAATGAAGAAACTACGGCGTAGCTCTTAAAAAACTATGCCGTAGACATGACACCTGATGAATCTACGACCGTAGCACATGATTAAGCTACGGCGTAGTTATTATTTACAAAGGCTACGGTGTAGCTGACCATAGGGCTACGCAGTAGCAAAGTCAGGCCTGTAAATACCAACGCTAATTTCGAGTTTTAGCATTCACTTTTCACCACACAGAAGCAGAGAGAAATTTAGGGAGCAAGAGGGATGAAGTTCTATCAGTATATAAGTCCATTCCAAGGGGGAATTCACGCCATAACCATAAGTTTATTCATTCATTTTATTTGTGATGCGTGGGATTACGCCTACGCAAAATGTTTTACCTCTCTAGGGATTTCAAGAAGCTTGCGATCCCCACCAGGCAATGTACCTGACCGATGTAGTATAGTGTAGTGGCAAGTACCGGGGGATTGATCGTTCTACTTTGGGAATAGTGTTTGTTAGGATCAAAACTTAATTAAACTAGGTCTAGAGGTGAGGGATAATTCTTTTTGTATTTTAATATTTTATGGAAAACAAGTAAAAATCTCGGGTATTGGAAGAGTGGACGGAATTAGTTGCTAGTCAACTAACCCAAATAACTACAAATTCAATAAAAAATAAAATAACAAGAAAATAAATGCTGAGAAAAACCTTATAATGAGAGAAACGTGTTTACTTAGATTTCACTACTCCCTAGCCATCTTTCATTAATTGACTAGTTTGTTACAATTGCGTGGATGATGGGTTATATTCCTTAATACCATTCGTGGGGCCGTGTACGATCTTCCCCAACTCTATAAGCTTCTACCCCTTCCTATGTCGAGCCGACAACTAGCTCCTAACATGGCATCCTTAGTAGTCACTCATGCATTAAATACAACCATTAAAATCGAAGTACACACCCGATTCATGTTTCTTAAGATGTTCAAGCAAGTTACCAATTGGTAATTAGCTAGTTTTCTTAAGCCTAACATCGAAATCATTCATCCACAACAATTAATAACAAACAATCAACCAACAATCAATAGCTAGGTTTCATTACATCTAAGCAAACACAAACAAACTTAGCCTAGCATGTTAAAGAAAAGACAAGCATAAGATAGAATCAAACAACACATAGACATATTGAATGATTATTGGAAGACTTATCTTTATTCAAACATGGATGAAAGAAGGGTTTGAAACCCTTACAAGAAGGTGGAAATTCGACCTAGGGTTGGTAAAGTTCCTCCAAAAGTTCTCTCTCTAATGAATGAAAATTAGAAAACTATATATAGAGAAATACAATCTGACGGCGTCACGTTGTACATGTGACGCTGTCAACTAGCCACCAATACTCTTCTCGGATTGCTTAGATCCAGATCTGATGCCGTCACTTGTTACTCTCCTCTTGGCCGTCACCTTATAATTTACTCTTGAAGGCCTAGGCGTCCGAAAGGGTGACGCCGTCACTCATTAACTCCCAAAAACATTCTGGTGCATCTCGTGTAAACTTTATATCCACTTCTTTGCCAACACATGATGCCGTCACTTGTAAAGCTTGACGCCATCAGGTGCTATTTCCAGCTTGATTTTGGAGACTTTGTCGTTTTCTCACTTTTCGCTCCAACAACGTCCAAAATGCTTTCTTTTCCAGATTTCTTCTTTAAAGTACCTAAAATGACAAAAGGAACAATTTGAGGCAATATTTGATCAAATAACCACGACTTAGGGCTTAAATGACCCCTAAAAGCGTAACACTTTTCGCCTCATCAAATACCCTTACACTTGAGATTTTCTTGTACTCAAGCAAATGCGCTTTTATTCTATTCAAAATACAAGCTAGGGGGTCATTTAACACTAATATAAAAGTAATTACAACAAATAATCGTTCCACTTCAACCAAAACAAGCACAAAAATTGTACACTAGCACTTCAAAAAATAGTGTTTAGATACTCACATCTCTCGTGTGTAACAAAAGTATATATCACAAATGAAAATGAAAAATATATCTCACTACCTGTCATAGCACATAGATTACCATAGGCTTGAGAAAGGATCAAACCTCCACCACTTGGCGTAAGCACCTAGGATAAACTATCAAAGATGTCTTTTAAAAGGTTGTAACGTGAGGTGTAGGGATATGATAAACACGGTTTTGTTGGACAAAGGCAATCTTTACTGGTGGCGAGTTAATCATTTTGGTCAATTACATTTACAATGTCGCGTTGCTAAGCCAAGACTCGGCTCGACTTAAGCTAATCATAAACTAACAAAAACATAAAATAAACATAAAAGGAAATGGGATGGTAGTCCTTATGTTTTTTCTCTTTTTCTTTTTTTTTTCTCTTTTTTTCGTGATTTTTTCAATTTTTTTTTCTCATATACTCTTGCCCTACCATCCAAAATAATACATCGTAGGGAATTTGCATTCACCTTACACTTGAACTTTTATATACTTTACAATTAACTATTCTAATGACTTGAATTAAGATTATCAAAACACTTGGAGTACTTTTTAAATATTAACGCACATATGGGGGTAATAATTGACGTCTTCCCCAATACTCCATAATAATAGTACTTTACCCATGAGTCCCAATCATCCCAAAATAATATGTACAAGATATGACTTGACTTAGCAACCATGTAATCAATTAGACAATTAACTAAGGGTTTAAACATGTAACAATAATTCACTAAAAATGAGTGCATACAAGGAAGGCTAAGGCGATTTGGGTATACATTTGGGGTGGCTTGTAAACAAATTATTCCTTTAAGTAAAATACTTAAAGTTAGAAACGAAAAAGATAGGCTCGGACGGGTGTACTAGGGGTATCGTGTACTAAAAGTGAGTACATCGCAAAGGTGTGGGAAAATTAATTGACTTTATTAGTCAAGTGTATTGACTTTATTGGTCAAGTAATTATGATACGGGTTTAACACAAGGGTTATCCTAATGCCTCTTATCATGTAGTAAATCCTACTACACGAATGTAGTCTCACTAGCGGTCTCGGGATGCATCACTATCACAAGTTCTAGAATCTAAGTACTACCAGTACACTCATAAGCATCTTTTCCAAACAAATCTAGGGGCGAACCTCACATATTTGTGGTGGAAAATTTTGAGTGGTACGGTTTTTGTGCTAGTCATACAACTCCTATCCATGAGACGCTTATTAAGGCTAAACCTTCACTCCTATATGTTGTAAAAAAAATTAAATTTGGCGCTAAAATTACACTAATAAGTGTTTCTCTTAGTTTTATTATACACCTACTATTGAGCAAACAAACATCAAGTGCAATTGCATTCTCTAAGGTATCATCATTTACCCTCCCCTTACACTTAGGCTGAACATTGCCCCCAATGTTCAATAAAAAGGATATAAAAGTAACGAAGGTAAAAGTATGAAACAAATACTCCTCGGATTCGTTCGATGTGGATAATGCGATAACATGGTTAGATCCTCCTCCAAGAAAATGAACGTTGAAAGCTTCCCTCCAGAAATATAAATCATCTTCTTGTCCAATATAACCTGTTAAACCTGAGAAAATAATCATGGTAAACCTCACGTAAAATCGGCGGTAAACTCTATATATAATAAAATCCTAGAAAGCAAATTAAGATATAATGCTTGTGGAATGAATATTTGCAGATTTCCTGGAGTTTATAAAACTAAAGATTTAACAAAGACTCTATGACTCCGGCAGAAAAACAAAACTTGCAAAATTTCCAGAATTTTACACTTGACGCCGTCAGGTTATAATCCTGACGTCTTCAGAAGTGACATGCAGAAATTTTATGTTGAGTTTCCGAAAAATTTCTGGAAAAACTCATGCCTTAATTCCTGGAAATCCTTCAAAACATCATTATGACTCGATACAAGCATTTCACTCAAACAAATACTAATATGCTTATTGATGAGTGTGTAAATACTCATCATTTTTTGTTAATCTGAACTGCAAAAACATTTAAAAACACTCAGAAATGCATCAAAATACTAAAAATATCCCAAAATTGTGTTTTATATGTTTCAGATGCAAAATAATTAAAAACAGATGAAAAACGAACAAAGTTTGCATAATTGGCAGTTTCAGTACCTTAACTTTCAGAAATTATCAAAATTAGTCCCTGGTAAAATATTTTTGAAGAAAATTGCAATAATGGTCCTTGGGAAATCAAAAGTTTTCATAAATGGTCCTTGAAGTTCAAAATTCAAGAATTGGCAAAATTGGCCCTCAACTTTTAGAATTTGGCGAATTTAGTCCCTGGGTGTTTTAACTTGGAAAATAAACTTCAAAAGCCCTTATGGAATCACATATTAGCAGGAATGGTCCTTGGTTTAAATTTTGGAAGTTTGGCAGAATTAACCCTTCAACTTTGCAGCATTTACATAATTGGTCCTTGTGTTTTTAACCTAAACCAAATGACCCTTTGATATTATCATTGCCCAAAACCAAGCCCACCCAACTAACAAACCCAACTCACCCCTGATCCTTCCCTAGCCCATTCACCCAAGCCCAATCACAAATAAAAATAAAAACTTCACCCGTTTTACCCTTTCCCTCCCACACACGTGAACCCTGCTCCCTAGCCAACCCTCCCCCTCATCATCACCTCTACACCCTGCCATCCCACTTTCCTCCACTCCACTCCAAAATACTCCCACCTGCTCAAGTAATCAGGCTACAAGCCAAAACCCTTTTGGGCGCCAAAACCTTTTGGAGGGCTGAGATGATATCAAAGCAATCCTATGGATGGGATTTGTTCAAAGAAAGCAGAAGCAGAAGTGGACAAGGAACCAAGTGGAAACCCTAGTTTTATTTTAGTATAAAGAGAAGCATTTGTAAGCCAATTTTGGCAGTATGATTTTAGGGTAGAAATAGTTTTAGTTTAATTTCCAAGTAGTATTAGATCTTAAAATTCAGTTTGTAAACTCTTATCCTCAAGTTTAATGAAAGTTTTGTTTTTATAATCTAAAAATTTTACACAGCTTATTAGTTATTACCCTGCTCATTATTATCTGCTTATTTTAATTGCTTATCTCTATTTGTTAGTAGCCTATTTTATCCTGGTATTACCTTATTGATCATCTTGCTAAGCTTTAAGTCTCTTTTAGTAGCCTAAATACTAAATTCAGACCCTTATGGTGTTTTTGGCACAACTGACTTTTAGAAGTCAAACATTGTGTAGGTGACATTCTTGAATTGATTTAGCTGCAATATGATCACAGTGGTAGGTTAAGAGTAATTTGCACTTGATTTGAATAGATTTGCACAATTTGAACATGTCACCTTAGTTTTTAGGACTCATCTCAGCCTGAATTTGATCATGTAGGTATTTTCATATTTGAAACACTTTAGTTGTTTAAGTTGGTTCACACTAGTATCATGTAGTATTTGTAGTAATCATGCATGAGTAGTTTAGACCATACAATCAGTTAGGATAACATATTGATCCCTGCAAACTAAACCTACACCCTGCTGTCCCAAACCACTCCTTTTTGATCTCATTTTCATGCCTCAAATCTTGTTCAAATCCCATAATTGTTGCTTCTTTTTAATCTCTACTAGCTTTTCTTTACATAAAATCAGTATTTATCCATTTCCTTTTTCATGTTCTTGGTTAAATCTTTGTTCAAATGTACCTACATTGGCTGCTGTTACTGTTGAATTCTAGCTTACTTGTCAGATTTCCAAGGTACTTTTCTTTGCTTTATTGTTGTTTAGAATTCATCATATTGCAATTATAGGTAGTTTGCTAGCTTTTGTTTATCTGTTATTGCTTAGTTTAGGATTAGCTTATCTTTTTAATAGCTTATTTGGGTCTCTAAACTTGGTCAGTTAGCCTCTTTGTGCCCTGCACCAGGGGAACAGTCAAAATGCCCATTTTTCATTAGTCCATAGTTTGCATCCTAATGAACCCCTCTGAGTGTTACTTAGATTTTTGGAAAGCCCATCCACCTTACTTATTGGTTTCATTCTTATATTTGGCATTTAAGATTGTTTGATAAGCTGGATTAAGCCCTTGGGCTACAGGCCTACTGTTCAGCTGACCTTGACCCACCAGTCCTCCCATAAGCTCCAAGCTAGCTCAGTCCTGGATTGCATGTTCCCTTGTGGTTAATATTTAGTTCTATAAGCTTTTCAGGCTTTAGCTTATTGAAGTTTGGCTTATTCTTAAGCTTGATTTAGACCCCTTTGGACTGTCCTTCTCCCCTGCACCAGGGGAATGGGGTGGTTTTCATGACCCTCTTATAAGCTCATTTGTGCATATAAGCCTTATCTTTTTGTCACTATAGGAAGCCTTCCTGGCCAGCTTTCTTTTTACGTTTTTACTTTTCACTTTTATGCTTATTGTAATTGCTTATTATGCCTTTCAAGTCCTCACCATCTCACCCTTTACACTGAGTGATCAGCATAAAGAGGGATTTTCATAAGCTATTATCTAGCTTATCTGTGGGTCCTATGGTGAGCCTCTTGGTTCTTTGAGAAGCCCTTGCACCCAACTCACTAATTCCAAGCTTATTTTTGGCTTGAGGTATTTTGCCCCTAGCTTTTCTTGGCCTCCAAGTTACCCACACCTTCCTAAGCATCACTGAGTGCTCAGTGATTTCACCCAAATTCATAAGCTCACCATTAGCTTGTTTCTGAGTCCTAAGCTTTGCTTCTTGGCTTATTTTGAAGCTTATCAGACCACCTTGTTGATTACAGGGTCCTTTTTGGTTTTCAAGCTCATTTGATAAGCTCAAACATGCCCTGCAAGTGCCTCATTTGGCCTGCATAAGTACCAGGGGGTTTGATTTGCTTATTTGAGCTTATAAGCTTATTCCTTGTGCTTTTCCTTATTGTTCCAGCTTATTAGGTATCCCTCAGGTCCCCTTAGCTTATTTGAATCTTTAGTTAGCTTATTGGTCCCCTTATTTAGCTTTTCAGTTTTCAAAATTTCCTTTTAAAGCTTATTTGTAAACTGCTTATGATCTCCACTGTTTCTGTGCTTATTATTGGTTTTCATATTTAGTTGTAGTTGTAATAAATACTTATTTACATTAGCTTAATTAGATTTGATAATAAAAATTGAAAAAAAAAATTAGTTGTGCAAAAAGGTGGTGAGTGGGACTTGAACCCCTGACCTCAGGCAACCCAGGCCACCAAACCACGCATGGGCACCATCTGTCCTATGCATTTCTTAGTGTTTTAAGTTTCTTTTCTTATTTTTATAGTAGTACTTCTCCTTTAAGCTTATTTAAGCCTAGCAGCTTATTATTAAGATTTATATATATATATATATATATATATATATATATATATATATATATATATATATATATATATATATATATATATATATATATATATATATATATATATATATATATATATATATATATATATATATATGTATATATAGCACTTTCACATTTTTCTTAGTTTAATATTACTACTAAGTATTTTTAGAGAAAATTTGAGAATTTTTAATTTTTCATTTAGTATTTTTAATAATTTAAATTAGTATAATTAGTTAATAAATAGTTTTTAATTAATATTAATTAAATAAATAGTCTAAAAAATATTTTTCTTTTTCTCAAAATTTTCTTTTGTCACTAGGATCCTAGAAATGTAAGTTTCATATCCGTAGGATCTTATTTACTCCCGTTTCACTTTTTTATTTTGCGCGTTGACGTTATTTTTAACGTAAACGCGCGTTTTTAATTTTAAATACGTTCTAGGGTAATGTAACTTTACGTTTTAGTTAATTTAGTTTATTTAAGCCGTTTTCACTTATATTTCCTTACCGTAATCATTCAAATCACTCAATCCCCTTTCCTGTCCAGAATCACCCGATCACAAATCCGTTTTGATACCATCCACACCGCGTTGGGACATAACGACCCGGGGATTCACTGTACTCCTTGGTTAGTTGGTCTGAGACGTTTGACTTGGTTGACCACTCACATTGGTTAACTTAGTTGACCGTTCAGGACAAATCACTTATTCATTTAATATTGTCGTGATTCATGTTCAATTTCGTTCTTAGAAACAAATTTAGATTTTCCTTACACTTATCTTTTGCAAAATACCTTTATATGTAGTCAAGACGAAGTTAAAAACAAAATAAAGCATTTTTACAATTTACCTTGAAACATGAGCCACAAACAATAAAAATAAAACATGCATACGGAAACAAATAAAATCAAACAAACAAACAAACAAACAAACAAATAAAGCTTGGGTTGCCTCCCAAGAATCGCTTTTCTTTATTTACGAGTCTTGTAGCTAGACTCAAAGTTACGGGTTATCACGTGACCTCGTCCCGCAATATGATGTATCCCTTGTCAATAGAATCCTTACTATTCGGGTGGTAATGTTTCAATCGTTCAACATTCACAATCATTTCTCCACCCCTTTGCTGTTCAAGAGTGCTATCCCATTGTGACCTAAGTTTTTGATTGTGAATGGTCCTTACCACAAGGAGTTTGATTTATCGGGAGGCTCTTTTATCCCTAAATGTCTTAGGAGTACTAAGTCTCCTTCCATAAACGGGGCATGATTCTTCATCGGCTGATTGCACTCGAATTCAACATGAATTTTATCCCTACTTCTGCATCTCTCAAGCTCAGCTTCTTTGTAGCTTTTAATTCTTGCCTCCCATGCGAGGATTCTTTCTTGAACATGATTATGTGGTGTGCCGGCGTTGTTTTTGAGCCTTCTTTCCATCTCGCTTTCTCTCACATATCGTGGGGTCATAGGAAAGTGAAGTTTTCTTTTTCCTGACTTAAGCTCAATTTCCCCTTTTTCATACTTAATGACAGCTCTTGCTGTGGTAAGGAATGGTGCTCCAAGGATTATTGGCATACACTCGTTTTCTTTATCATCGATGATCATGAAGTCAACGAGATACATCAAACCTGCTACATTGACCAGCACATCCTCTGCAACTCCCAAAGGATACACGTAAGAGTGACTAGCAAAGGAAAGCCTAACGCGGGTAGTGGTCGGTACCTCTTCAGTGAGCTGGGTATAAATGGTTAAGGGCATCAGGTTTACTTTTGATCCTTGATCTACGAAAGCATCCAAATATTGTAGTTTCCCAATGCTAGCTGGCATTTCGAAGTTCCCATAAGCCATCTGCTTCGTAGCCACTTTTTGCTTAAGTAGCTTCTCGTACATTGGCCCCCCAGGTAACGTATCATACTCATCTTCTCCTTCTTCTTCTCCTTTAAGGACCATTTTGGACGATTGGTTACGTCCGACACCCCTTATCCAGTTGGTTATGGTTTTCCCATTTATATTATGTTTTAGATAGTACCCTAATGGTTGAGATTTTGGTGGTTCATCAATGGCCCGTGCAATAGGGGTTTCCTTCTCTTCATTGCTTTTGTGAACAATGGATATTGAGTTAACAAACTTGGTAGTGGGGGTGACACTTTCCATCCTTATCAACACCTTTTCCAGAGTTTTTATTTTTGAGTATTCTTCCAATAGGCTCATCATCTCCGCCATTTTCTCTTGCATCTCCTCCTTTTGTCTATAGACGACCTCCTCGAATTTCGGCAACCGCTCAGAATGGGTTGACATATATTCTCTCATTCGAGTTTCGAATTCCGGACTGAGGTCTTGAGGAGGTGAATAGGGTCGAGCATATTTTTGGAAGGTTTCGGCATTCTCTCTAAGAGGTGATTCGGACAATGGTGTTGGATTTATATTTGAGATAGAGTTGATCGTTGCTCGTCTTGGACTTAAAGGTCCCTTTTGTTTTTCCATGAGATGGTCAACCTTTTTCTCAAGTTCACAAAGACTTTCTTCAGAGAGTTGAGTGGTTCCCCCTGGTGACGAAATTGCTTTAATAGCCGACTTTATAACATGAGCAACTTCCCATAATTCATTATTGTCGAATGAAAGCTCATTGATGAGTATGTAAATACTCATCATTTTTATCGTATCTGAACTGCCAAAACATCCAAAAACACTCAGAAATGCATCAAATTATCCCAAAAGTGTGTTTTATATGTTTTAGATGCAAAATGTTTAAAAACAAATGAAAAACGAACAAAGTTTGCATAATTGGCAGTTTCAGTCCCTCAAGTTTCAAAAATTCACAAAACTAGTCCCTGAAGTTTTTAAACGAAAGAAAAGTCAACCCAAGGCATTTAAAATTAAAATATTATCAAAAACGATCCTTGGGTGAAAAGTTTGAGAAAATTGCAATTTAGTCCCTGAAGTTTCAAAAATAGCAAAAATGGTCCCTGGGTTTTCAAAAATGAAAAATTATCATTCAAAACCTTTGTACTATTTAGACTTGGCAAAATAAACCATTTTTGATAACTTTTGGAAATTTACACTTTTACCCCCTAAAAATCCAAAATTTACATAAAAGGTCCCTGGGTGTTCAAAATTGGAAAAATGACATTTATGGTCCTTTGGTAATTCAAATTGGCAAGAAAGGTCCCTTGTGTTAACTTTGGAGTATTGGCAGAACACCCCCTGGATTTTTAGTTTTACATTTTTGGTCCCTATAATAATTCTACAAACCAAACCGGACCTAATACTATCCCATTAAATCCAAATCCACAACAAACACCACCCCAAGCCCACTCCACTCACTCCCTTCCTGGCCCAATCTTCACACAAGCCCAACTAAAAACCAAACTCCACCTCCCCGTTTAATACTACTCCCTCCCTCAGTCAACCCCCAACTTTGACCTCCCCTTCCACCTCACCTCCCACTCACCTGCAATAATCCATACACCTCATCATCACCCCTAAACCTTTCACCCTCTGCAACACTCAATCTCCCCCTTGCATCTCCAAACAAACACAAGCCTCCAAACAACCCTTCTGGCATCAAGTTATCAAAGAAAACTCCAAAGAAAGTTTGGGCGCCAAAATTATTAAACGGCCTAGATTAAATTATAGTCATCCAAAGGCCAAGAAGATAGATGGGAAAAGTCCAAGAAGCCTCCAGGAACCCTAATATTGAGCTATAAAAGGAAGAGAGAGGCTTTGGAGCAGGAGTTAGTTTTAATTTTAATTTTTCATAATGTCTTAGTGTAATTCTTATAATTCAGCATAATTTTCAGATTTTAAAGTACTGTATCAAGTGTTGTTGTTGTAACTAAGAACTTTTTCATCAATAAAACTCAGTCTTTACCTTGAATTCAGTTTGTGCTTTGTTAAAAATTCAAAAATATCAATTCGGATGAATGTTGTTTACAGTTGTTAATTTGGACTCTCAGGTTCATGTAGGCTCACCTTAAAGCTTATTTAAGCTCTGAGAAACAATAAAAAAATAGATTTGCAAATAAAAAGCAAAAACACAAAAAAAATAGTGAAAAATCAAAAATAAAAAATAAAGAAGAGAAGAAGAAGGAGAGATGATGCAGAAGTGATTCAGAGAATGGAAAAGGGGGATTAGAGACTCATGGGAGTCATATAAGTTGTTCTTGGCTCAGTTGGTTAGCAGGAATGCACTCTGTGAGCTTATTTCTCTATTCTTACTCACCACTGTTTATGTACTTACACCCTGCTCAGCTTTGATTTTTATATGCTTGTGTAGTTTATTTAGTTGTTAATCTTGTTTGAAATCTAGTGTTGGTTGGCAGAAATTTCATTGTATTTCAATATTAGACCCAACTGAGATTTTTGCCTTTTATAGTAAACTAAGTAATTATGGTTTAAGCTTAAGCTTTTGTGTTTGTTTCAGTCTATTAAGTCATAATAAGTTATTTGAAACAAGTTTCATAGTCTTAATCATTCTATTGCTTAATAAACCAAAAAACAGTTCACTAAAAAGGGTGTTTGGATTAACTGTGTTGGCTGTGATTGAAGTTGTTTGTGTTGATTACCTTGTTTGATGCATGTCACTATATGACTTAACATCTCAGTTACACCATAAAAACCAACCATTCTTTGCAGAAAAGTCAAGATCTCACATTCACATCCATTATCAGTCATTGTTAGAACATTTGAGTTACACAACCATATCAGTTGTTGCATAAATAGTTCTCATAGCATATTTTAGTCCCTCAGTAGCTTGTAACATCATTTTAAGTCATTTTAGTTAAATCAAAGTTCATAAAAGTCAACTGTGACACAAAAAGAAAAATAGTCAAAATTGCATTTTCTCATTTTTACCAAAACTTGCAGGAATTATTGTGATTTCTAGGGTAAGACTTAGACCTCAAGCTTTTTACATGTTCAAATGTCTCAGTTAAGCTTTAAGAACCTACATTCAGCTTATTTTCTAGAATTTTTTAGAAGCTTGTGCAACCAGCTTTTTGAGGCTGCAGGGAGTGTTATCTCCCCTGCACCAGGCCTTTGGCCAAAATTCTTGGACTCACTGAGTCTTACTCAGTGGACCCCACACCCCACATTTAGGCTTATTTTGTAGCTTAGCAATCCTGCTTTTCAGACCATAGCTTATTTTGGGAATCAACTTATTGGGGCATAGCTTATTAGACCCATTTTTGTGGCCTGTTCTCAGAAACCCAACACTGACCCATCAGTCTTTGTGACCTAGTATCAAGACTCACCCAGGGTTCAATATAAGCCATAAGCTAAGCTTATTGGCTTATTTTGATACTGACCTGGTCACCTTGAAAGGTCAAGTGTCAATTTGGACCTCCTTTTACCATAGTGGACCCCACAGAGGTCCAAATCCCCTACTTTGAGGCCTGCATTGGCTTGTGTCCTGTTTAAGTGCTTATTTGGTGTTAGCATCTTATTTCTTGTACTTAATTTGGGTCTTTTATCTTATTTCAAGTTGTTATCAATATGTATCAACTTATTTGTCCATAAGGTAGCTTGATTATAGCTTTTTCATAAGACCACAAATCCTAATAAGCTAAATTCAACAACCTGTTAAGCACTTGGACTTCCCAAGTGCTTATTTCTTGTGATTCCAACAAAGTTCCTTTATTAAAGTTTGTTCATTTAGGTATTTAAACAATTGTGTAAAATAAAAATCAAGAAAATCCAAAATTACAAAAAGTGAGAGCTTCTATTTAAGCCCTTTTGGCTTATTTTCTGCTTATTTATAAGCATTTATCATTTTTAATTTTTTCTCAGGTTCCTTTTTAGTTAAAATAATTTTAGGAATTTTTTCAGATTTTTCCTTGTTCATTTAGTATTTTTTATAATTAAATTTAGTTTAAATTAATTAAATAATTAGTTTTAATTAATAATAAATAATTAAAAAGTAGAAAAAATAGGTTTTTTGTTTTAAAATTAGTTTTATAATATTTTAGATTTTTCTAAATTTAATTTTCATTTTTCTAGTTAATTTTCATAATTAATTAATAATTAGTGTAATTTAGTTAATTAAAAAGTAATTAATAATTAGTAATTAATTAAGTAGTGGTAAAAATAATTTTAATTTTCTAAAAATTTTCTTATTACATTAGAATTGTAAAAATATAATTTTCACGTTCGTAGGACTTTATTTGCTCACGTTTCACTTTTTATTTTGCGCGTTCGCGTTTATTTTAAATTCAAACGCGCGTTTTAGGTTTAACTTACGTTTCTAGGTTATCTGATTATCAGTAATTGTTCCAATAGTGTTTATGAGTTATTTTCAATCATAATCTCATAGTCTAATCATTCAAATCAAATTCCTGATTCTCCTTTTAAATCACCCGATCACTTAAAACGTTTTTAAATACAATTGCTTACCTCGCTGGGACATAACGACCCGGGAATACACTGTACTCCTTGGTTAGTTGGTTTTAGATGTTTGACTTGGTTGACCATCACCTGGAAAACTTAGTTGACCGTTTGGGACCAATCAAAATTTGGCGCCGCTGCCGGGGAGGTAGCTGCGTATTCAAAACGTTTTTTTTTTAGAGATTAGTGGTTTTTCATTCATCACTGTATAAATACCACCACCTTTTTGTAAATCTTAATCATAAAACAAAAACGTCATTATCACTTTTCCTAAAGTGTTAACAACACCAAAAAAATAAAAAACAAACAAAACAGATCGTTACGTTTTCTATATCGTGTTTCTTTTAAGGTGATTCTTAAAGAGATACGATTTTGGTAAACGAAACGATACCAAAAATATTGTCCAAAAGTTTTTAACCCATACACAAAATCCCAAAAACATTCGTCTTTTCTTGTGAATAATAAACTACATAAAAATAAATTGTCGCAAACCAAGGCAGAACACCTACCAACTGGGGGTGTGGACATAATAAGTTCCCAAACCAAAGATTTAAAACTTGCCTTTGTATCCCTGTGAGTGGTGTACCTTTCATAAAGAAGCCACTTGCTTGTGATTATTGGTTTAAGTTCACTGTGGATTTGCCTCGATTTTGTTTTGATTGGTTTTTATCCCTAGTGCATGGGCACTCGTTCTTCTAGGTCCACGAGTCCATTTTGTGAGCTTGTAAGGAAACCTAGAAGACCTCGTAGACGTTCAACACCAACAGTCGGATCTGAGATCCGTACTGTTGCCACACCCACTGTCACTATGGCGGAAGACCGCCCTATGTGTGAGCTTCTCCAAGCACCCATCGAGGGTTACGGAGATGCCATTGTTGTTCCAGCCATCGTGGCTGATAGTTTTGAGCTCAAAACCGGGTTACTCAATCTTGTAACCTCAAGTCAATTCTACGGTTTTGAGAGGGACGATCCTCATGCTGACATTCGATGGTTCAATAAAATTACATCAACCATCAAATACAAGAATGTCCCCTGTGAAGCAATCAAGCTTCTTCTCTTCCTATTCTCCCTAGAGGGTCAAGCCCGGATTTGGCTTGAGAAACAACCCCCTCGCTCAATTGAGACATGGGAAGATCTGGTTAAAAAGTTTGTGAATGAATTCTTCCCACCTTCAAAGACCACGAGTCTTAAGAACGAAATCACCAAGTTCACTCAGAAATATGATGAATCATTTGGTGAATCGTGGGATCGTTTCAAAGAATTACTTCGCAAGTGTCTACATCATGGTTTCTCAGAGTTGATGCAACTCGATACCTTTTACAATGGCATGAGCCAAGCTGATCAGGATTCACTCAATGCCTCCGCGGGAGGTAATTTCTTGAGTAGAACCACAAAAGAAGCTTTGCAAATCATTGAAACTAAGTCCAAGGTCTGCTCTACACGAAGCAAGCCGGTTGTTTCTCAAATTAATGCTGGTCCTTCCACTTCTTCTTCTATGAGTCAATCTAGCACGGATGCTAAGATTGACAAGCTCACTAAAGCTATTCAAGCTTTGGTTCTCGCCCAAACAAAGAAAGTTTCCTTTCCACAACATCCTCCACCTGCTGAGGTTCAAAAAGTGGAAGTCTGTGTGACTTGTGGTGGGCCGCATGCCTACTACAATTGCACAGCTACTGATGGTTCCCCATATGAAGCTCATGCTATAGCCGGGTCTTCAAATCAAGGAAGCAATCAATACCGCCCTCCTACAGACCCGAACTGCCATCCTAATCATTACCCTGGACCACCTGGTTTTAATCAAAACCAAAATGTCCAAAACCGTAACCAGAATCAAAATAGAATGAACCAAGGTTATCAAAACCAAGGTAATTTCAATCAGGGTCACGGTTTTCAAAGTCAAAACCGAGGTTTCCAAAATCAAGGAAACTTTAATCGAAACCAAGGTTAGGGTAACCCCAATCAAGGGTACTTTCATGAAAACAACAACCAGAATCAAAGGAATTTCCAACACCAAACTCAAGGAAATTTCCAAAATCAAGGTCCCAACCAAAACAATCGTACTCCAAATGTTCCTAACAATCAAGCCATTGTTCCTACTGGGCCTTCATCTGACGAGTTGTTGAAACAATTCATGAAGTCCCAAGAAGAGTTGGACAAGTTGTTGGTCAGCCAGATTTCTGACATCAAGAAGTCTTTAAATGATCGACCCTCGGGCTCAGGTACTACTTTACCGAGAAACACAATCGCTAACCCGAGGGGCGATGCTAAGGCGATCACAACACGAAGTGGTGCTTCATATGATGAACCCGCGATTCCTACTACCTCTTCTTCCTCTCCTCCAAAGGTAGTGGAACGTGAACCTGAGGTGACAAAGGACAAGGTGCAACCTACTTGCTCACGAAGTACAGCACACGTCCAACCTCAGGTTATTCCTGAAACCAGATGTAAGCCTGGAGTTGTCTTTGATCCACCTGAGACTCCAGCTGAGAACCCTAAATCCAAAACTTCTATTCCTTACCCATCACGCTTGAATGAGCAAAAGCTCCGCGAAAAGGCTAGTCACCAAATGGATAAGTTCTTCCAAATCTTTCAAGATTTACACTTTGACATTAGCTTCGCGGATGCTATAATCTTGATGCCCAAATTTGCATCAACAATCAAGAATCTGTTAAGTAATAAGGAAAAACTCTTTGAGATGGCAAGAACTCCTCTAAATGAGAGTTGCTCGGCAGTTCTTTTGAAAAAGCTTCCCGAGAAGCTTGGAGATCCCGGAAAATTCCTCATTCCATGTATTTTTCTTGGGATGGTTGAATGCTTTGCCTTGGCCGATCTTGGTGCTAGCATTAACCTTATGCCATATTCTGTGTGGAAGAAACTATCTCTTCCCGAACTTACTCCCACGTGCATGACTTTAGAGCCTTCCGATCGTTCAATATCACGTCCTCTCGGCATTGCTGAGGATGTGTTCGTTAAAGTGGGAAAGTTCCATTTTCCGGCAGATTTTGTGATTGTTGACTTTGATGCCGATTCAAGGGTCCCTCTAATTCTTGGAAGGGGATTCCTTAGAACTGGGCGTGCTCTTATTGATGTATTTGAGCAAGAGATCACATTGCGTGTTGGAACTGAAGCTGTAACCTTCAACCTCGATCAAACTTTGAGGTGCTCCTCCAATTATGACTCTGAATCGGTAAACCAAATAGATGTCATTGATATTACTGCTGAGGAGTACGCTCAAGAGGTTTTAGGTTTCATTGATGATTCTTCGAGGGAAAACCTCCCTCAATCTTCTCATCCCATCATTGCTAATTCTTCTCCTTCCCTCACTCCGTTTGAGGGAAGTGACTTCATCATAGAAGAGATTGAGGCCTTTCTCAAAAGTGATTCGATTCCCGATGGAATCGATAACCAAGAGATTGACCCTGAGAGGGATATTCTCTTACTTGAGAAATTACTAAAGGAAGATCCCTCTCCTCTTCCTGTTCTACCACAACAACTTCATAAAGAGGAAGTCAAAAATGTTGAGAAAACTGATGACTTTCCTGTGGTTGAGCTTAAGGACTTGCCGCCTCATCTTGAATATGCATTTTTGGAGGGTGTTGATAAATTACCCGTCATAACTGCTAAAGATTTAAGTGTTGAGGAAAAGGCTGCTCTCATAAAGGTTTTGAAGTCACATAAACAAGCAATTGCTTGGAGACTCTCCGAAATCAAGGGCATTGACCCTGAATTTTGTACCCACAAGATTTTAATGGAGGATGACTTCAAACCAGTAATCGAACAACAAAGAAGGGTGAATCCTAAAATTCATGAGGTAATCAAACAAGAAGTTTTAAAACTTCTTGATACCGAATTGATTTACCCTATCTCGGACAGTCCTTGGGTTAGCCCAATACATTGTGTTCCAAAAAAGAATGGCATTACTGTTGTCACAAACGAGGAAAAGGAGTTGATTCCAACTCGATTGGTTACAGGCTGGCGTATCTGCATTGACTATCGTAAGTTAAATGACGCCACCCATAAAGACCATTTTCCTCTGCCCTTTATGGATCAGATGCTCGAGAGATTAGCGGGGAATGAGTACTATTGCTTCCTCGATGGTTTCTCGGGTTACTTTTAGATTCCCATTGATCCGCAAGATCAAGAGAAGACCACTTTTACATGCCCCTATGGAACTTTTGCTTATAAACGTATGCCATTTGGTTTATGTAATGCTCCGGGCACGTTTCAAAGATGTATGATGTCCATATTTTCCGACATGATTGGGAAAACTATGGAGGTCTTCATGGATGATTTTTCGGTCATTGGGGATTCGTTTCAATCATGTCTCTCCCATTTAGACAACATGCTCAAACGTTGTGAAGACACAAAGTTATGTCTAAATTGGGAGAAGAGTCACTTTATGGTCAAAGAGGGCATTGTCCTCAGCCATAAAATTTCAAAGAATGAGATTGAGGTTGACAAAGCCAAAATCGATGTCATTGCAAAATTACCTCATCCCACTACCGTCAAAGGTATTAGGAGCTTTTTGGGTCATGCCGGTTTCTATCGTAGGTTTATTCAAAAATTTTCCAAGATCGCCCGGCCTATGACCCATCTCCTCAAAAAGGATGCTCTTTTTATCTTCTCACCTGAGTGCGTAGAAGCTTCTGAAACTCTGAAGAAAAAGCTTACTGAGGCACCAATTCCTGTTGCCCCAGATTGGGACTTGCCCTTTGAACTTATGTGTGATGCTAGTGATTATGCAATAGGGGCAGTCTTGGGGCAACGCAGGTCTAAACACTTTCAGCCTATACACTATGCAAGCAAAACAATGACCGAGGCTCAAAGTCTTTACACCACCACTGAAAAAGAATTATTAGCTGTGGTGTATGCCTTTGAAAAATTCCGGTCATATTTGATATTGACCAAAAGCATAGTGTATACGGATCACTCTGCTTTGAGGTACCTTTTTGCAAAATAAGATGCAAAGCCAAGACTACTTCGTTGGGTTCTCCTCCTGCAAGAATTTGATATCATAATTCGTGATAAAAAAGGAGCTGAGAACCTAGCTGGTGATCATCTCTCCCGTTTGGAAAACCCCCACCAAGGTGTCTTTGAAAAGAAGGAAATTAATGAAACATTCCCTCTCGAGACACTCAATGCGGTTGCCTTTCGTGGAGATTCTGTTAACCCATGGTTTGCCGATTTTGCAAACTACCTTGCGGGTAACTTTATTGTGAAAGGGATGTCGTCCCAACAAAATAACAAGTTCTTTAAGGATGTGAAACATTATTTCTGGGACGACCCCTACCTTTTTAAAATCTGTGCGGATCAAGTCATCCGGTGGTGTGTATATGGTAAAGAAGCCACTGAAATTCTTAAGGCTTGCCATGCTAGTCCCACGGGGGGCCACCACAATCCAAATTACACCGCCAAAAAGGTGTTTGACTCTGGTTTCTATTGGCCCACAATTTATAAGGATGCCCAAGAATTGGTCAAATCCTATGACGCTTGTCAACGTCATGGGAATATTTCACAAAAGAATGGAATGCCACAAAATGCAATCCAAGTTTGTGAAATCTTTGACGTATGGGGCATCGACTTTATGGGGCCATTTCCATCATCTCATGGAAACAAGTACATACTCGTGGCTGTTGACTATTTGTCAAAATGGGTTGAAGTGAAAGCTTTACCCACTAATGATGCCCGAGTAGTCGTGAAATTCTTGAAAGCTCTTTTTGCTCGATTTGGAACTCCACGTGCTATAATTAGTGATCGTGGTACGCATTTTTGCAATGACAAATTTGATAAAGTCATGCAAAAGTATGGTGTAACTCACCGTCTTTCTACTGCGTACCACCCTCAAACAAGTGGACAAGTAGAAGTTTCAAATCGAGGCATTAAGAGAATATTGGAAAGAACCGTTGGTGAAAATCGTGCATCGTGGTCGGATAAATTAGATGATGCACTTTGAGCTTTCCATACAGCTTACAAAACACCCATCGGGTGTACGCCTTACAAGCTTGTGTACGGGAAAGCGTGTCATCTTCCGATCGAGCGTGAGCATAAAGCCTATTGGGCCCTCAAGCATGCAAATTTTGACCTCAAAACTATGGGTGATCATCGAAAAGTTCAATTGAATGAATTAAATGAACTTCGTGATCAAGCTTACGAGAACTCTTTGATCTATAAGGAAAAGACAAAGAAGATTCATGACTCAAAAATCAAGAACCGCGTTTTCAACGTTGGTGATCGAGTCCTTCTTTTCAACTCTAGACTCAAGATCTTCTCGGGAAAGCTAAAAACCCGATGGACTGGTCCATTCACTATCGTTAAGGTTTATCCTTATGGCACCGTTGAATTATCTCAAAATGACGGTCCTAATTTCAAAGTGAATGGACATCGTTTGAAGCATTACTTTGGAGAGGACATACCATCCATGGTTGTCCCTGATCTCCAAACATTCCCCAAGAACAATTGAATTCGGGGATCGAGTCAAGCTAGCGACTCGATAAACAAAAACAGTAGCAACAACATGGGGTTTCACCCATGTCTCTGATTTCTTTCTGCTTTCTAACACCCTAGTGTGGGGGAGTGGCCATCCCCTGAAGCTATTTTAAATGTATATATCTTTGAATGAAAAAAAAAGTGTGTGTGATTGTATGTACAGATAAATAAAGTGAAAAATGCAAAACGATAATTTCCACAATTAGCTTATAATATTATCTTTTTACGTTCAAAGAATCGGCATAATAGCCGGGACTTTGAATATTGAGGACAATATTAAATTCTAAGTGTGGGGGGGTGTAGGACCTTAGATATATCAACTTTATCACAAATATAGAAGATTAGAAGAAGAAAGATGGTGTCTTGGTGACTTATATGTGATTCGTGTATAGAGATAGAGAGATGAAAAGATGAGAGCTTTTATTCAAAGAAAACACACACAAATACACACACAAGCACACACCTCAAATGACTCATTTGAGGTGTTTATATAGTTAGACATATGGCACCCTAATGGGCTTGGATGGGCTTGGTCATGGATTGGACTTTTACATTAAGTATAGACTAGTTGTAATACATAACTTATAACCTATTAGATTAGTCCAAACCATAAGCCCATTGACTATTCTATTGTAATCTACGACACATTACAAAGTTACATGTATGAGAATGACCATCACTTCTAAATACATATTTTTAATGCTAACAATCTCCCCCTAAGGGGTGGTCATTCGAATGATGCTCCACGTGAGTAGATCTTCCGTGTTCTTTGTCTTTAACTTTGTGTGTCATTCTAGAATAGTCTTTAGTCTTTGTTCCTTCATGCTTTGTGATATTTGATAACTGATTTTTCATCGTTCTTTGTTCCTTTGTGATGTGGAGTTATCTGCCATTCGTCACTTCTGCGTTTGTGGTGGTTGTTTGCCATTCCAACATGCTCATACATCTTTGGACTTTGATATTCATATGCACGTAGTTCCCTTTCTTTCACTTTGATCTTTAGTCTTTATACTTTGTAGATTCTTCTTTTTGGCGTAGAATCGTTCTTTGAACTTTGTGTTGTACAGATCTTTGAGGGAGCTTTCTTTAACTTCCAGATGTATGTATGAGCATGTGGAATCTGTCGCCATGGAGATGAAGTGTCCCTGCATATAAACAGTTAGCAATAAAACATCCGGTACTTACAGATAAGAATTAGAGATCGTCAACAGCATAGTGTGAAGACTCCTTCTAACCCTTACCAAGGCCGTTCCCATGTCAGATACTCTCGAGAGAGCTTACAAGACCTACTAAGTAGCTCAATGACTGGGTGAGTCGCTGGGGATCACTCCACGACTGTAGACCATTTGAAACCACCGTGAACACTAAGCGTAACCCATAAAGAATTACCGAAGTGACCTGCTGTCAGGGCTGCTTGATGTTGACCCTGGCAGGAGTTTCCATTCAATCATTGAGAATCACAAAGGTGAATTCTCTCATAAATGTTCTGGCAGATTGCTAAGATCTGCGTAGGACTCTAAAGTTTACAATTGGCGTCCTTAATGTTGAACAACCAGTGTAGGAATATTATGTGTTCCTATGAGATCTTTTGATGAATCTCGAGGCTCTAGACTCGATAAGTGCACATTTGGTTTCCTATGCGGAGATTAGGGAGAGGTCTCCTGCTTTAATATCAACCATCTCTAAGAGACAGGTCGATAGATTACACCGGTTCCCCGTGAGAATGAAACAAGCTCTTTTAAGAGAACTTGAGTGGATAGAAGGTTAAGTGCAGTGCGTCACTGGGTCCATGACGTCTTGTCTTCAATACCAGTGTCACCTTAGTAACAACCGATAGCATATGAATTGAACCCGGTGTCTGCCCTAAGGTTGAACATTTGGAGGGCTATTTCTTTTCACCCTTTTTCACATCATTTCTTTTTAATTCTTCAACCCCTTCTTTCTCCTTTCTCATTTTCTCCTTTTTTCAATCATACCTAAGGACTTCTAATTCTAATCTATTGGAATTGTCCTTGGGTAGATCCCTCCGGCTCTGGCGGATCATAGGACGATTTTTTCCTAACCTTAGTCACCTTATAACTCCATGACTATCCTATCATTGCCATGAAACCATTTATTGAAAATCTCTCAAAGTGTTTATGATAATAAAACACATTGTTGTTACCACTTTGAGAGTTTTGCATTTCATTTGAAGGACTCCCCCTTCACATGTGCTCATGAATATTTTTAAGAAATTTGCACATGCGAGAGGAGTTTGCACTTTTGAATTGATCCACTTTCAGCGAACATGACCGATTCGAGACACGCTTACATTACTAGTTAGACTAGCTTGAAATTATTACCCGTCCTGGTCAAGTCCAAAGAAAGTCTCTCGATACGGTACATTCTACTCAGACAAGTCCTATTCGAGACACGCTTACATCACTAGTTAGACTAGCTTGAAATTATTACCCGTCCAGGACAAGTCTTTTCGATTTCTGACATTTTAAGCTTCGTCAATTCATTGGTACTTACTGAGTCGAGCTCTTCTGAGATTCAGCCACAATCTTTAAACATCTTTGATCACATTTTAATCATGTCTTCTCCCCCTCAAAAATAGCATAGCGTGATATTTTTGATATCAGCTGATTAAGAAAAGGCTTTTGGAGAGATAGACAGATTCTATTTAGCATGAATTTGGAACATTTTTGTTTTTGAAATACTCCCCCTTAATGATATCATATTTAAACTTTCTTAAGGGTTTTGAGGGAGTTATCTTGAGCACTAATTTTGAGAGATTTTGAGAAATCTTTTTGAACAATCTTGAAAAAGTGCTCAAGAATTCCTTTTTGGAAACGAGTTTTTGTTTGAAATTTTTTTCGTTTCTTTAGACTCGAACTTTTTGAAAAAGAGTTCGTCATTGAACGTACGAGTCCTTGATTTGAAAATAATCAGAAGTCATCGTTTAAGTACGGGTTTCGTACTGAAGTATACGAAAGCCATTGTGAAGAAAGTTTTGAGAAACGACATGTTTTAGAAAAACATTAAAAAGAACTCCCGCTCAAGCATCTGTACATGTCCGTATCATTGTTGAATGACATTTCTAGAAACGTACAGAATATTGATTTATACGAGAGACATGTCGTGAGAAGAGTATTTTTGGATTTTTTGATTTTATATTGTTTTTGTATTTTTTGAAAATTTAATATTTTTGTATTTTGTTTTTGTTGGTTTTTCAAATTTTGTATTTTGTTTTTCAAAAATATTTACAGCGAAGCGATTTTGAAAACATTTTTCAAGAAGATTCGAGAAGACGTTCTAGCTCCTCAGGAGTTAGGCTTCGCATGCCAATTCGTCGAACTAAATAGTCAAACCTTTCTTTTGGAAGGGCTTTAGTAAATAGATCGGCGAGTTGATAATCAGTCTTAAAGAAAAATAATTCAACAGTACCCTCTTCCACGTGTTCTTTGATGAAGTGGTAGCGGACTTTGATGTGCTTCGTCTTAGAGTGATGTACGGGATTGCACGAGATGGCTATGGCACTTTTTGAGTCACAATACATAGGTATTCTGTCAAAAGTAAAGCCATAATCTGTGAGCTGTGTCCGCATCCAAAGAACTTGGGCACAACACGCAGATAGAGACACATACTCGGCTTCGGCGGTTGAAAGCGCAGTACAATCCTGTTTCTTTGAAGACCAGCTTACAAGCTTTTCACCCAAAAATTGTGCTCCACCTGATGTACTCTTTGCTGTAACTTGATCACCAGCATGGTCTGCATCTGAAAATGCTGTTAGATTAAACTCCGAATCCTTCGGATACCAAAGTCCCAAGTTAATGGTGCTTCGTAGGTACCGAAAGATCCGTTTAACCTCTTTGAGGTGAAGTTCGGTAGGCTTTGCTTGAAACCGTGCTAACAAACAAACAGCAAATTGAATATCTGGTCGGCTAGCAGTTAGGTACATGAGAGAACCGATCATGCTCCGATATTTTTTCGGATCGATGGGTTTCCCAAACAAATCAGCACCTATTTTTGGTGAAGTGACCATTGGTGTACCAACAGAATCACAATTTTCCATTCCATGTTTTTTCAAAATCTCTATTGTATATTTAGCTTGATTGATAAAAATACCACGAGGGGATTGATGGATTTGTAAACCAAGAAAGAATTTTAGTTCCCCTATCATGGACATTTCAAATTTACTTTTCATGAGATTTTCAAAATGTTTTGAATGGTTAGGATTGGTTGATCCAAAAATAATGTCGTCCACGTAAATTTGAACGATCAAAATATCATCTTTGAATTTTTTGATAAACAAGGTGTCATCAACCGTTCCTTTTGTGAAATTGTTTTTAAGCAAGAAAGATGATAGTTCGTCATACCACGCTCTTGGAGCTTGTTTTAGACCATAAATTGCTTTCTTAAGCTTGTAGACGTAGTCTGGATGATCTTTGTCGATGAATCCCTCTGGCTGACTCACATACACTTCTTCTTTCAGAGTTCCATTCAAGAAAGCAGTCTTAATGTCCATCTGATAGACTGTGATGTTTTTGTGAGCTGCATAGGCTAAGAAAATCCGGACTGCATCAAGTCTAGCTACAGGCGCGAATGATTCCTCGAAATCTATCCCTTCTTCTTGTGGATAACCTTTAGCCACGAGACGAGCTTTGTTGCGAATTACAGTCATTTCCTCATCCATTTTGTTCTTCCACAACCACTTGAGATCAAGAACACGTTTATCAAGTGGTCGTTCAACAAGTTCCCAACTGTCATGTAACAGGTATTGAAGAAATTCCTCCTGCATCGCTTCAATCCATGGGTTTTCTGCCATTGCTTCCCGAATGTTCTTAGGTACTTTGGTGCTTATTGAGCAAATGTAAATGCACAATTCGAGATCAGTGGCAAGTTGTCTCCTCGTCTGAACTGGCATTGAAGGATCACCAATAACATGTACTAACGGATGGTCTTTTGTCCATTGAAACGTAGAAGGGTACCTTTGGTTGAACGAGTGTGTGTTAGATGGTTCTTGTAACCTTGAAGAAGATTCAGCAGAGTCTGATGCAAACGGGTTTTCAAATACTTCTTCTTCTTCTTCTAACGCAACATCATTTGAATTATTTGTTGGTTCTTCTTGAAAATTTGTGTTTTGGTTTTGCTCATCAACTCTTGGTATTTCAGTGTCAAGTACTGGAGTTGCTTGAGTAGATGTAGATGATGTTGATGTAGTTGGTGCTTCAGCTTCGATTGTTGTAGATGCATCTTGTGATGGTGGTGGTTGATGGTTTTGAGCGGGTGCAGCGGAATGTTGTGGAGATGCATTTGTCAAAGTTCCACCATAATATTCATCAAACATTAACTCGAAGAAATTTTCCAGTTCTTGTTCTGAAGGTTTATCCGTGTTTGTTGACTAAGCTCCTTGAGGCACGAGTCCTGAACTGATGTGTCCAGAAGTCTGCATGTTTGGTGCGGGTCCTAATCCGTTTTGATTAGAAGCCATCGGATTAAGCGCGGGTTCTAGAGCGAGTCTCTCAGAAGCCATTTGTGAAATCTCATCAAACTTCACATTCATCGTCTCCATTATCTTTTTCGTTCTTCTATTATACACCCTGAATGCCCTCGAGTTTTCTGAATATCCAATGAAGATTCCAACATCACCCTTAGCTTTTAGCTTCCCTAGATCTTCTCTGTCATTCGTCGGATAGCACAAAGCGCCAAATACGTGAAGGTAAGAGATGTCAGGTTTACGGTTGTTCACTAGCTCATATGGGGTTTTATTGAATCTCGGATGGACTAGGGATCGGTTTTGAGTAAAACAAGCAGTGGCTACAGCATCAGCCCATAAGAATAGAGGTGCACTAGAAAAAATTAGCATTGTGCGAGCAGCTTCCACAAGAGTTCGGTTTCTTCTTTCAATTACCCCATTCTGCTGTGGAGTTCTAACAACTGATGTTTGATGTGTAATTCCAACATCTTCGAGGTAAGTTCTTAACTCATGATTTGTTAATTCTGTGCCATTATCTGTTCTTATAATCCTTACTGGAGCTTGAAGTAGAACTTGAATACGCTTCAGAAAGGTGATGATGATGCCTGGTGCTTCGTCTTTTGATCTCAAAAACTTTACCCAAGTGTATCTTGAATAATCATCAACAATAACGAGAATATACTTTTTCCCATTAATGCTTTCAACTCTCATTGGGCCACATAAATCCATGTGCAACATATGTAACCTTGCTTCCGAACTAGGTACGGTTTTGGGTTTATATGATGCTCTTTTGCTTTTTCCTTGTTCGCATGATGGACATAGGTGTTCCTTGGTGTATTTGAACTTAGGAAGTCCGGTGATGATGTTGTCTTTGGCTAACCTGTTGATGGAGTCGAAATTGAGATGGGATAAACGTCTATGCCACAGCCAGGACTTAGTTTCGGTTGCCCTTGTCATAAGACAAATTGGTGATGTAGAAGCCATTTGGTTGATGTCGATAGCATACAAGTTTGTACCACGATTACCAGTTAAGAGATCATCACCAACCAAATTTCTAATAAAAACCGTGTTTCTTCTGAATGCCACTTCTAAATCTGCATCACAAAACTGCCCGACTGAAAACAAGTTGTGTCCCAACCCTTCGACGTAGTAAACTCGAGTGATTAAAAAATTCTCAAACCGAAGATCTCCATAACCCTGAATAGCTGCTACATAATCATTTCCAAAGCGTACAGTTCCCATGAATTTCCAGACGAAATTGATCAGCAGCTTTAAATTTCCGGTCATGTGCTTGGAGCAACCCGAGTCGACGATCCAAAGACATATTTCGATAACCTGCCAAGAACAGAAGAGTTTGTATTTGGAAACCGTGTTGAATTTGGTTCCATGGGGTTAGGAGTAAAAGCAGAATCACACTCACAGACAGTTGCTACTTGTTTAGCTTGAGTTATTTCTAATTTGCCGTCCTTAAGAGTGAACTCTCTACCCGTCGGAATCCACATACAAAACTTAAGATAGTTCCTAGGCATTCGACTAATAGTGGTAGTCCTAAATCGTGCAACTAATCGTTCTATGGATCTGGATCTAGCACTAGGTCTTTTTGGAACATCCTTCTGTTCAGGCGTAACATTCACATTCTTAGAAACACATTCATCATGAACATAATTAATTAAACATTTCTTGCATATTAAACAAACAGAGTCATTACGTGCATTAGAAATAGTACTCTTGACATTACATTCAGATGAAACATGTCTCTTATTACAAAGCGATAAATTCCTAGGGTGTTCTTCTACTTCTTCAACTTTATTCTTGCAACTACTCTTAGAGACAGGCGAGACTCTATTGTTCCTTGTATTGCTCCTAGGCTTTAGTCTGCTGCTCCTAGAGGTGCTTTCTACTCCTGTAGAAGGTAAGGCACACACATTAGGATTTATATTGTTGTCCTTTTTAGCATCCCTAGACTCTTTAGAATTATCCTTCTTGCACGCATTTGTCTTAGATGTGGAGGCAGACGCACTAGTGGGACTAATCCTAAAAAGGCCAGATGCTAACACTTTAGGAGTTTCGACAACCGCTTTTCCTTTATCAACAATCTTTACATTGTCACTTTTCTTGGGGAAGGGTGTTGGAGTGACTGGTTTTGTCAAATCCTTTTTCTCATCGACTTTTGGAGCAAACCGTGAAATTGACATTTTAGGTTTTTGAACTGTGTTTGAAACATTTGGTTTCTCCGAAGTCAATGGTTTTGCAAACTTAGTTTCCTCACCCTTTCCTTTTTGACTTTCAAGCTGAGTCCTCAAAAGATCATTTTGCTCTTTCATTTTCTTTAAGGCACGCTCATACGACAATTTGTCATACTTGCATTCTTCCTTTTTTCGATCAAGTTGTTTAAAATATGACACATTTTCTTTTTCAAGCTTTATAAGAGCATTTTCATATTTTGAAACAATTTCGGAGGTCTCAGCTCTTAGTCGTTCATCGTCTTGAACAGAATATGTTTGTAAAATGATGGACATAATGTCAGTGGTCATAACAGCTTCGAAGAGAGAATCATTTAGGTTTTCCAAAACATTCATGTTTTCACGAGCATCATTAGCTTCGGTTACCAGGGATTTGTGGTCCTTGACAAAGTCGGCCGTTTCTTTTAAGAAAGCTTGTTCAAAATTTTTTACACTCGCGCTGATGTTATTCAGTGGAATAGTAATTTCGTTTTGAAACACCTTTTGCTGTTCGATGTGAAAACTAGAATGCCAGTTGTTAATATCGATGGAAGTTTTAGATTTAACAATTTTTTGAAGTTCTTGAATTCTCATTTTAACTTCATCGAGAATGTTTCTAGCCTCACTTGTTTTAAAAGTGTTGTTAGAGGACATTTGTTCTAATTTATAAAGAGATTTGGAAACAACTTTCTTTTTAGACAAGAATTTCGCAAATGGTCGTTTAATGGAAAACACAGACGGTTCTGTTTGTGGAACAAAAGTGATTCCCGAAAGTTTGTTCAATTTGTTGTAATCAATGGGTTTCAAATCCTTTTGTTTCATTTTATTAATGCTCTCTTCGACATGTTCAATCGTTAGCACAGAATCCCGAACGACGGGAGGATCATGTTTGGTATAAATCACATTACCATTGTACAAAACATTCTGTTCTTGCTGAGCTTTCTTGAGATTACACGGGGTGTTGTTACCAAGAGCCATTTTATGTTTCGTATGGTAAATCGGATTAATTTGATTTGAAATCATTTTCATTGTTTGACTCGACTGTCCCGACTTAACCACTAATTCCTCTAAATGAGCAATCATGTGTTCTGACTCTACGATTTCTTCCAAAAGTTTGTCTTCTTTCTTTGCAAAATCCTTTTTCAACTCATCCATTTCTTTTTCAAGATTGGAATAAGCTGTTTTTTGTTTAGAAAGTTGGTTTTGTAAATCAGAAATTTCCGTGTTTAAAGATTTTATCTTTTTGAAAGAATTAACATCAAGTGTGTCAAACTTGAGTTGCAATTGTTGTTTCTCTGAAACGGAATTTTGATAACCAGTTTCTAATTCAGACAATCTTTTGTTATGAAATTCAAAAGCTTTAACGGTGGATTTGTAACTCTCAAGCTCAGTGGTCAATTTAACATTCGCGGCCTTAACATCGCGATTGACCTTTTGCACATTCTCAATTTCAATACGATAATTATTCAATAATGATTCAAATAAAGCACGTGTTTCCTCATCATTCTCAGCATGCTGTGAAACGAAGCCTCCATTATGATTCACATCTGGAGTTGCTGAAGGAGTATTGCTACTACTTGGCGTGTCCAGGGATGTATCATAAGTGGGTGCTTGCTTCTCAAAATGCTGTTCCTCATGAGGAGACATATCAAATATATCATTATTGTGACATGTGTTGAAATTAGATACCTCAGATGGTGCATTGGTGTCATAAACAGGAAGTGTGTCAGAATCCGTGTCATACTTAGCTTCCTGAAGATTCGCCATGAATATGCAGTTCGCATCGATATCTTCTCTATCTTCCATGTCATCCATAAGAGCCATAAAGTCATTCTCCTCTGCGTTCAACTGAAATCCTGCCTCTGCCTTTTGTGCCAACATCACTGCTTTCTGCAAGTACGCTAGATCTTTCTTGTTTGGCTTAGTAGGACAGTTCCTTGCCATATGACCTACACCCTGGCAGTTGAAACACTTTACCGGATTACCCTGATTCATATTTCCCAAATTTCCAACTACTGGAGCTGCAACATTTATATTCTGATTACCTATTGCCTGATTACCAACATTCTGACCCCTCTGATTTCCAACAAACTGACCCAACTGATTCCCTGCATTCTGATTTCCTGCATACTGACCTGCATTCTGCATATTCTGATATCCCTGCGGATTCCCATAAACTCCAACCATTTGGCCTCCGTTGCCCATATTGAAACTCGGCTGAGCGATCTGTCTGTTGCGAGTATTCGATGAAATCCTTTGGTTGTTGTTTGTTGGTGTAGAATAACGTCCTTGGAATGCCTTTGTCAGAAAAGCAAACGCTTGAGTCAATGCTGCAGCAGCTTCATCATTGTCAGCGAATTCAGGTTCTTGGAATTGTGGGTATGTCTGTTGTGGAATAACTTCCTGTTGTTGTGGGTAGAATTTTTGTTGGTAGACCGGTGATGGTTGTTGAATGTATGATGGTTGCATGTAGTTGTGAGTGGATGATGATGGTTGTTGAGTGTTCACTTGTAATGGTGTTGGTGTATTAGCAATTAGTGCGAGAGGATCATGATTCTTTGCCAATCTTTCTTTCCTAACTTCATTAGCCTCAGCTTGGTTTTGCTTCAGAAAGTCATAGAGTTGATCATAATTCACCTGATGTAAGTCCTTTGTCTGATTAACAATTGTAACATAACGACCCCATTCTTCTGGAAGGTTATTGACGAATTTGATGTTTGTTGCAATTGTTCGAGGTGTCAACTTGTTTCTGATTAACTCATTCATCAACGTGCAAAACCTTGTGTAGTATGACTCAATCTGTTCACCTTTAGTGGATTTGAAGTTCTCCCATTCAGTAAGAAGTTTGTTCTCAACATCTTGTTGTCCAATCTCTGTTCCATGACAAATCCTTCTAACACGTTCCCACATAGCATGAGCAGTTTCACAGCTGTCGACCGCAGCAAAGATCTCCCGAGGTAATCCAAGTTGGATTAGATGCATTGCCATATCATCAGCTTTGATCTGCGCCTTGTCTTCATCAGTGTAATCTTCTTCTGTTTGTAAACGCATGTATGGTTCAGTAGGATTTGTTGAGTTTGGATCACCTGCAACTTGAACTTGTCTTGGCTGAAATGGACCCTTCTTAATGGAGTTGAGCATGAGGTTACCATCAGTCTTAGTTTTGATGTAACGAAGCATGCGGCTTGTCCATGGGAGATATCCACCTTTTTCAAGCATAGGAGGTCGGTTTTCTGCACCGGCTGCATGAATGTCTTGCTGAGATGCCATTGATGAAGTGTAGATGGATAAAGTTGATTCTTGGATCGTTCCAACGAAATAGGAGTAGAGTTTGGAGTAAGTTGTTGCAAGATTTGACGGTGAAAAATTTGACTAAAACCTTAAAACCTCAATAACTTCTTCTCGGAGCATTTTTAGGCCTCGAAACTTCGCCTAATCGATTTAGCGTGTCGTTCTCCTCTGTCTGACGGTCGTTTTGACAGCTGATTCGTCGAAAACGGAGTTACGGTTCAAAAGTTATGGTCGTTTGAAGTTTAGTCGTCAAAAACCTCACTTTTGTCAAAGTTCTCGAAAATTTTTCAAGTTCTCGATAAATTCACCCAAGTTCTCGATAAGTTACCTAAGTTCTCGAAAAAATTTTCCAAGTTTCTCGATAAATTCAGGTTCTCGAAAAAAGGAAGAATTTTCTAAGTTCTCGATAATATTTCCAAGTTCTCGAAAATTTTTCAAATTCTCGAAAATTATGCTAAGTTCTCGAAAATTATTTCAAGTTCTCGAAAATTTTTCAAGTTCTCAAAAATAATGCCAAGTTCTCGAAAATTATTCAAGTTCTCGATAATTT
Organism: Artemisia argyi; assembly: GCA_030686995.1. Classification (NCBI taxonomy): domain Eukaryota; kingdom Viridiplantae; phylum Streptophyta; class Magnoliopsida; order Asterales; family Asteraceae; genus Artemisia; species Artemisia argyi. The sequence goes on along the minus strand of CM060683.1, from coordinate 120,338,540 downwards.
TTCAAGTTCTCGAAAAATTCCAAACTTATCTAAATTATACAATTTAGAAAAGTATCCCAAGTCGAAGTGTTTTTTTCTAACTTATACAAGGAAGAAAAACACCGAGTAAGCCACGGAATCGTCTGAAGATACTTGAAGAGAAATTCTCGATAAAAGGTGGTGTGAGGTTCTCGATAAATGGCAGAAAAGTCGTTTAACTTAAAGCACTCCAAAATCAAGTTTGTGTTCCAAGATACTTGTACTTCTATGCTTAAAAACACCAAAATTTGAAGAAAGTTCCAAACTTGATGATTTTTATAACAACTTTTTTAGATCTCGAAAACAAGTACAAACCCAAAGTCGAATTTTTTAGGTTGAAATTTTCAAAAAGGTTGAAACTTTCTTGTTAGAAAAGGTTTATAACACTAGTTTGTAATCAAAAAAGTGTTAAAAACCAAGAAAAACAAGAAAAGTAAGAACTTTTCTAAAAAAAAACTCGTGAAATATAGCTTAAAGAACACGAACCACACAAACTCTCAACCCTCCTAAATCATTGTTAGGCGATTGATACCACTTGTAGGACCTTAGATATATCAACTTTATCACAAATATAGAAGATTAGAAGAAGAAAGATGGTGTCTTGGTGACTTATATGTGATTCGTGTATAGAGATAGAGAGATGAAAAGATGAGAGCTTTTATTCAAAGAAAACATACACAAATACACACACAAGTACACACCTCAAATGACTCATTTGAGGTGTTTATATAGTTAGACATATGACACCCTAATGGGCTTGGATGGGCTTGGTCATGGATTGGACTTTTACATTAAGTATAGACTAGTTGTAATACATAACTTATAACCTATTAGATTAGTCCAAACCATAAGCCCATTGACTATTCTATTGTAATCTACGACACATTACAAAGTTACATGTATGAGAATGACCATCACTTCTAAATACATATTTTTAATGCTAACAGGGGGAAAATTCTAGCGAATTTTATCACATTATATCCTCTAGAACCCCCGTTTTTGGCCCAAATTTTTCAAATTTTTTTTTTCACTTTATTTCAAAATTTTTGTGGTTATCAGTCCACCGTGTCTAAACGACAAAAGGATTGGCTAATCCAAGAGGAAACGGCTCTTGGTAAAGATATCTCAAACCCGTTGATGGCTTGCAATTTGCCCAAAATTGTATGGTAAATCAACTCGCCATATCCAAAAAAGTGAATTAGTTGGCTAGCCCGCAAGATTATGGCTTGTGGTAAAGGCAGTGGAAAAACCATAATTGGTAATCAGCTCACCAAGATATTGACTATTCCATCAAGAGTTGGCTAGTCCAGAAGCAAACGGCTTTTGGTAAAGACAAATCAAATTCGTTGACAGCTGGTGGTTTGCTCAAAATCACATGGTTATCAGGTGGACCATAGTTCTTACTTGAATCGATACATCTGGCTACTCCAGAAGTGATGGCTTTTGGTAAAGAGTTTCAAATCCATTAAGTTTTTCTCAAAAGATTGCTAGGGACTAGCAATAGTTTAGTGTGGAGGATTGATGAGTATGTAAATACTCATCATTTTTATTGTATCTGAACTGCCAAAACTTCCAAAAACACTCAGAAATGCATCAAATTATCCCAAAAGTGTGTTTTATATGTTTTAGATGCAAAATGTTTAAAAACAAATGAAAAACGAACAAAGTTTGCATAATTGGCAGTTTCAGTCCCTCAAGTTTCAAAAATTCACAAAACTAGTCCCTGAAGTTTTTAAACGAAAGAAAAGTCAACCCAAGGCATTTAAAAGTAAAATATTATCAAAAACGATCCTTAGGTGAAAAGTTTGAGAAAATTGCAATTAAGTCCCTGAAGTTTCAAAAATGGCAAAAATGGTCCCTGGGTTTTCAAAAATGGAAAATTATCATTCAAAACCTTTGTACTATTTAGACTTGGCAAAATAAACCATTTTTGATAACTATTGGAAATTTACACTTTTACCCCCTAAAAATCTAAAATTTACATAAAAGGTCCCCGGGTGTTCAAAATTAGAAAAATGACATTTATGGTCCTTTGGTAATTCAAATTGGCAAGAAAGGTCCCTTGTGTTAATTTTGAAGTATTGGCAGAACACCTCCTGGATTCTCAGTTTTACATTTTTGGTCCCTATAATAATTCTACAAACCAAACCGGACCTAATACTATCCCATTAAATCCAAATCCACAACAAACACCACCCCAAGCCCGCTCCACTCACTCCCTTCCTGGCCCAATCTTCACACAAGCCCAACTAAAAACCAAACTCCACCTCCCCGTTTAATACTACTCCCTCCCTCAGTCAACCCCCAACTTTGACCTCCCCTTCCACCTCACCTCCCACTCACCTGCAATAATCCAAACACCCCATCATCACCCCTAAACCTTTCACCCTCTGCAACACTCAATCTCCCCCCTTGCATCTCCAAACAAACACAAGCCTCCAAACAACCCTTCTGGCATCAAATTATCAAAGAAAACTCCAAAGAAAGTTTGGGCGCCAAAATTATTAAACGGCCTAGATTAAATTCTAGTCATCCAAAGGCCAAGAAGATAGATGGGAAAAGTCCAAGAAGCCTCCAGGAACCCTAATATTGAACTATAAAAGGAAGAGAGAGGCTTTGGAGCAGGAGTTAGTTTTAATTTTAATTTTTCATATTGTCTTAGTGTAATTTTTACAATTCAGCATAATTTTCAGATTTTAAAGTACTGTATCAAGTGTTGTTGTTGTAACTTAGAACTTTTTCATCAATAAAACTCAGTCTTTACCTTGAATTCAGTTTTTGCTTTGTTAAAAATTCAAAAATATCAATTCGGATGAATGTTTTTTACAGTTGTTAATTTGGACTCTCAGGTACATGTAGGCTCACCATAAAGCTTATTTAAGCTCTGAGAAACAATAAAAAAATATATTTGCAAATAAAAAGCAAAAACACAAAAAAAAAATAGTGAAAAATCAAAAATAAAAAATAAAGAAGAGAAGAAGAAGGAGAGATGATGCAGAAGTGATTCAGAGAATGGAAAAGGGGGATTAGAGACTCATGGTAGTCATATAAGTTGTTCTTGGCTCAGTTGGTTAGCAGGAATGCACTTTGTGAGCTTATTTCTCTATTCTTACTCACCACTGTTTATGTACTTACACCCTGCTCAGCTTTGATTTTTATATGCTTGTGTAGTTTATTTAGTTGTTAATCTTGTTTAAAATCTAGTGTTGCTTGGCAGAAATTTCATTGTATTTCAATATTAGACCCAACTGAGATTTTTGCCTTTTATAGTAAACTAAGTAATTATGGTTTAAGCTTAAGCTTTTGTGTTTGTTTCAGTCTATTAAGTCATAATAAGTTATTTGAAACAAGTTTCATAGTCTTAATCATTCTATTGCTTAATAAACCAAAAAACAGTTCACTAAAAAGGGTGTTTGGATTAACTGTGTTGGCTGTGATTGAAGTTGTTTGTGTTGATTACCTTGTTTGATGCATGTCACTATATGACTTAACATCTCAGTTACACCATAAAAACCAACCATTCTTTGCAGAAAAGTCAAGATCTCACATTCACATCCATTATCAGTCATTGTTAGAACATTTGAGTTACACAACCATATCAGTTGTTGCATAAATAGTTCTCATAGCATATTTTAGTCCCTCAGTAGCTTGTAACATCATTTTAAGTCATTTTAGTTAAATCAAAGTTCATAAAAGTCAACTGTGACACAAAAAGAAAAATAGTCAAAATTGCATTTTCTCATTTTTACCAAAACTTGCAGGAATTATTGTGATTTTTAGGGTAAGACTTAGACCTCAAGCTTTTTAAATGTTCAAATCTCTTAGTTAAGCTTTAAGAACCTACATTCAGCTTATTTTCTAGAATTTTTTAGAAGCTTGTGCAACCAGCTTTTTGAGGCTGCAGAGAGTGTTATCTCCCCTGCACCAGGCCTTTGGCCAAAATTCTTGGACTCACTGAGTCTTACTCAGTGGACCCCACACCCCACATTTAGGCTTATTAAGTAGCTTAGCAGTCCTGTTTTTCAGACCATAGCTTATTTTGGGAATCAACTTATTGGGGCATAGCTTATTAGACCCATTTTTGTGGCCTGTTCTCAGAAACCCAACACTGACCCATCAGTCTTTATGACCTAGTATCAAGACTCACCCAGGGTTCAATAATAAGCCATAAGCTAAGCTTATTGGCTTATTTTGATACTGACCTGGTCACCTTGAAAGGTCAAGTGTCAATTTGGACCTCCTTTTACCATAGTGGACCCCACAGAGGTCCAAATCCCCTACTTTGAGGTCTGCATTGGCCTGTGTCCTGTTTAAGTGCTTATTTGGTGTTAGCATCTTATTTCTTGTACTTAATTTGGGTCTTTTGTCTTATTTCAAGTTGTTATCAATATGTATCAACTTATTTGTCCATAAGGTAGCTTGATTATAGCTTTTTCATAAGACCACAAATCCTAATAAGCTAAATTCAACAACCTGTTAAGCACTTGGACTTCCCAAGTTCTTATTTCTTGTGATTCCAACAAAGTTCCTTTATTAAAGTTTGTTCATTTAGGTATTTAAAAAGTTGTGTAAAATAAAAATCAAGAAAATCCAAAATTACAAAAAGTGATAGCTTCTATTTAAGCCCTTTTGGCTTATTTTCTGCTTATTTATAAGCATTTATCATTTTTAAATTTTTCTTAGGTTCCTTTTTAGTTAAAATAATTTTAGGAATTTTTTCAGATTTTCCTTATTCATTTAGTATTTTTTATAATTAAATTTAATTTAAATTAATTAAATAATTAGTTTTAATTAATAATAAATAATTAAAAAGTAGAAAAAATAGGTTTTCTGTTTTAAAATTAGCTTTATAATATTTTAGATTTTTCTAAATTTAATTTTCATTTTTCTAGTTAATTTTCATAATTAATTAATAATTAGTGTAATTTAGTTAAGTAAAAAGTAATTAATAATTAGTAATTAATTAATAGTAATTAATTAAATAGTGGTAAAAATAATTTTAATTTTCTAAAAATTTTCTTATTACATTAGGATTGTAAAAATATAATTTTCACGTTCGTAATACTTTATTTGCTCACGTTTCACTTTTTGTTTTGCGTGTTCGCGTTTATTTTAATTCAAACACGCGTTTTAGGTTTAACTTACGTTTCTAGGTTATCTGATTATCAGTAATTGTTCCAATAGTGTTTCTGAGTTATTTTCAATCATAATCTCATAGTCTAATCATTCAAATCAAATTCCTGATCCTCCTGTTAAATCACCCGATCACTTAATACGTTTTTAAATACAATTGCTTACCTCGCTGGGACATAACGACCCGGGAATACACTGTACTCCTTGGTTAGTTGGTTTTAGACATTTGACTTGGTTGACCATCACCTGGAAAACTTAGTTGACCGTTTGGGACCAATCACTCATCAATGATTTCCCATGATTCCTCGGTGTCTTTGTTACACAATCTTCCTCCGGTGGCTCGATCAATGGTGTGCTTGGTACGAAAGGCGACATGGTCATAGAAGATTTGTATTTGAAGCCAAAGATCGATGCCATGGTGAGGGACTTTTTGGAGTAAGTCCTTGAAACGAGTCCATGCTTCATAAAGGGTTTCACCTTGACGTTGTTGGAACATCAAGATGTCATTCCTTAGCTTGGTGGTTCTCCCCGGTGGGAAAAATTGAGCAAGGAAACGAGTGGTGAGATCATCCCAAGAGATGATGGATCCCGCGGGTAAACGCGCACGCCATTGTCTAGCTTGGTCACGTAGAGAGAATTGGAAGAGACGTAATCGGGTCGTTTCTCGAGTTTCAACATCAAGGTCTATGGAATCTACGATTTTGAGGAAATCCTTGAGATGTTGATTAGGATCTTCGGAACGAAGTCCATGGAATGCACATCCGCTTTGCACCAACCGGATGGTGTCGGATCGCAAGGGAGACACATTGGCTCATTGAGTGAGCTCAATGGTGTTTCGATAGCCTTGGTGGCTAGGACGGGGGTACTCTCCTAAAGTGCGGGGTCTAGGATGTTGATTTGGTTGTGGTGGGTTTTGTTGTGGTGGGTTGATGGGATCAAAGATATTACCTCCTTCTATGATGGCGGATGGTAATGGTTATGAACAAATGAACGAAGAAATAAGATAGACTAAAGAAGACCTATAAAAATAAAATAAAAATCTTACTAGAAAGGAATCTAGCAAGTAGACCTAATACAAATAAATTTCAACCTAAACAATAACTATTCCCCGTCAACGACGCCAAAAACTTGATGCGTGAGATTGCGCCTACGCAAAAGGTTTTACCTCTCGAGGGATCTCGAGAAGCTTGCAATCGCCACCATGCAGTGTACCTGACCGATGTAGTATAGTGTAGTGGCAAATACCAGGGGATTGATCGTTCTACTTGGGGAATAGTGTTTGTTAGGATCAAAACTCAATTAAACTAGGTATAGAGGTGAGGGATGATTCTTTTTGTATTTCTATATTTTATAGAAAGCAAGTAAAAATCTCAGGTATTGGAAGAGTGGGCGGAATTAGTTGCTAATCAACTAACCCAAATAACTACAAATGCAATAAAAAAAAATAACAAGAAAATAAATGTTGAGAAAAACCTTATAATGAGAGAAACGTGTTTACTTAGATTTCACTACTCCCTAGCTATCTTTCATTAATTGACTAGTTTGTTACAATTGCATGGATGACGAGTTATATTCCTTAATACCATTCGTGGGGCCGTGTACGATCTTCCCCAACTCTATAAGCTTCTACCTCTTCTTATGTCGAGCCGACAACTAGATCCTAACATGGCATCCTTAGTAGTCACTCATGCATTAAATACAACCATTAAAATCGTAGTACACATCCGATTCATGTTTCTTAAGACGTTCAAGCAAGTTACCAATTGGAGATTAGCCAGTTTTCTTAAGCCTAATATCAAAATCATTTATCCACAACAATTAATAACAAACAATCAACCAACAATCAATAGCTAGGTTTCCTTACACCTAAGAAAACACAAACAAACCTAGCCTAGCATGTTAAAGTAAAGACAAGCATAAGATAGAATCAAACAACACATAGACATATTGAATGATTATTGGAAGACTTATCTTTATTCAAACATGGATGAAAGAAGGGTTTGAAACCCTTACAAGAAGGTGAAAACTCGACCTAGGGTTTGTGGTAAAGTTCCTCTAAAAGTTCTCTCTCTAATGAATGAAAATTAGAAAATATATATAGAGAAATACAATCTGACGGCGTCACGTTGTACATGTGACGCCGTCAACTAGCCGCCAATACTCTTCTCGAATTGCCTAGATCCTGATCGGACGCCGTCACTTGTTACTCTCCTCTTGGCCGTCACCTTATAATTTACACTTGACGGCCTAGGCGTCCAAAAGGGTGACGCCGTCACTCATTAAGTCCCAAAAACATTTAGGCGCGTCTCGCGTAAACTTTATATCCACCTCTTTGCCAACACATGACACCGTCGCTTGTAAAGCTTGACGCCGTCAGTTACTATTTCCAGCTTGATTTTGGAGACTTTGCCGTTTTCTTCACTTTTCTCTCCAAAAACATCCAAAATTCTTCCTTTTCCAGATTTCTTCTCCAAAGTACCTAAAATGACAAAAGAAACGATTTGAGGCCATATTTGATCAAATAATCACGATTTATGGCTTAAATGACCCCCTAAAAGCGTAACACTTTTCGACCTATTTAACTCTTACTTAAGGGTGCTCATCGGTCCAAAACCGGACCGGACCGCGAAAAATCGGACCGGACCGACACCGAATCCAGAAAAAAACCTAGACCGAGACCGGACTGAATGTGGTCGGTCCAGTCCGGTCTCGGTCCCAGTCTGGTCTCAGTTCAAATAGGCTAAATGTCCGGTTTTTAATCCGAACCGGACCGAGACCGAAATTAAGAAAAACCCTAGACCGAGACCGGATCGAATGTGGGTCCGGTCTCAGTTCGGTCGGTTTTGTTGGTCGGTCCGGTCCATCCGGTCCGTTTGCTCACCCTTAGTCTTACTTGGTGTGACTTATGTGTTTTGTGTGGTATATGTGTGATATAGGTGAGTTTTAGCACTAAATCCCTTTGCGTGGTTTTATCGTTGTGTGTTGAGTAATGTTGGTGTTGGGATAAGTTCATTTTGATCGCCTTAGTGGTGTAGAAATGACTTGTGTGGTTTTGGTGTTTTGAGGTTTTGCGTAACATGTTCTTGTTCAAGTGTTTGAGCATTAATAAGTTATGTAGAGTTCGGATATGTGAGTTAAGTTTATATTTTTGTATGAGATTCTATTTCTGGAAACTTTGTTTTGAAAATGATAATTTTCTGAGTCGTCGTAAAGACGAAGGGTTAACGCGTAAGACCTTAGATATCGTTATGGGTTGTTATAAAATATCAAAAGTATAAATTTTTGAGTTTAATAATTTAATAAAATAAAATAAAATAAAAATAATATATTAAGGGGGGGGGGGCGATTGGGGTGAAAGAGAGGAAAAAAGAAAACCGAATTTGATACTAAATACAATTGCTAGCCTAAAGAGTTATCCATAATTATTATAAATACAAAATAAAAGAACCCTTACCCCCTCTTTTTGCTTGTACGGTCGACCAAAGGGAGAAACAAGGAAGAAAAGTTAGGGTTTTTATTTTTGAAGCAATAATCAAGATCAATGCATAATTCTTAACACATATGTTCAATTAATTCATATAATTCATGTAATACAAGTTATGATGGATCTAGGGTTTCTAAGTTTCTGTAAATTAATTAATTAAAACATGTTGGGATCAATCATTAATTAGTGATATTATGATAATTGGTGAAAAGATTTGGTCATAAAATATATTAGTTAATGAGTTAGGGTTTTGGCAGATTTATAAGGCTGTAAAGATACGAGAGTATTTAATAGATGGTTATAAGTTATCAAATGAATTTTGAGTCTAAATTGTATTTCAGTGAAGGGTCTTTCCAAAAAGTCCGGCCACCATCGATTTCGAGGTCCGGAAGTCAGTCTAATGATTTTTGTGAGAAAAGGTGTCAAAGCTGTTAAACCGGGACAGATTTAGGGTAAAAGTATTGAGGTTCAAGGAGGGTTTGAAAGTGTAATTAGGGTTAGCCCTTCTGATGGATTTGAGTTCTATATTCCATTTGAGTTCCATGCGAAGGAGGGACGTTTAAAAGTTGTACAAATATGATTCTTAGGTCAAAACATTTTGGTGTGCGTTCAAATCCGAATCTGGATAGTTTTCAAGTTTGATTTTATTAAGAGTACTTGTGTATGTTTTTAGAGCATGCCTTCTGGAAATAGCTTGTATGCTCATAAGAGACCATGGTGAATTTTTGGTGTGAGTTTTGAATCTATTTTTGTCGTGATTTCATGTGGGTAAAAGTACCCCAAAACTCTGCGTATTCTGAAAAAGTTTATGCAAGGGATTTAGTGAGTGTAAGTGATTGTTAGTGTTTGCTATGGAGTCTAGGTGAACCATAGTGGTTTATATGACCTTTAGACATCCATCATATGTGTGTTACATAGACTATAGCTTTTAGCTTGGTCGCGTGTAATGTCATCTTATTTTGTTGTATAGATTTGTGATTGATAATTTGGAAGCTGCAAAGTTTGAGGTGAGTTTCATAGTCCCATTTTTACTTTGTTTTAAACTTGGGATGAGAATGATGCTTGTGTTAAATTATGATTTTAAGTTACTGTGATTATGTGTCTAATAAAGGCATGGACTTGTAAGTGGTTATTGTGTGTATGCTACATGTTATGATAATACGGTGTGATTATTCTGTATGATCCAATTGGAGGGATGTTTATCTCATTGTTCGTTTGTACGATCCAATTGGTGTTGATTGTTGTGTACTTGGATCAGTGGGCATGTTCTGTTCCAATTTATGTGTGATGAGGTTTGGATCGGTAGGCACGTTCCGTCCCAATTGATGTTGGATATGGTATTTAGATCGGTGGGCATGTTCCGTCCCAATTAATGTTGGATATGGTATTTGGATCGGAGGGCACATTCCGTCCCGTTAGTTGGTTTTGTGATTGCATGCTAGCTTATATGGTAACTATACTTTTTGTCCTGCTATGTTTTGTAATCACAGTGAACTGGTTGCCTTGAGTGATATTGTGTGTCTTAAACCTATGAATCTCACCAACATTATGTTGACATTTTTAAGTATCATTTTCAGGTGAGCATTTTAAGGCTAAGATAGAAGGGAGCAACTAGGCGAGACTTAAGTTGCATTTGAGGACGTTTTTTCTGTATGTTTTTGCATTATGAACTTGTTTGATTTGGATTGTGATTCTTAAATGTTCTTCGACTAGTACTTTATGTTCTATTGAAGATACCTTTGGAGATTGTTTTGGTTATTTTCTTTTGGGGTATTATTACGATACTTTGTATCTGTGCTTTGCTCTATTTATTTGCATATAGTAATTCTTTATATAGACACCATGTGTTGTGATGATATCCATGAAGTTACACTCGCGTTTTCGCCTTGGCGAGGTGTGACGAAGGGTGTGACTTGGTAATGGTTAAGACGAACCGTAAATGCTTCCATTACCATACATGTGCGAATTGACCAAAGGATCACCTACCTGGTAGATTTACTTGAGAAGATAGAGGGGAGGTGTAAGTGACGACACTTCCCATTAGGCTAGTCTAAGTTAGTAGAGGCGCTTAAAGACTTTGCATAGTCATCCGCGGACCTCCGTTCATTACTAAGGGTAAAATCCTTGGATATCGGAGTAGGGGATTATGGAAATAGGATAGGCGAATTGAGCAACTGAGCTTATTGAATTGAACCCCCCGATAAGATGATAGGATGCATCTATAGAAAACTTGTCATATTGATAACAAGAGTAGTAATTAGGTTAACACTACTTTCTCCAACTGATTTCCTTTCACTTATTAATTGTTTTGTTCATTTATTTCTTTAGCTTAATTAAACTAATTATTAAAACCCCCTTTTATTTAGTGACATTAAAATTTAGATATTGGTCGCACCTTAGCTCTTGGGATGACCTCGGCTTTACCATTTAGCTATACCTCACACGACCGGGTACACTGCCCGTTAGTGCATTAGGTAGACCTTTGGTAGACGAGACTTTATGAATTTAAAACCTGGTCGGTAAATCCTGCATCAAGTTTTTGGCGCTGTTGCCGGGGAGCTATTAGGATATTTATTTGAGTTTTCTTTTATTTTATTTTCTAATGTCTGGATATAAAACCAGGAGTGCCAAACCTTTTTTTGGCCATACCTTATGAAAATCCGGAAAGGCAATTTCGCGCAAAAAGAGATAACACTCCCATTTCTATTCATAATCTATTTTCTTTTTGTGAGCATTCAGATTTAGATACGGAATCGCATGATGACATTATCATCAACACCCTTACTATGGAACATTACATGGAGAGGAATAATGATTATTACGCAAGAAGAACCACATCAGAACCAGAAATTATTAAGGTCGATATTAAGGGACAAATTATCAAAGAATTGCAAAATAAACAGTTCTCTGGAGATGATGATAATGAAGATGCTCAAGAGCATGTTGAAGAGGTTTTGTATATTGTGAGCATTTTTTGATGTCCGAATGTCTCTCAATATAAACTTTTGACGAAAGTTTTCCCCATATCTCTGTCTGGATCAGTAAGAAAATGGTTTAACAGACTTCCCATCAAAGTCAAGGCCACTTGGGAATCCCTCCGCAAGACCTTCATACAAAAGTTTTGTCCACCTTCAAAACTTGCCACCGCGCTAAGAAACATATACTGGTTTATGCAAGAGAAAGAAAAGACACTTTATCAAGCATGGTAAAGATATAACGAGCTTCTCTATAGGTGTCCTAATGACTTAAACAAGAAAATTAAAGTATTCGTTTTCTATAAAAGATTGGATGCATATACCCATGACCTTCTTGACTCGCAAGGACCAATCCCTGGGTTAACTACCGACAAAGCTCTTCACGCAATAAAACGACAGCTGAGCATTGTCACAAATGGCATCTGGAAACAGGATTCGAACCAAAGGATAACTTCAAACACAAGGTCATGAAGACATTGATCAAGGATAATGGTGGATACACAGCCGAGTTCGAATCGAGAAAGAGAGAAAGAAATGAGACTGAAAATCGAAAGGAGGAGGTTAAGAGCCTAGTTAGCAAAAAGGGGATTGATAGTCTAGAAGAAATGGTGTACAAATACATCACTGAATCGACCGAAAGACAAAAATGAGAGGAGGAAACACTTAAACAGTTTGTTGAAAGCATCGTTGCTTCCTTAAAGGCTCATGACATTGGAATCAAGAACCTTGAGCTAAAAATTGAGCAATGCACTATCACCATTAAGGAATGCTTGAGAAAGGACACTATGAAAAGTAGCATTGGGACACAACCACCTGTAGACACTACTACTCTAACTAATGAAGGAGAAGAGAGTGAACCTAAAACACTGAAATTTGATTTGAATTTGATCTCGTTGATGATTTGCCTATATTTTCATTGGAATTTGATTCAAATTTGACCTCGTTGATGGCATCAACTAACTCTAAGCAATTTGAGATTAAAAGGTTGAAACATGGACCCATTATAGTGTCTTATTGACCCAATATCTTGTAAAGAGCCAATAGTACTCACGACGCAAGTTAACTCTTAATTGACTAAGATTTACGATTATAACAGTGTCAAAGTAGAGTTTTAGCCGAAAATTTAATAGTGGGAGGATTAAGGAAAAAAAGTATAGGGAGTAGATTTGAATGAGGTGGCTTGAGGCGACAACCCAAGGTAGACACTAGGTCTGTAGATCGGACTCGTCCTGATATGTTGAATGATGAAATTCCCACAGGTAACATGTTTTATACTAATATAGTCTTAATAGTCCATTACAGTTAAAAACTTAGAAACTATAAGCCGACAACCGGCCTTTGGTCAACTAACTTAATACATCTATTATCAAATTGAGACATAATTTGACAATACTTAGATATTAAATTTTCATTGGTTCTGCTAGAGAAAAAAAAAAAAAAAAAAAAAAAAAAAAAAAAAAAAAAAAAAAAAAAACTATGAATAAAAGGATTAGGTTTTCACTGTTAAAGTTACAAGGGAAGGGTGAGTTTTTTTACTTAGGTGCACACGAACTTACTGGGTATATCAAGTACCATTTTTTATCCCTTTCCTTTGCCACCCCTGAGATATATACTAATGTGGTATGGAACCGAGACTTCAAAGATATTAGGTGCCTAGCGTGGTTGGTTAAAAAAAAATTAAAAATACGTTGTCACTATATTTAACTTAAGAGCATTAGTATCTTATAACTTTTTCCTCTTTAATTATAGTTTTACAATTTCTTCCTACTTATCTTCCTGTCCTAACTACTCAAGATGATAAGATCATCAGAAGATAATTATGTGAATTCCACTAATCTTTATCAATAAACCAATTAAGGTCTAAATAAAACTTAAAGTAGATGTATTTTAGTTCCAGACCGCAAACATTACTATGTTTTGATTCACAGATTACATCGATTATTGATGCAGTTTACTCATATCTAAAAGATGTTTTTGCAAATCTGTCACGTAATGATTGATATGTATGAATCAACATCGGAATGGAATAAATTGTTAAAATGAAATTAAAATATGTTGTTTGTTGAGAAGTTTGTAATGAATGGTTTATTTAATAGTTCATTCCATTATGTATATAGCTACCAATTTTATTAGATAGCCAATCTTAGTTTTTCTTTATTCCATTATGTCATTATGACATAGAATCACATTTTACCATAATTCATTTATTTTATTCATTTTCAATGTTGATTGCATTGTACCAAATAATATGCGTAAATGATTTATTTCATTCTAACATAACAATCAAATAAGTCAATGAAACAGTAATAACTCGTTCAATTAGCATGTTCATTTCAGTAAATCATCAATTATATTCCTTTATCAATTTATTATGTTTACCAAACAGAGTATTAGGTGTAAATGTGTCCTTTTGAAAAAAATTGAAAATTGTTGAGCTTGACACCGTCTTATCTGGTTCCGGAATCAGTGGGAAATACGTCATGACGGGCGCTCTTCGCCAGAATTTCGTGAGACTAAATTTTATATTTGTATGCACATGAGTGCCTGAGTGGGTCTAACTAATGACATTCTAGTAATTCAATTATTGACTCAATAATTTAAGCAAACATATTAGTTATGTTGTCATCTCCCTTATGGTGTCTTTAACTTATTGATACAGTTTTAATTTTTAACTGACCACACATGTTTTCTTGAAATTAACAATAGATATGATACGATGTACAATCATCAACTTTTAATTTTTGAAGTTAGCTAGATTGGGTTGTAAGAAAATTTTAAAGAACATCCTCATATATGGCGTTTCCTGTCATTTAATTTTTGAAGTTAGCTAGATTTGGGTTGTAAGAAAATTTTAAAGAACATCCTTATATGTGATATGGCTTTTCTAGTCATTCGAGTTTTAGTTCCAATAATTACATTTACTAAGGGTGTGTTTATTTAAAAATAAAATAAATAAATAAATAAATAATCTTATTAGCCCTCTTACTATTATCAGTAAGAGGTGGTCAGACGCGGTAAAAGCTAATATGTCTAACTCGGTAAGAGGTAATGAAAATATCTAATTACATCTTATTAACACCCTTTGAACCCATTCATTTTCAAAACTCTTCGACCCATTTATCTTCAAAACCCTCACCTCGCCGCCGGCCACCTCCAGCCTCGGCCGACCAACTCTCACCGCCGCCTTCTTATCCACCTTTATGTAATAGTTTTTATTATGTTAAATTTTGAATATTGATTAAGATAATTTATTTAATTATTTATAATTGTGTTAAATTTATGATTAAAAAAAAAGTTTTTTTTTTTTTCCCCTTCCACTATCTACTTATTAATCGTGTTGCAAAAGTTTAATATATACTTAAAAAATAGATAATTAAAACGATTCAGACAATTATAAAAAAACAAACAACGCTTTATTATTCAGATTCCGACATTATAGCCATCTCTTACTAGTAAAATGTGATAGTCAGATTAAGATGCGAAATATCTTAATGAAACAAACAACAACTAACTTCGTGATACAACACTAAAATCGTCAAAAGAGTTCATCGTCACGTTTCACTTGGATACTATACAAGCACGTACAATGTAGTACGACTACACAAATGCATAAAACGAACAATAATAACTATACGTCTTTAACTGCCAGTATTGGATCGTTTACAAGGCAAATGGAAAATATACCATCGATTAGCTAAATGATTATATAAAATGTGCTCGTGGATAACAGCTCTTGATATGATTATATTGTTATACAAGTGTAGTTGTATCTTCCTTTTAATTTTATCAAATAAATAACTTTAAAGGGCGTGTTCACCTGGTGTTATAGTGAATCAATATAATAATACGAGTCGTAATCATGCAAATCAATAGCAATAATCATCAATAATTTTTTATTGTAAAGATGGTGTTGTAACTGATTTTACATATTTTTTTTTCGTAACTACAAGTCTACAACATAATTGAACACTTTATTCCTATAGTTTTGTAAACATTAGTTATGAAGTCATTGTCTTATCATATTTATATTGATTTGCTACTAAATTCAAATATATAACTACAGGCCTACAACTAGCCGTTTCTAGTTTTGTCATATATGAAACACGTACGCCTATAATTTTAAGGATTATATTTTAGATATAAGTGTCAGTTACTCGGTCACACTTTGCATATTCTTAATTCTTATAAGGAACTAGGTGGATTACCCGCGCGTTGCCGCGGGGTGTTTTGCCAAAGTAACCGTTAAAAAAAAAAAAAAAATTAAAACGCCCGTTAGTTACTGTAGCTACCCGGTGTTACTGTAGCAGCTGACCGAAATTACTGTAGCTGCTCACACAGGGCAACTGTAGCTGCAAAGCTGGGCAGCAAAGGAGGGCTGCCCAGCCTGATAAATGTATAATAGGGATAATTATTCCCAACGAGCAGCATTTAGGGCCCGTTTGGTTTGTAAGTGGGATTGGAATTAGATTTTGGTTTGAGAAATGTTTGAAAGAAATTAGATTTAAGTATAGGTTTGAATTTTATGAGGAGAGAGAAAAATAAATAATGAATAAATTTATTATATATATATTTTTAAATAAAAAAATAATAAATAAGAAAAAGAGTAAATAGTTTGTGACTAAAAAAATAGGACCATTTTTTTTTTTTTTTTTTTTTTTTTTTTTTTTTTTTTTTTTATTGGTCCATTTGTGAAATCAACCAAAAAGCCACCAAAATGGTGTGGATTGGTAAATGGGAGTCAAATGTCGCTTTCAAAGGTGTGTCAGAGGTATGAAGTTGCACCAAACAATTTTTTTTTGTAGAATCTATGAATCCAAACCCTTAAATACCGTGTACCAAACTGGCCCTTAGGTTTCTATTTTTAATGGCATGGGTTGACAGAACGGGGGGCTATTTTTGTTAGTTTAACGGAGGCTACAAAAGTAGTTGTACTTGTTTTTGTTTTTTTTGTTTACTTTTGTGTTTTGGTCGTTTTTTTTTAATGTATTTGTTTGTGTAATGTTTTGTTTATTTGTTACGTTTATATACGTCTAATGCATTTTTATTTAATTAACAACATCAACAATAGCACGTTAAACGTTTGAGTGGTATACGACTATAACAACAAATGTTATTATTCAATTAAACAACAACGTTAACGCATTATTTAAAAACAACAACATCTACAACATATGAAGATTATTCATTTCATTTAAAATATCATGTAGCCTTGCACTCGACTGACAAGCGTGATCCTCAGGATTCCTTGCCAATTCTAACTCCATCTCCAGCGTCTTTATTCTTGTCATCAACAGCTTGTTTCTTGCTGCAAAGGGATGGGTTATAATGACGGGGGCTATATTTGTTATATTAACGGGGGCTATTTTGTAGGTGTACTTGTTGTGATACTCTGCTTCTTTGTGAGACTTGTGTAGCCCAGAATTGGTTAACACAACCCTTGTGTGAAACTGTTGCCCCTTGTGAAACTGAGTGTGGTTGAGTAGTGTTTGTTGTAATGGTTGTGGTACTTGTTGCCCCTTGTGTGAAACTGAGTGTGGTTGAGACTAGTGAAACTGATTGTGGTTTGTAGCTGATTGTTACTTGTTGCCTTTGTGGTTTGTGATTGAGAGTTGGTTTGTTTATAGTGGTTTGTGGTTTGTAGCAAGAATATTACTGTTGAACTTGTGAGTTTTCCACATGCTTTTGATACCACTGTTCTTTGTGATTTGAGGGTTGCTTTGTTTATCGTGGAGGAAAGCTGCAAAAGCAAGAATCTTGCTGTTTATAGGCTTGTGAGATCACTGTTCTTTGTGATTTGAGGGTTGCTTTGTTTATAGTGCCGGCTTGTGATGCTTTTTACAGGCTTCTGATACTTTTGAGCTTGTTTATAGTGCAGGCTTGCAATCTGCACTTGTGAATTGTGTGAATATAAGGTGATGACGAATATTTGAGCCTATAAGGCGATGACGAATATTTCTTGTGTTTGTGTGAATTTGCACTTTGTGGTGTTTGTGTGAATCTGCACTTTGGACAAAAGCTGGAAAATACTTGGACAAAGGCAATGACGAATGGTTTTATAAAAACCGAATAGCATGGCAAAGTGATATTTTTATCACTTTGGAACCTTCATTATCCGAGCCTTACTAAAAATCTGAGCCTATAAGGCGATGACGAATATTTCTTGTGTTTGTGTGAATCTGCACTTTGTGGTGTTTGTATGAATCTGCACTTTGTAGTTTTGTGTGATTCTGCACTTTCTGGTTTTGTGTGAATCTGCACTTTGGACTTAAAGCCTTGGACAAAAAAGAAAAAAAAAATAAATAAATAAAGATATTACTTGTCTTTTAAAGACTTAAAAGACTTTGAAAAAAAAAGTAAAGAAAAAAAAGACAGCTAAAAAAAAAAAAGGAAAAAAAAGGACACTTTGCAGGTTTAGCCTGCAGCTATGGCGAGTAGACCACGTTGGGTTAACACAACCCTTGCGTTATGGTTTACTAGCAGGGTCCCCGCGCGATACAGCTGCGGGCACCCTGTAATTTAATTTTTACGGCTAATAATGTATTTTATTTGTACGTTTTTGTCAATAGCTTTACTGATTAGTTTTTTATAGCAAAAGTTTGATGAAATTTTGCTTAGTTTGTATTATTTTATTTGTTATTATTATTTTTTTTTTGTTTAGTAGTTTGCCTGGTTTTACAATATGTGAACATATTTTAGTTTATTATGTTCTTTTTGACAATAAATTTACGGATATCAAAAATTTCGTTTAGCTCGTGTTCGTTCGGGCTCGAGCCCGTTTGACCTGTGCCCGTTCGGGCTAGAGCACATTTGGCCCATTGCTCGTTCGGGCTTGAATATTTGTATAATATACTTTATTATTTGTATTAGTGTCATTTAAATATGCAAGAGAATGTGTGCTTATTCTCACATCATTTTTAGGCCTTAAATCAGACCAAATACACCAAATACTAACCAAATATGCCAAGAGAATGTATGTTTTTGTATTTGTGTATGTGCAGGTACGGATATGTGAAAAATTGACAAAAACAAAGCCAAAACCGACAAAAACGAGCACGAGAATGAAAAAATGTCAAAAGCCGGAGCCAGGGAAGCTTAATGATCAAAAAAGCCTTAAGTGTCAAAAGAAGTCCTTAGAGATTTATAAAGTTGCAAGAATGGTCCCTGATCAAAGTTTAAAGAGATTGGCAACTTTAGTCCCTCGGCTTTCACAAAATGACAAAATTGGCCCTTTGAAGAAATATTTGAAGAAAAGTCAAAGTCAACTCTCCATGATTCAGAGAATTACAAGTATGGCCCTTGGAAAATATTTTAGATAAATAACAGATTTGGTCCCTACATTTTGAGAAATACAACATTGGTCCTTAACTAATAATATTACTCCTAAAACTAAACCGTATCCAAACTAACCCAAGTAATCCACTAGCCCACAAAACCACAAGCCCAACACCCACTATTATACCCCAATCTACTCCTGCCTACCCGATCCACCACCACTCCACTCTACCCGGTCAAACATTAAAAATAATAAAAACACCCCCAATCCCATTCTCGCGCCCCAAATTTTACCCAAACCCAGAAATGTACTGTTTATAGAACCCTAAAATCACCATCCCTCCAATTACCTTGATTCATAATAATTACCCAATCATTGGTTTATTCTATAAGGGGTCAGAATATGTCAGGAAGTATCCAGAGCAAACACGTGGACCAATGAGCACACACACGCAGGATTCACAACTCACTCACACACGATCCAAGGGCTGTGATGATACAATGATTGATGGGATTAATTGAAGGGCTAGGATTACATTTCCAGAGGCTTCTAGAAACTAGGGTTCTCTCCTCAATTCACCTATATAAAGCCCTCTCCTCAACTCATATGAGGCTGTTAGATTTTAGGGTTAGATTTTAGGAGTAGGTGTAGGTTTTAATTCAAATTAGCTAATTGTAAAATTTATTTCCTGTTTATTTCAACTCTCAAGCTTGTAATCTCATTTAGTTTAATAAAAGTTCATTTTCATTTAAAATTCATGTTTTACTTTATTTAAATGTTTTATATAATGTTTCCTTATGCTTGGTTAAGATTAGATAAGTTCTTATTTCTGCTTTATCAGTTCATATAAGCTAATCAATAGCTTATTGTGAGTTTGATTTGTTTTAATTACTGTTTTATTCAAAAAGGCAAACATTAGTCAAAAGCAACAAAAGATCAGAAAGTTGATAAGGTGATTTAGATCCGGTTTATGGTTACAGAAGTAGCAGAGCTTAATTGGGGTCTATATTAAAGATAAGCTTAGTTTCAAATGTTCTCCCTTGTTCAGCTAGGGAATTTTTGTAAGTTTCTCTTTAAAGTTTTCAAATCTGCATAACTAGTTAATCTGAATTGCTTTTGATTCCTCCTTATTTGTTTGTTCATTTTACTTAGATGATAATCTGTAGTTGTTTAGTTATATATCTAAGCTTGTCTCATGGTTTTTACTTTTAGAAGTTTCATTCTGCCTATATATAGTCTTATCTACATATTGTGCTCTGGTTGTTCTTTAACTGTTTTTAGTGTTCTATTAGCTTCTACTACAGTTAAGCAATATAGAGTAGTCCTTAGGTTGGATTAGTCAAGCTTAAATCTGCATAACCTAGTGGATAAGCTTTTTACAAGGGCGTTTGGATCAGCTAGCTTCTGTGAGCTCTTGTTGTTTTGAGAGTACTTTTTCTGCATAACTAGATTACTTTAGGCATAAACAACTTTGTTTAAGCATAAAGAACACATAACACAATAGCAAAGTCAAAGTTCAATACAAATTGCATTTCTGTGTTCATATTTGCTTAATTGGATATGTTATCTTTGCATTTTAATAGATTTAGGTTACACTTAGGTAATTAAAGTCACAAACAAGCTTAATATTGCATTTAGGATTAGTATTGATCATTGGAAATTCATTTTAGTCAAATCCTAGGTGTAAAATAAAAGTCAAACCTTCAGGGCTGCATGTTCAAACAGACCTGATCTAGGTCTTTTCTAGGTGGGAGATTGAGTTTCATTGATGAGGCGAAAAATGAACCACTTTTAGAAGGCATTTTGGACATTTTTGGAGCATAAAAGTGAAGAAAACGGCAAAGTCTCAATTTTCCAAGCTGGGAACAGTAGGTGACGGCGTCAAGAGTAATTTCCATGACGGCCCAGTACAGAATTGATGGCGTCACGAAGTAGGGCGTCAAGAGTAAAATGCATGACGGCCTGGAAAATGCTAACACATGACGGCGTCAAAAGTAGATCAAGGCAGTCCGAGAAGTATTTTGGCGGCGAGATGACGGCGTCACAAGATTTGTCTTGACGCCGTCAGACCCTATTTCCTATATATAGTTTTCTAATTTTCACATTAAAAAGAGAGAAGTTTTGGAGAAACCCTAAGTACGAACTTGGTACGAATTTTACAGGTTTTTCAAGGGTTCTAAGCCCTTGATCCCTTTCGTGTGTAATTAAGATAAGTATTCTTTTAATTCAATCAATATGTCTATGTGTTGGTTGTCTATATCTTGTTCTTGTCTTAATTTCATCATGCTAGGCTAGATCTATTTTGTGTTTGCTTGGATCTAATGAAACCTAGATGTTAATTATGTGTTGATTACTTGTTTATGGTTGTATTGGATGAATGATTTCGATGTTAGGCTTAAGAAAACTGGCAGATCTCCAATTGGTAACATGCTTGAACGTCTTAAGAAACATGAACCAATGTGCACTAGGTTTTATTGGTTGTATTTAATGCATGAGTAATTTCTAATGATCCCATGTTAGGAGTTTTTAACGGCTCAACATAGGAGTGAAGTAGGCACTCATAGGATTGGGGAATTAAGTGCGCCACCCCATGAATGGTATTAAGGAATACAATCTGTCATCCACGCAACTATTACAAGTAATTAACGTGTAAAAGATGTCTAGAGAGTAGTGAAATCTAAGTAAACACATTTTCTCCACTTATTGCTCACAACCTTAGTTAATTTAGTTTATTTTCATTTTTAGTATTTTATTTTGATTGCATCTTTAGTATTGGGTTAGTTGACTAGCAACTAATTCCGCCCAAATCCTTCAAACCAGAGATTTTTACTTTCTTTCTAAAAAATATAAAAATACAAAAAATAAGCTTCCATCATCTTTAGCACTAGTAATTAGGTTTTCTAATCCTAGCGACACTATTCCTAGCTGAACGATCAATCCTCCGGTACTTGTCACTATACTATACTACAACGATCAGGTACACTGCCTGGTGGGGGTTGTAAGCTTCTCAAGATCCCTTGAGAGGTAAAGCCTGGTGCGATTCCCACGTATCAAGTTTTTGGCGCCGTTGCCGGGGAATAGTTATTGTCTAGGTTAGAATCTCTTTTTATTAGGTCTACTTGTTAGATTCCTTTCTAGTAAGATTTTATTTTTATTTTTAGGTTTCTTTAGTCTATCTTATTTCTTCGTGTCCTTTGTTCGTAAATTATTTCGATGGATAACAATAACATTGATCGTTTGATTCCTGTTATTCGTGTTTTTCGTCGTAGGATTTTCCAAATGCCCGACCCACTTCCTTTAGTGGAGAATGAGAACCCACCTAACCTCTCACCCAACCACCACTTTGACAATAATTCTGAGTTAGAGGAGTCTGATCATGATGATGACCGTAGGGCTAGTCCTTTTTACTATTCAGACTCCGATGAGGATCTTGATGATGGTGATGTGATTAATGAGAATAGGATGGAAGAGGAAATAAACCCTCTTAGGTATGTTGACCCTAGAACTAGGATTGAGTGTGATAGTTCATTCAACATGCAATTTCCTTGTAAGATCGGATTTAAGAGCTTTAACGCCTATCTTAACTCGTCTCTCCCAATGAACATAATCTCGCGTAATGAATATAATAAAATCATGGTAGATGAGTTAGAATACAAAGGAGAAAACATTATTGCTAGGGCAATACCATTGCATGTGTTTGTAGGAAGTTTGGTTTATCTTGTTGAGTTCATGGTTATGGAGAATCTAGGAGAATTTATTGATGATAAGTTGACCCAAGTTGTGTTTGGAAGACCTTTCAAATGGTTGACCAACCTCGATGAAAAACTCATAGAAGGGTTAATTACATTCTCGAATGGGGATGAAGATTTTGTCTATCAAATGCCCCGCACACACCCTAGGTTCAAGGATTTTTCCATGGAGAAATGTAGTAGGTATCCACCCATAGAAATGCTAAGTGAGAATGACAAGAGAAAAGGGTTTAAGTATACTCATGAAAAGAATAAAAGATACTATCGGGGATGTCTTGAGTTAGGAGATGAGTATAAGAATGATGAGGCGACTATTAGATGGCTCACGCTTGGTTATGTGAGCATAAGCGATACACGGTAACCCATGACCTTGAGTCTAGCTACAAGACTCGTAAATAAAGAAAAGCGCTTCTTGGGAGGCAACCCATGCTTTGTGTGATTTTCATTTTATTTGTTTGTTTGTTTGTTTGTTATTTGCTTCCGTATACATGCTTTATTTTTATTGTTGGTAGATCATGTTTCTCAATTAAAATGTGGAAATACTTTACTGTTGTTTTGGCCTAGTCTTAACTCCACCTAAAGGTATTTTTGCAAAAGATAAGTGTAAGGGAAAACCCCAAATATGTTTTTAAGAAACAAACCGATCATGATTCTCCACAATATTAAATGAACATGTGTATTCGTATTTGTTAGAGTCAAATGCTTGTATTGAGTCATAATCAAGTTTTGCAGGATTTTCCAGGAAGTAGAACCAAGTTTTTCCAGAAATTTTTCGGAAACTTAACATAAGAATTTCTGCAGGTCAATCCTGACGGCGTCATGAGTTAACTCTTGACGGCGTCACGGGTAAAAATTTGGAAATTTTACCGGTTTTGTTTTTCTAACGGAGTCTTATGGTTTTTGTGAATTATTAAGTTTTATAATCTCCAAGAAGTCTGCAAACTTCATTCCACAAGCATTATATCTTATCTTGTTTTCTAGGATTTAGATACTTATATAGGATGCCGCCGATTTTATGCGAGGTTGTCTTGTCTATTTTTTCAGGATTTACAGGTTATGTATGACAAGAAGATGATTTATATTCTAGAAGGGAAGCTTTGATTGTTCATTTTCTTGGAGGAAGATTTAACCTGGTCACCTTATTATCCATACCGAGCGAATCAGGGGAGTATTTGATTTCATTCTTTTTACTTTTTCACTTTTACATTCTTTACTTGAACATTGGGGACAATGTTCATCTTAAGTGTAAGGGGAGGGTAAAAAGATGATACCTTACATATGCACTTTCGCTTGAGTTTGCTTTGTTTAATTGTAGATGTGTAATAAAACTATGAGAAATACTTGTTAGTGCAATTTTAGCGCCAAATTTAAAATTTTTTACAACATTTAGGAGTGAAACTTTAGCCATAGCAAGCGTCTCATGGATAGGAGATTATATGACTAGCACATAACCGTATATTCAAAAAAAATTTTCACCCAAATATGTGAGGTTCGCCTTTAGATTTGATAGGAAAAGTATCTACTATTAGTGCTTATGAGTGTACCGGTAGCATTTAGATTCTAGAACTTGCGTTAGTGATGCATCCCGAGACCGCTAGTGAGACTACATTCGTGTGGTAGGATTTACTACATGATAAGAGGCATTAGGATCACCCTTGTGTTAAACCCGTATTATAATTACTTGACCATTTAAGTCATATTACTTGGCTACTTAAGTCAACTAATTTTTCCCACACCCTTAGCGTTGTACTCATTTTTAGTACACGAAACCCCTAGTACACCCCTCCGAGCCTATCTTTTCGTTTCTAACTTTAAGCATTTTACTTAAAGGAAGAATTTGTTACACCCCACATAAATGTACAACCAAATCGCCTTAGCCTTCCTTGTATGCGCTCATTTTTAGTGCATTATTGTTATTTGTTAAACCCTAAGTTAACTTTCTAATTGATTACATGGTTGCTAAGTCGAGTCATATCTTTGTACATATTGTTTTGGGACGATTGGGACTCATGGGTAAAGTACTTATTTTCTGGAGTAATGGGGAAGAACATCATTTATTACCCCCATACGTACGTTAATCTTAAAAGTACTCAAAGTGTTTTGATTTTCTTAATTCGAGTCATTAGATTAGTTTATTGTAAAGTATGTAAAGATTCAAGTGTAAGGGGAATTCTCATCCCCTATGATGTATTATTTTGGATGGTAGGGTAAGAGTGTATGAAAAAAAAATAATAAAAAAAAAATAAAAAAATCGAAAAATCAAGAAAAAGAAAAAAAAATGGAAAAAGAAAAAGAGAAAAAACATACGGACTACCATCCCTTTTCATTCTTTGTTCATTTTATGTTTTTGTTATTTTCCATTTATTAGCTTAAGTCGAGTCTAGTCTTGGCTTAGCAACGCCATATTGTACATGTAATTAACTAAAATTGTTAACTCGCCACCAGTAAAACTTCCTTTATCCAACAAAACCGTGTATTTCATATCCCTACACCTAACGTTACAACCCTTTAAAAGACCTCTTTGATAGTTTATCCTAGGTGCTTACGCCATGTGGTGGAGGTTTGATCCTTTCACAAGCCTATGGTAATCTATTTTGCTATGATAGGTAGTGAGAGATATCTTCCGTTTCCATATTGTAATTTATACTTTATTACACCCGAGAGATGTGAGTATCTAAACACTATTTGTGAGGTGCTAGTGTATGACCTCCGTGCTTGTCTATTGGTCTTTAGTGGAACGATTATTTGTTGTAATTACTTTTATATTAGTGTTAAATGACCCCTAACTTGTATTTTGAGTAGAATAAAAGCGCATTTGCTTGAGGACAAGCAAATCTCAAGTGTAAGGGTATATGATGAGGCGAAAAATGAACCACTTTTAGGGGGTCATTTAAGCCCGGAATTGAATTTATTTGATCAAATATTGCCCTAAATCGTTCCTTTTGTGATTTTAGGTACTTTGGGAATGAAATCTGGAAAAGAAGGCATTTTGGACGTTTTTGGAGCATAAAAGTGAAGAAAACGGCAAAGTCTCAATTTTCCAAGCCGGGAACAGTAGGTGACGGCGTCAAGAAGAAAATCTTGACGGCGTCAAGAGTAATTTCCATGACGGCCCAGTACAGAATTGACGGCGTCACGAAGTAGGACGTCAAGAGTAAAATGCATGACGGCCTGGAAAATGCAAACACGTGACTGCGTCAAAAGTAGATCAAGGCAGTCCGAGAAGTATTTTGGCGGCGAGATGACGGCGTCAAAAGATTTGTCTTGATGCCGTCAGACCCTATTTCCTATATATAGTTTTCTAATTTTCACATTAAAAAGAGAGAAGTTTTGGAGAAACCCTAAGTACGAACTTGGTACGAATTTTACAGGTTTTTCAAGGGTTCTAAGCCCTTGATCCCTTTCATGTGTAATTAAGATAAGTATTCTTTTAATTCAATCAATATGTCTATGTGTTGGTTGTCTATATCTTGTTCTTGTCTTAATTCCATCATGCTAGGCTAGATCTATCTTGTGTTTGCTTGGATCTAATGAAACCTAGATGTTATTTATGTGTTGATTACTTGTTTATGGTTGTATTGGATGAATGATTTCGATGTTAGGCTTAAGAAAACTGATAGATCTCCAATTGGTAACATGCTTGAATGTCTTAAGAAACATGAACCAATGTGCACTAGGTTTTATTGGTTGTATTTAATGCATGAGTAATTTCTAATGATCCCATGTTTGGAGTTTTTAACGGCTCGACATAAGAGTGAAGTAGGCACTCATAGGATTGGGGAATTAAGTGCGCCACCCCATGAATGGTATTAGGAAATACAATCCGTCATCCACGCAACTATAACAAGTAATTAACGTGTAAAAGATGTCTAGGGAGTAGTGAAATCTAAGTAAACACATTTTCTCCACTTATTGCTCACAACCTTAGTTAATTTAGTTTATTTTCATTTTTAGTATTTTATTTTGATTGCATCTTTAGTATTTGGTTAGTTGACTAGCAAGTAATTCCGCCCAAATCCTTCAAACCAGAGATTTTTACTTGCTTTCTAAAAAATATAAAAATAAAAAATAATAATCTTCCATCATCTTTAGCACTAGTAATTAGGTTTTCTAATCATAGCGACACTATTCCTAGCTGAACGATCAATCCCCCGGTACTTGTCACTATACTATACTACAACGATCAGGTACACTGCCTGGTGGGGGTTGTAAGCTTCTCAAGATCCTTTGAGAGGTAAAGCCTGGTGCGATTCCCACGTATCATTCATATTTAGTTTTTTTTGGTTTTCTAGGTTCCCAGTAGTATAGGCTAGCTTTTGCCCCATTTAGGTCTTATTAAATAACTTCCTAGGTGCTTAATTGTTAGCTGTCAAGTTACGGTTCTAAAACACAAGTTTTGCCTAAATAATCTAGCTGCATAAGTGCCTATTTACTAAACCAGAGTGCTTATTTCATAATCACAAGTTGATTTGTGCTTTACTGAGTTACTTGAACCATTTGTGAGCTTATTGTGCAATCAGGTGCTTATTTGCTTATTATAGTGCTTATCATAAACTGCCGATTAGGCTTTATCTGAGTTTCTGTGATCATTTTGGCTTTAATTCTGTTCATTTGAGCTTTTTTATATCTAAAACACATCTGGTCAAAGTTTGGATCAATTTGGTTCAAGAGTTCTTATTTATAAGCACTCCAAATAAGCAGTTTATAGCTTATCAGCACTTCCAGTGCTTATTTTTTACTTTTTAAATTTTTTCTAGGTTTAGATTAATATTTTAGAATTTCCCTGAATTTTTCATATTTTTCTGAATTCATTTGCTATATCTCTTATTTAATTTTAGTTTTTAATAAATTTTTAATATTTTTTAATTACCAAAAATTCTAAAAAAAATCAGAAAAAGCCTAAAAAAATCCAAAAATATTTTAGAAATTAGTTTTCAATTATTTTAGATTTTTAGAAATTAATTTTGTATTTTTCTCACTTAATTTCTATTTTCTTTTGATTTTTAATTAGTTAAATTAGTTTTTAATTCATAAAAATTAAATAAAAAGTCAAAAAAAATATTTTATTTTTCTCAAAATTTTCTTTTATCAGTTTTAACTCAGGAAAATTATTTTCAAACCCGTAGGATTAGTGTAGCTTCAAATTCACTTTTTGTTTCGCGCGTTTACGTTTATTATACGTTTAAGCTTACGGTTTTAAGTTTACGTTGCGTTTTAGGTTTGGTAACTTGAATTACGTGCTTAAGTGATTAATTGTGCTTCATTTTCTTATTCATTAGTGTAATCTCTTTGAAATTCCATTCACACCTTAACACGGACTACGACCCGGGGAAGGTTGAAGTGAATTTTTGATTTTCATTTTCGAAATTGTGTTTTGAAAACCTTCCTTGTAAATATTTTCTATAAAGACAAAAAAAAAAATTGAAAAATAAAAAACACTTTTCCTAAAGTGTTTTCAAAAATACAAAAAGAAAGTTATAGCCTCGACTCCCTCGTGGAAGAGGGGGCGTTGTAAACTAAATAAGCTTACCAACATAAGAACGCGTGAAATTAGTTGCTAATCGGATTACTTTAAATTCTACAACCAAATAAGAGAAAAATACGGAAGCTTAGACATTAAATTGCAAGTGAAGAGAGAAACACTCTTCTCTCTCATTCCGTCGCGAGTAGTTTTGAAGGGAACGGTTACGATTAACGTAACATTTGAAAAAAGAGAATAAAAGTTTTAAGTTTTTGAATTTTGTTTTCCAATATATTAAAAAGCCAAAAATAATTCCTAATCAAAAATACAAAAAGATCTTCCTTTTCCACTTTGATTTTCTTTTTCGATAATTAAAAAACCAAAAATAATCCTCTTCTCCTCTTATCATTTGATTCTTATTCTTTAACCCTCTAAACTGATAATTCTTAATTCTTATGGATCCGACTTGTGTTAAGTGCGGAGAACCGTTCTTTGAAGGTTCATGTGTTTGGTGTACATGCGAACGGTGTGGTAATGATATTCGAGACGGAAGTTGTTTGTTTTGCGATTCAAGTAATTCATTTGCCTATGATCCTAATCCAAATACGTACAACAACTTTCCAAAATTTTCCTACCACCCACCTCGGCCCGATTTATCTTCATTCGATCAACGAGATTGCGAGAGATGTGGAAGAAATATAATCGATGGAATTTGTTCGTTTTGTGCTTCAGAAGATGAAAGTTCTTATACGTATGATTTTAATCCGAACTTTTCCAATTATCCTCAAAACGATTTCAATTCATATGAGCAAGATTCGTATTTCAATGATGAATCGTCTCAAAATGCATCGACCACACAACTACAATACGGTTGTGAGTATTGTGGAGGTCCACACCGTAGCACCGATTATCAAACAAGGAAATCGTTTCGTTGTGACAATGATTATCACGACCAACCTCCACAATACGATATGATCATTAAAATGATGACTGCTCAAAATGACTTTACCGAGCTGCGTCTAAATACAATAGATCTTTTTAAGGAAGTAATTCATATAAGAGAACAAGTTAACACCATTAAGAGTGATGAAAATGAGCCTTATAAAGAAGAAAATTCTACGATTAATCCCACTCCGTAACACCCCTCCTTACGCAGACCACAATATTGTCCGCTTTGCCCGCAGGCTCACGGCTTTGCTTTTGTGGCCTCATTTGAAGACTTCCCGGCAGGTCACCCAAGCCAGTACTACTCTCACATGAGCATGCTTAACTGCCAGTTCCTAAGAACCCCACTCGCAGTAGACCACAAAACGCATTGTGTCATTGTAAGGCGAATGTTATCTTATGAGCCCAACATCTCTCCAGGCCACAACCGATGTGGGATTTGCCTAGGGTGTTACAATCACCCCCCTTAGGGACTCATCGTCCTCGATGAGGTTTGCCCCACCATCCCGAACGACTCTGGAGTGGCTTTGATACCACTTGTAACACCCCGCCTTATGCAGACATTAATATTGTCCGCTTTGCCCGCAAGCTCACAGCTTTGCTTTTTGTGGCCTCATTTGAAGACTTCCCGATAGGTCACCCAAGCCAGTACTACTCTCACATGAGCACGCTTAACTGCCAGTTCCTAAGAACCCCACTCGCAGTAGACCACAAAACGCGTTGTGTCATTGTAAGGCGAATGTTATCTTATGAGCCCAGCATCTCTCCAGGCCACAGCTGATGTGGGATTTGCCTAGGGTGTTACACACTCCGTCTTGTGAACCTTTAAATGTTGAAAATTGTTCTATGGCATCTCTCGACGACGATTTCTTTAAACATAGGGCTTTTAAAATCAAAATTGAACAACTTTGCGCCTTGTCAAAAAATTCAAAATGTCGTGTTGATTATGATGGACCATCGGTTCCTACTGCCTCTCCGGTGAGGGAAATGGAACGAGAAACCGAGGTGACAAAGGACTCGGTACTTTCCAATAACAATGGAAGTGCTAAATACGTCCAACCTACGGTTGTCCAAGAATCAATTGCTCCTCCTGAACCGTCAAAATTTGATCCTAACCTTTCTCGATTTACGGTTAAGAGTTTGTCAAGCATACGTAAAAAGAACGATTTTCCTTATCTTCACGAACAAAAACCGGAGACCATAACGGAAGTGGTGGAAATTCCTATCTCTCATAGCACACCATTTGTCCCACCTCCGGATTCTTCAAGATGTTTTTCAAGATTTGAATCTATCATCCCCGATTCTTCCCATCCTTTCCTTACACCGGTTGAGGGAAGTGATCCTGTTTTGGAAGAAGTCGACAATTTTCTTGATAACAATGATTCTATTTCGACTGAGATTTTTATGCCGTCAGATCCTTTTGAGCCCGAGCTCAAGGATTCTTTACCCGATTTTGTGAAACATGATTTTGTTACGGCTGAAGAGTGTGACTTATCTTCGATTGATAATCCGAATGATCGTGTTGAGATGTTCTCCGATTCTGACGATGATGATTCTTTATCTTGTGGAGACATCGATTACATGGATGAAGTACCTTCTGAGCTCGTCAGCTTAGAAGAAGAGAATAATGTAGAAAACGAAGTTGAATTCGATCATCCTAAAGATATTGATGACCTTTTTTCAAGGGTTTCCGAAACATTCAATATGACTTTCACAAATCCGTTATTTGATTTCGATTTGGAATTGACTCTTGATAATCCAATCTTCGATATTTCTTGTGATGAGTCCGAAATGGAACCCGAGGTCCAGGATTCACATAATACGATTGATTCTATTTACGAGAAGTTCTCCGATGAACTTACTCATACCATTTCTCCACCGGATATTGAAAATGATGAGAATGGCCTTCAAAGAAACGTACTAATTGAAGAAATACATGGCAGTGATTTACCTTCCGATGCTGCTTCATTTGTCTTCATTTTACCGTCTTCTCGTCAACCCGCGAAACCACCAGATGTAGATTTTGAATCAGATATGAATGAAGATATTTTTGGAGTGGTGGACGAGATTTTCGAACATGATGTTCCTGTGCTTGATATTTTACCCACCCAACCCACCCGTGATTCTGAACTTGACTTTGCTTTTATCATCCTGGTGTTTCAACCATTCTTTACTTATTCCATCATTTCTTCACTTTTCCACTCCACCGGGAGTGAGGATACCGTTTTTGACCCAGGAATCTCCGTTTATTATGCCGGGTGTCCGTTCCATCTGCTCTCCCTAAGGACGACTTAATTTTGGGATCGAGTCAAGCTCATGTGACTTGGTGAACAAAAACAAGCGCTTTGTGGGAGGCACCCCATGCTTATCCATTTCATTTTTTTTTATTTTCTTATTTCTTTAGTAACGTGACGTGAGGGGGGCGACCCTTTCCAAACTCGTGTTTTCGTGGTTGTTTGTGAATGTCCAGGAATTTCCCCGAAGATTGAGGACTCTCGTGCTCGTGTTTTGTCATTCTCTCCACTCGAGTCTCATTCTTCTTTACTCTTTCAGAAATTCAACATATCCACAATCTTATCGACTAACGTTTATCTCTTGGCATACCTAATAAACGGCCTTAGATATTACGTAAGACTACTCGTACCCTTAAAACATTGAGGACAATGTTTCATTTTAGTCTTGGGGGGGGGGGAATCTTCGATTTGATTTGACCTGATACCTTCGTCTGAGCTGTTAACTTACGCAACTCTGTTTTTCCACCAAAATTTAAAATTTTTGTCACCTTTTTATTGTTGAAAAGAGATGATGATATATTATAATAAGATTTGACACCTTGTTTTGACTTTCCTACCGGCGAGAGTAGAAATAAATTTTCCGACTTAACCACGCGTGTTGAGCCCTAACTCGTCTCCCTTAACCAATATAATCAAAAGATTGTCAGATAAGCATCTGCGGATCTCATTACTTGGGATTTTAAATTTGCGGAGATCGAGGAATGATAGAGTTTATTTAGAAGTTTCGTGCTAAACGTGGAGTAGTTGGATCTCTTTAGAGCCCACGAAAGGTACCTGTGGTCTCCTTGTTCCCACAAGATTGAACGCCAATAATAATAGATCTCTAGGATTAATTAATTGTATGGGGTTTGGGCAATACTTAGTTTTTTCTCGTTCTCAACAAAATCTCTGCATATAGGGGTTTGGTACACACAGGGGTACTATCAGTGTTACGGTAAAATAGACTATTGCATCTTGCCGGTTCGCAGCCGATGTTGTGATCTTAGTAAAGCCCGTGGGACTCAGGGTTTGGCATATGATTATGAATATCAATAATAATAATCCAAAGCCAAAAATAAGGAAAAGGAATCCAAAGCTATAAAAAGCAGCGGAAATAAATCCAAGGTCATAATAAAGCTCTTACATCTTGGCGGCTCATAAACCGTTGTTGTAATTGAAATAAAGGACTAATGACCAAATATCATTAAAGTGCTTATAATTATACAAAAATGCCAAGCTTCGACTCTGGGGGTTTCCTAATAAAAAGCTTCCGTCTCGGGTCTTAAACATGGGATGTTTCGGTCGTTAATAAAAAGGGGCCCCTCAAAATAGTGTTAAATCAGAGACCTCCATGTGGACCCGATTTCTGTATGCAGGGGTTTTCGAGGGAAAGTTTGGAAACTACTTAGGGTTCAAATTTTGTGCTCTTATCAGACTAATAACTATCAAAACGAGAAAATATGAAGAAATTCATTTCTCACAAAAATAAAATCTTAAGATACAAAACTTAGGAATTGAGAACAAGAGGTAATTACACAAGTAACTTTTGTGGGTAGTGTTAGCATCTAACTTGTGGATAAACAATGATTTCGATTTTACGCTTAGTTTGGGGGCTTGTGAAAAATCAAGGATGACTATTTTTATCAGTATGGTCTTTTCTCTGTGAGAAGTGTTTCTACTCGTAGACCCTGAAAATTATCAAAAGATATGAATTTGATAATGAAATTCAAGCAAACCGTCACATATATAAAAATGAAAAAGTACAAAAATAGTAGTAGTAGTAGTAGTTGTTGTTGTTATTCATGAAAATCGGAAAATGGAGCGTTTTTGAGAATAAATGATTTTGAAATCTATTTTGAACATCATTGCTACTTTACAACGTCATTAAAGAGAGCTGAGGTTTTGAAATTATTTATCTCTTAAGGGTGAGGTGATGACATTGCGTGATGACACGGCAATACCTTCGTCTGGGGGAGTTTTGATGTGTGCTTATTCGCACATCATTTTTAGGCCTTAAATTAGACCAAATGTACCAAATACTAACCAAATATGCCAAGAGAATGTGTGTTTTTGTATTTGTGTATGTTCAGGTACGGATATGTGAAAAATGGACAAAAACAAAGCCAAAACCGACAAAAACGAGCACGAGAATGAAAAAAGGTCAAAAGCCGGAGCCAGGGAAGCTTAATGATCAAAGAAAGCCTTAAATGTCAAAAGAAGTCCTTAGAGATTTATAAAGTTGCAAGAATGGTCCCTAATCAAAGTTTAAAGAGATTGGCAACTTTAGTCCCTCAGATTTCACAAAATGACAAAATTGGCCCTTTGAGGAAATATTTGAAGAAAAGTAAAAGTCAACTCTCCATGATTCAGAGAAATACAAGTATGGCCCTTGGAAAATATTTTGGATAAATAACAGATTTGGTCCCAACATTTTGAGAAATACAACATTGGTCCTTAACTAATAATATTACTCCTAAAACTAAACCGGATCCAAACTAACCCAAGTAATCCACTAGCCCAAAACAACACAAGCCCAACACCCACTATTATACCCAATCCACTCCTGCCTACCCGATCCACCACCACTTCACTCTACCCGGTCAAAACAAATCAAACCCGGTCAAACAATAAAAATAATAAAAACACCCCCAATCCCATTCATGCGCCCCAAATTTTACCCAAACCCAGAAATGTACTGTTTATAGAACCCTAAAATCACCATCCCTTAAATTACCTCAATTCATAATAATTACCCAATCATTGGTTAATTCTAAAAGGGGTCAGAATATGTCAGGAAGTATCCAGAGCATACACATGGACCAATGAGCAGACACACGCAGGATTCATAACTCACTCACACACGATCCAAGGGTTGTGATGATACAATGATTGATGGGATTAATTGAAGGGCTAGGATTATGTTTCCAGAGGCTTCCACAAACTGGGGTTCTCTCCTTAGTTCACCTATATAAAGCCCTGTCCTCAACTCATATGAGGCTGTTACATTTTAGGGTTAGATTTTAGGAGTAGGTGTAGGTTTTAATTCAAATTAGCTTATTGTAAAATTTATTTCCTGTTTTATTTCAACTCTCAAGCTTGTAATCTCATTTAGTTTAATAAAAGTTCATTTTCATTTAAATTTCATGTTTTACTTTATTTAAGTGTTTTATATAATGTTTCCTTATGCTTGGTTAAGATTAGATAAGTTCTTATTTCTGCTATATCAGTTCATATAAGCTAATCAATAGCTTATTGTGAGTTTGATTTGTTTTAATTACTGTTTTATTCAAAAAGGCAAAAATTAGTCAAAAGGCAACAAAATATCAGAAAGGTGATAAGGTGATTTAGATCCGGTTTATGGTTAAAAAATATCAGTAAATTTTAATAAAATACCTAATTATTGATTAGACACAAAATTGAATGAAATGAGATGAAATGTATGTTGAAAAACTTACAAAAGATGTTGTTATATGTTAGGTTAGTGTTTGCCCCTTGCGAAACAACCCCGGATTGGTGATTTCGTGAAGTATTTTGATGGTTTTAGTTGTTTTGGTTCGTTCACAGCAGTGGTGAAGGAGGAAATTATGAACAAATGGAGTGTTTGGGAAAGGATTTAAGATAGAAAACGAGTTTAGAAGTATCAGTAGGCCGGTCCCCTTAAACATTAGGGGGACCGCCCTCGATAAAAAGCCGGTCCTCTTAATCTTTAAGGGGGCCGCACTTTGTTTTTTGAATTCCTTGCGGTTTTTGTTTCTGGAACAAATATATATATATATATATATATATATATATATATATATATATATATATATATATGTATATATATATATATACATATATATATATGTATATATATATATATATCTATATATATATATATATATATGTATATATATATATATGTATATATATATATATATATATATATATATATATATATACATATATATATATATATATACATATATGTATATATACATATATATACATATATGTATATATACATATATATATATATGTATATATATCTTTATATTATATATAACAGGAGGCGTTACACGTAGATAATGCCACATAAACGCCACCTCATTGCCCAGTAATTCATTATGTGCCATGTCATCACATTGTCGCGCCATGTAAGCAAGCATGTAAGCAACTTTTTATCAAAATTCGAAATTAAATTTTAAAAAATGACATATGCATGGTTCGAACTCTGGGTCTCTTGGTCCATAAACAAACACTTCAACCAATGGAGCAAGCTAGAAGTTGTGATAAACAATTCAAAACCAAAGTAATAACATCACATAACCCCTACCATTTAATTAGATAAAATTTTGTGGGCTTATTAGAAAAAAACATACGTATATTCTTCCTTAAGAAAAACCTTATACGGTCTCCTTTTCTCAAAAACCCTAACGATCTTTGACTAGACAAAAAACAAAAGTACGTATCCTCATAACCCTAATGATCTTATGTTCATTGTATTTACGAGTCTATGGTTCATGCTTTGTGTCTATATTGGCTTGACAAGGTTATGGTAAATTACTTTTTGATAATTCCTACACGAATAAAGAAGTTAGGGTATGTTCGGTTTATGTCAATTTAATCACTGTGTGTTAGATTTGTTTAACGTTCACAACGAGAATTCACATCAAGAAGATCATGTAGCGTGTTGATTAGTGTATTGTGCAGATGGGAGTTAGGTTTCTGTTTTATGAATACATGCACAAAGGAAATCTACAAGATCACTTAAACGGTTTGTCTTTTTAACTGTCTCTTAAAAGGGTTTTTATGTTAGTATTTATTATTTATTATGTGTATCCACAGATTATAGTCATCTGATAAAATTTATTACAGAAATCGGGAAAAGAAAATGGATTGGCTTGTGAGGCTTAAGTGGCAATTGGTGCAACAAAGAGGACTTGCTTAATTGGATTCAAGTTCTGCTGTTGGAATTCATGTTGTACATATCTTACAAATTAGTTTCTTCTGTTCTTATTTTCAGAATTTATGTGGTATGATAATTAGAAATCAGATAGGCAACTTGAATAGGTTCTACATAAGCAATTTTGATGGTTGGATATACCAACTGGTGGTGGAACCAGCGTCCTATCATCTCTGTTGATTTCCATTGGCCGAATCCTTAGTGATACGACAGCTATATCGTCATTCAACTTCCAGTTATTTGTTATGAACAATCTGCTGCAATCATGCAATATTATGAAGCTCAATCTATACAATAGTGTACGTATATGGTAACATTGTGGCAATATAGAATTTCATATTTTTATGATTGTCTTTGACAATGTCGAGGTAGAGAATGGTGAGTTGCTGCTAAGCAAGTTCAAGTGGGGTCATTCTTTCCTTTCCCTCAACAGGTATGTTGAGTACCTTCTGTACCCGTTTACCAATATTATTTTCTGTGTACACTTATCGTTCTCTTTATCCTACTGAAACAAGAGACATCTATATATAATACAAGTGATGGAAATCTCAATATCGTGCTTGCACTTGCTTTGAAAACAACCATTAAAGTTTAAGAAGTAACTAAAATGACATATGCATTTAATCTGAAGCGATGTTTGTAGTGTGAGAATGCATCTATTTGTCAGTATTTGATTATTGGTTAAGTTGCCGAATGCAGGGATCGAACTTCTAAAGGCATATTCTAAATGTGAAAACAGTGAAATGCCTAAAAATCTTTATCTTTAAGTGTTTATTTATGATTTTTTTTTAGCTTTGGGTTTTGGACGCGTGACTGATAAGGAAGATTAAATTGTCTTTATTTGAGACACATTTAAAAGAGAACCACTCGGCTATTCAGGTTTGTTTCTTTACAAGTAATTAACGTTTTATTATTTCAATAGTTTTTATGATTATCATTTATTGTCATATTAGTTATAATATAATATAAAACTTTGCACAAGGCATTTGTTAGCTCTTGACCTGTCAATCTCAATTGTTGTGTGGTTAATCTCAATTGAATTTATGGTGATCAATTTTTAGAAGGCTCTTATGGTGCGTTGATGCAGCTCTAACAATCACATTATGGGAATGGAGTGGATGGTTAGTTTATCACAGGGAATACAGTCACATAATGTCAAGCCATTATGTCAAAAAATTGTTGTGAAAAAGTTACTAGCATAGCTGGAAGCAGCAGGTACATTCTATTCCACCTTACTAATTTTGAGATACGCCCATTTGTTTTCTTGATCATAGTTGATGTTTTTTGTTGTAGATATGTGAAAAAAATCACTGACCCACCACCAACATATTGTATGAACATAGAGAGCGAAAGTAATTGGATTATCGATCAGCCTAAAATTGGTATCATTTCGTATTCTGTTATTTTCGTGTTCAACTAGCCTAAAATTGGTTAGTTACTCTCATTCGTTTCCTTTGATGACTTCACTTTTACTTTCTCAGTTAGAAATGGTCTACGTATACATACTGAGGATTTCCTTAAAATTATCGACATGATAGCTTCTAGCAAATTACTACTAAAGTCTTAGTGGTGTTATTGATACAGATCATGAATTGATGGAACTAGCAACTTCTTTCAAGTCCACTTTAGGTAAACCGGAACTAAATACTTGAGCATAGCAAGACGGGTCAACGGTTTTGTAGGTCTGCAGATCGGCCTCGCTATGGGATTTGAATTTGCAGCCGAAACTACTGATAGACCGGGAGCTTTTGACTTTAGGTAAGGAGATAACGCTGTAAGTGAAAAATCATGATGTAGATATTTATGTGTAGTGGTGGCGATTTTACAGATTAGCTTATGAAAACGTTGTTTTGGGTTAAATTTTATTTCTGACGGGTCAAATGGGTCGTATGCTCAACCAGGTAGAAAATCAAACTAAAATGTTTTCTAATGCATACAACTTACTTACTAATCGTTGTGTCATAGAAAAAATTAATTACATGATAATATACTT
Organism: Artemisia argyi; assembly: GCA_030686995.1. NCBI lineage: Eukaryota > Viridiplantae > Streptophyta > Magnoliopsida > Asterales > Asteraceae > Artemisia > Artemisia argyi. The sequence goes on along the minus strand of CM060683.1, from coordinate 120,300,291 downwards.
TTTGTAATCATATTAATGTACCTAGAACTATCTGAAAACATGGAGTCAACCTTCTGGGGCGTATTTCGAGCCACATAAAAAGATACCAGCTATCTATCCTGACTAACCAACACAATATGCTACCTTTGCAACAATGAGTTCAAATTCATTTCAGATGATGTTCTTATAATGAATTTTCTTTTGTTTTGAAGGGTTACAATTTGTACCATCAAGCTCACATAGATTCCTCAGCATACATTGCTTTCAGGACAGTAATCCCAAAAACAAGATTATCAGGTAAGGACGCTAATGAAAACAGTGTACCGATCACTCTAGCGATCTCCTCTTACTCCAGTTGCCCTACAAGGATAGAACAATAACTTTCTGCAATGTGTCAGATGTTATGAACTCTCCAAGAAACTTATTTGAAAAAAGGCCATTTGTTAATATTTTGTAAAGAGTAACTGCTCGGACATCAGTTTTGACTTAAGTAAAAGAGTCAACTGAATGATTCAGTTTGAGTAATCAAAAAGCACAAAACAGAGGATTCCCATTGCTATAGATTATGGGCTAGACGGACATTATAAGCATATGACCGAAGAACACGTAATACCAAACGCCCCTTAAGATGTTAAATATAGAGATTTCTTTAAGGACGTGATAATGTTACTATTTTTGAACCATAGGTGAATGTCGAACAGATGTTCCTTCTGTGATAATGACATCAGATTATACATGTGAGCGTGGGCATAAGATTGAAAGTTATATTTATTTGTTTTATTGTATAGGGAATTCCTCGGAATTAAGTTTGAGTGTGAGTAAAGAATACTATGTCAATTCTCTTGCTGTTCCTCGAAAGGCCAAAGAGGCCACTGAAAGCATTACCAAGGTCAGTATGTTAGTGCCATGACTGACTTGAGAATCCTTTCATCCTTATGCAGGGGCTACTCCAAAAGGCGTGCTTAGAGTAATGGGTGTTCAAGGGCTAACAATTTATCATGTGAAGAGCCATTTGCAGGTAAGTGTCATAGTGCTTTTATTATCCAGGCCAATCATGAGGCTTAAACATGTTGTTACGGTGTTACTTTGTTGACTTATATATGCCTTTTATCTGTACAGAAACATTGTTTTGTTTTTTGTTTTTTTAAATTGCACTTAAAATAGCTGAATATAGCTTCGATTACTCGCTATTCACTTACTTATTTTGGAAGTTTCTCTTCCGGAAAAATAATGGTATTAGGCAGACGTCATATGGGCCTCACGAGAAGGGGCTTGAGTAATTCTACAAAGGTGGTAAAGGGGAAGAAACACCAGTACCTGTTACCTTTGCCTTAGGACTCCATTCCCAATCATGTTAAAGCTAGAGCTCTTAGTCATCTCTCACCCTTAAAGCCCTTGAAAGAAAAGTCAAAGCCTAATACTTTGGGATTTGAGAAACCCCTTTGATATGTGGTCCACCCAGGAGAAAATCATCGATGTAAAGTTTTGTTATTTGCTTTAGTTTGATTTTGTAAGGATGTGTGAAAGGTTTTTCTAAAAAAATATATGGTTTGTTAATGATTGAAGGTGAAACAGATGGCTAATGAAATGGGGCTGCATTCAATGGTCAGATCTTCTCACTTGAGAACATATACCATTAGGTCAAATTGCTTATTTAAGATTTTTGGGTTGTTCTACATTTGAGACTGATTATTGTGACTGAAATGCAATGCTTCTGTTCATGTGATTATTTAGACGTTAAGTTATGAGTTTTGGATAATAAGTTTCACATACTAAACAAAATATGATTATCTCAGGTTAGATAATAAGTTTCACATACTAAACTTTTTTGGTCATTTTTCGTATTCTTAAGTCATCAGAATATGCCAACCACTCAAAACATCTCATCATTTGATTACTATGTCTTCAAACAACAACAAAATTTCCAAACAATGTCTGTATATTACAAATAATAATCTGATAAATGAATATTCAAATCTTTATAACCAACCAATCAATAAATGGACCCTTTTTTTTCCATTAGTTAGAGTTCTCATTAACTTATGTCTTAATTGTCACATTGACAATATTGCATCTTATTTACTTTTATGTGTTTTTGTACAGGCTCTTAAAGCTCTCTAGACCATCGAAAAAGAACTCGGGTTACCACTAGATCGCCTTTTTTGAGAGATCTCACGTGAACCTGTAGCTACAGCATCCCTTCTCGAGGAATCAAAAGTGTCAACTGCACTTCCTTACTCTTTGACCATCTTGGTATTGGTCTTCTACAAGCTTATCTCTCGGAGACTAATGAACTCGATGACTTCCCTTTGAAATCAATGTTAGGTAAGGTTCCTTCTATATATGCCCATACTGATAGAAAGATGTTGGGATGCTGACACTAATAATAGACCTTCATTTGACAATAAACGTAGAACTTGATCTCACCATTGGGGATAATACTAATAATCATTTACTTTCTAATTTAATAAACTAATTACTTAGTGAAGTTGGTTTTTTACCTTTGAATCAATAAAAGGCTAATAATATTCAGTTTTGTAAGATGGATCAAGGAACCACCCGCTGATTTTCACAACATAAAAGTTACACTTTGGGCATCTGTTCCAGTTATTATTCTTGGCAAGATCCCTCAACATAAGGTCACTTGGGTCTCTTTCGTCCTTTTTCAAACCCTGATACTACAACTGATCCTAGAATGACACATCACCTTACATTGGGCACAAGGCAATTTGTTACAATGTGGGCATTATCAACTAACACTGCAGAACAATCTTTAAACGGACAGTATAGTAGAACTTCTCGGACCCTAAGATAAGAGATTCACACAAAGCTTCCTCCCATTGTTCCAATACTTCTGTTAGAATAATTAAACAAAACACTTCAGGTCCTATTACCCCTTTGCAAACCTTACTTTAGTTATGTTTTCTTGGATCTTGGCTGCCACGTGTCCCCTGATGCAATCAAAACAGTACATATGTTTTGAAACATCTCAGATTCACTCTTTGTGTCCATGCAAATGTCACAAAATTGGTCAGCTACTTGATTTGATGGCTTGACTTTCGAATTAGTACTACTCTTTTTGAGTAAAAAAACTAAAAATGTTCAACCGCAGTTAAATAAAACTACTCTTTTAGTGAAAATCTTTGGGCTGGGATTTTTTAGATGTGAAAAATACGAGAAAAATCCTAAAACATTACAAAAATAGCTTTGCTTGAATGTGTGGTCAAATTTGCAAGCACCTCCCCCCTCCCCTGCCGATCCTTGAGACTTTAAGACAAAACAGACTATTTTTCGAGTATGAACTTGAGGCTATTTTCTACATATTTTTGATCCGATTTCTTATTTATCAAAATTTATTATTTGCCGTGATTGAGAATCAATAAATCTTTTGTCGAGTCTGCTTAACAGTTGTGCCTTTCTTCTTTCCAGCTGGACAAAATATTAGGGAGAGTAATTGGTACAACAGATCCGCTATCTAAAAGAAATTTCTCAGTTGGTGGACGCCATAATGAACTTCCAGAACAGAACTTTAGAAGATGTACCCTCATAAAAAGATTTGGTATGCTATAAAGTATACTTTTCCTGACTATTGAGCCATTGGACGCATTTTCATTATAATTTGTTTTCTACACTTTGTGTTCTATACTTTTATTGTATTTTTTTTACAAATGTATAAAAAATTAGTAAGCTACAAACTCATTAGGTATGCAAGTTTTCATAAGTTTTTAAAAATTTAATGTGCATAAAAGTTATGAACTCTCTACGTGGTATGTACGAATGTCAGACTGATTAACCTGAATTTCACCTTCTGAACATGCATGTATATCGAGAAGAGGAAAGGAACGTGACAGGCTGGCAACCATTAAACTTTGCTGAATTATCAGCTGATGAAGGTTATGATGGTAAAATTGTTCATGAGAAGTAGTAACTCAAAAGATTGTAGTTTGATTCGTAAAAGTGTTCATATTCCACTTCGGTCTACAATATTTTGGTGGGGTGGTCTCTACCAGAAACATCGTATATATACAATCATTAGTTTATTGTTCGTAAAACATGAAACTCTTTTTTTAGAAAGGCATAAAACATGAATCTCTAAATTATAAAACATGAAGACAGTTGCCGCATGTATTGGGCTGCAAAGGTAAAGATGTTCTTACATTATTATGAAATCAGAAGCTTTCTTGCAGGGATATGTAGCATTTTAAAAGTGTGGGCTGTTCAAAGTAGTAATAAAGAGCCATAAAAAGCATCTGATGAAGGTAATAGCCTCATGTATGGACCTGAAGCAAGGTCAAGATATCCTAGATAGTTAAGACATCACGATGATATATGTCTACTAATGTCTACTAATGTCATATTAAAGAGCAGTTTCAATGGGCGTTGTAAGTAGTCATTAGTAGACACAAGAAGCAACTCACGATGATACAGTGCAGGGAAGATGTGAAAGTAAGTTACATGGATCATGGTGGAACAAAGATGGAGAATCTTATATGTAATATCAATTGCTTAAATCATAGAAGAATATGTGAAGGTAACAAGGAAATAAAATAATATGAACATCATGTCGTGATGTAAAAGGAATGTACTCAAAAAAATTATAAATTATGAGGTTTCAGTTTTACTTGAAAGACTCACAGGTTAGATCAAATAATCAATATTAGATATACTATCTACATGTGGTGTAGTGAACTAAATGTGTAGAACAAGAGAACCTAAAAAGTGACTTCACGTATCTATGTATGTATGTTTATTCCTGAGATATATAAACGGGTTTGGGTTAAATCATGTTGGGTCCAGGTATCTCAGGTTGATCGACCAATACTTTTACTTTTTAATCATACAAATAACTAATATTACATTATCATACAATAACTTTTTATTTTTATTCAAACACATTATCTTATATGGAAATATTTTTGGCTTTTGAGCTATGTCCAGAGTTATTGTAGTTTGTACAACTTAAATAGCTTACATATATGTTCTAAAAAATTTATGGTTGATAGAACTCAATTGAGGTTAACTGAAGATCTTTGAATCTCAAAAAACGCTTGATATATAATAGAAAAGTAAGCACTATTTAAAATGAGATTGAGTGAGTGTTATATCTAGCATTTTTTTTCAATTTTTATTTAAGCACATTATCTTATACGTAAATATTACATTATTCACTTGAGGGATGTTAAGAGTGTTTATAGTTTGTAGAACTTGAATAGGTTACAACTATGTTTTAAACTTATGGCTAATAGAAGCAGACTCGAGTTGAGGTTAAGTGAAGATCCTTGAAGTTTTACTAAAAAATGTTTGATATATAATAGAAAAATAAGCACTATTTAAAATGAGTTTGAGTGGATGTTATATCTAAGAAAATTTTGAAAGTGCTGAACTCGGCCAGTTTTGATGGGGTGTTCACTTTTGCTATTCTACTGTCTTATTATGTCATGTTTAAACACGAAGTCTTTGAGTGTCAAATGTAATTTCTTCGTTTGTATATTGTTTTTAGTTAGTTCTAATGCTCATGTATTCAGTTATATGGGATCATTAGGTAGTTTTCTTATACTTTATTCTTATAGATACTTTAGTAACTCTTTGTTCTCATATCCAATGAAACATTCATTTCTTTTCCTTTCTTATGCGTTCAATAAAGGGCTAATACCATAAAAAAAAACACTATATTTGTAAAAAAATGTGACTTCTGCGTAGCGAACTAAAAAAATCCTTGTCTGTACACTAATGCTAACAATTTTGTCTTTCTTTTAGTAATAAAGATTAAAAAAAAACTGTGATGACCATTTTACCCTTGAATTTTTGAAAATTGCATCCAACATCCTTAGGCTAAATTAAATAAAGGGTCCCCGTTGTTTAGAGAAAATTGCGTCCACCTTCCCTATTTTTTCCCCAATTTTTTTTGAAATTCTTATGGTATTAGCCCTTCAATAATCTATTTCGTATGTTTACAATTGATTTATCTTTATTGAAATTTTTGGTATTTAGTAAGTCAATTAGTTTGTCAAATGATTCTTAAGTCTATACATGTATTAACTTTAATCATTTGACTTCTTTCGATGTATTTAGCTTAGATGCATGCTTATGCTGCATAAAATTATGATCTTTTAGTTTGAACTTCATTGACGTCCACAACTTAAGTTACATTAGTAGGCTCCATAAGTTTGTGATCTTTTAGGTTAAATTACGTTAAACAAATATTAAACCAAATAAAAATTATAAAAACATATTATGTGATCAGTATAATTTACAAGGGAAACACTGTACCACAAAAAAAATAAAAATAAATAATAATTCTCTTTGTTAAAAAAACTTATTTAATGTTTCAATTTTCTTTATAAAAATGATCAAAATACAATGTGTTAGATTTAATGTTAGCATGTTTAATTACCACTTCAACAACTTAGATACTATTTTTACCCGTAGTAACAATTGCTCAACAAATTCAAGGCTAGGGATTTCTTATATTTCAAATTATATGATAAGTTCGGCCAAGAATAACCATCAAAAAATCACATTGATGTGTGAAAGATCCAAATGGTTCAGAAGAGGCCAACCAGGTTTCTAAATGGTCGAATAGGTTGTTTTTGTTACTAATGTCACACAAACGCACTCATCATTGATGGAAAAGCACTTGCATACGCATTAGATGACGACATGAAAAACACTTTATTTGGATCTTGCTATCACATGAACCTTATAAATTTAATTTAAACTTTATTTATGCATACAACTTTTGGTAAGAAAGGGCAAAGAAATCGGCCTCAGTTCTAATATACCCGTATTGACCCGTTAACCAACCCATCTAGGAGCATACAGAACTCGGGGTCAAAGCCGTAAAACAGAATCACAACTTTCTTTAAGAGACGAGCATACTCGATCCTGTCCGGTACTCGGTCCAAATATTTTCAATTTTGCAATTTATGTTGAGTCCCCGGTTCCACCTCTAACTCTAATTGTTTTTAGTTCAGCCTGTAATTCAGAATATTAGGGTGGCCAAACAGTTAAAAAAGGGGTGAGTTGGCGACATGGGTGCTTTGGATCAAACCCAAGCGAGTCTGACACATATACAAATGGATTGAGGACGTCATTTACAACGTCCAGGGACGAACTCAGAATTTTTGAGAGGGTGTTGCACAAATTTTTTTTATGACCGTGAGTACTAAAGTTACCCGATAAAGAATTTATTAGGTAAAATGGGTGTTGCATGAGCCTAGAAAAGACATATTTTAACAAAAACATTATGCCTCGTGACCTAAAATTGTCCCATGTGTGGAGAACCAAAACTTTATATAGTAATGTGAGTGCTCTATAATCGGCGGCACCATAGTTCAACTCTATTTGTAATTTTTACGCAGCTCATGCTAATACTATGAAAAATTATCTTGCTGCTAAAAAGGTTCCAGAGGAAGGGAGGTACATATTTTTTTTCCACACTGAGTATAAATGTTATTTTATTTGTGAGGATGCAAGAAGACATAACAAGCTCAACAATTGGATTTCTTCATTTGGTTTCTTTGGAGAATTTACAGAGTATTGTACTGGCAAACATTTTATATGTATGTTATAACAAGAAATATTTATAAGTTAAAAATCTATAGAAGCAAGAATAAAATTAACGTTTATTTCTTTTTGTTATTAATGTATTCAATAAATAACATGGTATGTTTATATCTTATTTTCCATTATTTTAATTTTTTCAACGATTACTCAAAAGGCTTGCCCGCATCGAGTGGGCTATGCAACTACCCCGTCTTGCGGACTTACTTAATAGCATTTGAGTTTTATTTTGCATTTCAATTTAAATTATATACAATTTTGTTATAAAGAACTTTGTATTTTTAATTGGTCTATAATTGTTAACGTTCATTTATTTCCATTGTTAATGTATTCAATATAAAAAATTGGAACCATTATATCTTTTTTCGTTTAAACGATAAAGACTAAATGTTTAAACAAATAACTTCGTAAATTAAATAAGTGGCCTTATTTTCCATTAACCCTTCTTTCGCTAATGTAAAATATGCCAACGATATTCATAAGTCCTTTGGTTGTATGTATTGCACCACTTTGTAACTTTTCTTTTTTACATTCGACGGTCGTTTAATTATCTTTGTTCTTAATGCATTCAATAAATAATTTT